>OY776119.1:83855311-84480311 GCA_963675135.1 Galeopsis tetrahit
TCCTTACGCTTATCAAATCTTTAATATGTTGTTGACTTTTGATTTTAAAATTTTGACTTTTTTAAAATTCTACATCGATTTTACTATGGAAATTAAGAACTCGTTTTTAAAAATAATCTATATTAAATTTACTCATTAATTTGATATAGGATTAAAATTTAATATAAAAGAAACACACATTACTATTTATTAAAATTTTAAAAATTAATTTTTGAAACCACCCAAAATTCAAAATAAAATTGGGATGTGTTATGACCTTTATATTGTAGAATTACAGTGGAGGGAAGAAATTCTGGATTTTGAAATCCAATGTAATGAAGTATTTAAAAATTTCAATCAATAGTTAAAATGTGGGGTATGTTTGTTTTAGAATTTTATAGGATAAGATGGTGGAAAAGTTGATTAATATAAAATATCGGAGAGATTATAATTGAAGGGTGAAATTGTGCAGTGTATCATTATAATCTCGATCACAATATATATTATTAAGATTAAGTTTGATTATGTACAATTGATCCCTTGATATAAGTTGATTCATATATCATTAGTCAACTATAATTTCTTAATTTACAGTGATTGAATGGGATGAATTGTTGTCAATATACTTCAACAAATAAATGGAGAAAACTTTTTTTTTTAAAATTCTCAAATTAACATTTAGTTGACATACAATGATACAATGGATAAGAAATTAGAATAAAGGAAAAATTCTAACGCAGAGAAATAATATCAACTATGCAGAAGGATCGTTTATAGAATTGAACAACAAACAAAAATACAAACAGTAATGACAATCTATCGAGAAGACTCATAATATATAGACAAATGAATATCACCTTAAGTCGTTGTAAAATTCGAAATAGCACTTCTTACTTTTTAGCTAATTTCATCTTATACATCTCAATTAACAACTTATGAATAGAATTAAAATTAAACTAAGTTATTAATACTCAATTTGAGATCATTTGATAAAGGTTCATTTGAATTCAGTTCAACATAAATATCAAACAAATTGGAAGGTAAAATTTAAAGCTCAATAAATAAATAATAATAAAAAAAAGTCTAAAAATGTCACACTACTTGAGCTCGACTCGTGTTCGGCTCGATTAAACAATGATCAATTAACAAAAGCAATAATCTTTTTGAAACAGATGTAGTATTAATTTAGAGGCCCTAATATATTATTATGAGGAACCTAATTTTTTTTTATCTAATTATGTTGCAATAAAAAAATTGAAAGGGATGAAATAAAATTATTTTAACTACCGCATCATTGCGATATTTTTTTAAGCCTAGACATATATTAATAGGCAATTACTTATGTGTACCAGTTACATGTATGTAACTGACTATTTACCCTCCTCTTTAACTAAGTCCACACTTCCTTCTTTTAGACACTCCCTTTTTTTAGGCAATTATGTGTACAAGTTACATACATGTAACTAAATCCAATTATTTATATGGGTTATTAGTTATTTACCTTCTTTTTTATTAATTTCACCCCCAAATTTTTTAAAAATAAAAATACATGTAAAATACTATATTACCATTATATCAATTAAATTAAAATACAACTCATTAAAATTATAATTATACACCGACTATCGATTCACCAATGAAACACCACGAAGTCAAATATGTATTTTTTTAACTTTTAAAAAATAAATATAAAAAACATAACGAATATTAAAAAAAAATATGAAACTCAAAAATAAAATTATGAAATAAAATTTCCAGTTTTTTTTTTTTTAAAAATAACCAAAATTTAGAAAAAAAATTCAAAAAAATCGAAAAAAATAAATAAACTAAAAAATTCAATTTTTTTTCTAATTTGGGTATAAATGTATGAATATGACATGCCCACTTTCTAGCTTTAATCTAATTTATAATAACTAAGATTATTTTGTTATGTCTTCATTATTTCTAAAATGATATCTGATTTGTTACAAGTTTTTTAAGATTGTAGATTATTTTTTAAAACTAATTAATAACATAATCTAGTTGAAAAATAAAATTTATATTTAGAAACTTAAATGAATGGAGAATTGGGGAAGAAACCAGCATAATATTGCATCAGCTTTATTATTTTCTTTGAGGTCATCGCCATGTTGATGCATTCATATGTTTATTGAGTGTGATCGTATCTATTAATTGAATTGTCTGTTCAGTGTGATTCATTCTCACTTTTGTTCTTCTTACTAGTTAATTAATATCAATTTTTTAATATTGATGTATTAATTTGCATGGTATGCCTGGGATTATAAATGTGTTAAGTTATGTATTTTTTGTTAAATATAAATATTAGTTTAAATACGATATAGTATTAGTACGCCTATGGTATAGTACTAGTTAATATATTGTATAGTACTAGAGATTAATGTGGTTATAAAAATATTATTTAATATATGAACTAATACTATACAATATCTGAATTTATACTATACTATATTTGAACTAGTACCATAGAGTATGTGAACTAATACTATACAATATGTGAACTAATACTATACTATATTTGAACTATTACCATAAAATATGTGAACTCGAAACTCGAAAAAAATAAAACTTATACCAGTATAAACTAATATACAATACTGCATATTAACTAATAATATATCATAATATTTATCAACTGTTATCATAACACTTATAAACTAAAAATTATATTCATAAAAAATTAAAATAAAGTGATTAAAAAATGAAAGTTCAAATGAAAAAAATAATTAAACAATGTAAAACGAAGTGAAATTTGTAAGGAATGAAGTAAAATTTTGAAAGGATAAGGTGAAAATTATACACCAATTAATTAAAGTAAAATAGTACCAATAAAATTAAACACTTGCGTAAGAGAGGTGCGAGTTTTATATTTTAAAGCAAATTATTATTATACTATTTAATACTTAAAACAATTAATATTATTTTTAAAATTTTCTTATTAGACTTTAAAATTTTAGAATAATTATTTATGACATAAAAAGAAAGTACGTTAAAAAAATTATCATTTGAAACACAAATGATAAATAGGAAGAAAAATAATATTAAAAAGATAAATATAAATATCAATTGAGTAAAATAAAAAATAAAATTTTAAAAAATTAATGGAGTATTATTTTTTAATGATAAAATTAAAAAAAAAATTAATTGAAGTAAAATAAAGGTCCAAGAAAAAATTTATGTGTTAAATTGATATAGTAAATGGGTCATGTATTATTTGTAATGAGTTATTTGATTGGATATAATAAATGAATCATGTGTTATTTGTAATGGATTATTGGATTTGATATAGTAGTTACATATATTGGATTGGATATAGTAGTTACATGTAACTACTGGATTGGATATAGTAGTTACATACATGTAACTAGTACACAAGAGTGCAACTCATATTAATAATGTGGCATTTGTTGTTGCATTTAAAACAAAAATTGCATGCATATATAAAATTTGAAAATCGTCCGGCGCATTGACGACTAGCCTCTAATGACTTTTTTTTTTTTTTTATGGAAAGTTAAATACCCATCCCTTTTTTCCCCTACCCGTGACTCGAACCCAGGACCTAGGTAGTGGTTTTTTTCCCCTCCCCGTGACTCGAACCAGGACCTAGGTAGTGGTGCTCTAACCACTTGAGTGCACTGTGCACATAATATTTTTGAAGCCAAAATACATTTATTAAGGAATTATTATGCAAAATTGCCTGAATTTGTTTAAATTCAGTTGAAAATATAAAATTTTAAGTTAAAATGGATAAATTCAATTTTTAAAACATATGAGTATTAACTATCATGTAGAGACCTACATTAAAAAATGAAATCAAGCACATTAAAATTAAAAATGGATTATAACAATACACATTCAATTTCACCGTATATAATTTAACTAAACGTTCAGTTCAATTTCACCGCATATATGTATTTTTTTTAACACAGCGTTAACTACAATCATTAAACGTTTTTTCACATTCAATCACTCTCTCATTTTTCACATCTATTCATTGAAAGAAAAAAATCCACATTTACATGAAAATTGAAGGGAAAAAAGGACACATCTAAGCACACGTTAAATCATTTCCCCAATCATAATTCTCATTAAGTAGAAGGATTTTCCATCTACCAAATTTCTTGAATTTACATAGATTCATTGTGTATCTATTTTCCTTTCATGTACTACTTTACATGGTCTGCACAGATCACACTACTCTCTCTCTCATTGATGCTCGAGGACTGAGATGCTCAAAAGTCCTCGTCATCAAGGGTCGATCTTGTGATTGGTATGGACCACCTCCCAAGATGAGCAGTATAGTTGATGCACCGGATCACGCCTCTTCCTGTAGGGCCATCAGGAAAATCGACGACACTTATGCTTCCAGCATCAAGATGGAATGATCCTAGCCATTCCTTTGTCAGGTTCAAGCAATGCCCCATCATTGCAATGTGCAGAGCTGGATGCCCAACTGCAACAACTACGTAATCACCTTTCGATTCCTTTAATTCTTCATCCAACAAACCTTTCCAAGCTACCCCTGACTGATCCCACAATGCTCCTGATATTTCATCCTCGTATCCTCTTAACCAACCTGGTTTAAGAGGTTGAGACCCCGTTAAGTCCTGCAAAAACATACAAGATTTACGAACACTAAAGTTAACATAAGGATAAGTGTTCCTAGACAATCATAATAATAAGATGTGTTTTACTTTTTGGGTCTGCTTAAGGATGTGCTCAACATCAAAGTCTTGTGTTTGCTTTGTTTCCACATAGCGTGGCACACAATCAGCACCTAAGCAATCAGCAGCTTCTTGAACCTAAACAAAAGTGATTATATGTTTGATACCATATTACGCATAAGTAATGAAATCCTTTTTCTTTTTCCCTTAATGTATTATATGAAAAGATCTTACTCTGGAGATTGCATTTGCTGTCTCGACGGATGGTGTTGCACTACTGCTGACTATAGCGTTCACCTTGACATCAAGAAGTAGCTCAGCAGTTTTCTGTGCCTGATAGATGAAAAAAATCAGATAATGAGCAGAAGATGCAACATGCTGGAAAATGTTCTACCTGTATTACTCCAAGCATGCTCATTGGGCTATCCCCTGAGAAAGAATTAGTGCCCTGTTAAAAGTTAAGCATGTAAGAGAGAGCCCATGTAAAAGTCAGACTAATCACAGAAAAGTAGTGCATTCATACCTCTACATCGTTCTGTGGGAATCCATGACTGACAAGTATTACCCGCATACTGGCTTTCCTTCCTGCAGAACTTCCAGTGGCTATGGGCGAACTTGGGGTCTGCATCATTACATTTAAATCACACCATCAACTTCAAACCAACCTACAAAAATAGTAATCTTTTTTCTGTCTAGATATAGCTCAAATTGGAACAACTTCAATTGTTTCAACAAGGAAATTTGAAAGCTTCTCATCCACCAAGTGCTGAGGTCGTTTTCAATTTACTTTCAAACAAAATGCAGGATGAAAAAGAGAAAAGTCATCAATATTTAGCAGTCAAGTTTTTATATTTAAAACAAGAGAAGCAAATGCACCGAGTTCATGATACGTTGAACAGAAATACTACTCATTTCTTAAGCGAGTTTTTTCCTCTTTATTCCTAAAAAATATCTTCTTCAAACAGCTGTTTTAAATGCCTCGTTTTTGTTTCTGTAACTGATACTTTTTGCAATATTAAGATAATTGACCCTAAATAAACTTACATTTAAAAGATCAAAGGGCATATTCAGTACGTAGTATCTGATATATTTTGCACTCATATCTTAAGATAGACCACCACAAAGAAACTCATATCTTAAGATAGACCACCACAAAGAAACAGGAGAAAGAGGAAGAAACTGCTACAACATGAAACAAAATAATGTGTTGGCAATATTAACTAAGGAGGACTAAAGAAATGAAATTGGTAAATTGAACTCTCGAAGCACCATGAAGGAATTATAATATCCAAAGCACTATTGGGATACATAAAAGAAAATCACAACTAATAAGGCTTAAGATTGAAACACTGGATACACAAAAGACTAGGCCACACAAACACAATAGTGACAAAGTGGGATAGCTCAAGTGGTTAGAGCACCACTACCTAGGCCTTAGGTCCTGGGTTCGAGTCATGGGGAGGGGAAAAAGGGATGGGTATTTAACTTTCCATCAAAAAAAAAAAAAACAAACACAATAGTTGAGGGGGGAGAGAGAGAGAGAGAGAGCATGCTTTGAACTACTCAAGTTAAAAAATGCGAGCTCTAATAATTTATTTTGCACTAATTCATCTCAGCAATTTGCTCAGCAAATAAATCAACCAGTTAATGAAGTGAGAATAATCAAGTCATCAAATACCAGTTCTGATTAGGTTGTATACCTGGTTCAGACGATTAAGGCATATTTCTGGAGACCCCCCTTCGGTTTTTGGAGTGAAATCCAGCACACTTACACCACAATTGCTCTGAAGTAGAAACCTAAAGTATTCCGTGCCCAGTCCTATATGTTCGAAAACCAAACAAGGATGGAAAATTTTAGTTCGATGATAACATTCACAAAATTTGCAAGGAACAAAGAAATACAATACCAATTGCTGTGGCAACAAGTGCTTGATTGACAGCATTATGAGCAACTACCAGTATTGATTTGCTCTCATGAGCAAGGATTTTAGTCCAGCAGCTTCTACCTCTAGCCCATAATTCCCTCACTGGATAATGTCCATCAATATTGAAATTTGGTGCATCTATTTGCCATTGACGAAAAGCTGCCCCATACTTAGCTTTTCCTTCATTCTTTAGGAGGCCCTATAAAGAGCAATAAAAGTTGATTGCATTTACAGGCCTCCTATTACTATGGTGTCATCTTACGTATGCCAAACTAAATCGACATGCTTAATTAAAGAGATCGTTGAATTTCAGCTCATACTAACTTGAAATGAGTAGAGATCAATTTCCCTCAAATTGGAATCTGTAATGATCTCCTCCTTGCGAGAATCCCATATGATCTCTGCGGTTCTCTTTGATCTAATCAGTGGACTGCAAAGAAATCCAAGAAATATAGTATGCTGCAAGGTATATAAAACTATATTGCATACAAAATAGCCTTTCAGTCATTCATTTTCTAATAGAGATCTCTTAAAGCATCATAATCATTGTGTGCAACTAAGAGTCGAAGCTTCTTATCTTATACTTTTGAAACTTGAATGCTTATTCTCGAGATAGTTAAAACTAATTACTAAGATATTCTGACATTTGTAAACTGCAAACACACTTACCTCTTTGAATTCCAATCCAGAATCAACTCAAATAAACACTTAAGCAGAGAATAATGAGAAATTGGATTAGATAAGAATAATCGTGCAGGAATACAGATAATTGGTTGCAGAAATGATATAAGCACAAGTTCCACATAAATAGTTAGCCTCTGCCTCTCAATGCCACAAATTTATCCAAGTAGTGCTGAGGGAGATGAAGCAGGAGACTGAGAACGAACAAATTACCTAGAAAAACAGACATCGAAGGAATCGTCAAGAAGCATTTGACGCGAGGTCTCGGCCTGAGATTCACCTTTCTGAGTGAGCACTGAGAAATCGGAGCTTCCTTGGATCCGACCCTCCGCATTCCACGTGCTCTGTCCGTGCCTCACCAAAATCACCCTCTTCGCCGCCGTTACCGGCGGCAGAGGTATATTTTCCCAGCTCGTCAATAGCTCGTTTCGGTCATCTAACCCGTCTGATTGTACTGGTGAGGGTTTATTGATCTCTTGCAGGCTTGAAGAAGACGATTTGACGACATGAATCCTCCTCAAGTGTTTGCAATTTGGACGTCGATGGTGGTATTGATGATGAATGTGGAAGAATTTGTTGGTTTTGTGGAGGGGAAAGGGGTGGGAGGTAAGTGTTGTGGACAACATGCTTCTGATTTAATTTCCCTTTTTCCAGAGTTTTTCTCTCTTTTTTTTGGCGCTAAAAGACAATGACAGTTTTTTTTGGATGTACAGCCCAATTGTAAAGATTGTGCTGGCCCATAAATGTTTGGGCCCAAACCATCTACAAAGGGCCAGGCTATATACCCCTCCATACTTGTTAGATATATTCCTCCGATTCACACGCTTCCTTTCAAAATCGATTATGTTAGATGTTACTCCCCCTAAAATTAAAAAAAAAAAAAAAGTTTGATTTTTTTCGACACACATGATCGATCATATACACTCTCATAGACAACAATTTATCGACGAGAGTATATATGATAGATCCTAGTGTGTCGAAAATTATAAATCTGAGATTTGTGATTTTAATTTGAGATTTTTTTATTTTTTTTAATTTTGAAGTAATGGTCGTTCCTAGTGAGTTTTTTTTTTTTTTTTTGGCATTGTTTGGGTGGTGGTGTCGGCCGGCGATGCGACAACGGCTGTGTCATTAGGGTTAGAGTTTAAAAGTTTAGGGACTGGAGAGTGTATCTAACATGTGTATTTTATTAAAAGGGCAAATTAGGTAATTCATGTGAATATTAAATTCATAAATGAGTTGGGGGAGTATATTTAACAAGTATGGAGGGGTATATAGCATGGCCCTGACCTCTACAAAATGGACTTTGACAGGGGCGAACCCAGAATTGTGGATTAGGGAGCCGATAAAATAAATTTTGGCATTCTATATTTAAATTAAGATATATTAGTATATATAATTAAATGTCTCAAAAAAATACAATTATGTCATTAATATGTTAAAATCAAGAACTCTATCATATCTATACGAAAATAGTCAACAATTAATAATTTATACATATTTTTTTTGTTACCTGCTTCTCAATATATACTACAATATACTGGTTGTCTAGAATAAAAAAACAGATGTTAAAATTGAACAATTTTTTAATATTAAATTTAAGTCTAAAAAAGGTAAATATTTTTTAACTTAAAATTGTACTGTAGAGTATTAGACTTAAAAACTCTCCTAAATTTTCATTTTGTGTCCCTTTATTTTATTTTTTAATATTTTATACAATTAAAATGAATAAATTGAAACTTAAAAGTATGGCACTCAAATTGGCTTATTTAGGATATGGCTACTCATTCCATTAAAAAAAAAAGGATATGGCTACTCATAAGTTAATTTAATGACGATACATGAACCACAACCCATTTCATTTTAATTTAAATTTTTGCACATGGGCCATTACTAGTTTCATGGACTATATAATAATAAAATTGCATACTCCTACATACTTTATGTATAAGTAAGAAAATGAAAAAAAGTTGAAGGGGCCAGGGCCAACCCCACCAAATGCATGGATCTGTATAAGTGAAATAACAATTGGACTAGTAGTATAGTATGTCACATGTCCCAATTTTAGTGTTTCACTATCTGATTTATTAATATATGTCATGTTAAAAAAATAATCAACTTCTCACATCAGTAAGAACGACACGGGTTAAAGGACTAGTAAGATAGAAGTATAGAACATTGACAAGTAAAACAAATAAATTGATCTATGTCCTAGCTAATTTGGTAATTGAACTAATTTGAATTAGTTGAATACAACTAAATTTATTATCGGGGTAGGTAGGCTGTAGGCATGGCATAAGATATGATAGGGGAGAGTTTGTTGCACGTAGGACGTTGGTGTGTTCAAGAAAAATGAGTGTAGATGAAGGGGAAGCATTGGGGAGTAGTCGAAGTTCTCAGACAAGTTCTATAACTGAGATTGGATCGAGGTAATAATTGATGTGGACGCGAAAAGGGTGGCTGGCGCTATTATAAATGCATGTGTAGATGAGTCTACCTTCGAAAACTATATATCTCAAGCTATAAGTTTACTTAACTGCATTTCGTTTTCTCGATTAGACATGTTAATAGTAATGTCAATTAAGTGACGCTTCTCGTTTGTTTGAGAGTTCAAATCAAAGATACATTTTAACCTTGTGTATTGAGCCTACCCTTTGCTATCGTCCACTAGGGAAGAGTTTGTATACTTATTGGTTCTAAGTCATTTTAGATAGGCCGGTTTTCGAAATTAAACTTTAGATCCATTAATTGGGAACCATTTTTATGATAAAACAAATATATATATATATATATATATATATATATATTAGGTAAAGTGGGTGCACTGTTGTATTTACACCAAGGTCAAAAATATCGGTATCGGTCGAGATTTTAAATTTGTGGAAATATCCATGGATACATCGATATCGAAATATCGTAAATTTTAAAAATTATGAAAATTTAATAACTAACTTTTAATACATAAATTCAACAAAACAATTTAAATACATTTACATCTATGATATATTTATATAAAATATAGCATACAATGTTATTTCATAAGATATTTTTTAAAATTTATCGACATTTCTCAATTTTTTTCGATATTTTACCGATATTAGTCTCGATATTGTTATTGTATATCGATTATTATCAATTTTATTTTATTTTTTTTACAAATATCGTTGAAATATCGTTTCTTCCCAATATCGATATCAGTGACCGCAAAAAATGAATATATCGGGAAAATTTCCGAATATTTTCGTCCATGATTTACACACACTCCGTTTGATTAATATTGTGAAATAATTTTAGTATGAATGTTGTTTTTATTCAATGTTATCATCGAATAATAATTGCTTACTCATGTCCTTTTGATTAAAAATATCATCTAGTTATACATGTAGTTGAAGTATAATAATATAATGAAATGCCAGAATTGATATACTAATAAGAAGGAAATAACAGAAACTTCTATTTTAAGTTATTCAATGGAGTACTCCCTCCGTCCCGGAGTAAGTTTCCCACTTCTTTTGGGTGTTTAGATTAATGAATATGATAAAATATAATAATAGATGTAGTACAAGTGATGTGATGGTGAGAGAGAAAATAATAGATTAGTATGAGAGGAAGTATAATAAAATAATAGATAAAGTATAAATGATGTGATTGAAAGAGGGAAAATAATTTGCCAAAAAATGGAATGGAAAACTTATTGTGGAACATCCAAAAAAGAAAAGTGATAAATAGTAAGACGGAGGGAGTACTATATAATAATGGTTACAGATAGGTAGAATATTAATTACATAGAAGATTTGACATCTTTCATCAAGATATTTGTTACCATAAATATTGACACTAGCAACCAGAGGCGGACCTATGAAGTGACATGGGGATACAACTGTACCCCCAAAATTTTTTATATTTTTTTACTATATATTTATATATGAAAATATTATATATATATATATATCCCTTATATACTAATTCTGAATCTTATTATAGGCTTCTCAAAAATCCTCCGTTTTACAATATCTTAAATTCTGTAATTTTGATTTATTTTTAAAAAAATATTTTTCTCTTTCCTCCCCCTTTTCTCTCTCTTGCAGTTTCTTCAATCTTCTCTCTCCTCCAACTTTCTTTTTACATTTTTTTAACTTTTAAATTTCTGTTTAAATTATTCTTTATTTATATATATATATATATATATATAAACGGTATATGTATCGTGTATCCGTGCATAACAGTTGATAGAAATTAAAAGACCCAAAATAATTAGTTATTAGCCCAAAGCCCATTGATGTTGTGAGATTGGACTGATTTCCAATAAATAATCCCACCAGTACACTTTTAATTAAATTAAAAAAAAATGCTTTAGTTTTCAAATTTGACTCCTCCTCCACGAATACTCTTTTTGGCTTGAGCGCCGTGTGGCTGTACTGCCATTGATAGTGAATTTACTGAGGTAAAAAAAAAAACTTATTTATTTTATTAATTTTAAATTATAATACTGTTTTATTAAATTTCTAAGTTATTTAATTGATATTGATGCTAAAAAAAATTAGTGTTTGTTTAATTGTTTATATTTTACAACTGTGTGTACGTATTTCTTGTGCGTTCTTTTTTATAGATTTGTAGAAGTTTAGTGTAATATGTGATTGTATTCTCGTTTTGTATAGTTTAATTAGGAAAAAAAATAAAGGTCATGAGAAAACAATCCGATCTTAGACAATTTATGCTTATAAAATTGAAATTTCAAGAAACTTCTTGTCTCATTCTAATGTTTGTGAGTTTCCTTCTTCTAGGGATTTTATTTAGACTTTATGAAATTATCTATTGTGTACCCCCAATTTTAAATTCCTGGGTCCGCCACTGCTAGCAACCCGTCATTAAATTATTTTTTATTTATATTTAATTTAAATTTAATGTCATATTAATATTTTATTTTATCTATAATAAAATTATAATTTTTTTTACATTTAATTTAATATTATCTCTATCAAATTCTCTTGATATTATTTTCTTTCTAAACTAGATTAGAATGCCCATTGTAAAATATTTCTTCCTACAATAATGGAAGTTTCACGTAATTAAATTAAGATATCAATGGACGAAGCAGCTTGGTGTTCAAGAAAACGAAGGCGCGAGAGCTGCAGAAGGTCCGTACATAATTCTATGCTAATTATCTATAATATAGAGGTATTTTATTACAAAAATTTATAAATTTAATTTATATATAGAATGCATGCATGCAGCGTAATTGTTATATACAGTTAAAGAGTCAACCTTTGAAAAATTATCATCCTACGTGGCGACGACCAATCAACTATAGTCAAGCTACGACTATAGTTTAGTTATCTTACGCTACCTGCTGTTCTTTGTAAACCACAATGGTGACCTCGAGTACCACTTGTACTCTTCATGAATAAAGCTCCATTTTTACTTTAAAAATAAAAATAAAAAAATAGTCAAGCTATGACTAGTCAACATATCAAGTCTACAAGTCTCCTTTCTAATGCGTGATCGACATTTGGGCGAGCACGAACAAGAGTCTACGAGGGGTAATTTAGACAAGTCTTTCAGGACCTCTGCGAGGTACCAAGCGATCAAACTTTTAGCGATGTGCACCACTGAGCGATCATTATGGAGATACTTCATATCTTCCTCGTCGTGACGAAGACGAATACGGAAAGGCAATAATGCAGTGAACTGGTCCCAAGACGCATTTAATGCCCTTGTCCCATCAATCTTAGCAACTTGGGATGAAGGTCGAATAGGAGTTTGACACCTGTAAAGGCAAGACCCATTTAAAGTGAAGCCTAACAAGGGAAAAGACCATCCAACCTAGTATATAAGCTCGTTTGGGCTGTTTGTAAACATTAAGTTATTTTCATTGCACAAAATCCAAGGCAGTAATACTATTCACTTTAAGCTTCCTCGAGAAGCCACATGCAATATTGATCATCTTCTTCATATTGTTCATCATTCTTGACCATCTTGCATACGTTGAATCCACGTAATACCCGTACAAATATATATGTTTGTTTAGTGCTTACGAAGTCCACATCCAGATCATCCATTTAAAAGCATGTACAACATTTGGCGCTAGAATAAGGGGAATATTTACGTGTTCTTCATCAACGATCGACCGATCACTGAATGATCGACGTCGAAACCCGCTTTTCTCAAGTTTTAATCGGTAGAAATACCCTTTCAAACCTTAAATACGTATTTTCATATGGCTATTTATGTACCCAGTACAACTAGGAATTTATTCCAATTAAAAAGTGTGTTCTTGGCAAATTTTCGTTTGCGCTTGACATATTTCAGAGTTTTTAACTCTTCGATTTAATGTTTTTACGCTCTTTGTAAAAGGTTTCTAACCTTCATCAGTCTTTTCTTACGAGTTGGTACTTGTTTAAGAACTTGTTTTCGGTTTCTTGTGTTGTTACTTCTGCGTAAGAACGTCTTGTTTAGTTTGTTTGTCTCGTTTTTCAACTTGTTCTTCAAGTTTGTAACCCAGTAATCACAAAACTTTTGAAAGATTTCTAGAGATCGATCTAACCAGGATCTCCCATTTTACGGGCCAAATCAAGCACCGGCGGAGGTTATCCCGGAACCGGCCACAAATCCTCTCGGCAATCTAAATCTGAGGGACCTACTAAACGATCCCCAGAACTTGGACGATCTGACCGACTTCCTTATCGAAAAACGTCGGAAGGATCTGGCAAACAAAGCATGGTTGACCAGCCACCCTTCTCGGGATGGCGACCAAGTCTCAAACAATGTCGGGGGCGATAGAGGCAAGGGAAAGGTCGACGACCGATCTCATTGCAGCCACACAGTGGATTCCCGCAACTCTTTAGAAAGACCCAAAGGAACAGCTTTCCAGAGGTTGGGAGAAAAGGACGGAGGGGGCCAAAAGAACAGGCCCCATCGAGCTCTAAACTTCGATGATCGCCCAGCTAAGGGCGATCACGAAGTACATCAGTCTGAGGGGAGAAAAGAGCAAAGGCGATCGCCGATCGGTACACTTGCGGATGGGCGACTGGATGCCCAAAGTATCGGTACACAACGATCGCTCAGACAAGAGAAGGTCCGAGCTTCATCGCTCGCCAGAAAGATCCAATCGCGATCGCCGAAATCATCCGGGAAGATCGCAGTGAAGCCAATATGACGATCATGACCCATCGCCGCCCAAGGATGTCGAGAACCCTCAGGATGATCGATATCTGACCCTGCAAAAACAAATGCTGGCTCAGATGGACGCAATGCGGGCAGAGTTCGCCGCCTCCAGAGAAGGAAATCCGAAACCAATAACTTTGCCTTCATCGTCTTTAGATGTCTTGATTCTAACGGGCCCCATTCAGAAGAAAATACAAGTGTCAAGAAAGGTAGTTTATGATGGGGAAACGGACCCTCGGGTGCATCTATCCAAGTACGCAAACTACATGGTCTATGTAGGGGCAACAAATGCGACCTAGTGCAGGAATTTCTCCCTCACCTTGGGTGATCGTCCCCATTGATGGTATACGACCTTGGGAGCTGGATCAATTAGCTCTTTCAACCAGTTGGGACAACAATTCCTAACTTACTATGGGTTCATAGCGGCCCGCCCGACATCCATGCAAAGATTGGCCAATGTTCGCCAAACCACAGTTGAATCGGAGAAAGATTTTGTGGATAGATTCGATAAGCTCGTCATCGATGGTGATCCAGTCAATGATGAAACCAAGTTGATCGCTGGGATCAGTGGACTAAGAATCGGCTCCAATCTCTGGGAGTCGATGCATTTGAAGTGGCCGACCTCCTATGCGGACTTCCGTCATCGGGCAGGACACATCATCCAGATCGACGAGATGATAAAGACCCAGAAAGGGGGCGAACAACAGGAAACATAAAAAAAGAATAACTGGCCCCAAAAAAAGAACAATGCTGGAGGAGAATCATCCCAGCAAAAGAAGTCTACTACCCAAAGTAGCATTCCGGGCCGAACCCCGCAAACTTCAAAGTTTTTAAGGAATCCGCGGAAATCTCCCTTTTAAGGGAAGCATTGACGATCACCCTCGGATTTTTTTTTAAGCGATCAGGGGCAAGAATATCCTTCCGCAAGCAAGGCCCATCCATACTAAAGAAAGGGAGCTCAACCCTAACAAGTTATGCGACTATCATAACTCCATCGGCCATCGAACGAATGCCTGCCGAGACCTAATGAAAAAACTGTATAAGTTGTATGCAGAAGGAAAACTTGGACAATTCCTAAAGACCAAGGTCGGCGGAGGTGAATCCTCAAAAAATAGGAAGCGCCAAGGCAGTGATGACGACGACGAAGATCTGCGACAACAGATAAATCGTGAACGAATAGAGGGGCCAACCATGCCGAAAGGCCCCGTTAGAGGTGCCATCGATACAGTGGGCGGTGACCTATGCATCATCGAAGGGCCTGTGGGCGGAATCCAGGTCGATTACTCTCTTTCTGCTCGCCGACAGAGGAAAGAGGCTCGGTCACTCGACAATATTCATCAGGTCTGCGTAGCAATAACTCCAGAGAAACCAATAACACACCAAATCCTCTTCAACGATAACGACCTGAACGGAGTCGTGCAGCCAAACAACGACGCTTTGGTGGTCACCATTGAATATACTTGGTAATTAAACCTAAAGTATATTCAATTATATATATTAAAAAAATCCATTATATATGTAATTTCTTGAATATACATATATAACTCTTTTTTTTTTTTTTTTTTTTTCAGATTCGCTACGAGGTTTAACCTTGGTTTGATGTAAGACTAATCAATTATGATCAATCACTTGAGCTTTGTTGAATTATACTATATTATTTTAAATTGATTTGATATGAAATAACCAATGCAATTAATTGTTTTGTTTGATATGCATACATATATAGCTAGTAGATGGGTTTCCGTTTCCTGGCATAGGGCCTACGGTGGAGATTGTTCATGAAAATCTGAAGGTGGTTGAAATGGTTGGTTATATTGGGTGTTCAAGTGATGATGAGTTTTTGTGCGAGTTACCAAAAATAAATAGCAGCTCCAACACTTGAGAGGGTTGTTATTGACACCCACAGCGATTACGATGATGAAATATGGGATGCTCTCGATTAGAAGGAAATAAGATAAATGACAAGAATTGAATGGCCCGAGGTTGGGCCCAAAACAAGGCCTGAATCAATGTCTTAATTACTAGTAATATTTACTTATATGTATATATATTGTTAGTTCCACTTGAATTCACTATTTAATTTTACATCTAAACAAACTTGAATTCACTATTTGGTTTGATTTTGTTCAACGCAATAAAACATTTACCTATTTTGAAAGGATTATTATTTACTCCATACTCCCTCCTATTAAGAAAACATTTGACTTCAATGCTTGTAATTCTCATTTAAAAAAAATACATCTATGTAAATAGTTATTGATCTTAAGGGTGAATTTGGAATAAATGCAATTAATTTGCAATGAAAAGTGCAAAATAATTTATATTTTGCAAAGAAAACAAAAGATCAAAACGACTTATATTTTGAATAGGACGGAGTATTTGATACTGTGTAAGTCAATGAAACTGGAATATTATTTCTTGAGCTATTGTAATCTACTAAAAATATGTAGGAAAAATGAAAGGCTACGAAGAGTTAACATTGTACGTGATTCTCTTGATATACACGTCAAATATTCATGCTCCTCTTTAAAAGTAAAAGTTGTAGTCTAAATATTTAAAAACATTGACTGTGAAAATATTGTTGAATGTGAAAACTAGTTACAATAGTAAATATCAAATCTACACGAATTTTTCATTAAAATCAATCTCAATCGCCATACAGTCTAACCTTTTCAATCGACATCATCCTGATGTGTGCGCTCGTCAACTCGTACACTTGGTATTGTCAATTTGACAAACTCCTCTTTTTTTTTTAGAAACAAAAGTAAAAGTACAGAGGTCTATCTTAAAACTTGAGTTCGTCCTGGAATTGAGGGTTGAGAACGAACTCTCATGCATATATTGGAGGAAGACCACAAGAAGAAGGGAAACTGAAGGATGGAGTTGAGGGTTGAGAACAAACTCTCATGCATATTGGAGGAAGGCCACAAGAAGAAGGGGAAAATGAAAGAATGACTACTGGAAATTGAAGACGAGGTTAATTTCTAGTTGTTTGTGAGTATTGTTCATTTTTGCGCAGTTTTTGATTGTTTTTTTGTCGTATGTTTAACCAAATTGGTATTGATTAACCTTAGAGTGAATTGATAAGCCTTGATCTTTGTTGTAAAAACTTTGATCGGCGTCTGTCCATTGGAATGTGCGAGATTTTTGAATAATATTTAGTTCAAAAAATATTCTTTTAAAAAATTTAATTCTTTAAAAAAAAAAATTAATTTACTTAAATTTAAAAAATTTTGTTCAATTATTTTGTTTGTTGTCCTCTTTCTCCTCTTTTTTTTTTTTCAATCAACCAACACTCATTTTAATTTTAATTAGACCAAAATTTAATCTATGTCCTTATATACTAACATGATTTTTATTAAACTGTTGACAAATGTTCTCTATATTATTCTACAAACTTCTACAAAGTAGACAAATGTTCTCTATATTATTCTACAAACTTCTACAAACAAAATACTACACATTTATCTATGTTCATAATTGTTCTCTTTAACAAAAAAATAATAATATTGTATACTCAATAATATTTCATTAATTATCTTAATTTCAATTTTATTGTTTTATTCTTCATTTCAAGTGACTTTAATGTTGGTCCTAAAACGAGTGTAGTGATAGTATAGAGGGGGTGAATAGATTGTCTAGATGTTCAAAACTTTTTCGTGAGTAAAGATCAGATGAGACGATCAGATGAGTTATATACTCAATCGCCTGAAAGAAAATAAGATGTTCTGTTATGCAGAGTGCTTCATGTATTATAGCAAATTAAGATAACAACCTTAAATTTAGTTGGTCAGTTTGAAAGCTATGTCAAAAGCTATAGGTGCGAAAATGTGTAGGCCTACGTGTTTAGACTAGTGAGTATTTTATGAAAACCTCTTGAAATAATGACTTTAAAATAATGCAAGCTTATCAAGTGATTTGATATGTGCTGATTATGAAAACAAACACTTGGTGGATTTTGACTCTTTGGTAAATCAATGTTTTTAACAAATATGAACAATAAGAATATGAATGTTGAATAGTAAAGTAAGCAATAAAAACACAAGTATTAGTTGGGATCTCAATATCCCACGTCTACTCTCTTTAATCAGATAGAGAAATTCACTATCTTGCTTCTTTATAGTCCCAAGAGAAGACTTTCGATCAAGAACCTCAAATACTATCTGAGGCTACAGATCTACTTGTTGGTGAGTTAACAAGCAATCTTTACAGAGTTTATACAAAATAGAGATATGTGTACAACCAACTGATTCTGAGCACTAAAGATTGGATTCTTTATGCAAGCTTAGGATCGAAAACTTAGAGCACTAAGGTTAGAAAACTTTGCAGGCTCTAAAGAACTCGACACTTATGTATTTCTCGAAACTGGTTGTTCTTGATATCAGTTGTGCGTAGAGAGAGAGAGTTCTTGCTTGTATGGTTTCCGGTCCCTTGTTCCAAAGAACAAGTGTTGTATTTATAGAGAGATTTGGGCTCCAGAAACTAGATGTTGGTGAGAACTAGCCGTTGCACCAAATCTTTCTAAGTAAGGACGATATCTTCATGGGAATGTTGTTTGCAGATATTCTGGTACGACATTGCCTCAAGAGGTAATGTGCATTAAATGCTCCGTACTTCATCTGGCAAACCTCTGTACGACCTAATACTCAGTCAACTTCATAGCTTCGTGTTGATATTTCATTGGTCCACATCAGCTTGGTAGTTTTTTTTTTTTTTTGAAACAGTAGATACATAGCCTGACTATTACAAATCATTCACCAATTTCTTAAAAAGAGGCTATGCTAGCAAACTGTAGAGGTATCAAATCAGCTCTCCAATCTTGAGTAGAGTGATGTTCCGCGGCCCATTTTGCCAATGCATCTGCCGCCATGTTCTTTGTTCTAGATATATGCTCAATCTCGCACACTACGAAATTGGTTCGGAATTGACGTATCCTATCTAGAACGTACCCTTCCACTCCCCACACTTTTTGATCCGAATTCACCATCCGCGTCGTTTCGAGGGAGTCCGACAGCACTCTTAAGTGCAAACAGTTGTGCTTCAAGCACCATTTTAAACCCTCCTCGACTGCACTAAGCTCTGCCCCAAGGACAGACCCCGGACCACCAATTGGAGTGCACATAGCTCTCACTAAACTCTTATCCCGCTGGCCCAAAATTGCTCCCACCCCATACTTATTTTCGTCACTCTTGAAGGCTGCGTCTACTTTCAGTATGTAGTTTTCCGTCCATTCGCCTTCTTGGTTCACATCACTGCATCTGTTTGGTTTTGCCAACTGATGCTTGCAATCCTGGTAATCCTTAAGCCATGACAGTGCCCACTCCATGGTCGATATAGTCCGACCGTTCCATGTCCCCCTCTCCCTCCCCCCCGCTGGGTTATGCACAAGCTTGCATCTCTCCTTCCATACTCCCCACGCTAGCGTAACAAACGCATCCTCCAATCTCCCTTCCTTATCAAACTCCATCCCTGCCAAAAGGTCATCTATCCCCTGCCCCTTATAATTCTTAAGTTCTTCCCACCATCCATATCTCTTCCACACATGTTTCGTTAATGGGCAAAAAAACAGAGCATGACACGTCGATGCCTCAAATGATCCATAATTTGCACGTACCTGGCATAGGCACATGGTGTCGTTGTAAGTTGCCTTCCGTCGCCAAAATATTCCACCTCACCTTCCACCAGAAAATTCTGACTTTTGGAGGCACTGCTAAACCCCAAATCTGTTTCCATCTATTATGCTTGTCCTCCTCACTCGAGGTTGATGCTTTATTTGCAGTGATTGATGTAGTTCGAATGCTTTGCCAATATCCCATTCTTACTGAATAACATCCTTTTTTCTCCAATTTCCAGAATTGTGAGTCACTTACCGTTGAGCCCCCTATCGGTGTATTTAAGATGGCTTGCTCCTCTATTGGCAAGAACGTCTGCTGTAACAGCTCCCGGTTCCAAGTTCCATTATTGTTGATGAACCGACTCACCGAAGATCCACTAGCTTTCCTCGAGAGAAGTCGTCTTCCATCCAACCCCATCACCCACCTATCCTTGAAGAGGCTAATTGACTCCCCACTGCCAATTCTCCATCTGAGTCCACTATCCAACAAATCCTTGCTCCAATGCAGTGATCGCCATATGTACGATGGATTATGTCCAACCTCTGCTTCCATCACTCCCACATGCTTGAAATATCTTGCCTTTAACACCCGGCTCAATAGCGAATCCGGCCTCTCAATGATTCTCCAGAGTTGTTTGGCCAAAAGCGCCTTGTTGAATGAAACCATATCTCTAAAAGCCATACCTCCCACTTCTTTCCTATCACATAGTACCTCCCACTTTTTCCAGTGAAGTTTTTTCCCCCCTTTTTTGAGTCCCCACCAGAAATCCGCAATTATTCTCTCAATCTCATGACAAATTGAGGCTGGTACTCTGAAGCATGCCATAGTGTAGGTCGGGACTGCTTGTACAATTGCTTTTATTAATACCTCCCTCCCTCCTTCCGAAAAGTCCTTCTCCTTCCAAGCTTCCACCTTTTTTAGCACTCTATCTCTCAAGAAGCCAAACTGGACTCTCTTTGCTTTCATTGAGAAAGTTGGCAATCCCAAATATAATTCATGTCCATTGGACATCCTGATTTGTAGTGCCTCCCGGACCCCTTGTATATTCTGCCTTCTTGTATGTGGGCTAAAAGAAACGGCTGATTTTTCATAATTTACCTTCTGCCGAGAAACTTGTTCATACCAATTCAGCAACCTTTTAACTTTAGCACTCTCCTCTGCCGATGCCTTAAAGAAAAAAAGGCTGTCATCAGCGAAGAATAAGTGTGTAATATTCGGTGCCCCTCGTGCAATACTGATACCCGTAAGCCCCTTCTCTATTGCCTCCTTTCGAATTAAAGCCGACAATCCCTGGGCGCAAAAAACGAAGAGAAAGGGGACAGGGGGTCCCCTTGTCGCAATCCCCTCGTAGGCCTTAGATCACCCATAATTCTGTTGTTTATTTTGAAGGCATATCGTACTGTTGTAATACATTGCTTGAGGAGCTGCGCTATTTTTTCTTTGAAGCCCAGCTTTACCAGAATGAGTTCCATGTATTTCCATTCCACCCGGTCATACGCCTTACTCATATCGAGCTTCAACGCTGCGTACCCCTCCTTACTTTTATTATTCCTTAGCCAGTGCATGCACTCGTATCCCAATATAACATTGTCTGAGATCAGCCTTCCCGGAGTGAAAGCACTCTGATTGTCATCCACAATTCCTCCCATCACCAACTTTAATCTATTTGTGATCGTTCGTGCCAGAATCCTATATGCTACATTGCTCAGACTTATTGGGCGAAAGTCCATAACCTTGCGGGGCTCCTTTTTCTTCGGGATGAGTGTGATCCATGTCTCATTTAATTCCGCCATATCTCCCCCATTGTTCAGCTTATCCAAGAGTGCCGCTGTAACATCGTGGCCAATATCCTCCCATGTTTGTTGATAGAATCCAGCCGATAAACCATCTGGTCCCGGAGCCTTTAGCGGATTCAATTGGTATACGGCCTTCTTGATCTCCTCTTCTGTATATGGTCTTTCCAAAAAATCATTCATTTGAGATGTGACAATGGTTTCTGTCGAGTTAAGCATATGTACTATCTCCTCCTCACATGGTTCCTGAGATATGAAAATAGTACAAAAATATTCTTGAATGGCCGTGGCAATACCTTCCTCCGATTCGCACTAGTCACCTGCCTCATTTTCCACCCCTCTAATTGTGTTCACCCACTGCCTTTGCGAAGCCTTTCGATGGAATGTTCTTGTATTTCTGTCCCCGTCACTTAGCCAAGATACCCGGGACCTCTGTTGCCACATCAGCTTGGTAGTTGAACAACTGTCTTATCTTCTGTTTGAGCAATTCAGATCTTAGCCCGACATTCTCTTTGTCTTCTGTTATTGTAGTCTTTATTTCCTTGACTTAGTTACTCAGAAATGAACTAGCACTTGTAAAAGTGTTTCATCCATAAATGTTACCAGTCATCTGTGTCTTCAGATGAGTATTGACTTGAATGATCATTAAGGCTTTCTTCGACAAGATCAGGCGAGCTCATATCTACTGAATTGGCTTCTGAAACTTGGATGCAGATTATCATATAGATCTTTCAGTTTATAAGGTATACAACAACCTTTAGATTTGATTTCACTAATGAACTCACCTAAATTTCAAAATATATGTCCCTGCTCTTTTACTTTTTCAATGCTTTTTTATTTTTTCTTATTATATGTGACCATACCAGTATGATGACCAACCTAATCATTCTCTGATCTAATGGATTGCTATGAGCCCATCAACGATTACTACGATACTTGGGAAGCTCACAACCTCGAAATTTTCAAAAGGATTCCATTCGATGACTATAATATTGATATGTTTTTCACTAATCTTAAAATCGAGACGATAATCAATGATGAAGATGAAGATTTGAATGGTGTGAAAGTTGAGGAAAATGTAGTCTTTTCATTCTAGAAGCCATGTCCAAGGCTTGTGCGCAAAAACTTGACTAACGAATGGATTTTAGAGATGCTTTCAAATCGGGCGGATGCTTTTTCTTAAAAAAGCATGTTAACGTTCATTGGAATTACTACCCTACTTTTCTTTAGATTAAGATTAATTTTAAAAAATTAACTAAATTTTTTAAAATAACTAATTTAAATAAATCAATTATATTTATTAAAAAATATGAAAAAATATTAAATATATTAAAATAATAAAATAAAATAAAAATTCAATTTAAGTTAAATAAAATCGGAAAGTATTTTAAAATTTTAATAAATCATAAAAAAAATCAATTAAAACAGTAATAATTTATAGTAGTTGGATGTGTACAGTAAAATTGGAAGTGTGTTTAGCTTGAGCCTTTTTTTTTTTTTTAAATGTTATTTAAAAAAAAAAAAAACTAATCTCTCCCCTAGCAAAAATTAAAAGAATTGCCATGCCCATGTTCTTATACTTGAAGACCGATTTGGGGCAGAGAGATAAATAAATAGTGATAGAATGAACAAGCGTCAAAAAATATATTGAAGTTGAAAACTCTTATTTTTTCTTGAAATCAAAGTTATGAAAAAAGACATTAAACCCTACTTAATTTATTAGATCAAATACGATCCTCATTCAAAATCTCGCCATAAATAACCAAATTTCAAAGTCATTAATCATTTCTCTAATCTAATACTCCGTACTATACAGTATATATAATGCTTCTTCTATATGGAGTATAATATCTCTCTCAGATCCTTCTTTTCGTCATAGAAACACAGGTACGTATATGTCTTTGTTCCTTGAGTTTGAGGATTTTTTTTTTTTTTAAAGTTGATTATGTAGATTGAAAATACAAATTAAATTTCTCCCTATGTAATACTTAATGAGCTGCTGGTAATTAATTATAATAATAATGGTTAGAAGATCGATTACTTAGAAGAGGATTTGACTTAATCTTTCACCAACAATTTTGTTACCCATAAATAGGGTCTTTCTATTGTCAGGAAGGACATTCGCACTTCCTGACAATAGGTGACCAATCAGAAATTAACACATCATACATCTTCGTCATAGGGCGATTAAGTTTCGTAAAATAATTAAATAATTAATATTTTAAAAAATATATAAAAGTACTACCATGTCCTTATAATATATTTTTAATTAAACATTTCTTTAATTAATTACTTACTTAATATATAATATATATTCTTATTAAGATTAATATTCATCATCTCCGTTCATCGGCGTTCTTCACCGGACATATCTAGATTCACATTCAAGCACTTCGAAGGATTGAAGTTCTTCAAATGAGATAATTAAGGTTGATATTTTTTTTAATTCATCGTGTACCTCAACCTATGGCCTTAATAACCCCCTGCTGCCCAATTTATACCTCAACCTCCAAATCCAATGACCTTAATAGTCCGCTGCCGTTACCAGATTTAATCATCATCATCCTCCCTCTATGGCTTAAATTCAGAGAGTCACTCCAGTATTGCAGCAATTGCTGGTGGTGGAGGAGCGAAGAGGAAGACGAGAGCTATGGTGATTGTAAGGGCGGCGCCACCTCCCCGTAAAATATGGGGAAAAGGGAAATTCTGATACTACGGGGAGAAATAAATTATATGTTGACGACTCTTCAGCCGAACAGGGGAAGGGGGAAGTTGATTCAACCCTAATTGGTGCGGGGTTTGAGAATTATCCATGGCAAATGGGAAAACGGGAGCCGAATAAGGATTTACGACATGATGAAAATGATGAACATTTTTTAGGGCACTGTGATTTTAATTTTCTGGATTTGATACGTATTAGGAAGATAAGAATTTATAATTTAAACTTTAATTTTAATAAGAATATATATATTATATATTGTTAATGTTTAATTAATTTATTTTCTAATTTTTAATTTAAAGGGTATTTTGGTCATTTCATATTTATCAATTTAATTTATTTGTGGGGCAAAGCAGCGCGATCGCAAATTGCGTAGAGCAAACGCACTATTGCGAAGTGAGTTTCCTGTTATCAGGAAGTGCGAAGCCTTCCTGACAATAGAAAGACCCCCATAAATATTGATTTCTTTGTTATTCCTCACTCTTGTATTGGAATAACTACTCTACTCTTTTTTAGATTAAGATTATTTTTAAAAAATCAACTAAATATTTTAAAATAAAAAGTTTAAATAAATCAATTATATTGATAGAAAAACCTGAAAATATTTTTTTTTTAAAAAAATTTAAAATAATAAAATAAAAATTCAATTAAAGTTAAATAAAATCGGAGAAATGTTTTAAAATTTAAATAAATCATAAAAATCAATTAAAACAGTAATAATTCGAATTAATCTGAAAATGATAAATGATGTAGATAAATATGTCGCTCTTGGAGGAGTCGACACGTGGAAACGGGATAAGTTATGATAGTTGTAATTAGGTTAATATATTGAAGAAATAGGATTAATACACCCCCTGGGTTCGAGTAGAGGAATCAGGGAAATCAGAGAAATTGGGCCTTCGGCCCATATGTGAAGAAATTAATAGGTCTTGGGCTGGGGAAGATTTGGCCCAAGAAGGGAATTATAGCCTGTCTTCCTTGGCTAAGTCTTGGGAATTGTTCAAACCCACGAAAAGAGGACTGGATAAGCTGAAGAGCCGAGTCTTCAGGGGGATGAGCCGAGTCCTTGGAGATTTGAGGCCGAATTCCCAGATACATGCCGAGAATTCAGGGAGAATAGGTCTCTCCCTCTCCGCAGAGAGGGGCCAGGTATATAAAGAAGGTTATTTCTATATTCTTGATTAAGTTATTATTATGATACACACATTTTATTGATTATACACACTGCCATACAAAAGATACGCTAAGAGTGAAGAGAGACTTCACGATATTCGCCGGAATTCCCCTAGATATACAGGGGAATTTCTCCTTGATTTCGCCTACGATAAGTTCTGACTTGAGCGTCGGAGTTTCTACGCCGGAGGCCCCCTCCGGTGTACTTTTGCAGGCCAAATTCGGACCTACGAGAAGACTCACACGAGGATTGTCAAAGGCGAACGAGTGATTGAGATCGTGATCGATAGTGCTCGCAATGGAACGGCTGAGATCCGAGCGCGTTCTTTTTCGACGCATCAACTGGCGCCGTCTGTGGGAACATTTCAAGCTAAGGCGTGAGAAAAGTTCCGTACTGATATGGGTGGAGGACAAGATCCAACAAAGCAGACGAAGGAGAAAGGAGATTCCACTCCTCCGCCTCCTCTTCCTCCGCCCCCTCCAGGATTTCCCTTAAATCGGAATTTAGGGAAACGTCCCATGGATCACACATCAGAAGACATCCCTCCTCCAGGTTTTCCCTCAAACCAAAATCTAGGGAAACAGCCGGTAGACCGCGTACCGGAGGATATCCCTCCCACTCAGGATGGAGACACACCAGGTATCTCAGGAGCATCAGGGAGTGGGATCAATAAGGATAACCCTAACACTCAACCAGAACTCTTGACCGTCTCTCGAGATCAGTTGGATGAGATGATAGCGCAATCAGTGGAGAGGATAATTGCTGCTCGAGGACTTCGCCCTCCCGAACCTGTTCGTAAGGGCACACGACCAAATCCACCCGAACATGTCATTGATTCGGTCCCAGTCCCTTCCAGGAACGAAGATCTCCCTCGAAACCCGGAAGAGAAAGTACCTTCCCAGGCTGAGAGAAGCGTCCTGGAAAGACCCCTTCGGAGGGATACAGAGAGAGTCCTTGGAGATATCACCTTGGATACGGGAATGGGAGAAAGCACGGACGACACATATCAAGGGGCCGTCAGTGATCAGATACAAGCCCTGCGTAAAGAGATGAGGAATATGCAGAGACATATTACTGACAACGTAAGTAAACCCTCTTACACCACTGGATATCAATTTTCACCTACTATTTTACAAGACGAACTGCCTTCTAACTTCAAATCTTTAAATTTTGAATACGATGGCACTTCGGATCCCTATGAGCACTTGATGAGATTTGAGAACGCGGCCTTACTGCACCGGTATGGAGAAGGTGTCAAATGTCGAGTATTTCTGACTACCTTGTCCAAGGCTGCACAGCAGTGGTTTACGCAGTTAGGACCAGATACTATCCACTCATGGTCCGAATTCAGCGAGTTGTTCCTGCACCAATTTGCCAGCGCTAGGAGACAGCCTAGAGCTACCCTTACTTTGTTCAACATGCGTCAAGGAGAGAATGAGAGCTTACGGGCTTTCTTGAATAGATTCAACCAAGCGGCATTAGAAGTACCTACAGCCTCCTCGGAGGTTAAAATCAATGCCCTCACCAACGGGTTGCGTGACGGAGATTTATTCACCTCTTTAGCTAAGAAGCCGGTTCGGACTTTCGATGAATTGTTGAGGAGAGCAGAGAAATACCTCACCCTGGAGGAGGTAAGGAAAGCTAAACGATCGGAGACCCGGGCTATAGTGGGTAATGGAGAAAGGAGGAAAGAAATTCCACTTAGAAGACCAAGTCCAGAGAGACATCGGAGCTCCAGGAGACTGGAAAACGTGAGAAGAGAGGAAGTTGCACCCTGGAATCCCAGGAGAGGGGCGAAGAGATATACCCCTTTGAAGATAGAACCAGCCGAAGTCCTAGAGGTGGCAGGGGACCATCCAGATATGAAATTCCCCTATTCAAGAAGCAGAGGTCCCCAAAACCCAAAGTCAAACAAGTTTTGCAGGTTCCATAACGATTATGGCCATGATACCAACCAATGTTGGCATCTGAAGGATGAGATAGAGAGGATGATTCAGGCAGGCCACCTCAAAGAGTTTATTTTCAGAGATCGACAAGGCCCCAGGGGTCAAAAGAGAAAGGACCCCGAGGGGAAGCAGGAAGACGACAGGAGAGATCAGAGGAAGGGCAATGAGGAGCCACCACCCCCTCCTCAGAAGAGGGGAACTATTCATATGATAATGGGAGGCCCTGCTGATGGGGATTCCTTCAGGCAGAGAAAGCAGAGCGTTCGGTCGCTGAAGAATGAGAGAAATATAGAGCACCATGAAGTGGGAAAGATGGCAGAGGGCCCAGACATCCATTTTGGGCCAGAGGACGCTGGGGAGCCTAGAGAGATTCATAATGACGCACTGGTCATTACCACGGATATAGCAGGGTACGATGTAGCAAGAATTTTTGTAGACACTGGAAGCTCTGCCGACAGCATGCTCTTCGACTGCTTCAAGAAGATGGACTTGAATATAAAGCTTAGACCGGTGGAAACAGCTCTATATGGATTCTCAGGGGGAGCCATTCAACCCCTTGGTTCAGCGTTACTACAAGTAGGGTTAGGAGTTGCCCCTAATCGTCGAGTACATGTCATAGAGTTCTTGATTGTAGACGTCCCATCTTCCTATAACGTAGTTATGGGACGGCCAAGCTTGAATATTTTTCAGGCAGTGATCTCCACCTTCCACATGAAGATGAAGTTCCCTACCTTGGGGGGTGTGGGAGAGATATGTGGTGATCAGTATCAGGCAAGGAAGTGTTATGTGGAATCGGTCAAGATAGCAGACAGGGCCGTGTTCAGAGGAATGGAGAGATTTAAGGGAAAAGACCCTGAATTGAAGAGACAGAAAGTGGGTGAGCTAGTACAAGAGCAACCTAAAGTTAAAGCAGACGAGGAGTTGATGAGCATCGAGCTCTACCCAGGAAAGGAGGGATTTACAACCAGGATAGGTACGAACATGAACCCCGAGCTCCAGGGAAAGATGATACTTGCCCTCCAGCAAAATGCAGACATCTTTGCATTCACAGCGACGGATATGACGGGTATCCCTCCAGAAATAGCGGTGCACCACTTGAATGTGGATCCCAAAGCCAGGCCCGTGAAACAGAAGTTGAGGAACTTTGGTAAAGAAAAGAACCTCATAGTAAAAGAGGAAATCGATAAATTGTTGAATGCAGGGCACGTGAAAAGAGTCCAGTTCCCTGAATGGTTATCGAATGCAGTGTTGGTGTCCAAGGGAGCTGGCAAGTGGAGGATGTGCATTGACTTTAGGGACTTGAACAAAGCCTGCCCTAAAGACCACTACCCTTTGCCCAGGATCGACCAACTGGTGGATGCCACATCTGGGTTTGAATTACTCAGCATGATGGACGCATATCAGGGGTACCATCAGATCCAGCTGAACCCCCTCGATATACCAAAGGTATGCTTTATAGCGACATGTGGTACTTTCGGTTATGTACGTATGCCTTTTGGACTGATAAATGCAGGAGCAACCTATCAAAGAATGGTAGACTCGGTGTTCCGAGGGCAGATAGGCAGGAACATGGAGGTTTACGTGGACGATATGCTAGCTAAAAGTGTCAAAGCAGAGGGACATATTGACGACTTGAAGGAGATATTTCAGGTAATTCGAGAGAATGGTATTAAATTGAACCCTGCTAAATGTTCTTTTGGAGTAGGGTCAGGGAAATTTCTGGGATATATGGTGACTCAGAGAGGGATAGAAGTGAACCCTGTTAAGGTAAAGGCGGTGCTCGACATGCAACCCCCTCGGAATTTGAAAGAATTGCAGACTTTGAACGGAAGGATCGCAGCCCTTAGCAGATTTATAGCTAAATCAGCAGAGAAGAGTCATCACTTCTTCAGAACGCTAAGGAAGGGGTCAAGATTCGAATGGGATGAGCAATGCCAGAAGGCTTTTGAAGAATTGAAGCGCCATCTGGAACAACTTCCAAAATTAACTAAGCCTACTCAGGGAGACGTCCTACTCCTATACCTCTCGGTAGGGGAACACTCCCTGAGCACGGCCCTGATGAAAGAGGAAGGTTCCACACAACAGCCTGTATATTATGTGAGCAAGGTAATCCAAGGAGCGGAAACAAGGTATTCAGAGGTGGAAAAGGCAGCCTTGGCAGTAGTGGTGACGGCCAGGCGACTACGCCCTTACTTCCTATCTTATAAAGTGATGGTGAGGACTAATTTCCCGTTGAAGCAGACGCTAGGGAGAGCAGATTTATCAGGAAGAATGGTCAAGTGGGCAGTAGAACTGCAGGAGTATGATATAGACTATGAACCAAGGAGAGCCATCAAGGCTCAAGCTCTAGCGGATTTCATTCAAGAGTCCACCAGAGTGGAAGAAGAACAGGGATGGAAGGTATATGTGGATGGCTCAGCATCTGCCTTAGGATGTGGAGCAGGGATATTACTGATTGACCCTGAGGGTCAGGAAGTGCAGGTGGCTGTCAAATTTCGATTTTCCACCTCAAACAATGGTGCAGAATATGAGGCACTGATCAGAGGAGCTAGCATGGCTGCAGAGTTAGGGGCGCAAAAGGTCACCTTGTACTCCGATTCACAGTTGATAGTACAGCAGGTCATGGGGGAGTACCTCGCCAAGGATGAGAGAATGATCACTTATCTAGAAGAGGTAAAGAAATTAAAAAATAAATTCCATACTTTTGAAGTGGTACAGGTACCAAGAGAAGAGAATACGAAAGCGGATGGACTGTCAAAATTGGCTAGTTCCACTGAATTCGAGGGAGACGGACAGGTAACCCTGTTGGTGGCAGATCAAGTGGCTACGGAAACCCTGATCGGAGAGATAACAGCAGGGGATGATTGGAGGAAAGAAATATGGGAAGAATTGAACAGGGGTCCAGTAACCCCAATGTCTAGGGAAGCAAAGGCGTGGAGAAGGAAGTATTGCATTCTGGGAGGCCAATTATACAAGAGGTCTTTCACTCAACCTTATTTGAAGTGTCTCTCAAAAAGAGAAGCAGAGCTAGTGATCAAAGACATCCATGAAGGTTGCGCATCCAGCCATGAAGGGTACCAGACCATGGTGAAGAAAGTGTTCAGGGCAGGTTTCTACTGGCCTAATATAATCAGGGACGCTAGAGAATACGTGAAGAGATGTGAGAAGTGCCAGAAGAATGGACCCTTGATACGGGTACCGGCAGAAGAAATGGGGGCTATGTACTCGCCCTGTCCCTTCGCTAAATGGGGAATCGATCTGGTGGGACCCTTCCCCTTGGCACCAGGAGGGAGAAAATTTCTAATCGTAGCCGTGGATTATTTCAGTAAATGGGTAGAGGCTGTGCCCTTGGCTAAAATCAAAGAGGACAATGTAATTATTTTTCTTGCTAGACATATTTGTTGCAGGTTTGGAGTACCTAGAATCTTGGTTTCCGATAACGGAACGCAGTTCAATGGAGATAAAGTAAGAAGATGGTGCGAGAGATGGAACATCACGCAGAGGTTCACTTCAGTAGCCCATCCCCAAGCTAATGGGCAGGTAGAGGTTACAAACAGGATCTTGGTCGATGGTATTCGAACACGATTGGCAGAGGTAGGAGGAAAATGGGTGCAGGAGTTGGACAACGTCCTCTGGTCCTACCGAACCAGCCCTAAGACGGCTACAGGCGAATCTCCCTTCTACTTGGTATATGGAGCAGCAGCAGTGATACCTCCTGAAGCCAGACTCAAATCACACCGGATCACTTATTTCGAAGAAAAGAGAAATGAAGAATTAATGAGGGAAGCGCTGGACCTAGTAGATGAAGAGAGGGAGATGGCGAGATTAAAGGCAGAAAGGTACAAGAGTCGGATCAAAGCAGCATATGACCGCAGGGTAATCCCTCGCTCCTTTAAAGTTGGGGATTTAGTCCTTCGGAGGGCAGATGCTTTGAAGAACACTGGGAAGATGGAACCCAATTGGGAAGGTCCGTACAGGGTCATACAGGTACTCAAGGGTGGGGCATACAAGCTCCAAGACATGACAGGGAAAGAGATACTAAGGCCATGGAACGTATGCCACTTGAAGAGATTTTATGTTTGAGGAAGGGGTAATTCCCCTGCTTCCTTTTTCTTTATGAACAATTTTGAATATTTACTTCTCGTTCGAATAATTGCTTCACCGGCACTCTTTTTCCCTCTACGTGGGTTTCCCTTTGGGGTTTTACCACGGAGAGGTTTTTAATGAGGCCGGCATAGGTTCCCCTTATTTGCCTATGTTGATAAACATTTTCGATCAATGGAGCATCGGTTTTGATAAAATCTCAGCAATTTCCCTAAATGCATGTTAGTATTGTGATAAGATGACTCTTATGCGCTAATTTTATGATGAAATGTTTCTCATGTGTTAATATCATGTTAAGATAATTGTTGAAGATCTGCATGATGAGTGCTGAGATAACGAATATGTTTTGGAAACTGAAGTATAGCATGTTAAAGATACTGCAAAGATAGAAAAATTTACACCGATTCATAAACGCTCGAATGGAGAATACTTAAGAATATTTCCCAAAGTTCCTATTCACGATAGCCTCTAAAGCTAGGGGGAGTAGGGGATACAGCGGAAGATATAATGAACTTGTCGATAAACCCTATCCCAGAAGATTCTCAAGAAGATTCTCAAAACCCTCACGAGGGGGTACAGTGGAAGACATAACTCTCACGAGTATAAACGAACTCTCACGAGTATAAACGAACTCTTACGAGTATAAACTAACTCTTACGAGTATAAACTAACTCTCACGAGTATAAACGAACTCTTACGAGTATAAACTAACTCTTACGAGTATAAACACTTTAACTTCAGGGAGAGCATAATCCCTAAGAACTCTTACGAGTATAAACTAACTCTCACGAGTATAAACGAACTCTTACGAGTATAAACTAACTCTCACGAGTATAAACGAACTCTTACGAGTATAAACTAACTCTTACGAGTATAAACACTTTAACTTCAGGGAGAGTATAATCCCTAAGAACTCTTACGAGTATAAACTAACTCTCACGAGTATAAACGAACTCTTACGAGTATAAACTAACTCTTACGAGTATAAACACTTTAACTTCAGGGAGAGTATAATCCCTAAGAACTCTTACGAGTATAAACTAACTCTCACGAGTATAAACGAACTCTTACGAGTATAAACTAACTCTTACGAGTATAAACACTTTAACTTCAGGGAGAGTATAATCCCTAAGAACTCTTATGAGTATAAACTAACTCTCACGAGTATAAACGAACTCTTACGAGTATAAACTAACTCTCACGAGTATAAACAGCCTAAGGGAAAGGATGATCCCTGAGACCCTAACCTCTGGGGGATGTAATCTTTAAAAACCCTAGTACTAAGGGAGAGACTAGAAGCCCTACCAAAATCGCCAAGTAAGTACAGGGATATCAACCCTATCTCCTCATTAAGGTTCCTCTAGGAGCTTTAGAGCCTTTACGTGTTAATAAAATACTGAAAACATGCTAGATGCATAAGCAGGATGAATATTATGTTACACATCTAATCAACAGAATTAGAGATATATGTATGCATGCCAAACAGTAATTGTGCAGGTACGATATCAAAAGGAAAGCAGAAATATCCGAAGACCTAAGGCACCATGCCTAGGCCCTCCACAAGAAAACCCCGGAGTGTGGAGTCTCCGGAAAATACCAAAAGAAGCCTTAGAGGCCTTAGCAAAATAAAAAGTGTCTTAAAGTATCGAATTGTTGTCAGAGAAATTATCAAGAGAAGGGAATGGTATCCTTCCCCTCAGCACCTGCTCCTGTCTCCTCAGCTTGCCCGCTAGAATCACCCCCCTCTGCCTTCTCCACCAGAGCGCGTGCTGCCACAGTAGTCACCGGAGTTGGATTATCCACGTGAACAGGAAAAGCCGTATCCTTCGCCGGTGCCAAATCATCTAAACTCCGAGCAGCATCCTTCAGCTCCAAGATCGCCTTCCTCATCCCCGGCAACCACCAAGGAGTGTTGATATCTTCCTTCGCATCTCAGGGGAACTTAGGGGGAGTATCCAGCTCATCCAGTCGAAGAGCACGGGTATATTGACCATTAAAACCAGGGGCAGAATGTTCAGCCACAGCATTAGAAAACCCATGATCAATGAAGTGAGGGATATATGCACCCATGGCCCCTAGGAAACTGCTGCTCTGAAGAAAGGCCTCCAACCACTCCTGATGCAAGGTACCTAGAAATTGTTGACCTATGGCAGAGGTAAACAAGGACTCTATGCATAATTTCATACCAGTCAGGGGAAGAGTAACCTCCAGCTGTTTAACCTGTTTACCGAACTCTTCCTTCAACGAAGAAATCTCCCCAGAGAGCGTTGCTCGGAGTGTTTTACACCTCTGATTAGCGTCCCGTAATTCTGCATCGAGTATCTCCTTCTTCACCTTCTCCAGCTCTACCTGACTTTGGAGGTCATCTACCTGCTGGAGGGACTGGAGGGCTCTTTCAGACATGCTGGAAAACAGAAGACCAAACTACACAAGAAACAACATCAAGAAGTAAGGTATCTATATTCTCTTCTATGAGTCATTCAAAGCAATATCCATATTGAAAACCTACCTGTGTGAAATTGTGGGCGGCGTGCACAATTCGCTCTTCTGGAGAAAGAGCATTAAGGGCTTCGGTAGCGGGAGTCGGAGTATAACGTTCTATAAAGGCCAAGAGATGGTCAACATTGACTTCGTCTGGAGCATCGGGAGCAACATTAGGCATGGAAGATTTGGTTTTGTATTTCTTCTTCTTAGAGGCATCGGAGACAGGAGGCAAGACGGAGACCATGGTTTTCTCGGTAGAGGAACGGGTGCGCTTAGCAACGGACCCAGTGGCAGGTTTCGTTGAGGAAGGAATGACAGGGGCCTTTGAAGAGCTTTCAGGCGCTGGAGACTTTGCAACCATCGAGAGAGGAGCAGCATCGCGAGAAATTTGGGTTAACCAACTCATAGCTGCATAAAGGAATACAAACGACATTAATAAACACTGCAGTTCAAATTGTGAGGACAATACTAAGGAAAAAGAGATGGTATTACCATCGTCGGGACCTAGGGGGTAATCGGGGCGACCGAAACCAAAATGAGAAAGGGCTCTAGGATTTTTGCAAATGCTCATTACATCGAAAAAGCCATGAGCGGAAACATTGTCATTTAGATGGTTCATCACTTCCAAATTCAGAGAAGAACAAACAGAGAGAGGAGGACGAGGCACCCCAGGGTTCTCATAAATCCACCCTTCATGAGGAAAATCCCAAGGAACGGGGTTTGTAACAAAGAAGTAATAGTCCTTCCAGTCTTGGACTCCTTCATGGAGCTTCTCCATGAATTTTCCAGCCCTGGAAGGACGGCCAGCAGTATAGAAAAACCCATCCGCATACTTACACATGTACTGAGTTAGGAAAAGCTGGGCTGAGGGTTCGCCACCATTCCCCTTCATCAAAATGTAAAAACCTAGCATTGCTCGAATAGCATTGGGGGTGAATTGGTTGAGGGGTATGCGCAGGTAAGTAGAGATCTCAGAAAAATAAGGGTGAATCGGGAAGCGGAGTCCTGCTTTTAACTGAGCCTCCCAGAAGGCCAAGGTGTTGGTACCAGGAAAATTCGGGCGTTCCCTCCTATGGGCGGCCCTAACGGCGTAATCGGTGGGAAAGATTCCCGACCGGAGAAAAGCGGCAACACGCTCAGAAGAAAGTAAGGAAGAACCAGCGATGGTGTTTTTTAAAGCAGGGTCGATTACAGGAAAGATAGAAAGAGGATGGGAAGTTGAACTTTCCATTGTAACGGAATCTGAAGAAGATGACATGGTATAAATGAGAGTAAAAGGGAAGGAATAGGTACCTGAAGGAAGGTCGGTTTTAAGGAGTGACGACGAAACAGCCGCTGGACGTGCACGAAGAAGTTAAGATCGCAAAGGTGAAAACGAAGATAGAGAATAGATAAATTTGAAATGAAGGGAAAACAAGGTTTTGGTGGAAAAGATGAATTTGAATGATTACGCTGAAAAGAGAAGAGGGAGAATCGAGGAGAATTAAATGATCCTCCCAATTAAAAAACGCGTGAAAGACAAACGGCGGCTTGATGTTGGATATAGGCGCGTGATTGCGAGATTCAAGGGCACAGTTGCGTGTGGAAGTGTAAAAGACCCAACGCTTTTTGAGAAGTAATTATTACTAGAGGGAATCAAATCAATAAAGATATTTCGAGAGGTATTTTGAGCTTTTAAGAAAGGAAATGAAATATTTCTCTGGCATTTATCCCAGGGTTATTATTTTCCTACTCTCCTAAAAATTATTCATTTTTATGAGAGTAGGGGGGAGTGGTTGATGTAGATAAATATGTCGCTCTTGGAGGAGTCGACACGTGGAAACAGGATAAGTTATGATAGTTGTAATTAGGTTAATATATTGAAGAAATAGGATTAATACACCCCCTGGGTTCGAGTAGAGGAATCAGGGAAATCAGAGAAATTGGGCCTTCGGCCCATATGTGAAGAAATTAATAGGTCTTGGGCTGGGGAAGATTTGGCCCAAGAAGGGAATTATAGCCTGTCTTCCTTGGCTAAGTCTTGGGAATTGTTCAAACCCACGAAAAGAGGACTGGATAAGCTGAAGAGCCGAGTCTTCAGGGGGATGAGCCGAGTCCTTGGAGATTTGAGGCCGAATTCCCAGATACATGCCGAGAATTCAGGGAGAATAGGTCTCTCCCTCTCCGCAGAGAGGGGCCAGGTATATAAAGAAGGTTATTTCTATATTCTTGATTAAGTTATTATTATGATACACACATTTTATTGATTATACACACTGCCATACAAAAGATACGCTAAGAGTGAAGAGAGACTTCACGATATTCGCCGGAATTCCCCTAGATATACAGGGGAATTTCTCCTTGATTTCGCCTACGATAAGTTCTGACTTGAGCGTCGGAGTTTCTACGCCGGAGGCCCCCTCCGGTGTACTTTTGCAGGCCAAATTCGGACCTACGAGAAGATTCACACGAGGATTGTCAAAGGCGAACGAGTGATTGAGATCGTGATCGATAGTGCTCGCAAAGGAACGGCTGAGATCCGAGCGCGTTCTTTTTCGACGCATCAATAAATAAAACCTAAAAAGTAATATTTAAAATAAATCACCCGAATCTTCAATTAACAAATGTCACACACATATTAAGAAATTCAAGGTAGAATTAATTAAATTGGCAATACAAATAATGTGAAAGTCATCTCCTAAAATCTAGGTTATTTTTATTAATTAATTAAATTGGCAATACAAATAATGTGAAAGCCATCTCCTAAAATCTAGGCCATTAAAAATAACTGCCCAGAAGATAACCTCCGCCCACACGGATCAAGTTTCCATCCCAATTTGAATGTTTTTTTTTTATTTATTATTTATTTGAATGTTATTTCGATTTGGAATGAATAACCAAATTAATCTACCTCATCTTAAAAAAAAAATAAAAAAAAATAAAAAAAAAAAAAAAAAAACCTCCCTTAACAAAAAGTTAAATAACTATCACGGGTTTGGGTTTTGGTTACTATACGTGTCCGGACCAGCGAAGACCTAAGACCACCTGGAGCGGAGAAGGAGGGAGTAATGAACAAGTGTCCAATCTTCATCCAAAATCTTCCCCATAAATGATCAAGAAACCTATATTCTAAAATCATTAATATCATTCTTTGATATAATGGATTGCAAAGAGCCCGTCAATGATTTATGCGATGCCTGGGAAGCTCAGAATCTCAAAATCACCAAAAGGACTAACTCGTCCAAAAAAGATGATCTTGATATGTTTTTCATTACTCTTGAAATCGAGACAGTCATCAAGGTTGAAGATGAAGATGAAGACGAAGATTTGGAAGCAGAGGTGTTTACATTCTGGGCACCATGTCCAAGGCTTGAGCGCAAAAACTTGAGTAAGAAATGGATTTCAGAGATGCTTACCAAAGCCGGAGTGCCACGCCACAAGCAGGAGTTTATGATTGACAAAATATCGAAACAGGCAGACGTGATGGCCGCCAATGCGGCCCGCAGGAATAAGGAGAGCCAAGTTCTGCCGATGATGGTTTTAATCAGCATCGTCGCTTGTTTGTGCCATGGAGAATCTGTTGAGGATAATTAGATACACCCAATGCACACTCACTCACTTTAACTGGCCTTCATCTTCCGTTTCTCCTTTCCTTTTTCATTTGCGATTTCTTGTTACTCTTTGTTATTCCTCTCTTTGTTATTGGGTTTGAACACCCCTTCTACTTATTTTCTCCTTATGTTATTGTTCATTGGAATAACTACTCTACACTTTTTTTTTTAGATTATGATTCATTTTAAAAATTCAAATAAATCTTTTAAAATAACTAATTTAAATAAATCATTTATATTTATATGATTTTCCGTATCCTCCGCGCACACGGTTCCAATTGGAATATTTTTTATTTACTTGAATGTTTTTTATTTATTTAAATGTTATTTCAATTATTTTAATTAGCAAAAAGTTAAAAGTACGGTCATATCCTGTTTTTTTTACTTTTCCCATACTTACATCACAGCTTTTCATATGCTTACATCAGAAGACCGTCTTAGAATAGAGAGAGTAATAAGCTTTTCATATGCTTACATCAGAAGACCGTCTTAGAATAGAGAGTAATAAATATCTGAGCAGTTCAAAAATATATCAGAATTGAAATCTCTTTTAGTTTTTCTTGAAATCAAATTAAAGTTATAGGAAAAAGACATTTGAACCCTATTTAACAAAATCCACATCCAAAATACTTAACTAATAAACGAGTTCAATGAATCCTAGTTAATAATAAAGATTAGATTTATATCATTATCAAAACCGGGTAACATGTGCATCCGTATGCACCGTACTCCTTAATTTTAATTTTTAATTTATATTTTATCTATACCCACTAATTTAATGAGTTCACCCTTAAATCATATTTTTATTACAGTTATCTACACCCACTCATTTTATGAATTCACTCCCAAATCATTTTTTTACAACTACACCCGCTCATTTTATGAGTTCACACCCAAATTATTTTTTTACCACAATTATCTGCACCCGCTCATTTTATGAGTTCACCCCCAAATTATATTTATACTACAGTTATTTGCACCGCTCATTTTATGAGTTCACCCCCCAAATTATATTTATACTACAATTATCTGCACCCACTCACTATATGAGTTCACTCCCAAATTATCTGCACCCGCTCATTTTATGAGTTCACCCCCAAATATTTTTTTTTAAAATAATTATGTTTAAAAAATTATATTATCTTTTTATTGATTTACACAAAATATAATAAAATCAATCTTAATTTATAAATTTACAATTTGCAGCCGAGTTATCGTCGATTCACCACTAAATCACCCATATTTTTAAAAATAAAATCATAAAAACATAATTAAAAAAAACTATCGAAATTAGTCACAAATCTCAATTTTTTTCTTTTTAACTTTTTTTTTCAATTTTCAGTTTTTATTTCAAACTTTTTATTTCTTCATTTTTTTTCCTACTTTTTTTTTCTTTTTTTTTTGTTTAGTATTTTTAAAATTTTTTATATAAAATAATATTATATGTATAATTTTATTATAGTCACTAGTACAATAAGTAATAACCAGTAATAGCATAAACCATAATCAGTAATATCATTAATAATAATCAGTAATATCTTATATAATAACAAATAATTGCACACATCTAATTATATTCAATAATACCAAGAACAATTATTAGTAATACCACGAACAGTAATCTGTAATACCATTAATATTAATTAGTAAAATTTTATACAATAACAAATAATTTCACACATCTAATTATATAAAGTAATACCAAAAAATAATTATCAGTAATACCATGAAAGAATGAACAATAATTAGTAATACCATAAACATTGATCATTAATATCTTATACAATAACAAATAATTTCACAAATCAAATTATATTTAGTAATACCATAAACAATTATCAGTAATACCATAAACAATAATAATAATTAGTAATGCCTTAATTAATCATAAATAATTTCACACAATCAGTAATACCACAAACAATAACTAGTAATACCACAAACAATAACTAGTAATACCACAATTAATAATCAATAATACCGTAATCAATAATCATTAATATTAATTCAATAGTGTATTAATAGTAATACCACAATCAATAACTAGTAATACCAATACCACTAACAATAATACCATAAAAAAGTGGAGGGAGTGCAGACCGGGGTGTACTGAAGAAAATAGGGGATGCACATTACCAAGCCCAATTGAAGAGAACCCTAGCCAAATAGAAGGGCACCCTAGGTCAGCAGTCGCCGCTTGAGATTTCATCGACAAGCTCATCGGCTCCGAGTGCCGACTGATCAGAGATCCATCGACAACATACTCACAGTCCTCCGTCGGACCGTCGTCAACCGGAGGAAGAGGCTGCGCAAGAGCATGGTGAAGAAGACGAAGCAATGTAGCTTCGATTTGGACAAATATGAACAACGAGAGTGAAGTGAGTGTTGCAGGCGAGCGTCATTGATGCCGGAGAAGCTCCTTTATCGCGAACACAAAGAAGATTGATCGAAGCAGTCGCGTCGATGGTCGAAATGAGCAGAGGTTTTTGACCGCCATGGATCGTGGCCGAGATGGAAGATGATGTCGATTGTCATGGAATTGAAGAAACATGATTGCAATTTGAGGAGGGGTCTCGAGCTTAAGCGGCCTGGACGGAAGCGCCGCCGTCGAAGGGATGGTCGGATATGGTGGTGGCTGGGTCACCCACCGACCGACATGGATTTTCGGCAGGTCCTTTATTCATCAAATTAAAATTGAAATTCAGGTGCACCGCCGACCGACTATAATAAAATCATACCTATAATATTATTTTGTATTAAGATTAAAAAAATGAAAAAAAAAAGGCCGGAAAAAAAAAAGTAAAAGAAAAAAAAAACGAAGAAATAAAAAATTTGGAAAAAAAAATTGAAAATGGGAAGAAAAAAGGAAAAGAGGAGGGGGAAAAAATTAAAAAGAAAAAAATCGAGATTTGTGGCTAATTTCGATAGTTTTTTATTAATTATATTTTTACAATTTTTTTAAAAAAGTATGGGTGACTTGGTGGTGAATCGACGATAACTCGACAATAACTCGTATGTATATTGTAAATATATAAATTAGAGTTTATTTTATTATATTTTGTGTAAATTAATAAAAAGATAATATAATTTTTTTAAATGTGATTATTTTTTAAAAATTATTTTGGGGTGAACTCATAATTAAAATGAGTGGGTACAGATAATCGTGATAAAATAATAATTTGGGAGTGAACTCATAAAATGAGCGGGTGCAGATAACCGTGGTAAAAAACGATTTGGGGGTGAACTTATAAAATGAGCGAGTACATATAACCGTGGTAAAAAAAGATTTAGAGGTGAACTCATTAAATAGTGCAGATAATTATAGTAAAAAATAATTTGGAAGGTGAACTAATTAAATGAATTGGTGCAGATAATTTGAATTAAAAAAAAAATGAAATTGAGGAGGTATGCATCATATACTCGCATGCATACAAGTATTTGACATCAAAACCATAGTCCAATTTTGAGGTTATTCTTAAAAATATATAAGTGGGGGAATTAAAATTCATTCTAAATCTCCAAAATTTCAACTTGAGGTAAACATAAAATTGTTATTATCAAAAAGTTAAATGGACTGTCAGACTCTGTTTTTTTTTAGTTTTCCCATGTGTCCAATACTTGGTTGGAGCAGAAAGAGAGTAACAAATATCTATAGAATGAACAAGCGTACAAAAATAAGCTTTTATTTTATTTTTCCAAATACTTGTATGCATGCGAGTGCATGGTGTATACCTCCTCAAATTATCTGCATCCATTCATTTAATTAGTTCATCTCCCAAATTATTTTTTATTATAATTATCTACACTTACCATTTAATGAGTTCACCCCCAAATCTTTTTTTACCACGGTTATATGTACTCACTCATTTTATGAGTTCGCCCCCAAATCATTTTTTTACCACGGTTATCTGCACCCGCTCATTTTATGAGTTCACTCCCAAATTATTATTTTATCACGATTATCTGTACCCACTCATTTTATGAGTTCACCCAAAATAATTTTTAAAAAATAATCACATTAAAAAAAATTATATTATCTTTTTACTAATTTACACAAAATTTAATAAAATAAACTCTAATTTATATATTTACAATATACAGACGAGTTATTATCGAGTTACCGTCGATTCACCACCAAGTAACCCATACTTTTTTTAAAAATTGTAAAAATATAATTAATAAAAATCTATCGAAATTAGCCACAAATCTCGATTTTTTTCTTTTTAATTTTTTCCCCTCCTCTTTTCCTTTTTTCTTCCCATTTTCAATTTTTTTTTCCAAATTTTTTATTTCTTCGTTTTTTTTTCTTTTACTTTTTTTTTTCCGGCCTTTTTTTTTTTCATTTTTTTAATCTTAATACAAAATAATATTATAGGTATGATTTTATTATAGTCGATCGGCGGTGCACCTGAATTTCAATTTTAATTTGATGAGTAAAGGACCTGTCGAAAATCCATGTCGGTCGGTGGGTGACCCAGCCACCACCATATCCGACCACCCCTTCGACGGCGACGACGGCGCTTCCATCCCGGCCGCTTAAGCCCGAGTCCCCTCCTCAAATCGCAATCATGATTCTTCAATTCCATGAGAATCGACATCATCTTCCATCTCGGCCACGATCCATGGCGGTCAAAAACCTCTGCTCATTTCGACCACCGACGCGACTGCTTCGATCAATCTCCTTTGTGTTCGCGATCCAGGAGCTTCTCCGGCATCAATGTCGCTCGCCTGCAACACTCACTTCGCTCTCGTTGTTCATATTTGTCCAAATCGAAGCTACATTGCTTCGTCTTTTTCACCATGCCCCTGCGCAGCCTCTTCCTCCGGTTGACGACGATCCGACGGAGGACTGTGAGTATGTTGTCGATGGATCTCTGATCAGTCGGCACTCGGAGTCGGTGAACTTGTCGATGAAATCTCAGGCGGCGACTGCTGACCTAGGGTGCCCTTCTATTTGACTAGGGTTCTCTTCAATTGGGCTTGGTAATGTGCACCCCCTATTTTCTTCAGTACACCCTGGTCTGCACTCCCTCCACTTTTTTATGGTATTATTGTTAGTGGTATTGGTATTACTAGTTATTGATTGTGGTATTACTATTAATACACTATTGAATTAATATTAATGATTATTGATTAAGGCATTATTGATTATTAAGTGTGGTATTACTAGTTATTGTTTGTGGTATTATTGATTGTGTGGAATTATTTATTATTAATTAAAGCATTACTGATTATTATTATTGTTTATGGTATTATATATTATTGTTTATGGTATTACTGATAATCGTTTTTGGTATTACTAAATATAATTTGATTTGTGAAATTATTTGTTATTGTATAAGATATTAATGATCAATGTTTATGGTATTACTAATTATTGTTCATTCCTTCATGGTATTACTGATAATTATTTTTTGGTATTACTTTATATAATTAGATGTGTGAAATTATTTGTTATTGTATAAAATTTTACTAATTAATATTAATGGTATTACAGATTACTGTTTGTGGTATTACTAATAATTGTTCTTGGTATTATTGAATATAATTAGATGTGTGCAATTATTTATTTTTGTATAAGATATTACTGATTATTATTAATGGTATTACTGATTATGATTTATGGTATTAGTGGTTATTACTTATTGTACTAGCGACTATAATAAAATTATACATATAATATTATTTTATATTAAAAAAATTTAAATACTAAACAAAACAAAAAAGAAAAAAAAAAGCAGGGAAAAAAATGTAGAAATAAAAAGTTTGAAATAAAAATTGAAAATTGAAAAAAAATTAAAAAGAAAAAAAAATGAAATTTGTGACTAATTTCGATAGTTTTTTTAATTATGTTTTTACGATTTTATTTTTTAAAATATGGGTGATTTAGTGGTGAATCAACGATAACTCGGCTGCAAATTGTAAATGTATAAATTAAGGTTGATTTTATTATATTTTGTATAAATCAATAAAAAGATAATATAGTTTTTTAAATATAATTATTTTTTAAGAAAATATTTGGGGGTAAACTAATAAAATGAGCGGGTGCAGATAATTTGGGGGTGAACTCATAAAGTGAGTGGGTGCAAATAACTGTAGTATAAATATAATTTGGGGGTGAACTCATAAAATGAGTGAGTGCAGATAATTGTGGTAAAAAAATAATTTGGGGGTGAACTCATAAAATGAGCGGGTGTAGTTGTAAAAAAAATGATTTTGAGGTGAATTCATAAAATGAGTGGATGCAGATAACTATGGTAAAAAACATTGGTAAAAAAAAATTGGGGTGAACTTAAAAATATAATGGGTGCAGATAATCTCCTGCCCATATTCTATTTTCATGATGTATGCATGGTGCACGCGAACCATTTTATTTTTCATAAACAGAAGTCATCTCCTAAAATCTAAGCCATTAAGTTTTCAAAAAAAAAAAAAAAAAACCAGGCACCGCCCAAAGGATTTGATTTGCCGTATCCTCCGCGCACATAGTTTAAGTTTCCATCCACCCCATTGGAATATTTTTTATTTATTTGAATTGTTTTTAAAATTTATTTAAATGTTATTTTCGTCATTTCCTTTAAAAAAAAAATTTTAACTGTCATGTCCCTGTTTTTTTTAAGTTGTCCTATTTTTTTCTTTTCTCATGCTTACATCATTATGAAGACCGTCTTAGGATAGAGAGAGTAATAAATACCTAATAGAATGAACAAGCGTCCAAAAAAATATCGAAATTGAAAGCTCTTTTATTATTTTTTTGAGATCAAATTAAAGTTATGTAAAAAAGACATTGAACTCTATTTAATTTATCAGATCAAATACAATTGGGGGTGGATGGGGGGTCAGAGGATGCTGAGGTCGAATACCTCCATCGCAGCATGGTGGAGCAACCCACTGTTGGAAATGATCGACTAAGACGAGATTGGGGCTAGGGCGAATGGGTATTATGGCTTAAAAACCATACTTGTATGATATCAAGTTCCTTACTATCTGTATACTAATGGGTTGAGTACTCCATAGTAATATAATATACCTTTACCGTTCAAAAAAAAATTAGATCAAATACAATTTTCATTAAAAATCTCTCCCATAAATAACCAAGAACCCTAAATTCTAAAGTCATTAATCATTCTCTGATCTAATGAATTGCTACGAGTCCGTCGACGATTACTGTAATGCCTGTGAAGTCCACAGTTACCTTGAAATCCTGAAAAGCATTTTGTCCAATGACAATGATGCTAATATGTTTTTTCAATTGAGACGGTAATCAATGATGAAGATGAAGATTTGATTGGTGCAGAAGTGGAGAAAACGGAGTTCTTTTCATTTTGAGTTAAGATTAATTTTCATTTTGGGTTAACATTAAGATTAATTTTTATTTTATTCGTGCAAGCTTTATATAGTGCTAGACTGCTAGTCAATGAAACGTGAAATATCATTTTTTTTAGTTATTGTAATCTACTAAAATGACACACAAAACCCCTACTAAAAATGTAGGAAAAATGAAAAGCAACTAGCTACTTGGTTCCTCCCTTCTATATTAGAAATGATGAAACAACTGTTAGAAGATGTGATGTTATTGTTCAAGAAAAATTATTCTATCTATTTATTCTATCTTAATTTTTGTTTTTGATGTGTTTATGTTGTTGGATTTTTTTTTTTCTGACGTAATTTTTGTATTTGAAATGTCCTTGAGATGGTATGGAATTAACAAATCTGCATTGACCTATCTATTAATCTATATATCCTACTAATGAAATTTAATTTAATTTTCATTTTAATTCCTTCAAAAAAAAAATTAAGAATGTGTAATGATTATATTTTATTTTGAAAACACACTTAAATCTGATAATATTCTGATACAGATTTAAGTAATAAATATCTGATAGAATAAATATATAGGAATTGAAAACTCTTTTGTTTTTTCTTGAGATCAAAGTATACATATTTGGCTTGGGGAACTTTTAAAAGAGCTCTCCAAGTGGGAGCTGTCCAAGCTAAATTGCACTTGAAAAAAAAAAACATTAAACCCTACTTAATCTTAGATCAAATACAATCTCATCTAAAATCTCCCCCACAAATAACCAAGAATCATAAATTTTAAAGTCATTAATCACACTTTGATCTAATGGATTGCTACAAGCCCATTGACGATTACTGCAATAGTGCAATGTCTGGAAATCCGACACCCTCGAAATCCTAAAAATAATTACTTCCAATGACGATGATCTTGATATGTTCTTCATTAATCTTGAAATCAAGACGATAATCATTGATAAAGATGGAGATGAAGACGAAGATGAATACTTGATCAATGGTTTAAGTTTTCTTAAAAGGATTGTCATCCCGTGTTTTTTACTTTTCCTATGTCTTTTTACTTTTTCTTATTATATGTGTCCAATACTTGGGGCAGAGAGAGAGAGTAATATATGATAGAATGAACAAGTGTCCAAAAATATATGGAAATTGAAAACTCTTTTGTTTTTTCTTGAGACCAAAGTTATGGAAAAAAGACATGAAACTCTACTTAATTTATTAGATCATACAATTCTCGTCCAAAATCTTCCTCATAAATGACCAAGATGCCTACATTCCAAAGTCATTAATCATTCTCTGATCTAACGGATTGCTACGAGCCCGTTGACGATTAGTGCTATGTCTGAGAAGCTCACAACCTCAAAATCCCCAAAATTCCATTCAATAACGATGATGTTGATATGTTTTTCATTAATCTTGAAATTGAGACAGTAGTCAATGATAAAGATAAATATTTGAATGGTGTAGAAGTTGAGGAAACGAAAGTCTTTTCATTCTGGAAGCCATGTCCAAGGCTTGTGCGCAAAAACTTGACTAACGAATGGATCTTAGAGATGCTTTCGAAGGCCCGTTTGCTAAGCCACATGGTTGACAGAATATTGAATGGGCGGAAGCTTTTTCAGTTTTCTTACTATATATTGTATTCTTTTGTTGTCTTTTTATTCCTCTATTCAACTAAATCTTTTAAAAGTAACTAGTTTAAATAAATCAATTATATTGATTAAAAAAACTGTTTTTTTTTAAACATTAAAATAATAAAATAAAAATTCGATTAAAATTAAATAAAATCAGAAAAATATTTTAAAAATTTAATAAATCATAAAATCAATTAAAACAGTAATAATTCGAATTAATCTGATGAATAATTATTTAAAATAAATCATCCCAATCTTCAATTAACAAATGTGACATACGTATTAAGAAATTCAAGGTAGAATTAAATAAATTAGCAATAAAAATAAGGGTTAATTCCAAATAAATATACCACCTTTCATCTCAATATCAATTTAATCACGATCTTTACGATTTTTTTTTAAAACTCCAACCTTTCATCGTGTTGCAATTAGATACACGTTTTTTTTCTCCGGTCAACAATTGATGATGTGGCTTGGCGGAGCTCGCCACGTCATATTACACATATTTTTTTTATTTTCTCTATAAAGATTACACTTTATAAAAATATAAAATTTTATAAAAATAAAATTGCAGTGTCTCCTCGCTTCTCAAACTAAATCAAGTTTTCTTCTACCATTCTCAAACTAAATCAAGTTTTCATTCTCAAACTAAATCAAGTTATTCTCTTCTAACCATAAAAATTAAATAAAAATAAAAATAAAACTCTCGGCATCTTCGACGTCTTCTTCGCTTCTCAAACTGAACAGAGTCTTGTTATGCGCGTCTCTCTCACTTCTCACTTCTCAAACTCATTCTTCTCTTCAAATCCTAAAAATCAAAATCATAAGGGATAGAACATTTTTGTTGCAATAATCATTAGTATTAAACACATTAATTCCTATAATATTTTCCTCTCTCATAAAGCATATAAATTGTAGTTCTCTAACAATAATCATTAGTGTTAAACACATTAATTCCTAGAATATTTTCCTCCCTCATAAAGCATATAAATTGTAGTTCTCGAACTAGTTGAACAAAATAATAAAAAACCACCAACAAGGTTGATGTAGATAAATATGTCGCTCTTGGAAAAGCCGACACGTGGAAACGGGATAAATTACGATAGTCTTAATTGGGCCAAATAAGCTTAAAGGATTGGATTAATACACCTCTGGGCTTCACAAGGGAAAGAAAATAGGTTGGGCCTTTAGCCCACAGTCGAAGGACAATATCCTTTGGGCCTAAGGATAGGGCCCAAAGGAGAACGCATAGTATGGTTTATTCTTTCTTAACTTAGTCAAAAGAAGGAGTCAAGATAAGAAGGGGCCGGATATCAAGGAGCTTGGACTAAGCTTTCAGGGGAGTGGACCGAGTTTTTAGGAGGAAATGAGCAAATATAGGGAGAATGAGTCTTTCCCTCTCCGGAGAGAGGGGGCCAGGTATATAAGCAGGTTATTTTTCATATTCTTAATCACGTTTTATATAATATTTACATACACTTCGAAAATACACACTGAATTAAGGAGAAACACTATACTACTCGCCGGAATTTCCCCAGAAATACAGGGGAATTCCTCTTTAATTCGCCTGATATCGATTCTGACTTGAGCGTCGGAGCTTCCACGCCGGAGCCCCCCTCCGGTGTGCTTTTGCAGGTCATTTTGGGGATGCTCAAGGAGATTTTTGTGAAGATTGCCAAGGATAAACACGTGATTCAAATCTGTGATTAGCAGTGCTCGTAAAGGAACGATTGACATCCGTAAGCGTTCTTTTTCGACGCATCAACTGGCGCCGTCTGTGGGAAAATCTGAGCTAAGGCGTGAGGATTTTCCTTAATTTTGGGAGGAGCACCAAGCTATGTCCCGAAATCTGCAAGTAATTGAAGAAATAAAGGCACTATCAGTATCGCTGGTTGAAAGGTTTCAACTCCTAGATTGAAACGAAAACAAAAATCCTCTGAAACTCTGTTTCTTATCATTTCAGACTCAAAATCAACAACAAAAAGATGATTGCAGCTCTGTTATACCATTTTCTGTTCGTATTTGGCCTCATTTGTACCTTGATCTCCACAATCCCTTCCACAAAGAAGTTTTTCGCCCAATTTTTCCAATCGTTCGATCACGATCGCAAATACGTCCCAAAAGATGCGCCAAAATCAGCTACGGGCTTCAATAGCACCACATCCGCCGCCGCTGCTGCTACCGCTGCCGCCGTACGCGGCGGCAGCAAAGTCGAGCTCAGAAGCATATTCGCGACGTTCGACAAAAACGACGACAGATTCCGAATGAAACAGAGATGGAGATTTGAGAGGAAGTTTTGATGTATTCGATGGGAACAGAGATGGATTGATTACTACTGAAGAGCTTGGATTGGTGCTTTCTTCTCTTGCATTCACACAAGGGAAGAAATTTGAAGATTGTCAGGAGATGATTAACAAAGTGGATGTAGATGGTGATGGGAAGACCCCTCATCGAGCCATCAGAGCTTCACGCGCGATAAAGGGATTACTCTATTTCCCTAAAGCAGAAACCCCCAATTTTGAATTTGCACGAATTTGCAATCTGGAAATTTAGAAAAATTCCAAACCTAATGACAGGAGAATTGCGTTCACGCGTGTTTTTTCAGGCGAAAGATTTTCCCCCGACTCCGTTTCGCTGCCGCCGCCGATTCTTCTTCCGTGTGCAGCGACACAGATTACTCTCACAGTCCAAAGACAGAATGACCAGAACCATGCTTCACTCCCCAGTGCAGCCTCTTGCCCCCTTCACAGATAACTAACCTGGTTTGGCTTATGCAAAGCCAACATTTATTCCTTGGTTGATGGCTTCATCGTGCTACAGATCAAGAAAAACAGCTCGCCACGTTTGGCTGATTATGTGTACTTCTACAATCTAGAATCGATGGGCCTTTCCGTCTTATTAGTTCAAAGGCCAGGTCTGCTCGCTGTTGAGCAGGACCTGAATCTCAAGGAAAACGAACTGACGGGCTCTGCCTCCACTTCTTGATTCAAGGTGCAAACACCCTACTCCCAATCTAAAGTTGTAGCTGATGTAGCAGTGCTGGAATCAGAGGCAACAGAGAATGTGAGGGAGTCGGGGACAACAGAGGTTCAAGTCTTTTATTTGATTCTTAATTTCTGCCATGACCAACAAGAGGTAATCCTTTTTTTTTTCTTGCTGGAATAAGATTAAGAGGCCTTATTTAGAAAAAATGTTAAAATGATTGGTAAATTGCTTGCCTCTATGACTGAGTTTTATTGATTAGTTTGAATGGTGAATTTACTGTGATACGATGGCATTCGAATATTTGGCTTCATATATGAATATCTCTATCCTCGTTTTGATGTATGGTGTCTTGCTCACCACATGCTTGATGAAATGCTTAAGAGAGTTATGGTTTTTTGGTTTTACTTTTCTCTCATTCTCTAAATTAAAATATGTATGCTCGAGAAAGTTTTGATATTATGCTTCGAAGATTTGTTTTGATATCATGCTTGTATGAATTTTAAGTTGTGTAGTTATATGAGATTTTCGCAAGACACAACTGTGGAAATATAAAATAAAGTTATCTTGTACCAGAATATATTCATAAGATGTTTTAGACATTAATATGTTGTATTTGCGGCATATATCCCAGATTGGCCAAGGTGTAAGCCATGTTTGAATGATTTAAACTCTACTATTAGTTGGCTTTGAAATGGAATGATAATTTTGTTATAAAGATGATTCTTACCTAAGAGTTGAAGATTTTGAACAGAAGTGTGGAATGAAGGTGTTTTGAGATTATGAATGATTTCATTTTAGAAGAGATTTTATTCGCATAAAAGCTTAGTTCAATAATGTGGACACTAAATTTATGATTTACATTTTAGCTTAAGCTTGAAATAAGAATAAATGTTTCTTTTGAGTTCTCACATAGTTCTGAATGTTTGTTAAAAAGTGTAGCATGAGCTAGAAATTGCTTATTTGATTGTCCTTTGAGTGCTCAAACCATAGGACAAGCACTTAACTCTCGGTGTAGAGCTAATGTGTATATTATTATGTGACATGAGACAAGAGAGATGTGAAATCATCCGCTATGACAGATTGTGTTGGGAATAAAATGATTTTGATCTAGATACCAAAACCCCTGATTGATGATGTACAGTTTAGTTGAGATATGCTCAAAGTATTGTTCAGGCAAGTTGTCCCAGAACACTTGAGGTGTGTAAAATGCTTAAGATAAAATCTCAGAAATGTTATGAGATATTAGTGATCAGGATAGTTGTCCAAAGCTGAAATGTTAGGCAGCTTGATAGGTCTATAGGACAAAGTTACTGATCTAATCTTGACAAACTGATCTAATGGACAACCTGGCTGAAGAGTTCAAGTATACTGAAGTTGTGCTCATAAATGCAAAAGATCTAAGCAGTTGAAGTACAAATGATCAAGAGAATTAAATGTCAAAAGCTTACAGAAGATACATTCAATGAAGCATTTATTGCCAATCATGCCTGAACCAAGCATTAAAGACTTAGAGCATTAAAGAGTGAAGCATTGAATGAATGTTGGAACATTCTAAAACTGCAGCAGGAATGTTCAGGGAGCTTGTCCCATCTGACCGTTGGTTGTGTGTAAAGTTTGCCACAAATCAACCTAGGACAATGTGCAAAATTGGAAACTGACACAAGTCTTCTCAGCCGCATTTGTCAGAAGTCAACACATTCATTCAAGCAACCATTGAAGACCTCTTTTACACAGTGGATAAAAGGATGTCAAGCTTCATAGCCGTTTCAATGGTGCTGCAAATAGACATATTTGAATTGCTAATCCCTCCAACGGTTAGTTGTTCAAATTGCCTATATATACAGAAGTGATCAAAGGAATTCATATCCAACTACAAGCTATCAAACTATCATCAAGCTTTCAAAAGGAAACCAAGCTGTTCTCTAGAATTCCAAGTTTCCTGATTCACTTCAAGTCAGCTAAGCAAATCTTTGTAAACATCCTAGCTTAGCATTGAGATATCCTAAGCCTTTACACTGTTCTTATTGTAAAGGATATCTCTATTAGTTGGAACCAAACCTCAAACCTTATCTCATTTAGTGAAGAGAGTGTTTGTTGTAGAAGTGAGGAGTTAAGGGCTGTTAGTGAGAAACACAGTCTTAACTCAGAGAGATTGAGCACTAGGACTCAAGTTATCCTAGGGATCAAAACACTAAGAGAGTGTTGTTGATCAGTGCACCTTGGCACTATAAAACAAGCTAATTCCATTGAGAAGGAATTATCCTGTTCAATCAGGGAAAGTGGATGTAGGAGCTTGAGTCTCTGAACCACTATAAACTTGTGTCTCATTTACTTACTGCATTCTTAACTTCACTTCATTCAAACATATTTTAAAGATTCATAACTCAGTAAGTAAGAGAATCTGTTTTGGACAAAGTCCCTGATAACCTGTATTTTCAGAAATTAACTTGGAGTATTTCTTTAGTCAAAGGCCAACCACATTCCGCACTAAGCAACTCTTTTAGATATTTACCCAACTGATCACTCAATAGTAATCAGTAGGACAAGTATCTATCAAAGTTCCCACTCAGGCCAGTTGTGAGACAACTTGCCTGATAAGACAATTCTGTCAAAAAGAAAGAATTTGCATACACAAGTGCATTCCCCCCCCCCCCCATACACTTGTGTTATACTCCTCCAAGGACCAACAAGTGGTATCAGAGCAGGGGTTCAAAGACCACTGCTTCTGAAAATCCAACTGATTTTCAAAATCACATTTTCTGTGGTCACTGAACTGATCCAAATTTCTGAAAAACTTATATGTGTTCATCTTATATTACATTTGTTGAAATGGCTAACAATGCAGTTCCAGGAGATGCTGTCAACACCATCAACAATATGGGTCCAAACCAAGTCAATCATATTTCTCATCACAAACTGCCAATGTTCTCAATTGAGAACTATGATTTCTGGAAAATCAGGATGAGAGCACATCTTGCTTGCCAGCATGATGAGATGCTTAAAGTCATCACTAGAGGGCCATTCACATTCACTAAAGCAAATCCCAAGCTCACTGATGCTCAAAAAGCTGATCCAAGGGAGTTGCTGCCAAAAGATGAAGATGACCTTACAGCTGAAGAAAGAAAAAGGCACAACCTGAACTACATTGCAATGAACACATTGTACCAGACAATTCCAGATGCAGTGATGGGGAGAGTGTACCACTGCACATCAGCTAAAGAGATTTGGGATACCTTAGCACTAATGTGTGAAGGTACTCAAAAAATCAAGGAGAACAAGCTTCAAGTGGCTATCCAAAAATATGAACAATTCTCCATGGAAGCCAATGAAACTATTGATCATCTTGATGGCAGGTTCACTGACATCATGAATGAAATAAACTCTCTTGGCAAGTTTTATGCCAAAAGAGAGGTAGCTTTAAAAATCTTGAGAAGTCTCACATCCAAGTGGGACATATATTCTGTCATGATGCAAAATACCAGCAATCTTGACAATATGCCAATGCAGCAAGTATTCTCTGAACTCAAAGCATATGAGTTTGACCTCAATAGAAAGAAGGTGCATGAAGAGCCATCCTCTTCAAACAAAGGTGTTGCCTTCAAAGCTGCTGAAACAGAAAAGAAGATTACTCAAAGATCCTCTCAGTCTGTTTCAAAATCTGAAATAAAGGAGGAGCTGGCACTCATGGCTAGAAGATTTGAGAAGCTCAACTCCAGATTTGGTAGATACAAGAAGTTCTACCAAGATAACAGAACCAGAAGGAGATTCAGTTCTCCTGAACATAAATCAGAGGACAAAGACTCTGATGAAAAGAAAGAAGACAGATATGCTGATAGGAAGAGATTCAGCAAAGGTGAACCATCATCATCAAGGAGGAAGGAATCCTCAAGTAAGAAGAATGATGATGAAGATGTGTGTTACAACTGCCAGAAGAAGGGTCATTTTCAGTATGACTGTCCTGACCTCAGTGCAAAAGAAAGGAAGGAAAGGCAAAACAAAAGAGATAAAAGGCTGAACAACAGGAAGGCTATGGTAGCTGGAGATTCAGCAAGTGAGGAGAGTGTCTACTCTTCTGATGATGGACTGTTCTCCAACAGTGACAGTGATGAGGACTGTCAAATGGCACTTGAAGATGAAGAGGTATGTTCAACTTCCAACTTGTCAATTAACACACATGAATCTAGTGAAATCCATCTTGACTTTGAAAAGTTGTTGGAAGATTTCACCAGAATGCAAGAAGTATGCAATATGGCTCTGAGAGAAAATGAACAGTTGAGGTCTAAAGTCAAAATGTCCAATCCTCCTGAATCTGAAGTTGACATTAAATCAACTGAGTTGTATCAACAGATTGTGAGAGAACATGAAGAAATGTCTCTCAAAGTCTCTGAACAACAAAAGCTGATTGATGAACAAAATCAGGCTCTAAAGAAAAAGGATTTTGACTCTAGAACTCTTCAAGCTAAATTTGACAATCTCTCAAGAGAATTTGATACTCTAAAATTAAGTGAGGGGAGCTTGAAAATGAAAATGTCTGCCTTGAACAAATCTGCTAAGGCAATAGAGGAAATTCAAGGGTTTCAAAGACCATTTGCTCAAAGGGATGGATTAGGCTATAATCCATTTGAACCCTCACCTGGTCTTAGTATTGCTTCATCAAGCAATTCTAAGATGACTTTTGTAAGATCAGTGGCACAACAAAATGAAATTGAAGTAAATCAACCACTGATCAAGGATAAGGGAAAAGGAATTTTTATACCAACTCAGGTAAACAATGTACCTAAACCCACACCTTTGGAAAAGGTTAAAGGCATTGCTTACAGGAGGAATGAGGTTCAGAAAGGTAGAACCAACGGAAGGCCAACCTATCTGAATCATCATCAGAGGAGTTGTCCAAAACCTGTTCAGAAGAGGCCAACTCAAATGAGGCAACCTCAACTGAATGGATTAAGGCCAATACCCTCTGATAGGTATAAAACATTCAGGAAGCCTGGACCTTACTTGCCAAATGGAAAGGGCCATCCAAAAGCCTATCCTCAAAAGTCTTACCCAGCTGCACCTAAGCTTAGTAACTTCAGGAGAAATGTCCCAAAGAAATTTACCAACTCTCCTGAACTCTACAAAGCTAACACTTATACACAGAGATCACCCAAGGCATTTAAGGGTCAAACTGTGTATGTAGATGTAAATGGAAACCAAGTCAGTCACTTTGAATCAATCAGAGTTATCAGGCAGATTTGGGTTCCAAAAGGTACAGCTAACCCTCTAGGACCCAACACTCAAAGGGTACCTAAATTTTGACTTTGCAGGACTGCAAGGACTCCAAAAAGAAGAGAAGCATCAACAAGAAAACAGCATGGTACCTGGACAGTGGATGTTCAAGGCACATGACTGGAAACAAGGAGCTTCTCTCTGACTTCATAGAAAAAGATGGTCCTTTAGTAACCTTTGGTGACAGTTCTCAAGGCATCACAAGAGGCTATGGTACATTAAACATTGGTAGTGTTAAAATTACTGATGTCTCATATGTTCTAGGCCTAAAATATAACTTGTTGTCTATAAGTCAAATTTGTGACAAAGGATATTGTGTTGAATTTGCACCAAATGAATGTACTATCAAAAACAAATCAACACAACAGGTGCTACTAACAGGGGTGAGAAAGGGAAATGTTTATTTTGCAGATTGGAGCAAAACCCCTGAAGCAGTCTGTCTTGTTGCCAAAAGCACAAATGAGCAAAGCTGGCTATGGCACAAGAGACTGAATCACCTGAACTTCAAAACCATCAACAAGATTGCAAGAAACTCTCTAGTTAAAGGGCTGCCAAATCAAGTGTTCACCAAAGAACACATATGCCAGCCATGTCAGGAAGGAAAGCAGATCAAAGCCTCATTCAAAGGAAAACCTGTCATCTCAACTGAGAGAGTCCTTCAACTACTGCATATGGATTTATTTGGGCCAATAACCCCAGTAAGCTTAAATGGAAGAAAATATGCTTTAGTTGTTGTTGATGATTTTTTCAGGTACACTTGGGTAGTATTCTTGCTGAACAAAAAGGAGACCCAAGTCAAACTACCTGAATTGATGATGAGATTGAGCAATGAAAAGGGCCTAAGCATTGTCAAGATCAGATCTGACAAAGGCACTGAGTTCATAAACTCATACATCAATGAGTATTGCAGCAAGAATGGCATCACTCATGAAACTTCAGCAGCAAGGACACCTCAACAAAATGGGGTTGCTGAAAGAAGGAACAGAACCTTGAAGGAGGCAGCTAGAACCTTGATTGCTGAATCCAAACTGCCTAAAAGGTTCTGGGCTGAAGCCATTAGCACTGCATGTCACACTCAAAACAGGTCCTTAATCACCAAAGGACAAGGTAAAACCCCATATCAAATATGGAAAGGTAGATTGCCCACTGTTGCTTATTTTCACATATTTGGTTGTAAGTGTTTCATCCATAATAATGGGAAAGAGCAATTGAAAGCTTTTGATAGCAAAGCTGATGAAGGAATATTTGTTGGATATTCACAAATCAGCAAGGCGTACGGAGTTTACAATTGCAAAACTCTTATTGTGGAAGAAACACCTCATGTTGTGTTTGATGAATCTATTAATGAGTTCAGGGATAGAAACCTGAATATTGATGAGATAACACAAAGAACAACCAGATTAAGGCTTCAAAGCAAGGAAACAGTGTTTGTGGATGTTGCCCAGCCTGAACTTCATGAAAATCAAAAACTGGACAACCTACCTGATAGCAATCAACCAGTAGACAACCAACCTGAAGGAGAAATTGAACTGACTGACCCCATCCCAGTTCAAAACCAGGTAACAACTACCAATGAAGAAGCAGGCAATGCTGAGGTAGTTAATGGATCCACTATTCAAGGGGGAACCAATGAAAATGTCAACTTATCTGACAATGAGGACAACACCCCTGAATATGATCTTGAACTTGATCCTTCAATTAACTTTCCTGAATTTAATGAATCTAGTGATCCAACTTCAGATGAGGACAATCCTCCTGAAAGGATCAGGTCTAGAAGGACTTGGTTGCAAGACCACCCACCTAGCCTGATACTTGGTAATCCAAGTGAAGGGATCAAAACTAGAAGATTTCATGGAGAAAGTGCTTTGTTTTGTTGTTTTCTTTCAGAACAGGAACCTAAAGACATTGAGGAAGCACTACAAGACACAAACTGGATCATAGCCATGCAAGAAGAGCTGAATCAGTTCACCAGAAATGAAGTATGGGAGCTAGTAGACAGGCCAACTCATCAAGATGTCATTGGAACTAAATAGGTGTTCAAAAACAAGAAAAATGAAAATGACATCATTGTGAGAAACAAAGCAAGACTGGTGGCCAAAGGGTATTGTCAATCTGAAGGAATTGATTATGATGAGACTTTTGCTCCAGTGGCCAGACTTGAGGCAATCAGACTCTTCCTAGCATATGCAGCTCACATGAGATTCAAGGTGTATCAAATGGATGTGAAGAGTGCATTTCTCAATGGGGTGCTCAAAGAAGAAGTGTATGTGGAACAGCCTCCAGGATTTGAAGAAGGAGACAAGGTGTACAGATTGAAGAAAGCCCTCTATGGCTTAAAACAAGCTCCAAGAGCTTGGTATGACACCTTATCACAGTTTCTTCTAGATCATGGCTTTGTCAAAGGCATTGTTGACAGAACCTTGTTCAGAATCTGTGAAGGAGATGATATTTTGTTAGTCCAAATCTATGTGGATGACATTATATTTGGATCTCCAAATGAGAAGCTATGTGAGAAGTTCTCCAAACTCATGCAAAGCAAGTTTGAGATGTCCATGATGGGATTGATGAATTTCTTCTTAGGACTTCAGGTCACTCAATCAAAGAAGGGAATATTCATCAATCAGGCCAAGTACACAAGGGACATGATCAAAAAATTTGGATGTGCAACAAGCAAGCCAGTCAGAATTCCTATGAATACTAACTGGAAGATGGATCCTGATGAAGGTGGAGAGTCAACAAATTCCACTAACTACAGAGGAATCATAGGATCACTGCTATATCTCACTGCAAGCAGGCCTGACATCACATTTGCAGTTGGAGTGTGTGCAAGACTTCAAGCCAATCCAAAGAAGAGCCATCTTGATGCTGCCAAGAGAATTCTAAGATATCTCAAGGGATCTGAGAATCTTGGATTGTGGTATCCAGCTGATGACAATATTGAGCTGACTGGATACTCAGATGCTGATTATGGAGGATGTAGAATTGACAGAAAATCCACCTCTGGAACATGTCAATTCTTGGGGAACAAGCTTATCTCATGGTTCTCCAAGAAGCAAAATACAGTTGCAACTTCAACAACTGAAGCTGAGTATGTAGCAGCTGGAAGTTGCTGTGCTCAGATACTTTGGCTCAGGCAACAATTGAGAGATTACAAAGTCATCTCTAATGAAGTGCCAATATTCTGTGACAACAATAGTGCAATTGCCATCTCACAGAATCCAGTACTCCACACCAGATGCAAGCATGTGGACATCAAGCATCATTTCATAAGGGATCATGTGGAGAAGAAAGATATCAAGCTTGTCAAAATCCACACTGATAAACAAAAAGCTGATATTTTGACCAAGCCTCTAGCTGAAGCAAGGTTCTTGGAGTTGTCAGCTGAATTAGGGTTACTTGATCCAGGCAAGATGGACAAATGAGGAAAGTAAAGCTCATATGAAGGGGGAAGTTCATCAAAGCTGAACTTCAGCAAAGTTGACCAACCTCACTGAAGCTGTCAGCCAAAGAGAGAAACTCAGCCAGGTTGTCCCTGTAGTGCTCAGCAATGTTGGTCAGGGGATTTGTCCAAGTGGGACCCAGTCAGCAACTTTGGGACCCACTCAGGCAAAGCAATCAGGCAATTTGACCCACACAGAAACCAAAGCACATCTCAGGATGTTTGTCCTAGTTAATTGGATAATTATTGCTATTTTTAGCATTGATTAGACATTTAAGAGGTTTCTTGGTCTAAGAGTAGGCCATTTTAGGATGGAGTGTGCTATAAAGATTTTTACTACCAAAAAGGCAAATCAGCATTTAATGCAGAAATCTTAATAAGATTGCATGAATTCTTGAGCCTTCATCAAAACCATTAAATTACATTCAAAACTTCATCAAACCATTGAAAGTCCACTACCCCACTATATTCAAACGGTTTTTCAAATTACCCACTGTTACATTCCATTAACCAACGGTTAATAAATTCCTTCCATATATAAACTTCTCAATTTTCACCACCATCCTTACGCACTCATATTTCCCAAAACCTTTGAAGTCTCAAAACCTCTAAACCTGCAAGTTTTCTCCAAAACTTTCTATTCCTCATATTATCCATGGCACCTAAGATCAAGAGAGAAGAGCTTGTAGACTTCAATGATTCCTCCTTGGACATTGATTTCTCTTATCTTAGCAACCCAAATTCCCTTTGGTTTGAAAAGCTGGTAGCCTTTGATAGCCCAGACTCAGAAGTTCAACAAGTCCTACAATGGCTGAGGGAGGCAGGGCTAGAAAAATTCCTAGGCACCAAGCCTGATTCCTGCCTGAATCCATTTATGGCAGAATTCTTTGCCTATCTCAGGTGGAAGGGCAAGAAGGGGGATGTGTGCACAAAGCTCACATATGCTGAGGAAGATGAAGAAGAAGAAACTCAACACACAATCATCTTCACTGCAGAGGATTTAGAAGCTAGCTTTGGGCTACCTTCTGAAGGTATGAATCCAGAAATGTACAAGGAAGAAGATGATCAGGAGTTCTATTATTCTTGGATGATAGAACCTAAAAAGGTTGTGAGTGCTCAAAACAAAAACACTTTAAAGCCAGTGTTTAGGCATTTGTTTGATTGTGTTGTAAAGAGCCTGTTGAGCCACTCAGGGAGTGTTGAACAAATCAGTATGCCTAAATTGAGAGTGATGGCTGCTGTGATTGACTCTGCTGAGAAGAGAGTCAAGTTCAACTGGAAGAAGTTCATTCTTGACAAGATGATGAATGAAAAATTTAAGTTTAAGGAAGTGAAGCACCACAAGGTGGTGGTTGAAGGAAAACTCCAGTTCTGCACAAGAGCCAGCCTGCTCTTGGAAAGATTTGCTCACTACACACACCTCCAAGCAAAGCCAAAACCCTTTCCTGCACAAAAGGTGATGTTTAGGAAGCTGTCTTCTAAGACAGAGAAAAGGAAGCAGGATGCAGTTTCTAAGAAGGCCATCACAATTGTACCAGCAACAAGAGCCTCTCCAAGAAAGAGGAAAGCCCAATCACCAAAAGCTCAACCAAAGATGAAGAAGATGAAGAAGATTCTGAATGAATCTTCACCAGAAAGTCAGTCAAGAAGTGGAGGAGCCACTTCTGAGGAAATAGAGAAGGTTGCTGAGGAAGGAGTCAACCCTCCTGAAGAAGGTGAAGAAGTCAGAGAGGTTGTCCCCCTACAGCCTGAGAGTATAACTGAATTCAGAGACCTTGACCAGCCAACAAGGTATGAAAGAAAAAGAAGAATCATCAAGACTTCTGAGAAGCAGAGGTTGATGGAGGAAGAAAAGAAGAAGAAAGAATTCTTCAAGGAGATTAGACAGGCCAGCAAGTCTAACTCCAAATCCAAGTCAAAACCCAACAGCCCTGAAGCCAACTCCCCTGATATTCAATCTAGAAGAATATCTCCAAGGCAAGAAGAAGAGGAGTGCAAGACTCCTGAAGATGCACCAATCATTGCCAAGAAGGTGTACTCCCCTGAAGGTGCACCTGATAGATCAGGTATTGATGTGCTGGCAGATTTGGTCAATCTTGAAGATAGACCCTTTTCCCCACTTGATCCAAGACTCCTCTCTTATACCAAACTTCTTGAAACTGCTCTTCAAGAAGGTGATCAAGTTGTTTTCCCACCCATTCCAGCCATTCCAATTACCTCTTCAGGCACAATGCTCTCAAAAGCACCTGAATCCCAACTAGTTTTGACCTCTCCTGAACCCAATCTTTCTGAACCCAACCTACCTGAATCTCAGTCCAACCCCCCTGAATCCCAAACCAACTCTTCTGGAGAAGATAGTGGTGAAGAATTTACCTATGAGGGGATGTTGAGGCAGATTGCAAGAGCCAATGTGGATGAATTATATCCAGGATTGAAGGATTATCCCAGGCTGCAACAACAATTCTATGATCTCAGAGCACTTGTTGAGATCAAAGATAGAACTATTGTGGAAATAGCTCAGGCTATTCAGGATAAGGGTGCCAACTGGTGGCAGGTTGAGGAAAATAGGCTGTTGCATTTTGCAAATGTAAAGAAGACCAGTGTTTTAACCACTGAGGCCCTATTTTGCACCATTGTCCATGAAAAGGTGCTTGCAGAAAGAGAGAGGATAGCACAAGGAATCAAGCATCCTGACAGCCCATCTGATGATGATGATGATGATGATGATCACACAAATCCCAATCCCCCTGGTATCAACTCAGCTCAGGTACATTACTTGACTTTTCATCCTGTGAAGGACTCTGATCATTCAGAGGAGTTGACCAAAGATGGTGACTCAGTCCAAGATGCATTGGCCAAGGATGGTTCTTTTGAACCTGAGGCACAGCTTGACAATGCTGAGACTTCCATAAGAGAAGCTGGTTTGGCTAAAGCCTCATCAATGTCAGGCAAGTTGGACATTGACCAGCCTTTAGTCATTCAGGATGACTCAGTGGACTTGGGATGCCCAAGCACTGTGATCTCCCAACAACTGCCCTCTGTGGATCCTGTTGAGGATATAGAGGTGTCAGGTTTAGAAATTGAAGGAGTTGAAAAGGCTGAGAGTACTGAAAAATCAGAGGGAGATGATGGTGAGGAGTGTGTGATCACTGGTTCCTTGAGTGCACCACAAATAGAGGGTGAGGAAGTAGAAATATTGGGTGCAGCCCAATATGAGAGTCAGGCTATTCTTCAAGTCAAATCTGAACTTGATGAATCCCTTGGTGAAAGGAGGCCTGATTCTCCAGTGAATGTGAGTTTATCTCTTGAAAATGAAGAAGAAAAGAATAAAGTTGAAAATGAGAGAAAAGGTGTTGATGTATCAGACCTTATGGGAGAAAAAGAAATAGAGGGTGATGAGGGAGTTTTTACTAACACTATCAGTTTTGCAGATTCAGTTGCTGTCACTCTTGAACAGATTTTTGCAGATGCCTCCCTGACAGATATACCAGTTGATGCTGACACTGATCTTGAAGCAGTATCAGCAAATGTGTCCACACTTAACCAGATCTACTTTGAACAAGCCAACACTTCTGAGGCTCACTTTCAGATGGCTACTCAGACTGCATCCATCATTGAAGAGCAGTCAGAGAAGTTGGACACACTGGTCAGGGAAGTTGAGAAGGCTCATGCAACCACTGCTGATACCCTAGATGGCCAAGGCAAGACTCTAGCCTCTGTGGAAATGAGGCTCACAGGGTCAGAAGAAGTGATCTTGCCTACTCTTGATGCAAGACTTTGTGGAGTTGAAACTGGACTGCAAACAGTTTCAACTGAAGTGACAAAAGCTAAAGATGTTATGGGAAAATTCACTAGATCTGTGAAGAAAGAGCAGCAGGGTCTCAAAACTTTGTACAAGCACAATGTGAAAGCATTGAGAAAGACAATCAAGGATGCTTTAAGGCAGAGGACAGCAGCACAGAGAAAGAAGGCAGAAGAGTTGAAAGCTGCAATGGTGAAGGAAGCTGCTGAGAAGTTCACTGTTGAACTCATGGCCAAAGTCTCTGATCAAGTTGTGGCCAATCTCACTGAACAACTTCAGGCCAAACTTGATCAATCACTGAAAGCCACATTGGATGCCATAGTTTCCCAAAAGATGAAGCCTGTTCACACCTTTTTGAGCATGGCAGATGATAAAATGCAAAACATTCATGATGAGAATGTTTACCTACTACAGGAATTGAAATCCCTCACTCATTCCCACTCACATCTCTCTGTAACTATGAGTGAATTGAAGCCCCAGTGTTTTGATAATGCCAAAAAGGGGGAAAGAGAGAGAGCAAGGGCAAAGGGAACCTTGGTGATTGGTGAATCCAAGGGAAAGGAGAAGGTCCCTGAAGTTGAGGAGGAAGCAGTAGAAGACATTGGGAAAGGCAAAGGCCCAATGAATGTTGAAGATTTAACTGAGGAAGAGCAGATTCAAATAGCTGTCAAGGAGTCCATGATGTCAGCTATGGAAAGTCAGGCAAGAAAGGTTCAAAGGCCAGGTGGTGAGTCTACAGGACTTGAACCTAAAGAGAAGATTGCTGAAGTAAGGGGGAAGGTGACAAGGTCATCTGAAAGAAAGAGGAAGGAACTGGAAACCTTCAATGAATTCCCAACCAGCCTGACTTTGCCTTCAGAATTTCAATCTGAAGAATCTATTCCAGCAAGGAAATCCAAGAGAATGAAGAAAGCAGCTCAAATGTCTGTTATTGAAGAAGAAGAAGTTGAAGAGGAAGGACAGGACAGAATGCCTGAAGTTGGTGTGCCCAAACTTGCTGATGACCCCTCTAAATTGTTTGAAGAAGGTTTTGGAAAAGATCCAGAAACCCAAGAGAAGCTAGCTCTTCAGAGAGCTAAAGAGAGGATGGAGCAATTGGTTGAGGCCAACAAGGCAAGGGATGAAAGAAGGGCAAATTTCAAAGCCCCAAGAAGGAGAGCCTCATACAGAAGACTCAAACCTAAAATGCTACAAAGATGGGACACTCAATACCCTCACCATGATAAGTGGGTTCCAATCTCACTGAATGATGCATGGGAGGAGGCCAAGAGAAGCTTTGTATATGACTTCTATGTCATAGGGAAGTGGCTTGGAGAAAATGTAGATGAAGTCTTTGTCCAGTTCATGTTTGAGAATCATAGGGACCTCTACCAAAAGCTGTTTGCAGCAGCTGATATTGCTAGAGAGGAGTTCAAGGCCCCTGGTCCAATTCTGTACATGCCTCCTAAGTTCAATGGGAACTTGATTGATGAGGGGAAGATTCTGGAGGAGTTCATCAACATCATGAAGATGGAGAAGATGAAGATAGGCCCTAGAGGCTCCAACAAGGATGTTTGGGAGCTGAAGAAGAGGGTCTGGGCTCAATATGGCATTGCTCCCCAAGATGATGGAACTCTCTGATGGATAAGTTTATCCCTTCCCTACTCTTGTTTTTATGTTTGTTGATGATGTTGTTATTCCTGTATCAGTTAGTATGTCCTTTTAATTTTCTGATCTGTAATGCTCCATGATATATAAAAGGACCAATGATTTTCTATCAAGAGATAACAACTCATTATTTCAACTAACCTAACATGACAAATATTACTTGATTTATTGTACTAACAGTTTCTTTCAGGCAAATTGACCAGTTCACTCTCCCTGAAGGTAATATTGAGTATAAGTCAAGGTTCCCTTGTAATAGGTTTTGGCATCATCAAAAAGGGGGAAATTGTTGGGAATAAAATGATTTTGATCTAGATACCAAAACCCCTGATTGATGATGTACAGTTTAGTTGAGATATGCTCAAAGTATTGTTCAGGCAAGTTGTCCCAGAACACTTGAGGTGTGTAAAATGCTTAAGATAAAATCTCAGAAATGTTATGAGATATTAGTGATCAGGATAGTTGTCCAAAGCTGAAATGTTAGGCAGCTTGATAGGTCTATAGGACAAAGTTACTGATCTAATCTTGACAAACTGATCTAATGGACAACCTGGCTGAAGAGTTCAAGTATACTGAAGCTGTGCTCATAAATGCAAAAGATCTAAGCAGTTGAAGTACAAATGATCAAGAGAATTAAATGTCAAAAGCTTACAGAAGATACATTCAATGAAGCATTTATTGCCAATCATGCCTGAACCAAGCATTAAAGAGTGAAGCATTGAATGAATGTTGGAACATTCTAAAACTGCAGCAGGAATGTTCAGGGAGCTTGTCCCATCTGACCGTTGGTTGTGTGTAAAGTTTGCCACAAATCAACCTAGGACAATGTGCAAAATTGGAAACTGACACAAGTCTTCTCAGCCGCATTTGTCAGAAGTCAACACATTCATTCAAGCAACCATTGAAGACCTCTTTTACACAGTGGATAAAAGGATGTCAAGCTTCATAGCCGTTTCAATGGTGCTGCAAATAGACATATTTGAATTGCTAATCCCTCCAACGGTTAGTTGTTCAAATTGCCTATATATACAGAAGTGATCAAAGGAATTCATATCCAACTACAAGCTATCAAACTATCATCAAGCTTTCAAAAGGAAACCAAGTTGTTCTCTAGAATTCCAAGTTTCCTGATTCACTTCAAGTCAGCTAAGCAAATCTTTGTAAACATCCTAGCTTAGCATTGAGATATCCTAAGCCTTTACACTGTTCTTATTGTAAAGAATATCTCTATTAGTTGGAACCAAACCTCAAACCTTATCTCATTTAGTGAAGAGAGTGTTTGTTGTAGAAGTGAGGAGTTAAGGGCTGTTAGTGAGAAACACAGTCTTAACTCAGAGAGATTGAGCACTAGGACTCAAGTTATCCTAGGGATCAAAACACTAAGAGAGTGTTGTTGATCAGTGCACCTTGGCACTATAAAACAAGCTAATTCCATTGAGAAGGAATTATCCTGTTCAATCAGGGAAAGTGGATGTAGGAGCTTGAGTCTTTGAACCACTATAAACTTGTGTCTCATTTACTTACTGCATTCTTAACTTCACTTCATTCAAACATATTTTAAAGATTCATAACTCAGTAAGTAAGAGAATCTGTTTTGGACAAAGTCCCTGATAAGCTGTATTTTCAGAAATTAACTTGGAGTATTTCTTTAGTCAAAGGCCAACCACATTCCGCACTAAGCAACTCTTTTAGATATTTACCCAACTGATCACTCAATAGTAATCAGTAGGACAAGTATCTATCAAAGTTCCCACTCAGGCCAGTTGTGAGACAACTTGCCTGATAAGACAATTCTGTCAAAAAGAAAGAATTTGCATACACAAGTGCATCCCCCCCCCCCATACACTTGTGTTATACTCCTCCAAGGACCAACAGATTGTTTATTCGATTAATTAAATTATTTGAGCGTGAGAACTGAACGCATATATTTGAGAAGTGTTTGGTGTCGTACTGGAGATATTTGTTATTACCTGGCTGAAAGTTTATTTGAAATTATGATTGTAAGGTCTTGATTGAGATGAATTATGTGTCCTAAATGAAGAACTTTAAGTGCAGGAATGAATATCAATGTTTTGAGAACAAAAGAATTAAGGATAGTGACTTCTTATATATGTGTTTTGAATATATGCTGCCGATGCCGCAACTAACTGTAATTGTTCCATATTGGTGAGAGTTGTCTGCAAAATTCCTTTTGTAGTCTTAAATTCTGTAGTATTTGCATACATATTTATGATTCGTTTGATTACTGCAATGTTGGTACACTGTGTTAAGATTCTTATGCTTTGAGTTTGCATAGTGTATGTTTTAGACCTTATAGCTAACCAACAAAGTCGGATTTGTGTAATCGATTAATGATATAAGATACAATGCACATTGAAGATTATAATTCAGAACAGAGGCGATGAAGATGCTCTTCCGGAATTTATGTTTATCTGGCATTTCTTCAAACACAATGGTGATATTTGGCACATAAGTTGTACATACGAGCTTGTTGGGCAAAACGAAAAGGAAATAGGATTCGCTTGCGTTTATGCAATTGATCAAATTTTCAGCAGGATAATATATAGAAAACCAATTAAAATAGCAGCAACCTTTTTCATTCTTCTTTGCAAACTCCATATCTGTACTGCATAATGGATTGATTGAGACATCTGATATGTTTCTTATGGGATTTGACCAATATGGTTTGGCCGTTTCTATAATAAAATCATTATCGGGTTACTATAAAACGATTATCATAAAGTGTCGAGTTGCAAGACAAATTAGAGTTCAATATTCTACTAGTTTTTAGTTCATTATTGTTGCATATTTCTGATAACAAGATTCCTGCATTAGATTAACATATCTGGCTATTTCATTTTAGTGTATTCTTTGTGAATAGTGCCTCATAAGATCATAATTGGCTTTCTGATATCTACTAAAAATGGTCAAGGACTTTACAAGTGTTTGGCCAAAATGTAGCTGACCTTTGGCTCAATTTCATATGAAGTAGTCATGCTACGTGTTGGAATAATAAGTATGAAAAGAGACAAAAAGAGCTTTGAATATAAAGTTTCTCCCGAGTGAAAGGAAGGTTATCCCCTTTTGTGTATTATTGCAACTATTTGTGACTAATGTGTAGTAATTAAATTTGTATGAATTATTTCACCCAAATTAGGTTCACTATAGATGTTTTTGTGTGTATGGCAACCTGCAACACACCTTAGATGAGTTGGTGAATTGATAAAGTTGCAGTGCTAAAAAAAAAAAAAAGGTGATTTGTGTATTGAATTTGAATATGTCTAATGAATTCTAGATTCAATTATTGAAATGCGAATGATTTAATCACCCAATGGTTCACATATTTTTTCTGAGGAAAATGCACGCGACTCTCGCATTGGAAAACACATCAATGTTCAAGAGGAATGCACAAAAATATGAATTTCACTCCACAGAGGATGAAAAGGCAGACAATCCATGCTTGAAAACTTGAGGGAGCTTGCGGAAGAGCAACAATGTTTTAGGCGAAAGGAGAAGAATTTCGCTTCACAAAAAAGAGGGGGGAATGGATGCACTCAACCGATGCATACTAGGCAACTTAAGGGAGGTATCTCTGCATTTTTATGTGAATCGAAATTGTAATATTGCTTGAAGTAAGAGAAGTGATTGTTGAGAAATTAATCCATGAAGGAAATACTAAGTAACATGCAATATCTTTGTTAGTAATTTATACTAGTGTGAAATATAATACTTATATGATGCTTGAATGAAGCTTGTTGATATGCATGAATTTGAGTAAGAAGAATAATTTATCTGTGATAGATAGGATCGAGATAAACTACTATATGTGGTGACTTGCATAATTGACCACTCCCCTAAGATGTCGGGGAGAATGATTTAGGCCTATTTACTTTAGTGTGTATGTTAATCTTCTCGATCAATATGATGTGAAAGTATGATATGTATTGAATGTGTGATAAAATTAGCATGAGAATGCATTTTTTATTGAATGAGCTCTAGAATATTGACAAAGCAAGTACCAAATCTTGGTACAAATTGTTATTTAACCTTTTTATTTCGAGAAATGTTGAGGAGGTCCAGCCCAAAAACCCTTAAGAATTCTGGGAGTGCTGAAAATGCAAGAGGGCTGGCAGAGATATAAAGTATTCAGGTCCCCGAGGGCTGGTAGAGATATTGAGTATTCCAGTCCCTGAGGGCTGGCAGAGATATGAAGTATTCCAGTCCATGAGGGTCACTAGAGATAGGAACATGAATTGGCCAGGACCTAAGAGCCCAGGTCCGTGAGGGCTAGCAGAGATATGTTGAGTACATTAGTACCACTGGTTAGTACAAGTGTTAATTCTTGTAGATATTATTATGAGCATGTCTTTAAGAGATTGACATATATGATACGAGGCTACTCTTTTCCGTTGAATTAAGAGGGGTCCCCTTAAGCTTACACGATTGATTTATGTAGATATTTTATAAATGGTATTGGAATTGAGAATTACTTGAAATCTTAGAAGCATGAGTAAGTGAGTCATATGTTGAGTTCTGTGACTACTTTATGTGGGAGAATTGATGATTGACATGTTTCTATACTTTAGATATGATCTCAAATTATAGATTGAGCTTATTCAGGTCCTTGAGAATTGATGATTGACATGTTTCTATACTTTAAACAATGATATGTTTTGAGTTACGTCCTCGTTTAGGACCTTGAAGCTTGCGTGTACTAGAAATACTCATTTATGATGAAACGTGGAGAATTGAATATTCATTGTAATTTTCATTTGAAGAGATTATTTGAGAGAGCATGATCCACTTCATTTATGATTTTTAGAGTGGAAGTTGATTTGATTTGTTTGTTCGAGGCTATGAATTTTTATTTTTGAGAAGATAATGAATTTTTAATATTGCATTAGATGATTCTTTTAAAGTGATGAAACATGATTTGAGTGTTTTGAGGTATGTTAGGGCTGGCAGCCCTAAATGAGTGAAATAATAAGCCTGAAAATTAGAGTTGATAAACGATGATCCTATGAGGAGGAGTTGGAGATTCTAGAGGTGCTTGAGTAGCCCAAGGGAGCAGGATTACAAAAGAGAATAAAGATTGAGTTCAGGGGAACCTTGGAGAACCCCCATATTATTATGAGATTTGAGATCCTAAAGAGCGAAACCAAACAACGTTAAGAGGCTGGAGGTTCAGGAAGAGACCATGTGCAATGAAGCTAAATCTCGACCTGCTCGAGGAGCTGTAGACGTACGAGAGATATGCGCAACTGCGAAGACGAATATTGAGGTAACAAGTTAGTTCATATTACTTGTGATTGTTATGTTCCGATAGCCAGGAAATTGATGGCTAAAATGCTAAGACAAAGATGGAGAATACTTGATTGACTATGAAGTCAACTTAGTATATCTGTGGGGCAATACCCCTGAACGGCCAAGGTCAAAGACCATATCCCTGGAGGACTGAAAGTAATATCCCTGAAAAGGGGGCAGAATAAATCTACAGGTACCCTAATTCAGGAGCGAAAGACATTCTAAGACCACGAGGCCAAGAGAAGTTAGAGAAAATGCGAGGTTTATATAACCTCACCCTGAGAAATGGCGAGGTTTATACAAACCTCACCCTGCGAGGTTTATACAAACCTCACCCTGCGAGGTTTACCTCACCCTAAGAACTCTTATGAGTATAAACAACTTAAGGGAGAGTATAATCCCTAAGAACTCTTACGAGTATAAACAACTTAAGGGAGTGTATAATCCCTAAGAACTCTTACGAGTATAAACAACTTCAGGGAGAGTATAATCCCTAAGAACTCTTACGAGTATAAACAACTTCAGGGAGAGTATAATCCCTAAGAACTCTTACGAGTATAAACAACTTAAGGGAGAGTATAATCCCTAAGAACTCTTACGAGTATAAACAACTTAAGGGAGAGTATAATCCCTAAACACTCTAACATTTGGGAGAGTATAATCCCTACAAACTCTAACTTTTGGGAGAGTATAATCCCTACAAACTCTAACTTTTGGGAGAGTATAATCCCTACAAACTCTTAGGAGTATAAATAACTTTTGGGAAGAGTATAATCCCTACGAACTCTCAGGAGGATAAATAACTCTTAAAAAACTTTTAGGGGAAATTGTGAGCATCATCGAATCATCAAGTAAGTACAGAAACCTGAATTCTCTAAAGTATCATAGAGTATGCATGTACCACAGAAGAAGGTAAAATACAGCGGGGCAGCTAAAACCATTCAAAACCAGGGATATATGACCCTAGCCCTCCATAGAAAAATTCAGAGGTATAAAAGTAGGATCAGAGTCTCTTACAATCGGAGAGTGACCACAAAGTTGAGGGGAATTAGAGAACCCCTCACAATTCTGAGGTTCAATGATGAGCTTGATTTGAAGCCATGAGGTCAGGTTATTAAGTGAGAGCTCCACTCCTGATAGGCTTTAAGGCCTGAGGGGAGTAGGGGTCGTGCTAAGTTGTTAAAACTATCAAACTCCAAACAAGGGAAGTTATGGAGAGGGCTAAGAAAAGCCTCAAGTGATACGCTTGAAGACACACCTTCCAGGGTTATACAACATGCTTCCTGAAATTGAAAAATGATGTTGACCAGGGCAAGGGAACATTCCGCTTAATTCATCTTATCTTCTCTTCCTACTCTCATAAAATTACAAGCACTTTTACGAGAGTAGGGGGAGTGGTTGATGTAGATAAATATGTCGCTCTTGGAAAAGCCGACACGTGGAAACGGGATAAATTACGATAGTCTTAATTGGGCCAAATAAGCTTAAAGGATTGGATTAATACACCCCTGGGCTTCACAAGGGAAAGAAAATAGGTTGGGCCTTTAGCCCACAGTCGAAGGACAATATCCTTTGGGCCTAAGGATAGGGCCCAAAGGAGAACGCATAGTATGGTTTATTCTTTCTTAACTTAGTCAAAAGAAGGAGTCAAGATAAGAAGGGGCCGGATATCAAGGAGCTTGGACTAAGCTTTCAGGGGAGTGGACCGAGTTTTTAGGAGGAAATGAGCAAATATAGGGAGAATGAGTCTTTCCCTCTCCGGAGAGAGGGGGCCAGGTATATAAGCAGGTTATTTTCCATATTCTTAATCACGTTTTATATAATATTTACATACACTTCGAAAATACACACTGAATTAAGGAGAAACACTATACTACTCGCCGGAATTTCCCCAGAAATACAGGGGAATTCCTCTTTAATTCGCCTGATATCGATTCTGACTTGAGCGTCGGAGCTTCCACGCCGGAGCCCCCCTCCGGTGTGCTTTTGCAGGTCATTTTGGGGATGCTCAAGGAGATTTTTGTGAAGATTGGCAAGGATAAACACGTGATTCAAATCTGTGATTAGCAGTGCTCGTAAAGGAACGATTGACATCCGTAAGCGTTCTTTTTCGACGCATCAAAGGTTATCTTCAGTATACAAATACAATAATTAATTGAGGTCCACCGAAAAAAAATTATAGTTCTCGAACTAGTTGGACAAAACAACAAAATTATTAAATAATTTAAGAATTCCTGAAGAAATAAACCACCAAATCACCAATGATCGATCATGGATTAGATGCGTAAGTTTTTTTTTTTGTATGATTTTTGAGAAGCAGAGGAGGCGCATGAAATTTTATTTTTATAAAATTTTATGGTTAGGAGAGAATAACTTGATTTAGGGGGTGTATTCAATTGAGATTCTGTTGGATTTTTTTGGACTTTTAAAATCTAGGGGTATTCAATCCGGATTTTTAAAAGTCTTTCAAAATCTTGAGGTATTCAATCCGGATTTTAAAAAGTCTTAAAAAATCTTTAGGTATTCAATAGTCTGTGGATTTCAATACTCTATGGATTTTGATGGATTCTGCTCCAAAAATATAAATAAATTTCACTCTCCAAAATCTCTTCTAATAAGCAGAGATTTCAACGGATTCTCCAAAAAAAAACTTTAAAAAGACTAAAAAAAAAACCTTGTTGTTCTTCTAACAAAAGTTCTACTACTAACCTACCATTGTTCTTCTAACAAAAGTTCTACTACTAACCTACCGTTCTACTACTAACCTACCGCATTTTTCATCATTGGAGAAATTGCGGAGAGTGAGAGCTTCACCACCAGTTCACCATTATTTCAAAATTATGTTCTCACGTTAAAAATTTATAATATCAGCCCATTTGATATACTAATTTATATATTCTCGATCTCCACCTAAGTTATAGTATTAATTATTGTACAAAGATTATTTGAAATATAATATTAACAAAGATTTGTATATATCTTTATAATATATTATGAATTTTCAGTCGAATATGAAGAAGATCAAGATTCACCCTATCTGGAAGAGCCAACTACAACAAAAAACCTGAAGCTAATGCATGGAGAACGGAGTATTGCTATCTCAATATGGAAGAGGAAAATTTACAACAAAGAACTGAAGCTAATGCATGAAGAACGAGTATTGCTAATGCTATGTGAGAAATTACTCAAATGAGACCGAGGTATAATGGTGATGGAAATGAAGATGAGAATAATAATGATGAATAATATATTTTTTTTAATTAATATATATTTGGTATTTTTTTTAAAATAATTTAGATAATTTTTTTTAATATACAAGTGTGTTTGATATACGTTTGCATCAATAATTTCAGTGCCGGAGTTTATGGAAATCTATGTAAATCAATAAAAAAATACATTTCACAATCCTGTCAAATCTATAAAAATCCATATAAATCAATAAAAAAATCAGTCAAACTCTGCATGGAGTCTATGGATTTTCCAAATCCACTGACTTTTTAAAGTCCAAAAAAATCCAACAAAATCCCAATTGAATACACCCCCTTAGTTTGAGAATGGTAGAAGAAAACTAGTTTGAGAAGCGTAGACGTGGACACCTTATATCCAGGTCTAGAACTGTATACATCCCAGAAAATGGACCACCAGTCGAGGAGAAATCTGCCATCAGGAGCTGGAAAAGAGACGACGAATTTGAAAAAAAATCGACAAAAACGACATAATTGAACAAAAAAGGATGTAAATGGAGGATCAGATTCTTAATATCTTTGCAATTGAGATAGGAGACGCATACAATTTTATTTTTATTCTTATAAAATTTTATATTTTTTTAGGTAAAATAAAAAAATATGTGTAATATTACGTGGCGAGCTCCGGCAAGCCACATCATCAATTGTTGACCGGAGAAAAAAAAATGTGTATTTAGTTGCAACACGATGAAAGGTTGGGGTTTTAAAAAAAAAATAAAGATCGTGATTAAATTGATATTGAGACTAAAGGTGAAGGTGGTGTATTTATTTAGAATTAACCCTAAAAATAATATGAAAGCCATCTCCTAAAATCTAGGCCATTAAAAATAATGGCCCAAAAAAATATGGTTTCCCCTAATGTCCGCGCACACGGATTAAGTTTCCATCCCAATTTGAATGTTATTTCGGTTTGGAATGAATACCAAAATTAATCTCTGCCCCCTTAAAAAAATAAAAAATAAAACTCTCACTTAACATAAAGTTAAAAGGAATGTTGAATTTTTTACTAGGGTATTTCTATGGTCAGAAAAGCTACATATGAAATTTTTCTTATAAGATTCCACTTCGCATTAGTACGTTTGCTCCTTCGCCCTACTAATAAAATAAATAATTAAATATAAAATGACAAAAATATCCTTTTAAATAAATAATTATGAAAAATATCCTTTTAAATAAATAATTATGAAAAATATCATTTTTATCACTAAAATTTATCTCTTTTGAGATTTGTCCATCCATTTTTAATTAATAGGAGTATCAAAATTGTTCACTCAAATTTTTTTTCCAATCACAATTAGTACTAACGGTCAATCAACTCGTTGTTGACTAATTGAATAAACATTTAAAAGGGTGAAAATGTAATTATGAGAGAGTAATGAATAAGCGTTTAAAATTATATTGAAATTAAAACTTTTTTGTTTTTTTTCTTGAGATCAAATTTATGGAAAAAAGACATTAAACTCTATTGAATTTGTTAGATCAAATACAATCTTCATCCAACATCTTCCCCATAAATGACCAAGAACCCTGTATTCTAAAGTTATTAATATCATTCTTTGATCTAATGGATTGCAAAGAGCCCGTCGATGATTTATGCTATGCATGGGAAGCTCACAACATAAAAAATTTCAAAAGGATTTTGTCCAACAACAATGATCTTGATATATTTTTCATTACTTTTTTAAATCGAGACCGTCATCAATATTGAAGATGAAAATGAAAACTAGGATGTAGACGAAGATTTGTGGAAACGGAGGTGTTTGAGTGGGATTCTACTCATTTCTAGTGACAATGACAAAAAAAATGTATTTTTTTTAATTTTTGAATTTTCTAGCATGAATGATGGATCGAGGACTGTAGGAGTGAGGGTAGACCAAGGAACAAAAAGTCATTGATATCAAATCAAAACAAAGTGGGCATGCAATTTATTTATTTATTTTAAAGAATAATGCTACACGACAAATAGGAATGACAAAAGATTAAATAAAAATAGAAAATAAATAAAGTAACATTGTGAATAACTCGTATTCAAGTGACAATACTACAACTAAAATTAATTATTGACAATTTGCAATAATTAAAACTTTTGTACATGTTCTTGCATAGTATTCGTATATATCCTCCCTTTGCAAGCTGTACATTACAAATCTGGAAAGAAAAATGAACAAAAATAAATAAAAAAGGTGTAGAAAAGGTATTTATGGATTAAAACAACCGATGTCCTACAAACGATCACTATGGGTATGTTTGGTTTGATGGAAAATGTGGGAAATACTTTTTTATCCCACTTTTTCCATTGTTTGATTTTCTAAATTAAAGCCCGAGAATTTATTTGGGCCCGAGTCAATTTTCCCATTTTTTCCCACATTTGCATGATTATTAATCTTAGGTGAGAGGGTGAGTTTATTTTTCCATCAATCCAAACATACAAATTATTTCAATATTTTAATTTGTGAACAGTGCAATTCCACTCAATTTAATCATAATATATTTATCCTATCTAACAAACCAAACTAGCCCTATAAGTATAAGCTGTTTTTTTCAACATTACTGTATTATTCTTTTCTCGAATCTCGGATAATGACATAATTTCTACAAAATATTACTATTGATATTTTGCAGTTTCTTGACCAATTCTCGTCTACACAAATCTTTTACTCCCTCCGTCTCGAAATTACTTGCATAGTTTGACCGGCACGTTGTTTAAGAAAAGTGGATTTAGTAGTTGATGATGTAAGATAAAGGAGGGGTATTTTAGATAATTTGATGATGTGTAAAGTGGATTTGATGGAAAAAATAAGTGGCAAATTTGAAAATAAAATGATGTTGTGAGGTTATTAATTTTGTAGGGTATTTCCATATTAAGAGTGTGCAAGTAATTTTGGTACGTCTCAATAAGGAAAGTGTGCCAGTAATCAAGGGACGGGGGAAGTAATATGTTTTGTTTCAACATCAATCATGAATAAAACAAAAATTAACACACCTTTAAAAATCACATCATATGCTCTTTTTATTTAAACATTAATGATTTTATTTAGCCTCTATTACTTTTTAAAAGTCGTGATCAAAACACAGCTTTTTTTCAATCTTAAGTAAATGGAAAGACGAGTGTAAGTTTTATCTATAAATAAGCTTAAATCTCAATTCTCAGATAAATACTTCACAAAAATCAATTAACATATATAAGTTTGGATTAACCCTAAATGAAATTAGATTTTCTGGAATCCAAACCTAAATCTGACTCATTAAGTAAGTCATTATCCAACTGATTTTTATATTATATTTTTTGAAGGCCCGGCGACAATTGATTTTGAAAATTGAAAGTATGATTTATTTATGGTCCCATATGATATGAGGGGTAATTAGGGATGTTGCTTTCTGGGGTCTTAGCTTAGTCAATACTTTTTGCCATATCATATCCAGCTAGCAACACCATATTAAATTAGATAAATAATTAAATAAATACTCCTCCGTGTCTCCGTTTCTTATATTAAATTTTCTTTCAAAATATTTATTATTTTAGTTATTCTTAATTCATGCTTTTTTTCTGAACTATCTCAATATATTTCTACAATTTCACCTTTTAATTGAAAATTATGTATCCCTTTATTGTCCCTCCCTTTCACTCCATTAAAATAGAGATAAGTTGATATTTATTTATTTTTCTTATTAATTTGTAAAACATATATGACCCTTTTTATTTTATTTTAGAAAAGACAAATATGTGCACTACATAACTATTTATTTATATAAATTAATTGTTTACTCAATGCTCGAATTTAGCCCGTCATAAAAAATTGTTCGAATTTAGGCAGTTCCTTATTTTATATCTTTATCCATTAACTATCATTACAAAATAATTAAAATATTATACGTTGAAAAATAATGGATTAGGTTTGGGACAAGGGGAAGGGCCCGAAATACGCATGCGCAGTTTAACTCTGTATAAATTCGAATTTGCATGCTATTTGGATGGGTGGATTTTATTTGATGAGACATTTCAAATGAATGAAGTTACATGTATTTCAAACGATACAGAGTATAATTTTAGTGAGAATTTAAAATTCTCTCAATTTTAATTAAAAAAATGGATGAATCAAAATCTAAGTATTTAAAATTCATTCAATTATTTTTTTAATCCTAACAAGTGGAGTGAATTTTGATTGTGGATTTAAAATCCATAAACCTAAATATCTCCATCTAAATGAAGTCTAAGGTTGTGTTTGGATGAGAGAATTTGATTTGAGGAGTTATTTCAAATGAATTATTTAAGAATTTATTAATTTTAAATGACTTGGTTTTAGTGAGGATGTAATCCTCTCAATTTTAACTAAAAAAATATGTTAAGTATTTGAAATCTATTTATTTTATTTGCAATCCAAACAAGTGAAGTGAATTTACATTATGGATTTTAAAATTCATACGTAAATCTCTTGATCTAAACGCGGATTTTGTTTAAATTCCTTTTTTTTTTCTTTTTCGAAAGCTTAATTTACCTCGATTCGTTAATCATTCTATATTGAGTGAGGCCTATTAATTTATAATCTTCTTTTTAATGATTAACGAATAACAAACATAAAAATATTTTGAGAATTTGGTCTTTTGAAATTCTTTTGTCGGAATTTGATTTGAGTAAACATTTTAAATGAATGTATTTAAAAATACATGAATTTCAAATGATTTGATTTTAGTGAGGATTAAAAAAAATCACAAATTTAATTATTTAAAATCTATTCATTTACTTTTTAATTCAAATAAGAGGAGTGAATTTGAATTGTGAATTTAAAATGTGTATACTTAAGTGGGTGTTTTCAAACACTATAAGGTGCTTAAAAACACTTTTTTTTTTCAAATAGAATCACTTTTGGAGTGTTTTCAAATACAACCAAGTGATTAAGTTAATTTGTTAAAAGTGATTTTGATGAAGCACCCCTCCACATACTTCTAATAGCTTCAACGTGCTTCTCATCGTTACAATAATCAATTTTACAATTTTATCCCCACAATTTAAATAATATTTCATCTTTACACATTATCTATCCAAATGTAATAAGGGTGTTTTTTGTAAATTTATAAAAAAAGTGATTTGTTTTGTAAACACTACAACATATACACAATTGATTTAAAGTGCTTCATTTTAAAATACTATCAACTTTCAATTTTATTGTAAAAATCAATTTTAATCACTTTGAATCAATCAATATAATTTACAAACACACCCTAAATCCGTTCGTGCAAATATCTTTTGCCCTCACCCAAGGGCGGACCTAGATATACCCTTGGGGTGGCCATGACCCCTCAAGTTTTTTTTTTACTATTGTATTAAGTATTAATTAATTATTAAATTAATAAGTTTATTTGTTTTATAATTTACTTTTACCTTATTTTCTAATTATTAAGTGGGCTACAGATTAGTTTGTCCACAATTTAAGTCACGGTTATTAATTAATCCAAATATTAATATTAAAATATATTTTAATATACATATTTCAATTGAAAAAATTTTGTATATAAATGGTGCATGCTAATCTAATCAAGTTAAAATTTTGGCTCAATTACACCATACCAGAAAAAAAAAAATTCATATTTTTTTATTTACCATTCGTTATTTTTTTTCATTTTCCGTTCAAATGATTATAGATTATAGACTTTGAGAGATTTATGTGTTTTGATATATTTAATAGTGAATAATATATAAATATTAAAATTTTTAATTTTATCATCGAACATATAACAATGTTGAACAATATTATATTGGCACCTCCTTATCGTCGGCCCTGGATCCGCCCCTGCCCTCACCAATAAGAAACTCACCCAACTGGAGAACTTGTTGACCATAGCATTTGGAAAAGTCAGCGCTAGTCCATTTTGATAGAAATTCGAATCCACCCATTCTTTTGTCACACAATGATACAACATTTCCTATTACATAATTTAAATTTATCTTCACAACCTATATTTTAAAAATATATACATAACACCACATCAAAACCATCCAACCTATTAAAAAACAATGTTAATTTAAAAATATAATTCCATGCCAAATCCACGATTCTGTATGCTAAATATTTCTTTGGCTAAAAATGAGATTAAAAAAAGTTAGAAAATTTTATCGAAAATTTTGTCAAACCTCGTTAACATTTCTTGGTTTTATAAAACAATTTAAACATATATAGAACCAATTATATATTGATTAACCTACTGAATTAATATTGTAACAAAAAAAAATCCAAGTAGTGTACACAATAATTTTGTAATAAGATAATAGAATTTTCAAGGGCCAATAAAAAGGTATGGAATATAAAAGAAAAAAGAAAAACCTAAAACCATAAGCTCACAAGTCGAGCCAGAGGCCGGAGTGCCGTTAAAACCTTACCTGGGAAAACCCTCCTTAGGGACAAAACCCAGGTGAAGGAAAAATGTAAACTCCTCTAAGAATCAATATCTGTAAAAGACAGTATACAAATCTTTATGCAAGAAAGTGAGTAAGAAATCTGGAGGGTATCCCCTCCAAATGCAGTTTATATTCGTCTTGGACACTGCGTCAGCCGCCTGGTTGGCCTCTCTAAAAGTGTGAGAATATCGAATGTGCATGTCTGTGGTAAGAGGATGAACCTGACTCCAGAGACCCTGCAGACGCCAAGGAACAGAGGGAGTAGAGCTCATCAAAGTGCTAACTGTAAGACTGGAGTCCGACTCGATCCATAAGAACCGCCACCCTTGAGAATGTGCATACTGAATAGCAATGAGTGCCGCTGCTAACTCCGCCTCAAAAGGAGTACCCCAACCAACCTCTTGGGCAATAGCCGCAACAAAGAACCCCCTGAAGTTCCTAAACACCGCCCCTGCATGCAAACTACCTGGAGAGGATGTTGCACTGCCGTCCGTGTTGATCTTGTACCAATCCGGATCCGGAGGGATCCATCTAACAGACGAACCCTGACGAGTCGGCTTGTGCCTGCCCAATACACCAAGAGACCTGGCAATCAAGAGATCCTGAACTGAACCGTCAGAGTAACCCCGAGAGATGCTATTGGCTTCCCTAATACCAGCAACGATTTGCGCCATGCATCGTCTGACTGAAGGAGAGACCCCATCAAAGACCACCCTGTTCCGTAGAGCCCAAATAGCCCAAATTGTAGTGACAAATGCCGCTCTCCATAACTCCAAGGACTGCAGACCCAAGCGAACTCTGGTAGCCTGGAGGAAGATATCAAGAAAGCTGATCCCCGTGTGGATCGTAACTCCAAAAAGCTGAGTCAGATGCTGAAGAATCTCCAGAGTGAATGGACAGTGAGCTAACAAGTGGTCTAAAGACTCAGAGTCTCTACGACAGAGCATACACATCGAAGGACCGTGAATCCCAAATGAGACCAGCCAATCAGAAGTAGGGAGCTTGCCCCATATCGCCCTCCAAATAACCGTAGAACGACACATCGGAATAAAGGAACTCCAAATCCACGACGACCAACCAAGACGAGGGAGAGGAGATCTGAGCATGTCATAGGCTACTGAAGAGGTTAGCTCCCCTGAGGTAGTACCTTCCCAAATACGTTTGTCAGGGCCATGAAGGACCCGAATCTGAAGTATATCTCTGACGATATCTGTGAAGTCCGTGACGAAGCACTCCTCAAAGTGCCAACAATCGTCATAGAAGAAGTCCCCAACCGTGCTCTTCAGGGTAACCGCAAACCAATCCGGGAGGCCAATCTTATCAGAAATAGTGTATCCCAACCAGTTATCATGCCAAAAGCTGACTGTCGAATCCCTACCAATCAGCCACCTTGACCCATCAGAAAGCCTCGAAACGTGAGGACGAATACCTGGCCCAATAGACGAGATCCTCCCATGGGGACGCAATCTGCCATCCGAGGAAAAGTGTCTCCTGTGAAGCAGGGCTGTATCTGGAGATCTGTGCTGAAGAATGTCCCAACTCAACTTACAGAGAAAGGAGGCATTCGCCAATCTAATGGAGCGAACCCCCATCCCTCCTTCTCCAAAGGGCGCACAAACCCTCTTCCACGAGACCGAACAAGAACCACTCTTACGATTGATGTCACCCTTCCAAAGAAAGTTGCGAATAGCAGATTCCACCTGGCGAAGAAGCGAACTGGGCCACTTGTAAACCATCATAGAGTGGACCATAGAACCCGTGATAACCGAGTTAATCAAGCATCGTCTCCCTGCCAAGGAAAGGGAGCTACCCTTCCAACGACTAAACTTAGCAATAACATCATCTGCCACAGGCTGTAAATGAGCCTTCCTGGGGCAACCTCGAAAGATTGGAACTCCTAGGTAGGTGAAAGGAAGGGAACCTTCTACGATGCCTGTGACCCTGTGCATCCGACGACGAAGTCTTTGGGGAACAGCACGCCCAAAGAAAGCCCTAGACTTCGGAGGACTATAGATCTGACCTGAAAGATGACCATACCCCTGTAAAACCGCATGTAGGTTCCTGATATTAGACTCTGTGGCCCTCAAAAATATCATGATATCGTCCGCATAGAAGAGATAACGAGGGACAAAACGGATGGGACGAAGACGGCCTCTATCGATCTCCCAATCAATCCATCTCCCGAGCGCCTCCTCCGCAATACAAAAAAGCAATGGTGATAGAGGATCTCCCTGACGAACACCCCTGGAGCAAGAAAAGTACCCCTTCGGCTCCCCATTGATGAGAACTGAAATCCTAGCCGAATCCAGGACTCCTCTCACCATAGATATGAAAGTAGTACAGAAGCCCATCCTGGCCATGACAGCCTCCAGAAATCGCCAAGAGATAGTGTCAAACGCTTTGATCATATCAATCTTCAAGGCCATATACCCGTGAACTCTCGGGTAGTCAAGGGTATTAATGGCGTCAGATGCGAGAGCGATGCAGGTGTGAATCCGCTTGCCCGGGACGAAACCAAACTGATATGCAGAGAGACAACTACTAACGAAAGTGCCCAATCTCGAAGACAAAACTCTGGTCATGACCTTAAAGATGAAGTTACCCATCACAATCGGACGAAACTCCTCAACTTTACGGGCCCCTTCCGTCTTGGGAACAAGCGTCATGAAACAGGAGTTCAGCCCAGGAGGTAAAAGTCTGAAAACGAAGTAGTGTCTGACAGCATCAACCACCTCCTGGCCCACAATGTCCCAACATCCCTGGTAAAAGCAGCCCCCAAAGCCATCTGGACCCGGAGCGCTCGAAGCATCCATATCAAAGACAGCCCTTCGAACCTCTTCCGCGGAAGGAACACTCACAAGGAGACCATTATGGTCATCAGTCACAACGGTATCCATAAAGTTGTCCAGAATACTAGCATCGAAAGGAGACGACCGACCATCCGCAAACAACTGAGAATAGTAAGAAACCACATGGGAACTGATGGTGTCCAAGTCCGAAGTAAGGATGTCGTCAATGAGCAAAGACGTGATACCCCCCCGGCTATCCTAGTCTGCTGAGAAATGTGAAAGAATCTAGTGTTTCTATCCCCGTCAGTCAACCACTGCAAACGGTTCCTCTGAGTGTAGTATTCCTGCCTGGCCGTCAACAACCCATCAAGATCAACCTGAGCCTGAATCTCTTCTGCAAAGGTGGCCTCAGAATCACCCTCCAACTCAATACGATGCTGAATATCAGCCAGGCGACGAGTGGCAGACTCAATCTGAGTGAAAACATTCCTGAACACAGTCTTGTTCCAAATCTTCAATGCGGACTTGAGCCTCTTCAGCTTCCACATAAAACAGACAATGGGGTTTTGGTGCATCAACGGTTGGGTCCATGAAGACTCGACAACTGATCTGAAGGAGTCATGCTGACACCACATACTGAGGAACCGAAATGGACGACGAACCTGAACCCAGTCTGATCTGACAGTAAGGAGCAGTGGATGATGATCTGACTTGTGTCTGGGAAGAGCAATAACCTCCACGCCTGCCCATAGATCCAAAAAATCCTGATTAGCTAACACTCTGTCCAACCTAGCAGCTTGAAAACCCCTAGGACCCCGGCGAATAGACCACGTGAACTGAGACCCAGCGGTATCCAAATCAATCAGACCCGACTCATCCATGAACTCCCTGAAATCAAGAGAAGCTCTAGGAGTAGCCACAGAACCCAGACTTCTCTCATGCGTCCCTGTCACCACATTAAAATCACCCAAAACACAGAGACTAGTAGCAGAAGAAGCTAAAACATCAGACCACATCAAACGACGAGTAATATAAGAATTACTAGCATGCGTAAAACCAAAAGACCAAGAACGAGTGGCATCCCTAGTCTCAATCATAACAATCTGGTCTGAGCTATGACAAACTCTAGATGTAGGAACATGGGTAGACTTACAAAGAATCCAAATATTGGGAGCCGATGAAACTCTATCGTTGACAGTAAACACAACCAAATTTAAAGACTGCAAATAACGAGAGGGAAGGCTAGAAATCATAACCTTAGGCTCGTAGATGGCGACCCAATCAGGGTTATGAGTGCGACAAAGCTCATGAAGGGCATTTCTCGTCCGAATATGCCCCACCCCGCAAATGTTCCAAGACAACACTATCATTGATCACTCGTCGAGCCGTGCATCGGCGGCTGATAGCAAGAATCCTTTTTTTTTTTTTTTTTTCCACTATATAATGCCTAAAAGGCTCTTTACTTTTTAGCAAAGAGATTAAGAAAAGTGATCTTTTCAGGGTATAACCTACAAATTTGTAACAAAATAAATCCAAATAATATATAGATGATGTACGTGTCTCATATCTCAAAATATAATAGTGGTTGCTAAAGTCTTTCTTTTGAGATAAGGTATTCGATTCAAACAAAACGATAAGAATTGTATTAGAGCAAGCCAGCAAACACAAATTTTCTCAATATTTCTCATAGTAATTAAGAGTTTTAACTTCTAGAAACCTAAACACATCATATACATCCTACTATCCTAGCATACCAAGTGATATCATATTCTTAACATTGTTTTTAGGGTTGGTCTGCTATGGACTCGAGTGCATGCTGTGCACCCTAGTTCATGTTGCACTTTTCAGTTTAATGACTTACACTTTTTGATAATGGTGTTGCACTTTTCAATTATTAAACTGTATAATAATATTTTTAGTAATAATTGAAAAGTGCAACACCATTTACCAAAAAGTGTAAGTCAGTAAACTGAAAAGTGCACATGGACTAGGGTGCACAGCATGCACTCGAGTGCATAGTAGACTTTACCTTGTTTTTAATGGTAATAGACGTCATATTAGTTGGGAACACAAACCTAACTTAATCTTTTAGTTTGATTCATGAACAAAATACAAATAGTATACTTTAAAATCACAAATAAAATCCAAACCACTTATTTGGATTAAAAAATAAATAAATGAATTTTAAATATTTAGATTTTTTTTAAAGTTAAAATTGAAAATTTCCCACTAGAACCATGTCATTTGAAATCAATATATTTTTAACTTTTTTTTATTTGAAATGTTTCCTCAAATTAAATTCTCTCCTCCAAACACAACCTAAGGCTAATAGTACATTATTGAACTGTTTACTAGCTTTTGTTAGGATTGTTATCCAGTGAGGATTGAAAGCAAAGAGAGAGAGAGAGAGAAAAAAAAAAAAGTAGGAACTCATGAAATTTTATAAGCTTAAAATTGGAATATATGTGGATATTGGACTCAGTTTGGTTATACATTTAGTTTGAAGAAGACATGCATGAATGTTCTGATAGAATATATGCTGACTTAAAACCTGACACTAATACATACTGGATTTTGTAGTATGTTTTTTTATTACTGTGTTGATTTAATCATCACGTGCGTACATGCATATATATATATCTTTAATGAATTTTAGATATTGAGATCCAAGGTAAAAACTTACGGAGTAAATGAATTTAGGGTTAGTCTGCTATGGACTCGAGTGCATGTTGTGCACCCTAGTCAATGTTGCACTTTTCAGTTTACTGACTTACACTTTTTGGTAAATGGTGTTGAACTTTTCAATTATTAAACTGTATAATAATATTTTTAGTAATAATTGAAAAGTGCAACACCATTTACCAAAAAATGTAAGTCAGTAAAATTGAAAAGTGCACACGGACTAGGGTGCACAACATACACTCGAATGCATACTAAACTTTACCATGAATTTAATATTCAACAAATACAAAACTCATTATAATTCATGACTGGAAATACAATTTAATTGTTTATATATATCTTTAATCTTCCCTCCACAAGGAAATTAATTGTTGGTGATTTTAAAATTTCTAAAACATGCTTTCATTAAAAAAAAAGGTTCTAAAACATGTACACCAACAGTTTCCTTATGCAGAGATTTATTTACTGCACAATGCATGCACACCTCAACTTGAATAATTTTGATTGGGTCTTTTCCTTTTTTAAATCATTGACAGATCTCTAATGTTAATTAATTGTAATGTTGACTTACCATGCCAAAAAGTAAAAGTATATATATCAACCTTTATTTTTTTTTTACTTCAATATCAACCTTTATTTGAGAATTAGAAAATTCTCATCCCTTTTAATTTCATGAATTTTAAATTTTTCGTGCACGGGTTTTAATATATATATTGATTAATTTATTTATGTATAAAGTAAATAGATTGGAAGTATGATATGATATTGTGAGGTTTACTTGCATGTAAATAAAATTGTTTTTTTATTTATAAAATGAATGACAATTTAGATAAATAAGTGATATATAGTTGAATAGTAAAAATAAAGTAATTTAAGTAATACAATATTATTTTTAAAAAGAAAATGAGAATAACAATATTAAAAAAAAAATATTGGAAAAACTATATGACTTATTTCGATTAATTTGATCTATTTTCGTCAAATTTTCAACTTAACCAAAATACTCATCAAGATAGCTTAGTTTCAATGCAAATTAATGACGATTTTTTTTTTTTTTACTTAATAGGATGAGAGAAAGAAAAACAAAAAAGGATATATCACAATTACTCTCAAATTGTCAAAATAGTTATCTTGATGAATTTGGGAAATCAAAATTATTATTGAAGTTTTTAAATTATTAATCTTAACATCTTGATTTGAAAATTTTAAATTACACCTGAAAATTTCATATGATCAAATAAACCTGTAGTTTAAAGTAATTAAAAAAAATAAAAAATCCTGGACTAGATAAATGATGAATTATTAAAGCCATACCCAATAAATTAAGGAGACATCAATACAAATTAGTTATCGTGGACAAGTATATTCTTAACTAGAGCTCATTACAAAATTATATATAAGCATTTTAAATTGATATGTTTATAATTTGGAGACCTCAGCACATTATTGTAATTAACAACTATTTATATATAAATCTCGAGGTTTAATAACGACAAAATATTTCAAACCAGATTTACAAAATATTTACAGCGAATTCACTAATACCATTTTTTATTTACAAAATACAGTATTCTAATACATATTTTATAGTATTACTTATATTTAGTCAAAAAAAGAAAAGAAAAAGTATGTACTTATATGTGCTAAAAAGCTTTACTTTCTCGGTCCACCAATTTATCTAAACATGATGAGCTTTAATATATTATTAGTTTGTATAAAATTATTAAGTTAGAGTTATTATATGATATTATAAGCAGTGACGGATCCATAAAATTTTGGTAGGGGACCTGATTAACGTTACTATAAAAATTAAATAATATATAAATTATTATACTTATTAGAATTTCATATGTCATTTCATTAAATTATCGAACAAGTTGACTTTTGTTATGTTTTGTTAGAAGTTAATACTCTCCCTCTATCATGTGATGGCTTGCATATATATCTTCACTGATTCACTTTAAAAAAAATTAGTGGTGTGGGATCAAATAAATGAGGTGTAATTTGGGTGATTTAGTGAGATATAAAGGTAATCTAGTGAAATTTAAAATGAATTTAGTGAAATGTAGGATAAAATGTAAGCTCAAAATAAGTGATGATTTATAAAAATAAAATGATGTTGTGGGGTATTAATTTTGTGACTTATTTCTATATTAGGAGTGTGTAAGTAATATTGAGACGTCTCAATAAAAAAATGTGCAACTAATCACTGGATGAAAATATTAATTTTATATTTATATGAGATTACTAAAATATCCCTTGACCCTTCTTATTATGAGTAATAAGTAGTGATTATAGAGTAGGAATAAAATATTGTAAATAATATACCTCTGCCTCTTCTGTAATTGACATGTTTGGGTTTTGCACAAATTTTTTAAAAATAGTATTTAAATGATATTAAGTTGGTGAAAAATAATAATGATAAATGTAGAGAGAAATAAGAAAAAAAATACTCCCTCCGTTTTTTTTTATAAGATATTTTAGAGAAATTTGTTAGAATTAAGAAAGGGTGTGTTTTGACAAATATACCCTTAAATAATAAAGAAGGTTTTTAATTACATTAATTTCATTTCATAATACACATTAAATTTCAATTCCTTCTAAAGTTAAGTGGGGGGCATAATTGGAATAAACATGGTAAAAAGTCTAAAACATCTTATATTTATGCACAACAAAAAAGTCTAAAACATCCTATAAAAAAAACGGAGGGAGTATGGGCTAGTCGACCGTCTCACATAATGAAATCCTTGAGACGGCTTCTATATATAAAAAGGAGTTGGTCTTCTGTGCACAGTGTGCACGTGCACACTAATCAACATTTTAAAAACTGATCAATCAATATGTATTAACTAAAGCAAAATTTTGAACAAAATAACGGTTGTTCAAATGGTTATAGAAGCCTAAGTTATATATAAGGTCATGGGTTCGAGACCAGCATAATACACACCATTTTTTAAATAATAATTTCAGTTAAAATATCCACCACTTTTCAATAATAAAAATTACACTTTTCAGTTAAAATATTCCCACTTTTCAATAATAAATTTTCCACTTTTCAATAATAAATCGAAACTAACAAAATTACCAAAATTTACAATCTTCTTCTTCAGCCTCCTAACACCACCACCACCACCACCGATGTCTTCAGCACTTCTGCCACTCCTTCTCCAGGGCGATATCCATCATCTTCTCCGGCGGCGATATCCATCGTCTTCTCCGGCGATATCCATCGTCTTCTCCGGCGAAATTTTCAGTTAAATAAGTTGCGCGTCGACATCGCTTAATCGGCTACTTCTGCGGGTCGTCGGCAAGGATCCGACCCGAATTCGTTTAGGGTTTTTAGAAATCTTGATACCCTTTTTCGAATTCGGCGTCGAACAGTTACAATTACTCGAAGAAGCTGATGATGCAGAATCTGAAACCAAGATTTGTTTCTTCTTTTTATTCTTTCTTTTAGTAATTTTGTACGAGGATTGTGGAATTGTGGAGGAGCTTGATGGGTCAGAAGGGATCTCCTCCGCCGGGTGAGCGGCGGCGTTGCCGTTCGTATGGCGGTGGAGAGCGGCATCCATGGTGAAATTTGAGAAGGGTGTGAGAAATAAAGATGCGGCAGGGCGGAGGGTTTGATGGAGGAGACTTTAAAAAAAGTGTGAGAGGAGAGAGAAAGGAGTAGAAAAAAGTAAAAAAAAAGCGTGTGCACCAAACTAAGTTTGGTGCACAGTGTGTATATGAGAATTTCTCTATAAAAAGTGATAATGTTTGAGAAAAAATGATAGTGTTTAAGTAAAAAGTGATAATCACTTTTGTTAAAAATATTATCACTTTTTTTACAAACTAAAATCTGGAAAAAAAATATGGATTATCTTACCCAAATTTTTTAAATCCGTCTCACAAAAAAGAAAAGGATACATGCATGAGATGATAAAAAATGACAAAATAAATTAATTACACGTAGGGATTAATAATAGAATTCAAAATATATTTAAGCAAGTCTAATATAAAAAATTTATCACGCAAAAATATACTGTCAATTAATTGAAAGGCATATTATTTGCTATTCAATTCCAACATTTAAGCGAGAAAAAGAAAAATGTTTAAAATAATGGGATAATGATTTGAATTGTAACGCAATTGCAGGAGAGTTAATACTGATTAGTTGCCTGTAATTTGTCCAAACCCTCCTCCGATTGTGTTTGTAATTCCACCTCTCATTAGTAGTAGTAGTACTATTTACTCCCTTCACTCTCTTCACTCCCACACAGTACAGATCTTTTCCCCACACGCCTCTAAAACCCTAACAATCTCTACAGATCTACTTTCAATTCACATTTCTACTCTTTGATTTAGCTTCTTCTCCGTTCATTCCTTCAGCTATGCATTTGTAGACCAGTATCTTCCAGTAATGGCGAACTCCGCTCCAAATAAGATGCCGCGCCCCAGCCCTTCGCTGCCCGCGCCCGATTCCGCCGCAATGCCGCCTGCTACTTGGGCCAAGCGAACCGGATTTCGCCCTAAATTCTCCGGTGAGACCAATGCCAGTGACTCTGGTCAAATTACCTTAACACCGCCGCAACCGCCGCCCGCGGCCCAACCTAAGCCCAAACCGCCGGATTCTAACGTGGACATTGAAGCCGCGCGCCCGAGGTCGGCTCCAACTTCCAATGGCGAGGCTGTGGTTGCGAAGGAAAGGCCCAAAAAGAAGGAGGAGCACACGCCGGCGGCGGTGAGGACTCGGAGGGACTCCGATGGGGGGAAGAATTTGGGGGCGGATAGGGAGGGGAGTCGGAGGACGGCAAGGAATGACGAGGCTGCTGCAGGGGATGTGCTGCCGCAGTCTGTGTTGGATGATGATGCGAATATGTTCAGGAATTCACATATGAAGTACGAGCTTCGGGATTTTCCTGGTCTTGGTGAGTTTTTCCTTTCTTTTGATTATATTGTTTTTCTGATGCTTTGTTAGAATGCTCAAGATTATGCTGTTACAGTAGCTTAGGAGGATGAATTCCTTAACATGTTAGCCGGTTTTCAGTGGTTATGTTGTATTGAAAGAATTGGGGGTAAATGATTTGGAACTATGAAGTTGGAACCTTTGATTCATTGCATTTTCAATTTGAGATTGAATGTCTAAATTTCATCTTTTTATTTTTGTATTGCCTTGGCATTATTGGTGTGTATGTAATGGTGAGTGATGGCTTTATTTGTAAAAAAGTTGGAGTCTATTATTGTACATAATAATTGATGATCTTTTTTGTTATTTCAGTTCCCATTGGTCTCTATGGAATTCAACATTTTCTTTCTATATTGGGTTCATTGGTACTAATACCGCTTGTGATAGTTCCAGCAATGGGCGGCACCTATGTGAGCACTTGTAATTCATTTCTGGTTTAATTTCAGACAATTTTCTTTTCATGTTTTGAATTTACATTTTTTAAGTTAAACTAATTGTAGTCTATTTTGTAGGAAGATACATCAAATGTAGTTTCCACCGTGCTATTCATTTCAGGAGTGTCAACTCTTTTGCATATATCATTTGGCTCAAGATTGCCCCTGATACAGGGTCCTTCATTTGTTTATCTTGCTCCTGCACTTGCAATTATCAACTCTCCTGAATTTTTGGGGCTTAATGGAAATGTATGTATTGGACTCAATTTCAATAATCAGTCGAAGCTTTTTATTTATGTTGTTGTTCTGTTTTCTGAGTTTATTCCTTATGTACTTCTGTTAGAGGCCACATGTTTTCTGGAGTGCATCTGCTATGTTCCCAGATTCATATTCACAGCTATATCTTTACTCCTAATGTGAATGGAGCCTTGCTTGCTATATACACTAAGAGAATGGCCTAACACTCAGGATTTAAGTATTTGACGTAATTTAGTTTGCTGTTAAGGGATCACCAATGCTGGAAGATAACATATTGCATTGATTGATGTTTGTGAAACTAAACTATGCTAGCTCATTATCAAATGTTGAACGCTGTGAGCGCAATCATACTTGGTGGGAGTTCGAATAAAGTGTGGCTAGTTTTCACTTTTGTCATTTCAGTTATTTGTTCTATACTTTGGGGAAAAATATAGATTTACATGCTTAGGAGAAACTACAACGTGTTTAAGACTGGGCACCCTGTAAGCCTTGCACAAAAATGTCTTATTTGGCATCCAAAATGATAAAAACCTCACTAGTTTCAGTTTAAAATAAGTATTAATTACAATGTCAATCCCCCCTCACCCAAAGAGAGAAAGAGAAGATGTATTAAAACTTGTCAAATGAAATGGCCAAATATATTTGATCTATTTACAGGAAAATAATCTTGGCACATTATAAATGCTGAAATACTTTGTATCCATTTTGACTGTTGTCTGTGACTTACTATCTGGTGTTTTGTGCACTTCTTTCTACTGGCAGAATTTCAAGCACATAATGAAAGAACTACAGGGGGCTATAATTATTGGTTCAGCTTTCCAAGTCATTTTGGGATACAGCGGTTTGATGACAATATTAGTAAGGTACAGGTTTCTTTCCCAGTATGATTCAAGATTTAATCTCTTATCTTTCATAAATGCTCATTTTGTCTTCTTATGGTAATAATTAACTTTTAGTATGTCTTATTATTCCTTTCAGGTTAATAAATCCAGTTGTTGTGGCCCCTACGGTAGCTGCAGTTGGGCTTTCTTTCTACAGTTATGGCTTTCCACGAGTTGGGACCTGTATTGAAATTGGTGCTATGCAGATCATGTTGGTTGTTATATTTTCCCTTGTAAGTTCGACAACCAACCAAGCTATGTTCTCTATGAAATCTTGAAGGTTACAATAAAGAGATTAAGGGTGTGTTTGCAAACTCAACTAACCACTTCCAAAATTACTTTTTTTTTTTCAAAGCTGTGAAAGGAAGCTTTTGAAAAAAATGATTCTCACTCACTTTATATTGCTTTCAAACACCCCCCCTGAATCTAAGAGATGGGGTGTAAAGATTTTGCTGTGCTGAAAGAAATCTTTTTCTTATATGTTACACATGTACTCTAAATGCTGTTTCATGTTATTGTAATCGTGAAGGTCCACTACATTAAGAAACGGGTGTAAACTTTTTACTGTTATTATATGTCTGAAAATTGTCCTCTGCCAGTTTTTGTAACAACTGACATGTTAATTCTATTGCAGTACCTTCGCAAGATATCGATTTTCGGCCATCGTGTATTTCTAATATATGCGGTAAGCATATTCTTTTGCTTGTGTATCCTATTTTTTATGACAAGTTTTAGCAAAAATACTGTATATGATTTCTGCTTGTATATCCTAGGTTCCACTTGGTATGCTTATTACATGGGGTGTAGCCTTCCTTCTTACCGAATCTGGAGTTTATAGCTATAAAGGTTGTGATGCAAGTGTCCCTGCTTCAAATATAATATCCGACCACTGCAGAAGGCACATATTGAGAATGAAGAGTTGTCGAGTTGATACTTCTCATGCATTTAGATCCGCTCCATGGTTTAGATTTCCTTACCCATTGCAATGGGGCACACCTGTCTTTCACTGGAAGATGGCCATTGTAATGTGTGTGGTGTCTATAATCTCATCTGTTGATTCTGTGAGTCTGCACTTTTTTTTTCACTCATTTTATGTTCATATTCAATTTTCTTGGCGGTCCTTTGAATATCAGTTTTCTCCACTTCACTTTTAGTAGAATTATATAAAGAATTTAATAGTTTAAGTGTATGCCCCAAAACTTCTTTGAATTTTTCTTTGATCTGAACGCGTTATACTTGGAAAAGGATAATATAACATTTAGTCGGTTGCTACACTGACTATTGAAGAATCTAGACATAGAATTTGAGCTTTCAAGGTGGATCAATCTTCTTGAAAATACCCCACAAGTGTGCACGTGTTAGTGAACAGCCAAATAATAACAATGAAATCTGAGTTGTCTCCCTTAGATGAAGGGATGTAGCTTTTCCCTATGATCTTTATTTTGATTTTTCATGATTGATGCTAAGTGATTAAGAATAAATGGTGTTAGGATTGATTTTGTTCTGTAATTATCTTATATTCTATTATACTTCTTCCCACTTGAGAATATTCAAATACTTGATATGGTATCTCTATATATTGGTTGTTTTCCTTTATTGTAACAACTCATTAGGTTTCTTGTGTTGCGTAATTTATGATTGTGGGTGAGAACATTGCTCAATTATTTTACTCTTTAGTCAAACTTTCATGAGAAAAACCTAATTTCTTATTCTGAATGTGAAGTTGCTTTTGGAAATCATGGCGAATTAAAGATTGTTGTTACTTTCTTTGGAGTTTAACCCTACGTCCAAGCTTACTTAGTTATCATTCTTTGATTCTACATATTAGTCTTTGTCACTTTGATATTCATTAATCCTATAACTGTGAACATCACCTTAAAATAATGATTTAGAACGTCCCCCGGCTGCCTTACAAAAGCAAATTGTTATGCCTTAATATTACATATAGACCTTTTTAGTACATATTCAGCTACTTCTTTGTATACTACTGTATTTAAGATTTGAAGCTAATCATGAGATCTGTTTCAGAAATTTATGCGATCTTTTGTTTTCTTCCTAATTTCTAGGTTGGTTCATATCACGCATCATCATTATTGGTTGCTTCTAGACCTCCAACAGCTGGTGTTTTAAGTCGAGGAATTGGGCTTGAAGGCCTTACTAGCATATTGGCTGGTCTGTGGGGCACAGGAACTGGCTCCACTACTTTGACTGAGAATGTTCACACTATTGCTGTTACTAAAATGGGAAGTCGTCGAGCAGTGGAATTGGGTGCATGTTTAATGATCATCCTATCCCTTATTGGTATGTGTTTGATGATACTCAAAACTATTTTGAATTTCAGATTTTACTCAACTAAGGTTTCTTGCATGGTACTAGGTAAAGTCGGGGGTTTTATTGCATCGATACCTGAAGTCATGGTTGCAGCTCTATTGTGTTTTATGTGGGCAATGCTTACAGCATTGGGCTTATCAAACTTACGATATAGCGAGGCGGGAAGTTCGAGGAACATAATCATTGTTGGCTTGTCTTTGTTCTTTTCCCTCTCAATCCCAGCCTATTTTCAACAATACGGGATCTCTCCAAACTCAAACTCATCAGTTCCAAATTACTTCCAACCGTACATTGTGGCATCTCATGGTCCTATACACACCAAATCTGGAGGGGTACACACCTTTTGCCTTTCTTACTAGCTAAAACTTTAGGGGATGTCTATTTTTGTATCAAACTTCAATTTTCAGCATCTACAATATATATATACAGTATATATTTATGTGAAATTGACAAAAATATCAAATTTGAAAATATACCTTGAGAAATGATAAGACGATACTTTCCATGTGTTTTGGCAGTTGAACTTCATTCTGAACACATTGTTGTCACTTCACATGGTGGTTGCATTCCTAGTAGCTGTTGTTCTTGACAACACGGTACCTGGTAGTAAACAAGAACGCGGGGTGTACGTCTGGTCTGAAGCGGAGGCTGCTAGAAGGGAACCGGCTGTGTCTAAAGACTATGAGTTACCATTTAGAGTGAGCAAAGTTTTCAGATGGGTAAAATGGGTTGGTCTGTAGTTGAATAGCCTGCTGAGGTAAGAAAATTGGATGTCATCATCCATCGTATATGCTGATCTCTACATAAGCATCCTGGGTCGTGTTTTGTAGTTATAGAACGATTCTTTAAACACGATTGAGTTTTGTGGGAGTAGAGGTGTTTGAGAGATGAGTTTGTGTATAATTGCATTTTCTGATATTTCCATTCCATTTCTTTTAATTTTCTTCTTGGTGGGGTTGGGGTGGGTCAGATGGTGTGACTCCTAGTCCTATCAATGTTGTAATTGTAAAACATGCATGTATAATTTTTTAGTTCAAATTGGACATTCGCCACCCCCTTCATACTGCAAAGCAAATTCTTTTTTCTTGATAAACGTATTATTATCGGTCTTGTCCTCAGGCCCAATCTAAATCGGCTCAAATTGAGAGGCGGGCTCCAAAAATTAGCACAGAACAAGTAATCTCTAATTTAGCCCATCAAAACCTAAAGGGTTACGGTTATTTGCACCTCCAGCTTTGTTAACTGCACTCCTCCCCAATTAAGAGCGTTTGATGGCGTCTTTATAAAATCAATTTACTAAACACTCCTTCTAAATCTTAGTTTATCTCTTTTAAAATTAAAAAAATACAACCCTAAAACTTATCTTCCTCTTTTTCCCACCTCTAATTTATCTCTTGTAAAATTAAAAATATAAATCCTAAAACTCGTCTCCCTCTTTTTCCCACCCCAACAACTAGTGCTATCGCCCTCTCTGGTTTGGGTGCAGTAGTGATATTTTATTTAAATAATATTTTAGATTTTTTATATTATTATTAAATTAATAAATAGAACCGGCGAGTGTGGTTAGCAAAGCCAGACGTGCAAATAGCCGTACCCAAAATAAATCCATTATCTTCCGAGTCCATTCCTACTAAAAGTTGGCCCAAAGTACCGTTTGCATTCTTACAAGTACTACGCTTATTATTAAGCAAATAAGGAGTATAAAATAAATCTACTTCAAAAAAAATAAAAAAAAAATCTACAATTTTCCTACAATTAACTCACACGAACTACATCTGCATGACTAGGTATTAGGTACTAGTTTCATTTTATCTTACCTAAATATGTTGAAAAAAGAAGAAAAATCTTGTGCAATTAACCTTTATTGACCACGTGTCAACCATATGAATGACACGTGCATGAATGCAAATAAATTTCCAACAATTGTCGTCGTGGTTCACACGTACTACATAAGCATGCAAGAGTTTCTTTTTAATTTACCATAATAATATTTTCTTTTAAAAAAAAACCCAGTTGTGTGAATAGCATATTAGCATGTAGACCACTTGTCAACCGTGGGATGGTAGGTGGGTTAAACGTGTGAGAATATTTCCACATGCGACGCCGTCAACTGTCAACATATATACATTTTGAGTGCTGCACGTGCACGTACCTAAAATGAATTACATCTCCATCAAATATTTTATGCCATGGTAGTTGTTGTTGCAAAAATCTAAAACTTCTTAATCATTTTATATTTTAGATTATTAATTAAGCCATCAATTGATATGTCATGCGTGAGTGTTGGTCGTGAAGTAACTTCTGCAATTGTATTTGAATTTGTGTGGAGTAAAAATAAAGGTTATAATACCACTATACAAACATATAAAGGTTGTTGATACATTAATCGACCTCGTCTCATTTCAAAAAATTTAGAAATTTAAAATGGATTTGAGTATTTTGACTTGGGAAGCCTAAGAAATAATAAAGAAATTAAGTATGTTGAAAGAAGTCCTCTAAATTTAGAAACTTCTACTAAGGGTCAATGGTTTCTAGAATTTGATTTGATTATTGCTTAAAGCTGCTTTCGTCAGAGATTTTACACGTTTCAGTAAACTACCATTCATTTATTTCTTATGTACTGTATAATGTGAAATTCCTTGTTTTTTGAGTTTATGTGAATTTCCTTTTTGTGAACCTGTAAATTTAATGTAAATGTGTATTATTAAGGATAGTGAAATAATTCCGTCCCATATATTTTTGGATAAATTCTTTTTTATCCAATAAAATCTGCTTATATCGAGGCGAGATTTTTTAATGTGTTTTGTCCTCGGGTATGAAGTTAATTTTAGGACAACTTCAAACTTTCTCAAAAGATTGGGATTATAAGTAAGAATCGTCTATTTTTTTAATCCGTGAAAATGAATTTTTTATTAGATAAAGAAGGGGAACCGGGAATACTATTGAAAATAATGTAATAAGAACCATATACTTCCCACTCTAAAAGGAACAATTTCCCAGCCTCAAATCCTTTTAGAGGAAAGTTCACCCCACATGTCTCTTTAAGTTCATCCACTAATTTATCACTATCACATTTGATCAGATCCACATTGTTCTGGAAGAGACTCCCATTCTATACAGGAGATTTTGTGTAAGTGTGTACAATTTAATGGTTCACCTCTTACACAAGATGTATATATGAGGGGATTATATCCTCGGATAGGAGGCTTATCACCCCTATTTTCTTATATTATAGAATTTAATTAATACTTGAATTAATTCTTTAGGATGTAGAATTAATTATGAGTTTAGTAAATAAATTTACAATAGTTATTTAAATAAATAGTTTGAGACTTTTTGAATTTTGGTTAATATGTAATTTAACATTATTATTTGTTATTAATATAATTGTTTTGCACACTTCTTTTTATATTTAACTAGCACACGGTTGGTTCCATGAAAATATCACGAAATACCGTGAATATATCACAAATTTAGATATTGCGATATGGATATTGGGGTTTAATGTATTTTGTTGGTCCCAAAAAGTGAGTTAAGATTAGACTAAGTGTAAAAGTCTAGAGGGAGGGGTAAATAGACTTTTAAAACTTTTTCTAAAATATTAGAATAGTAACAGATTAATCTTCTGAAATAGTACTTAGCTGAAATCTACTCAGCTGATTTTACAACCAGTAAACTAATTAACAACTTAATATGTAGATATTATTATGAGCCCTTGTTAGTTTATACTCACTCCTTGAATATGAAAAATACTTCTTGATTAGTCTAGTTCTTGAATCAACTCGTTTACTCAGTACGATTAACAATCTAGCTGTTTATACAAATTCTTTAGAACTTATAAAGAAATATAAACTGTAAAGTAAATGACACAACAATTTATAGTGGTTCAACAAATGCCTACATACACTCTCACAATACAAATTGTGAGTGTTATCTCATAATCTCATAGTCAGCACAGTAAGTAGTGAGCTGATAGGATCAGATAAGATGAATTATGCCGAAATCAGATGCGTTGAAAGGTTTTCAATCAGCTGAAGAGGTGATGCTTAGAGTTCAGCACAGTTGGTCAGATCAGCACAGTATTGGATCAGCACAGTACTGGATCAGCACAGTACATACTTCAGCATAGTATACCAAGCACAGTACTTCAGCAGAGTATATCAGCACAGTACTGCAGCAAGGTATATCAGCACAATACTATATATCAGCACAATAAAAGATCAACACAATATGGAGTCTATCAACAGAGTTAGCTTTTGATCACAAGAACAGAAGAGTTGAGTATCAGAATACTAAGAAGTGTTCTGATCTTTATGGACAAGTCTTCTGATATGAAAGTTAGTTAGTTTAACTAACTATATTACAATTACAACTACTTGAGGGCATAACTACCATTTCTGTTGGGCAATAACATAGCACATGGGTTGTTACAAGCGGTTGCTAACTACTCAAGCAGTTCCTAACAGCAGCAACTACCTTTGGTCTTTATATACTCTTGTATGTGTACATTGTAAAGGTTAGAGAGTTAGATTTTGGATGCAAGTACAATTGTAATCTTTGAGTTGTGTGAGTTTACGAGTGAAGTGAGGAAATATCCTATTCCGAGTGAATGAGTGTGTAAACATTCTTGATCAATCAAAGAAGTACTCGTATGGTCCAGTGGATGTAGATCACATTGATCGAACCACTTAAATTGTTTGTGTGTTGTTTGTCACATTGATTACTTTTTGAAATACTATCTTAGCTGGTTATTTCTTATATCTTCAAGTATTATACTTGGTTGGAGACATCTAATCGACTGGAATCCTTGACAATTGGCGCCGTCTGTGGGAAACTAAAGTAGCTGCAGATCTAAGATGGGGAATTCTACCAAGTACAACATAGAGAAGTTTACAGGCACATGAGATTTTGGGATGTGGAAGGTCAAGATGCAGGCCCTACTTGAACAACAAGGATTATTCGAGGCTCTCGAAGAATCCCAAGAGACTGCAGCAGCTGCGACTGAAAGGAGCAAGTTGCTCAGAAAAGCTCGAAGCACGATCCTACTCTGCCTTAGAGATAAGGTCTTGAGGGAGGTTGTTAAAGAGAAGTCAGCGAAGGAGGTTTGGGATAAGCTTGAGAAGTTATATATGGTGAAAACTCTTGCTAACCGACCCTATTCGAAACAAAAGTTGTATGCCTTTAGAATGGGAGATGACAAACCCATTACGAAGCAGCTAGATGAGTTCAACAAGATACTTGATGATCTGGAGAATTTGGATGTCAAGCTTGAAGAGGAGGGTAAGGCTCTTATCTTGTTGAGTGCTCTTCCTAAGTCCTTTGAAAACCTAAAGGTCACCATCTTGTATGGTAGAAAGGAAGCAATCACATTGGAGTATGTGATCTTGGCTGTCAAGTCCAAACTGCTACATAATAAGACATCTCAAGGAGATAAAAGTAGAAGTGGAGAAGGATTGGCAATCAAAGGAGGACATGAGAAGTCTGTCTCCAAGAAGGGGTCTAGTCAACCCAAGGGTGCTGATAAAGGAAAATTAGCAGTGTCAAATCAAGGGAAAGTAACCCCAAGGAGTTGGCCTAGTGGTATAGGCTTGGGACTTAGGAGTATCTCCTCTCTAGGTCTCAGGTTCGAACCCTCTCAGGTGCAAACAATTTCTATGGGGCCATGTCCATACAGAGCGCAAAGCTCTGGCTTTAAATGGGACCCCAGCAAGTGGGCGGTGGGATTGGTCCCCCGGGATTAGTCGGTCCAAGACCGGATACCCGAGACTTTAAAAAAAAAACAAGGGGAAGTAGTGTGCCACCACTGCAACAAACATGGGCACTATAAGAGTACTTGTTTCAAGTATAGACAACTTATGATAAAATCTGGTCCTAAGAACCCTGTTGATAAGAATCAAGCAAATCAAACCCAAGAAGATAAGGAGCAAAAGGGCTATGAGCCAGCTCAGTCCCTATCCATCACTTCCACTAAAGAACAACATGATTGGATTTTAGATTTAGGGTGTTCTTTCCACATGACTCCAAGAATAGATTGGTTTCATGATTTTAAGCATCAGAATGGAGGTTATGTGTTGTAAGGGAATGATCACACTTGCAAAGTCAGAGGTGAAGGTACAGTACACTTGAAGATGTATGATAGAGTAGTGAGGATTCTCAAGAGGGTCAAATATGTTCCTGAACTCAAGAGAAATTTGATATCTCTTAGTATGCTGGATTCAATGGGCTACAAATTCCAGTCAAAAGATGGAGAGCTCAGAGTTTCAAAGGGCAAGCTTACTGTTCTTAAAGGTGAGAGAAGGAGTGATCTCTACTTTCTTAAGGGAGGAATAGTGATTGGCAGATCAGATGTGGCAAGAGTGCAAGATAACTCAATGTTGTGGCACATAAGACAAGGTCATGTAGGAGAGAAGGGCCTACTTGAGCTAAGTAAGCAAGGATTGCTAGGTGGTGATAAGATCACAAAGCTTGATTTGTGTGAGCACTGCATTCTTGGGAAATCCAAGAGATTGAAGTTTGGAAAGAGTTCATACTCTACCAAAGGAATTTTGGACTATGTCCATTCAGATTTATGGGGGCCAGCTAGAAATCAGACCAGAAGTGGTGGGAGATATTTCATGTCTATCATAGATGACTACTCAAGAAAGGTATGGATCACTATCCTGAAATCTAAGCCAGAAGCATTTGAAAAGTTCAAGGAATGGCTCACTGAGGTTGAGAATGTCTCTGGAAAGAAGCTCAAGCATTTGAGAACTGATAATGGACTGGAGTTCATATCAGAAGAGTTCAATGTTTTCTGCAAGAAGATGGGTATAGTGAGGCATAAAACAGTACTAGGTACACCTCAGCAGAATGGAGTAGCTGAGTGAATGAACCAGACTTTGCTTGAGAGGGTTAGATGTATGTTGAGCAGCTCTGGATTGCCTAAAGTATTTTGGGGAGAAGCAGTGTCAACATCAGCCTACTTGATAAACAGAAGCCCTTCCTCAGCTGTGCAATTTAAAACCCCATAAGAGTTATGGTCTGGCCATGCAGTTGAGTACAATAATTTAAAGGTTTATGGTTGTTCAGTATATGCCCATGTCAAGCAAGATAAGCTTGAGCCTCGAGCCTTGAAATGTGTGTTCGTAGGGTATCCTTCAGGTGTGAAAGGGTATAGGTTGTGGTGTCTTGAAGCTAGGATGCAGAAGTGTATTATCAGTAGAGATGTAACTTTTGATGAAAGTAGAATGCCATTGAAAGAAGAGGCAAGCTCAAGTGTAGCACACAACAAACCAGATTAGACACAGGTTGAGGTGGAGCATGATGACACCAGAAGACTAACTGAAGATCAGATTGATCCAGATGAGGAGGAGACTACTCATAGTGATACTGAGCTTCATGACTATCAACTGACTAGGGACAGAACCAAAAGAGAAGTCCACCCACCTCAAAGGTATGGTCAAGCTGACATAATATCATTTGCTTTATGTGCAGCTCTTGAGGTGGAGTCTCTGGAGCCTAAAACTTACACATAAGCCATCAACTTCCATGACAAAGAGAAGTGGAGGAAGAATTGTTATATCTTAACAAGAACCAGACTTGGGAGATTGTTGAGAGGCCTAAGAACAAGAAACTTGTTGGGTGTAAGTGGATTTACAAGAAGAATGTGGAGGCTCAGAGAGGTGGCAAGATTAGGTACAAGGCAAGACTTGTAGCTAAAGGATTTACACAGAAAGAGGGTATTAACTTTAATGAAATCTTCTCACCTGTTGTAAAGCATTGTAGCATCAGAATCTTGTTGGCTATGGTTGCTCAGTATAAACTGGAGCTGCATCAGATGGATGTGACCACAACATTTCTTCATGGGACTTTAGATGAGAAGATCTACATGAAAATACCAGAAGGGTTGGACATAGAAGATGAAGAAGACAAAGTGTGCTTACTCAGAAAATCACTCTATGTCCTCAAACAAAGGCCTAGACAATGGTACTTAAGGTTTGATGAGTACATTTGCTCAGCTGGTTTTGCAAGAAGCTTGTATGACAGCTGTGTTTACTTCAGAAGGGTTGGGAGTTTAGTTACTTATCTTCTGCTGTATGTAGATGATATGTTAATAGCAGGGGAGTATATTAACATTATCAATCAGGTGAAAGAGATTCTCAAAAGGGAGTTTGAGATGAAAGATATTGGTGAAGCTAAAGTGATTCTTGGGATAGAGATTAGTAGAGTTGAGGGAGCAATTCAGCTTAGTCAGCCTACCTATCTAAAAAAGGTGTTAGAGAGAGATGAATCAAGCTAAGTCAGTTTCTACACCAATTGGTCAGCATCAGAAGCTATCCAATCAGATGTGTCCCAAGAAGAGCCAAGAAAGAGCTCAGATAAGTAAGGTTTCTTATGCCAGTGCAGTAGGGAGTTTAATGTATGCTATGGTCTGTTGTAGACCAGATTTAACTCATGTAATGAGTGTAATCAGCATATACATGAGTGATCCAAACTTAAGTCTTTGGGATACAGTTAAGTGGGTCATGAGATATGTTCTGGGATCAGCTGAGAAGGGTCTGAAATTTCAGAAGATATCAGATGAGGGAGAAACTCTTGTGGGATATGTTGATGCCGACTATGCAACCAATGTAGACATAAGAAAGTTCTTAACAGGTTATGTATTCACCTTATTTGGTAGAGCTATATCATGGAGGTCAATACATCAGTCCATAGTTGCATTATCTACTACAGAATCAGAATATGTAGCCCTGATTGAAGCCGTTAAGGAGAGCATGTGGCTTAGGGGTATCTTGAAGGAGTTTGGTATATCACAAAGAAGTGTGTCTGTCTTCTGTGATAACCAATGTGCAATACATCTTGCAAAGTATCAGGGGTATCATGAGAGAACTAAACATATATATGTGAAGTTGTACTTTGTAAGAGATATGGTAGAGAAGGGGGTGGTCAAGGTAGTGAAGATTGCTACAGAGGAGAACCCTGCTGATGCGTTCACTAAGGCATTGCCAAAAGAGAAGTTTGACTTGTGTCTTAGGCTTATTGGACTGCATTAATTCCTCTGAGGAGAAGGCTACTATTCTTGTGGTAGAGGATCAGTGGTGGAGGCTATTCTTTGAGGAGAATAGTGGTTTTGTGTTTTTGGTGAAGATTAGTTCGATTATGAGCTAAAGGTGGAGAATTGTGAGTGTTATCTCATAATCTCTTAGTCAGCACAGTAAGTAGTGAGCTGATAGTATCAGATAAGATGACTTAGGCCAAAATCAGATGAGTTGAAAGGTTTTCAATCAGCTGAAGAGGTGATGCTTAAAGTTTAGCACAGTTGGTCAGATCAGCACAGTACTGGATCAGCATAGTACTAGATCAGCACAGTACTTCAGCAGAGTATATCAGCACAGTACTGTAGCAGGGTATATCAACACATTACTATCAGCACAATAAAAGATCAACATAGTATGAAGTCTATCAGCAGAGTTAGCTTTTGGTCACAAGAACAGAAGAGTTGAGTATCAGAACACTAAGTAGTGTTATGATCTTTATGGACAAGTCTTCTGATATGAAAGTTAGTTAGTTTAACTAACTGTATTACAGTTACAACTACTTGAGGGCATAACTACCATTTCAGTTGGGCAATAACAGAGCACATGGGTTGTTACAAGCGGTTGCAAACGGTTGCTAACTACTCAAGCAGTTCCTAACAACAACAACTACCTTTGTTCTTTATATACTCTTGTATGTGTACATTGTAAAAGTTAGAGAGTTAGATTTTGGATGCAAATACGATTGTAATCTTTGAGTTGTGTGAGTTCACGAGTGAAGTGAGGAAATATCCTATTCCGAGTGAATGAGTGTGTAAACATTATTTATCAACCAAAGAAGTACTCGTATGGTCCAGTGGATGTAGATCACATTGATCGAACCACTTAAATTCTTTGTGTACTGTTTGTCTCGTTGATTACTTTTTGAATTACTATCTTAGCTGGTTATTTCTTATATCTTCAAGTATTCTACTTGGTTGGAGACGTCTAATCAATTGGAATCCTTGACACAAATTGTGAAATTCACTGCTTGTTGTTTTATGTCCCAAGTTTAAAACTTTGATCTTGTGAAATATATCATCAAATATATATTCGATCAACTAGTAGATTGACAAGTTACTAGCAAACTTTTTTACAACAAATCAAACTGAAAATGTAAAACTTCTTTGTCGAACTTAAACCTTCTGAATCTTCTTCTTCAAAACTTGGCTTGATTCTTCTTGTGTGATCTTCTCTTAAAACTCTGTGAGTTCTTTGCTTTTGCTTGCTTTAAGACTTTGAATGCTTAGAATAACACTTTCCCTAGTAGCAGTTTCAGTAGTCTTTTCAACCATTGCTCGACCTTTGCCCGACCCTAGCGCAACCCTTATGTCCCAGTTATGATTCGCGTGCAACCCTCAGCGCAACCCCTTGCGTCTAAAGTGTACTCGAGCATTTAAGTCTCAATTATAAAAGGTGCACAACCCTCAGCGCGCCCATCCCGCGTCCCAAGTTCAACCCTTATGTCCCAATTATGAATCACGTGTAACCCTCAGTGCGACCATTGCACAATCCCTTGCCTCTCAAGTGTACTTGAGCAGTTAAGTCCTAGTTATGAAACGTGCGTGACCCTTAGATACCAAGTTTCATCGCTCGTTTACTTAGTGGTTGTATTAGTGGGTATACTAGTGTAATAGTTCACTTAACAGTTAGTAGTACATTCATTACCTATGGTACAACCCCACATTCACAACCTTTCAATTACCATTTCAAAATTTTCCATGTAAATTTCACGACCAAGTTTTAGGTACAACTCAAACCCACGATGAAGTTTCAAACTCTGCGATTTAATTTCAAAATTTTCCATGCAAAACTCACGGCCAAGTCTCAAGTACAACTTAAACCCACGACGAAGTTTCAAACTCTGCGATTCAAATTGTTTGTTTGTTGCTAGATAATAAATTTCTAACCTCTGCGATTCAATTGGTTTGTTTGTTGCTGCAAAATTAATTTCTAAACTTTGCGATTCAATTGGTTTGTTTGATTCAAAGTTTCAAACAATGTGATTCACGACGAAGGGTTGGTTTGGTTGTTGCTGCAGAATTAATTTCTAAACTCACGACCAAGATTCAATATCTTGGACCTAAGTGCTCAAGTACACTTGAGTCGCAAGGGGGTTGCGCATAGGTCGCATTGGTGGTCACGTGTTGGTTTTAGATTACACTTTTCGTTCCATATCTTGGACCTAATGCTCAAGTACACTTGAGTCATAAGGGGGTTGCGCAAGGGTCGCGTGTTGATTTTAGTGTACACTTCTCGTTCCATATCTTAGACCTAAGTGCTCAAGTACACTTGAATCGTAAGGGGGTTGTGAAAGGGTCGTGTTGGGGGTAACAAATTGGTTTTAAAGTACATTTCTCGTTCCATATCTTGGATCTAAGTGCTGAAGTACACTTGAGTCGCAAGGGGGTTGCTCAAGGGTCATGCTGGGGTCGCTCGTTGGTTTTAGAATACACTTGGGTGACCTTCTAGTCATGAGACAGTCGTACTCGTTCTATATTTTGGACCTAAGTTCTTAAGTACACTTGAGTTGCAAGGGGGTTGCGCAGGGGTCGTATTGGGGATCGTGCGTTGATTTTAGAGTACACTTCTCATTCTATTATATCTTGGACCTAAGTGCCCAAGTACACTTGAGTCGCAAGGGGTTATGCAGGGGTCACGTGTTGATTTTAGAGTACACATTGTTCCATATCTTGGACCTAAGTGCTCAAGTAAACTTGAGTCGCAAGGGGGTTGCGCAGGGATCGCGCTGGGGGTTGCACTTTAGTTTTAGAGTACACTTCTCGTCCCATATTTTGGACCTAAGTGCTCATGTACACTTGAGTCGCAAGAGGGTTGCGCAAGGGTCACACTGAGGGTCGCATATTGGTTTTAGAATACACTTGGGTGCCCTTTTGGTCGCACGACGGTCGCATTGGTTTCGCGCTCATTCATATCTTGGACTTAAGTGCTCAAGTACACTTGAGTCACAAGGGGATTGTGCAAGGGTCACATTGAGGGTCGCCTGTTGGTTTTAGAGTACAATTGGGCACCCTTCTGGTCGCGCTGGTGTCACGCTCATTCCATATCTTGGACCTAAGTGTTCAAGTACACTTTAGTCGCAAGGGTCTCGCATTGGTTTTAGAGTACGCTTGGGTGTCCTTATGGTCGCGCTGGGGTCGCCCGCGTTTCATATCTGGGACCTAAGTGCTCAAGTACACTTGTGTACTTTTTTTGTTGCGGATAGGTCACGTGCGTGCGAGCTGAGGAGCCTAAGTAAATTCAGAAAATAAACACAATATTCATAGATGCTAACAATAATCATACACACAATTAGGCGTGTGCATCGGTTGGAAAGAGAACCGAATTTGATTGTAAGTAACCAAAACTGAACCATATTGACACAAAACCGAAACTAATCCATCATAGATACTAAAAATAATCATACACTTGAGTCTAAAAAAGGCTAACAATATTCATATATGCTAAAAATATTCCATCATTCAAAGGCTAATGTCACATCCCAAATTTTTACTACTAATTTTTTTTTTTTGAAAAACAAACCACTCGTAATTCAATATCAATTATAGATCACGAAAACAAATTTAAACCAAGAATCCAATAAATTCATTTAATAAACCTAATAGATAAGCATGCTTAATAAGAGTACCAATTTAATAAAACAAATAGACTGATATCCATCACCACCCTCCGCCAATCAACTCCTTAACCTGAAATATAAAATAATTGGGGTAAGCATGCAAGCACGCCTAGTGGAGCCGAGCTATTCCAGGATAAATACCAAAAATAAATAGTCAAGTTATCAACACCAAATAAATAGCATTGCATAAGTATTTTGCCAACTTTAATTTAAATAATATACTTTGCCATTCAACACATATACTTTGCCCACATATACTTTGCCAACATTAAAGTAAACACATATACTTTGCCCATTTATACTTTGTCATTTGAGCACGGCGGGTTAAACCCGAAGACCCGTCGATCTCGGACCCCAATTAGGATCCCTGGCTATTAGATACTTTGCCACAAACTTTGCCAATAGATAATCTCCATAAACTTTGCCAATAGATATTTGTCATAAACTTTGCCAATAGATAATTATCATAAACATTGCCAATAGATAATTGTCATAAACTTTGTCAATAGATAATTATCATGAACATTGCCAATAGATAATCTCCATAAACTTTGCCAATAGATATTTGTCATGAACTTTGTCAATAGATAATTATCATAAACATTGCCAATCGAATAACATAGACAATTAATTCATGTGGTATTAACTTAACAATTATTTAAAGCATTTAACTAAGAATAGGCAAATAAACCCCACCTCAAATTATATGTCGTGGATGAATTGGATGCAAAATGTAAGAGACTACTACGCACGATTACCGTCGCCTAACAATAAATTAAATCTATTTAGAAAACAATTTGCACAACTTACTAATATTGTTTCTGAAATACTAAGTGTATACCATGATTGATAAATGTACAACATAATATACTAACAGGTGATGAATTTCAAAATATAAACTATTAGTCCTCAATTGATCAAATCTAAAATCAGTGCGAATTTTTCACTAGCCCATTTGAATTAATCAATATAAGATTCCTAATGGTCAACATGAAACTAACCTGTCCCTCGTTTGAACCAACTGATCAATAACCCTCAATCTTCTTAATTAATTTATCATTCATGTTAATGAGTTAAAAATTCGAATCTGACTTCCAAGTACAATAATACTAATTCGGCTCTTAATTATCAGAATAAAGTATTTGTTTGAGGAAGATCATTTAAATGAACAACAAGTGAATTAAATTATTTAATTAAAACTCGCAGACTAATCATCACTTTAACTCATGAACATCTAAATCCAAGTTTAATATGCCATTAACCAATGCAACTTAAATCATTAACAATAAAATACTCATTAAAGGTGAAGTGTCCTTAGGTGACGTCTACGGCCTAAAAGTTCTGACCTACCAATATTCTATTAAATTAGAAGCAGTACATCATTCTAATGTGGATATGAAAACTCAAGTGATACATATAAATATATAATTATGCCTCTTTTAATTCAAATCAACAATTACAGTAAGGGAGTAATACCTCTGCAACAAAATTGACGAGGAAGATGAAGAAATAGAGACAGCAGACGAATTACCACGAGACTGTATTTAGGGAGAGATCAATTTTTGAGTAATTTTCGTTTGAGAAAATTTGATGAGAGAATGAATTCTGAATAAAACGTAGACGATAGATTTCTTTTCTTTTCTAAGGTATTTGTAGAGATGAGGAAGATAATTCGGTTGAGATATTTGGGTTAGAATGAGTCTTCCATATTTTTCAAAGTCAAATATTGACGGATTGATCGTCATATCCACTCCCGTAAATCCGCTAGAGTGATCCCAACGTATATACGCACGCATGTGATTATATATATATATAAATATACATATATATTATTAAAATTCTCATTTAAATATAAATATATAATATTTCAATTGGTAATTATATATATATATATATATATACTGATTTTCTTTTAAATAATAGTTTATGCACATATAATCTACATGATAAATTATCGGGTGTTACATCCTACCCCCCTTAAAATAAATTTTCGTCCTCGAAATTTAGTTACGTACCATTACTTAGAAAGTTTGGATATTGTGCTTGTATCTCATCCTCACGTTCCCACGTAGCTTCATCTTTTCCGTGTTGACTCCATCGAACTTTGATAAGCACGACCTCTCTATTTCTTAGTTTGTGAACTTTCCGCTCCAACACTTCTACTGGGGTTTCCTCATAAGTCATATCTTTATTTATTTCCAATGAACAGTGGTTAATAATGTGGCCCGGGTCATATACATACTTCTTCAACATCGACACGTGAAATACATTGTGAGTTGCAGCAAAAACAGGCGGTAATGCAAGTCTATAGGCTAGATCACCAACTCGTTCTAGCACTTCAAAATGGCCAATATATCTTGGTCGAAGTTTCCCTTTTCTACCAAATCTTATAACTCCTTTCGTTGGTGATACTTTCAAAAACACTTTTTCACCCTATTCAAATTTTAATTGTTTTCTTCGTTTATCCGCATAAGACTTATGTCTATCTTGGGCTACTCCAATTCTTTCTCTTATCTTTCTTACCACATCAACAGTTTGTTCAATGATCTATGGTCCTAAAATCTTCCTCTCGCCAACTTCGTCCCAATAAATCGGTGATCTACATCTTCTACCATATAACGCTTCATAAGGAGCCATCCCAATAGTCGCCTGATAGCTATTGTTATAAGCAAACTCCACTAGTGGCAAGTATGTTTCCCAACTTCCACTGAGATCTAACACGCAGACTCTCAGCATATCTTCCAAAATTTGGATTGTCCTCTCAGACTGACCATCAGTTTGTGGGTGGTATGCAGTACTAAAATTCAATTTCGTCCCCATAGCTGCTTCTAAACTCTTCCAAAACTGCGAAGTGAATCTGGTGTCTCTATCAGACACAATAGAAACTGGTACTCCATGAAGTCGTACAATTTCCCGAATATACAATAGTGCATACTGGTCCATCCTAAATGTCATCTTGACTGGTAGAAAGTGTGCAGACTTCGTCTATCTATCCACGATGACCCATATTGCATGGTTCCCTCTAATTGATCGCGGTAATCCTACCACAAAATCCATTGTGCTATGTTCCCATTTCCATTGTGGAATCTCAAGCGGCTTTAGTAATCCCGACGGTCGTTGATGTTCAGCTTTAACCTGTTGACACGTCAAACATCTTTCTACGAAAGTTCCAATGCTACCCTTCATATTTCTCCACCAAAATGTTGTCTTTAAGTCTCGATACATCTTCGTTCCCCCAGGGTGAACTGTATACAGGGTACAATGAGCTTCCTCTAATATCTCTCTTCTCAACTCTTCATCCTTTGGTACACACAATCTTCCCTCATATATGAGTGCACCATCAGACGCCATTGCAAAAACTTTCTCGTTCCCAGCTGCCACTCGTTCCATTAGCTTACTAAAAAACTTATCTTTCTTCTGAGCTTCTCTTATCCTGTCTCTCAACAAAGGTTGCATCATCATTGTTGACACCATTGCTACAACATTCTTTGGTGGTTCCAAAACTTCTATTCTCAATTTGGCCAAATCTTCTATTAATTGCTCCTGTTTTGTCAACAAAAAACTCAATTCTCCTCTACTCTTCCGACTTAATGCATCAACCACCACGTTGGCCTTCCCCGGATGATAATTAATAGTGCAGTCATAGTCCTTAACCAACTCCAACCATCTTCTTTGTCTCATATTCAACTCTTTTTGTGTGAAAATGTACTTCAGACTTTCGTGATCTGTGTAAATCTCACACTTTACACCATACAAGTAATGTCTCCAAATCTTCAACGCATGAACATGCACTTTGTATACAAAAATAAATTATAAAGTTTACATCTTATTTTGACAATTATCAGCATACCACCTTTCAAAATTCTCAAGAGAATCAAATGAGTTTGCAGCTATAAGTTTGCTCAACAGGGTCAGCAGCTGCAACTTACTCAACCGGACCAACAAATATGCACTTCCTCTGCTTCGTTGTTAGTTTGACAAAATTTGTTCTCAAATATTGGCTGACCTTTGTTATTATTTTCTTCCTCGCATACGAAAGAAAATCATTTTTCTTGGGTTTCTTGTCCAGTTTATGTATAGTAGGTTCAGGTTCAGTTCCAGTTTCTTTATAACTACAACCATGGTAGACATTTGATTTTACAAGTATAAAAATATAGATTGAAGAAAGTTTAATTTCCACATCCAAAACAAAACAACTTACAATTTGCAATCTTAATAAAATTCAACCAATTCCAAAATAGACTATGCAAGTACATCCCACGCAGTGGAGGAAGCTCTTGGTTGCGGTCCCTCGTTTGCCCACCAGGTGCAGCAGATTCACTGTTGGAGGAATCACGACCTTCGACATAGTATGGAGTAGGAGGCACTGCCAAATAATGAAGGAAACAATTTAAATATAGTTAAAGATAATGAGTATGAAGATTTATTATAATCATCCATCAGATAAAAATGACCATTACCCAAGAATGAAAATCTCGTGAAATATCGTAGATATATCGTAAATTTGGATATTGCGATATGGATATTGGGGTATAATGTATTTTTTTCCGAGGATCGCAAAATATCAATGTCGATATCGATATCGTTAAATCGTAGTGTAAAATTGGACGGGAATCGAAAAATATTGAGAATATATCGCATGATATCACACAATTTGAAAAAATCGCAAACTTATTTTAAAATTTATTTTTATATGTATAAAATTATACTTTTATTCTATTTTTAATAGTGCAAGATAATATGTTCTCTATTCACCTCATATATAAACTAATTTTTTTAAACATATGAATGACAGATGCATAAATATATCATAAATTACTAATGTGATGAGTTAGTATCAATGTTGTTTGGACAAATATGAAATTTCACCTACTATATTTGAACCTTATAGGTCATCATTTTAATATTAATTGTATTTTATAATTTATATTTAATTATATTGTATAATGTTGTCAATTAGTTTTCGTCAGTCAGTATTTATATAATTTATTATCTCTATGTTTGTTTTAAACATATAATTTTATTGACTTATGAATGAAATACACGCATAATAGTATGTTATAATAATCCTTGAAATTTCATGTTAAATTTCCAAGATTTTAATAAGATTTTGTCATGGGCATGAGTTAAGAGAATAGTACTCCAGAGTTGCAGCCTCAAACAATTAAAGAGAATATTGGGCCACTATCTTTTAAATTACATTTTGTAATAGGATTAGCCCATTTGCTTATTATTTTATGTTCTTTGGCCCATTAGTATTTTATCTTATGTGTTTCTAGGTTTAAATATGAAATGTTATCAATGAGAATACAAGTATAAAATATTCCTAAAATCTCTTCTCTCTCAATCTTCTCTCTCACACGGTCTTCTTCCTCTTTTTGTTACAAACATTCATCTTATCTTCTCAAATTAAATTTCTTCTTGAAAAATTATTAGAAAATTATATGGATTTCAAGGGTAGTGATGGGTTCACTACAATTGGTATTTAGAGCCCTTCATCCTTGGACATGGCGGAGTCGTGCGATTTACCAACACAGATTCTCAAATTTGGTTCTAGTTTACAAGGCAAATTAAAGAATATAGATTGTAAACTCTACCATATTACATAAATCCTAGCTTCAATGCAATTGCAATTGTCAAAGTTGAACAAAGGAAAAGGCGCATTGGAGGAAGCATGGGAAGAAGAATCAGTAGCAGAAAAAGAACCCTGTTCTAATGGGTTTGAGAAATTCAATTACAAACCTAAAAAATTCTCACAGACCAGTGACGATTTTTTATTTCCTAATTCCTCAGATTTGGTTGATTCCACCGATACCCCCATTTGTCATCACCCGCGACGGAACGCTACTGAATTCTCTGCAACCTACCCACCATGTCGTCTTCTTGTTACCGATAATCAAATTCAAGGACTCCGCGAAGATTATCCACCTCTCTACACTCTATCGGAATTCGCTCCACCACAAAACAACTCCACTAGTACCTACACACGTACCGGAACTCCACTGGTGGTTAAACTCGCCGCCACTCCACCACCATATACGGTCAGAAATTGTTATATCTTGCACACCCATGGAGAAGAGGTATTTGTGCAGCCTCTAATTTTTAATTCAATTACAAACAATTGTGGTAGGATTTGTTTCTCAATTTCATACGAAACACCATTATTGGATATGAAGTATGATGAGTATTGGACACCTCCTATGATTTCATCATTGATTCCCATTGATTTTCACTGCCTAAATGTGAGATTTATTATACTTTTTAGATGTGGGTATATGAATGAAGCAAAAGGGTTGAGAATGGGTATGTTGAGTAGTGTGGCATATTATGTTATTTGGAATGATGTGGGCGACGATATGAAATCAAAGAAAACAGTAGACCCAAAAATTATTTTGGTTCAGGGGCTGGTGACAAAAATGGGTACATATGCATTAATAGTAATGGAGGCTTCTTCTAATGGGTTGGCTTTAAGGAGTTATATTGAGATTAGTTTTGATATTGTTGTTTTCACTAATTTGATTAAAGATCATATGGATTTTAATGGAACCGGGAAGGAATATAAGGAAGAATTTGGGTGTTGTATATTTCTAACAACTAGGATTGAAGGGAGAAAAGTAGAAGCTAACATAGTTTTGGTGATTGAATATGCACGGACAACTGGTGTGTTCATTTCCATGAGCGAGGTACTAGACTATGCACGAAACAAAATCAGGTTTGAAACCATAGCTCTAAAAGAAGGATCTAATAATCATAATGTTTTGGCAACTTTCAAAATTCAATCTGAAATTGATAAGCCAATAACTGATGCAGTTAAAGCTCCTCTTATTAAGTCGACAAGCTGTCATTCGATTGATAAAAAGGGTGTTAGGTAGCTGTTTTACACAGAGATTCGGGAGTATCATACCCAGATAGTTTGGATATATATGTCATCTTCTGGAGGAAGGCAGACTAAAATTCACATTGGAGCAGGTTATATCATGATGGCTTTACATGTTAAAAGGTTGCTCAAACTTCTCTATTCAAATGTCTTCGATCCACTTTTCCTTGTGTCTATCTATATTTTACTCTCATCATTACTCAAGCTGGTGCGAGACATTTTCTCATTTGAGGATCGGGATGCCTCTAATGTTTCACTATGTGAATTGTGTATTTGGTTGATGAAATGTGGTTCATGTTATTCTTATGTAGTTTTGAACATGATTCAAGACAAACATGATTCACTGGAAGCAAATTTCAAGTTAGTGAACAAGGCAGTAGATGATGAACAAAGCCAGTGTACTACTTGGGAGTTTGGCATGATTGTGGTGGATGTCAAATATGAATTTGAAAAAGGATATTACAGCACAATGCTTTTAATGGGTGAGATTCATGTTGCCAATAAAATTTTGAGGTTATTTTTCAAAGAAAGTTGCGATCCTTACGCAGATGTGGCCTTGACTGATGCACATGAAGGACCTGTTTCTAAATTATCTTGCTGGTACATCCTTTTGTATGGGATAATAAGAAAATCAGAGTATGAGGTACCTTTTATGATTATATTGTGGTTACCACCCTTGACATTTTGCAAACCAGATTTTATGTTGAATGAAGATACTCATATTTCAAGAAAATCACTTATTGAGTTTGGAATATTAGAGAGATTTTGGATGAAATAATTTTCATCTTAGATCCTTGGGGACAAGGATCTCAAAATGGGGGGAGTATTGTCATGGGCATGAGTTATGAGAATAGCACTCAAGAGTTGCAGCCTCAAACAATTAAAGAGAACATTGGGCCACTATCTTTTAAATTACATTTTGTAATAGGATTAGCCCATTTGCTTATTATTTTATGTTCTTAGGCCCATTAGTATTTTATCTTATGCGTTTCTAGGTTTATATAGGAAATGTTATCAATGAGAATACAAGCATAAAATATTCCTAAAATCTCTTCTCTCTCACACGGTCTTCTTCCTCTTTTTGTTACAAACATTCATCTTATCTTCTCAAATTCAATTTCTTCTTGAAAAATTATTAGAAAATTATATGGATTTCAAGGGTAGTGATGGGTTCACTACAAATTTCTGTTATGTTTTCAATTTTCCTGCGATGTTGATATGTTATATCAATATATTTGTAAAATTAATGTTGCAATATTTGTTGCGATAGCGATATTTTCATTCTTGGTCTCAAATGATAGAAATTTAGAGTAAAGTGGGGGTGGGTGAATAGACTCCTAGTTAATTTTAATTTTTAAACATTTTTTGTGGACCTTCTCAAAATTATCAAAGTAGAATAACACAAGGATATGAAATGAACCAAATAATTGGAAGACTATAAAGTCAATAATCAAGTTAAAAGCAATTAGGTGGGATCACTCAAATAAATTCTCTCTCCCTTCTCTCCTCACCCAAAAACCAACCTCCCATAGGAAACCCACCTCTCCCCCCTCCATATTCCGGTCGTCGAAAATCCACAACCTCCTCTATCGACTGTAGATCGCGTACAAGCTGCAGAGATTGGGACCCTAATGACCACCGCCTCCTCTATCACCACCGCCGCCTCTAGCACCGTCCATCACTTTTCTTCTCTCCCCCCCCCACCCCCATCATCTTGGTCCCTCAACCTTGTAGTTAGATTGATAAATAGGTAGATCAGTTGCATCCATCTAAAATAGAGTAGCGCCACAACTGAATCGTCGGACCTCCGTGCCACCGCTGTTGGAACTCAGCATCGCCGCTTCCTTTCTCCAGATGTTTTAGTGGATGTAGGTCTTTTTAGGCTTTTAGTTGGGATTAACGGGTGAGTCGTCCGTTGATCCCGTTTTTATTTTCGTTCTTGTTTTCTGCGTGATAGATTAATTTGTTTCCTTTTTTAGATATGCTTTATTTTTCGCTTTTACTTTTTGCATGTTGTTTTTGCTTGTTTCTAGTTCTTATTGTTTTATTATGCTCCCATGTTGTTATGGTATGTGTCTTTTTCCCGTTATGGGTATCTCTCCACCTATGGTGGCTTTTGTTTGGGCACGATGGAAGCTTGGCAGTCGTGAAGGCTTCAACGAGACATTTGGGAGTTGTTGGCAAATCTTCATGGATGTAAGGTTTGCTATGTTCTAAGGTTGTTCAAAGCACAACTTTTGGCTGGGCAAGCGACATTCTCTCCAATTTCTCACGATTGATCTGGGGTAGTATTTTTTTGGAAGGAATACGATGGGATTTAAGTGTATTTGATTTGTATTGTATTGTTATGGGTTGACAAGGTGGACAATATTATTTCTTTATTAGTACTTGTTGGTGTTTTTTTTTCTTTCAATTATTCGATTTTTTTCAAGCGACTCAAATTCATAATTAAATTAAGGTAGAAATGTTATAACCATTTAAAGGATCTTCTATATGCAGTCGGGCGGTCGTATGGTGTCGTAATAACTACCATAGTAAGTTAATTTGAGTCATTAAAATTCAAATCTAAAGGTTTAAAGTTGATAACCTGTTATCTTTTGTATAATGTATTATATATATTCAACATATGTGTCGTATGGTGTTGTACGCTTATATTTTTATATTTAATATAATTAATTAAAATATATAATTTTAAAATTACATTTTTATCCTTATATTATTAAAATATTACATTATCTTTATTTAAATTTAAAATTAATAATCAAAATAACATTAAATTACTTACATTTTATCAATTTAAAATTAATTATGAATTGAATCGTATTCTTCTTAGATTTCATTTTTTTTTTTTTTTTCATCTTTTCAAGAAAAGAAAAGAACATGCGATCTCCACTGCCCCCACGCCACCATCGGGCTCGTCTACACACTACAGCCATCCTCGCGCTCTTCTGCCCGCCGTCCTCGCATACTATCAACTAATCCAATTGAAAATCTAGAGAACTCAAAATCATTTCAATACTTTAATTTGTCTATCCAACTGTCCTGTAAATTTGAGCAAAATACTATGCGAAACCCATAAAAAATACATTAGCAAAACAATTTGAGGACAGATTATTAATGCCAATGAGTGCTCAATATACAACATACAATTATAAACAACTCCCAAGGATATATATATATATATATAATTAAACCATAAAACAACATGAAGAAGTATTTCAATTTTATTGGTTTTGTTTAATTTGTTTATATAGTAGGAGTAATTTTTAAAATAAATAATAATTAAGTTTTATTTATTTAAATAATTTTTTAAATAATATAATTAAAGAAGGGTAGGATAGTAAATAACAAAATACAATTTAAAAATAATTTAATTAACTTAAACTGGTAGAATAGATAGCAGGTTCATAAGACGCATACGACGTCACGTGGCGCAATTCGACATTATGACTATAGTAGTTAGTTTGTATAATTTGACTACCCTAAGAAAAACCCCTTAAACAATCATATATATATATATATATATTCACTTATACTCCCCCTTTTAAAAAGTTTGTTGATTTTAATCTTAAATTTTATTTTTAAAAATTTGTCACTTTTAATCTTGAATTTTATATATTTCATAAGGTTTGTGGCTTTAGCAATTTTTTTTAGAGGGATCTCCTTAAATTACTCCTATTTAATCCATACAAGTTCTTTTTTTATTAAAAATATATTAATGTATCACTATTTTCTCTCTCTTTCTTCCAAAAGGTAAAGTTAACATTCTCTTTTTTTTTATTAATTTTTTTTGTTTTATACTCCATCCTTTTCAAAATATATATCATGCTAAACTCATGCATATATATTAAGAAAAATATTATGCCCTTAATTAATTACTTTGATTCTTGTAGAATTTTGAAAATTATTATTTAAATAATTATTAATGAGTTTAAGGGTAAATTGGAAAGAAACATATTTAATTGACATTGAAAAATACAAAACGACATTTACATTGAAAATAAAATGAAAAATCAAAACAACATTTAAATTGAATGTGAGGGAGTACATTTTAGAGTGGGGAAAGAAAAAAGAAATATTAATGAAAGGTAATTATGTCAAAAATTTATACAAAACAACAAAATAGACAAACTTTTTGAAACAGTACGTACACTTAAAACATTTTCCCTAAAATACTGCTTCATATTAATGTTATCACTTTTAAACTTTAAATTTTATTTCAAAATATTTCTCGTTTTAGTTTTTTTCTATATTTCTTTTTAAATATTACTCGTACATGTCCTTTCAAAAAATAAAATTACTCATGTATGTAATTATTGTATTCTTAAAATTTCTTATTTTTATACACACTCTTTCCCAATAATTGAGGTAAGTTAATTATCATTTTCTTTTCTTTCCCACATTTCCTTTTTTTTCCTTATTTTTCACCCCATCTTTAATTTCATGATAATTAAGGGTAAACTTGTACAACATTTATTTTTCTTAATTCTATACCGAACAATAAAAACGACCAACATACTATTTCAGGTCCCTCTTGTTTAGGGTTTGGTCCCTCCTGTGGAGTCGGCGGCGTATTCTCCTGCTTTTGAATCTCAGTTGACCAGTCTTCTCCTCCTACCTTTTGGAGTTCTTAGTGGATGTCTAGTTGTATTGTCGCCTTTCTCCACCGGATCTGTATTTCTTAGGGGTCTTACTCTTTTTTACCTTTTGTCTTGTCCGTCTTGTCAACTCCCACCAACCCACCGTCTCTGTATCCTGTGGGGCACCTCGGATTTTCTCGGGCTTTGCCCGGTGGATTCTGTGTCGGCCCCTTGGTCCTGTCAAGTGTGTGGGGTGTAGTGGGGGTCCTTTTATCTATCTTGCGTCTTTAGTCTTCTCTGTCTGTATTTCTCTAGTGCAAGTGCAATAATGGCCGATAGGAAAAACGCAGAGGTAGATCTGGAAGAAGAAGAGACGATTCGTATCCATGTCGACGAATCGAGCGCAGCTGACGAACCCACCCTCTGCCTTATCGGAAGTGTCCTAACGAACAAACCTTTTAACGCTTACGGGTTTCTCGAGGCTATGAAACGAGCAATGAACCCCTCCATTGGATTCACAGCAAGAGAGATAGCAAAGAACTTATTCTCATTTCAGTTCAACTCCACATCAAATCTGAACGAAGTCCTCTCTAAAGAACCATGGTTATTTGACAAAAACGTGCTAGCCCTCAAGGAACTAAAGCGGGGAGAACAACCCTCTTCAATCAAGTTTGACAGAGTGCCGTTCTGGGTCCGTCTATACGACCTCCCTGTGGGGGCCCGCTCAGAAGACAGTGTGGCCGTGATAGCGAGCAGATGCGGCGAGGTCATTGAAGTAGATAAGAGCTCTCTCAAAGGAGTATCCAGAAGCATACGGGTCAAAGTGAAAGTAGATCCTCTGAAACCACCAAAGAAAGGCCTGCGCCTTGAGCTAAATAACCTCAGAACAGCAAGAGTGGAGGTAAAGTATGAACAACTGCCATCGTTCTGCTACTACTGTGGGATGCTTGGCCACATGAAACGAGAGTGCGAGCTGGTAGAGAACGAAGACCAAATAGCCAAACTGCCTGAAGAAAAACTCCCGTTTGGGGAGTGGATGCGCGCATCACCTATGAAGAAAGTGACTGTTACAGTGGAACAACATCAAAAGCCTGAAAACACATCCTCAATACGAAGGCAACTGTTTGAAAACTTTAAAAGAAATGCCTTAAAGGAGGAAGAGGGGGAACAAAAAACAGTTGAGGAAACCTGCGCACAAACCAAAACAGAGCCGACTGTTCTTGAGGGCATTAGATCCAGCCTAGAAAGAATTGTAGTAGAAGAGAGCGCATATGAGCAAGAAAATTACATGGACATCTCCACTCATCTACCAGAGTCCAACACACCTCTTATACCCACTCACTGCCCAACAACCACACCATTTAATGCCGATAGCTTCCACCTAACACCCATGCTGAAAGTAAAAAACCCCACCCCAACTACCGACATAAAACCCACCTCCCTTGTTCCCATCCATCATCCAACACCCATCTCCACTAAAGAAAAGGATCTCCACTCAACAACCATCATTAAACTAAAAACTCCCACTCCACATACCAACATAGGCCCCACCCTCCAATCCATAAAGAATCCTGCTACCACAAAACCCAACACTCTAGAGGCAAAGTATACCCCACTCACATCTCCAATCCCCACAAAAACAAGCTCTTTCCCCACTCCCCACTCACCCACCGACAAAATCTCTACTGGAAAAAATCAAAACCCAAACACAAACCCACTTAACAACCAAACCCACAACCCCCACCATCTAGCCCACAAAAAGATGGACCCTACCAAATATACAAAACCCTTACCCAGCCATATACTAGCCCTCACCCCAACCAAAGATCTTATAGCCATGTGCCAACCCAATGAAGCAGTGACAGAAGCCACCCCCACTCCCACAGAAAGTCAAAACACGAGCTCCTCGAGAAGAGTCAGGATAACGAAAAGAAATCTCCAGGACAACTCACAGACTGATGCAACGGAGCAAGAGAAGTCTGAAAAGAAAAGAAAATGGGGGGAAGGAAAGCACACCCCGACACCAGCAAAAAGAAACAGGGCTCTACTGGTTGAAGAGGCTATCACCACAAACTCCCCAACAGCGGAGGCTGCAGAGCAGCCCCGCCGATCGCCATGAATATCCTAAGCTGGAACTGTCGCGGGCTTGGGAACCGAGCGACAGTTCGGGCTTTACGGAAGCTCCTACATGAGAGAGACCCGGGTATGGTCTTCCTCATGGAAACAAAACTGAAGAATACCCAAATGACCCGGATTAATTCAAATTCTCTCCACTTTGAGGGCTGCCTACCTGTTGACTGCTTAGGGGAAGGCCACGAAAGAAGTGGGGGCCTCTGTCTTCTTTGGAAGGGCCAACTGGACATTTCAATCTCAAGCTTCTCACAACACCATATTTCGGCCTGGGTGGGAAATGATGGAGAGGCTGATCAATGGAACCTCTCGGGAATTTATGGGTGGCTCGATCGGAAGGACCGCTAAAAAACTTTCCACCTTATCCGCCAAATCGCCCCAGCTGACGGGACCCATTGGATGTGTATGGGTGATGTGAATGAAATACTCTGGACCTGGGAGAAATGTGGAGGCAACACACAACGAACTCCACATATGGAGCTCTTTAGGGACACAACTTCTGACCTCAACCTCCAAGACTTGGGTTTCTTTGGACATAAATACACATGGAGTAATGGTAGAGCCGGAAGTGCAAATATTCAAGTTCGGCTAGATCGAGCTTTGGCAACCCCCTCGTGGAGAATGAAATTCCCAGCCACCCGTGTGCACCACCTGACCCGTCTGCGGTCTGACCACGCCCCCCTACTCATTGAAGTGTTAAAGGCAGCCCCACGCCCTATGAACGGTCCCCGGAGAAAGAAAATTTTTCGATTTGAGAAAATGTGGAGTGATCATAAAGAATGTAGGGAGATCATAACTCGCGGATGGAATGGCGAGAACCCAATTGCCCCCCTGAAGGACAGAATTAAACAGTGCAGCATCCAACTGAAGACATGGGACAGAAGAGAGTTTGGTAATGTGGCAGCAAAGACAAAATCCTTGAAACATCAAATTGATCAGTTGTTGACCAAAACCCAAAGTGAGGCAGTAGTCATGGAAATTAAAGCTAAACAGCAGGAGCTTGAGGGCCTCCTGAGACAAGAAGAGACGTGGTGGTTCCAAAGATCTCGTGCTTTATGGTTGAAGGATGGTGACCGAAATACTTCTTTTTTTCATGCGAAAGCAGCCCAAAGGAGAAGAAGGAATACGGTCACAAAGATCATGGACAAGAACGGGGCGTGGGTGGAAGGCGCTGAAGAGTTGGGAAGAGTGATGAAAGATTACTTTGGGGATTTGTTTTCTTCGGTCAGTACTAGCACTATGCACAGAGTCATAGAGTCAGTTGAGTCTAGAGTCACAGGGGAGATGAATGAGACCCTCTTGCAACCGTACACGGCAGCAAAGATCAAGAATGCCTTGAAGCAGATGCACCCGGCAAAATCCCCAGGACCCGACAGTATGCCTCCTCTTTTTTCTTTCAGAAATTTTGGTCTATTGTTTGTAACTCTTTTATTGATGCATGCCTGCAAATCCTTAACTTTGGTGCGGACCCATCCCCACTTAATGAAACTTTCATTGTGCTTATCCCAAAGAAAAAGTTTCCTAAAACCCCAAAAGATTTTCGTCCAATCAGCTTGTGTAATGTGGTTTTTCGAGTCATAATCAAAGTCATTGCCAACAGATTGAAGCACATCCTCCATAAAGTGATTTCCCCAAGCCAAAGCGCCTTTATCCCAAACCGTCTCATTACTGATAACGCTATGGTTGCCTTTGAGATCTTTCACTACCTGAAAAAAAAGAAAAATGGCAAGAAGGGTTTTGTGGCCCTCAAACTTGATATGAGTGAAGCCTATGATAGGGTTGAATGGAACTTTCTTCATGCTATGTGTTGTAAGCTTGGTTTTGATGTTCGTTGGGTCGATCTGGTCATGAGATGTGTTACCACTGTGTCTTACTCTTTGCTCATTAATGGCTTCCCCACGGATAGATTTGTCCCGAGTAGGGGTCTCCGCCAAGGAGACCCCCTGTCCCCTTATCTTTTTCTTATTTGTGCAGAGGGCTTCTCATCCCTTATCAAACAGGCGGAAGTCAGGGGCGACCTCTTGGGTATCAAGGTAGCACGACATGCCCCCCCCAGTCTCCCATCTCCTCTTCGCGGATGATAGCATCCTTTTCTTTCGAGCAAATCAGGCGGAGGTGAATACGGTGAAGAGTATCATCTTGACTTATGAACAAGCTTCGGGACAACGTATCAACATGGAGAAATCAGAGTTGTCTACGAGCAGTAATCTGAGGGGGAATATAGTGGCGGATTTGGAGCAACAATTGGGGGCGCTCACTGTCCAGCAGCACTCTAAATATCTCGGTCTTCCTACGATCATAGGCCGAAGTAAAAAAACCATTTTCCGAACAGTGGTTGACCGGGTGGTGAGCAAGATGAATGGGTGGAAGGAGAAGACTCTCACAAAGGCGGGTAGAGAAATTCTCATCAAGACGGTAGCCCAACTTATCCCAAACTACACAATGAGCTGTTTTCTTTTTCCAAAATCTCTATGTGATGAAATTGAGAGAAATGTGGCCCGCTTCTATTGGGGATCAACTCCGGATAAACGAAAAACTCATTGGCTCAGTTGGGAGAAAATCTCAAGGTCAAAGGAGAATGGAGGCCTAGGCTTTAGGGAGATGTTCTTCTTTAATTTGGCCATGGTTGCAAAACAATATTGGAGACTTTTGCTTAATGAGGACTCTTTGGCGGCACGGATCCTCAAAGCTCGATATTTTCCAAAAGGCAATATTGTGAAGGCAACCATGGGTCATCAACCGAGCTACCTTTAGAGGAGTATTCTTAATGCTCGCGACTTGGTTTTGGAGGGATCAGGATGGCGTGTGGGTAACGGGGAATAAATTTGTTGCTTCAGTGAGAAATGGGTTGGAAGCTCTACCCCTGCAAACAGAAACTTTGAAGATTGGGATCTAAAAGTCTCTGACCTTATTGAGCCATCCCTTGGAACCTGGAATAGGCCCCTTGTTAGAGAGTTTTTTGAGTGTGAAACGACAGAGGAAATATTAGCTATCCCATTGAGTTCCCGCCAGCCGCAAGATCGAAGGATATGGCTTCACAGCAAGAACGGGAACTTCACGGTGAAATCCGCATATTATTTGGCAATCAGAAAATACTCTAATTGTGGGCGCGATCTACCATCTCCCAGCTCACATCAGTGGTGGAAGAAGCTCTGGACGTGTAAGGCCCCGCTAAAGGTCCTCCATTTTCTTTGGCGAGCCTGCACCGACACGCTCCCGACCCTCTCTTCCCTTGCAAGAAGAGGTATAGCCATTGACCCAACCTGCTCTCATTGTGGCCTGGACCCTGAATCGGTTAGTCACGTTTTACTGGAATGTCCAATGGCTATACACACTTGGGGAAGAAGCCCCATCCGTATCAGGCCCCGCTTGGAAGACAACAGTAATTTCAAAATCAAATTCTGGGAAATCAGTGAATCCCTCCCACCCCACGGTGTCACCCTGTTCGTCTTCATCGCTTGGAATTTATGGAAGGCCAGAAATGCTCGTCTCTTCGAGCAGATAAATCATGAACCCCTTGCAACCGTGTGGCGCTCTATGGGAATGGCCGAAGAATTTCTTACGGCTAACCACCGACCTGAAAAGGAAACCCAACGGCCAGCCGCCACTAGATGGTCCCGCCCCCCCCCACCATGGGACTCTTAAATTGAATTCGGACGCATCATGTTTCTCCGACGGATCAGTGGGCTACGACTTCATTATCAGGGACGACCAGGGCCGAGTTGTCCTGGCCGGAGCTAAGAGATCAACTTCTTCAGGAGATAGTACCCGCATCGAGACCTTGGCTATGTGTTTTGCAGTTAAAGAAGCCATCAAGAGAGGCCTGAACAATCTGATCGTGGAAACTGACTCCCAGTTATTAGTCCGTGCTTTTCACGGGGAGCTGGAGCCGGATCCATATACTCTGCTGCTAATTGAAGACCTGCAAATGCTTACTACCCATCTGGAATTTCATTCCTGCGAACCGGGTGGCCCATTCTTTGGCTCACTATGGAGATAGAATTGGATTTGATCAAGTATGGACTGATGTTATTCCCGAATCCTGTAATAGATTTGTTTCTGAAGATGTAAGGCTTTCTGCCTAACTTTCATGATTAATGATATCCTCCTTTTCTGTCAAAAATAAATAAATAAAAACGACCAACATACTGAGCAGTGATATAGGTTTTTTTTCCGAACCCGGCCAGTGATATAGTTAAATTATACATTTTATTAATTTGTTGATAAATTGAGTTGTATTAGAAAAGACGTAATTAAACAATAACTAGTACTTGACCATCTTATAATAGACGTAACATGTCCTATTAGGACAAGTTGCAAAATTAATCCCCTAAACTTAGTATTAAAATTTGTTGATAAAAATGGCCTAGGTTTTTGCTTAAGAAAGAAAAAGGACATAGCTTACAAAATTCTCAAACTGTGAGTGTCGTGAGGTGCAGGAGATTTATATAAACTAAATTACCTATTTGTCCTCACATTTACTTGGCATGTTAATTAAATAAGGAATTGAGAAATCTTGCTATCATCCATTTTTAGTTAAGAAATTAACGTACAACAAATATAGATTTAATTGTTGATTAGATCTATAATTTTAATTAATTGGTTCATGGAATTGGACAAAAAATTAAAATAGTAAAAAAATTGCATTTGTTTCTATTGGATTACGTTTATAGAGGTATAACGAAAAAGAGATGTATCAATTATGCCATTTGTTTTGGGAATATTCTTGTATAAATCTATTAAATTTAGTTGCATTGTGGAGTATGTAACTGGATTTCTTTTTCACCTTATGCTTTGTTTGATTTGTTTTTAGTGAGCAGATCCACGTAACTGGAAGAAATTTAAAAAAAAAAAATTATCGTTCATATATATTTTTTAAATAATTTAATTATTCACGTTATATTTAAGTTAAACTTTTAATTCAATGAACAAATTAAATAAATAATTTAAATAGCTTTCAATGTAAAAATAAAATTTATATTAATTTACAACTTTCTAAAAAAAAAATTGTAAACAAACTTGCATGATTTCAATTAGAATTAAGAAAAAGAATCTTTTAAGTCCTCTTTTTCTTTTGACTCTTGAGACGACAATATATAATTGACCATGTAAAAAAAAGATATACGTCTACCGTCAACAATATTAGCTTTACGAAAAGATAACTTGACAATTAATATGAAATAGATGGTTTGACAACTTTTAATCATTTGGTATACACACTATATCTAATAGTATATTTTATCGTGTTTGGTATAAATACTCGGACAAAAAAAAACAGTTTTAATTTGTTAAATCTATTGTGTACAATCTTTTTTTTTTTTTTTTGAATTACATTAAATACCCATCCCTTTTCCCCTTTTCGAACCCAGGATCTAAAGTCTAGGTAATGGTGCTCTAACCACTTGAGCTATCCAACTTCGTCATCTATTGTGTACAATCGGGGCGTCAAATTATTACTCTTGTTTTTCAAGAGTTTTATATTCCACAAAATCTTCAACTTTTCATATTTTTCGAATAAAAATAAGAGAAGTATGTTGATCTTATATAAATTCCACAAAATTTAATGTTAGATAAGTAACATTAACTTCTTAGTGTTAATTTTTTTTTATTAAAATAAATAAATAATTATATAAATGAGCGCAAAATTGTGCATATATATAAATATCGATCTTATATAGAAAAATCAAACGTCTTCCTAATACGTACTACTCCATATTATAGATCAATTTAATTATATTCGATTTTATAGATGATTTCATAAAATAAAACGACTTGCGAACTTGTTTTTAAGATGTTAATTATCTATCTGTTCGGAGTATTTTCTAAAAGGTGGATAAAATGGAGAGAGGCACAACATATTATTGTCTATAAACATATGATGTTATAAAAGTCATTTATTTATAAATGGAAAAGGTACAACATATTATTGTCCAGCATCTCAAATCAACACTTGAAATAGTGTTTATGACATTATAGTATTTCTCTAAATTGTGTGTATTTGCAAATAAAGGTAACAATACTAAAATAAAAAATAAAATAAAATTATAAGACCAATAAAATAAAACTTAGTTAGAAAAAAACATTTTTTAATGACTTAAAATCATCTTTTCAAAAAAAAAAAAAAAAAAAAAGACAAAATCATCTATCAAGGAAAACTCCTCTAAAAAGAGCACGTATGAAAACAAACAAAAATTGTGTATATTTACCATTAAAAAAAGCAAAAACAAAATTTCATTTTACATAAGTACATAAATTATTCATATTAAAATATATTTGTATATTAATATAAGAACAAAAAAATATAATATACATGTGAGGTTTATCTCAAATCCTCCTAGACTAGACGAGTGCTACTCGTCTTGTGAAGATCAGGTAGATTCTACTCTACTACTGTACTCGTCTGTTGGGCAGATCAGTCGAGATACTTAGTTGATAGAAGTCTTCTGAAGGACTCAGCTGTTGGGCGTATCAGCTGGTGGAGTCAGACAAGTTAGCTCAGACCAGATCAGATGAGTTGGAGGAGTCCAAACAGATGAGATGGGTGTTGCGAAGGACAAGACGAGTTGGGAAGACCAGACAAGTAGAGGTCTGACCAGACTAGTTGAGTTCTGTTAGCAGGGTTAATTTTTGGCTAAGTATGGAGTCGTCCTGTCTTGCGAAGACAAGTGAAGGGCAAGGAGGTCAATTCAGATTGGGTCACGCTGAAGGTGTGAGTTTGTTACACGGTTGTAACAGAATCCACGTGGCAACAGAGCACGCTTTCAACACACGCTGCAATCACCCTTGACAACCTATAAATACCCCATTACTTGTAATTGTAATTCTTGACGCGACGAGCATTCGTTTTGAGAGTTGAGAGTTCACGAGTGAAGTGAGGATAAATCCCTTTCCGAGTGATGAGTGTTTGTAAACATCTCTTATACTAATCAAATTGGAGTCGTGTGTCCAGTGGATGTAGATCACATTGATCGAACCACTTAAATCTTCTTGTGCTCTGTTTTTCGTTTTCGTTTATATTTGTGAATTGCCATGCTTTCGTTGGATTGAATATTGGTCGATTATTTTGCTTGTGATTGGAGACATCTAATCGGAGTCGAATATCATTGACAATCGTAACAATTGGCGCCGTCTGTGGGAATCGGAAACGAGAGGAATTGATTGTCAACCATTAATCAATTGCCAGATCGAAGATGGAGAATTCGACCAAGTATAATATTGAGAAGTTCTCAGGCACGGGTGACTTTGGGCTGTGGAGAGTCAAAATGCAGGCTCTCCTAGAACAGCAAGGCTTGTTCGACGTGCTCGAAGAGTCTACAGCCCCAGCTGGTGAATCTGCAACAGTTGCTGCTGAAAGGAGCAAGATGCTCAGGAAAGCTCGAAGTAATATTCTGCTCTGCCTTGGTGATAAGGTTCTGAGAGAAGTTGCTAAAGAGAAAACCGCGAAAGAGGTCTGGGACAAGCTAGGTAAACTTTACATGGTTAAAACCTTAGCTAACCGTCTCTATTCGAAACAGAAGTTGTATGCCTTCAGAATGGTGGATGACAAACCCATTCCGGATCAGCTTGATGAGTTCAATAGAATTCTTGATGATCTGGAGAATTTAGATGTCAAGTTAGAGGAAGAGGATAAGGCTCTGATTCTATTGAGTGCTCTCCCTAAGTCCTTTGAAATCTTAAAGGATACCATCTTGTATGGTAGGAAGGAAAGTATTACATTGGAGGATGTAATGCTGGCTGTCAAGTCTAAGCTGCTGCACAACAAGACGTCTCAAGCAGACAAGGTCAGTAGCGGAGAAGGATTGGCAATCAGAGGTGGCCAGAAGCGATCTGGTGCCAAGAAGGGGTCTAGTCAACCCAAAGGAGCTGATAAGGGAAAATCAGTTGTGTCCAATCAAGGTGAAGCAGTGTGCTACCATTGCAACAAGCCTGGGCACTATAAGAATGCTTGTCACAAATACAAGCAGTTCTTGAGGAAATCTGGTGCCAATACCTCTAATGACAAGAATCAAGCTAATCAGACTCAAGTTGAGAAGGAGCAAGAAGGTTATGAGTCTGCTCAAGCGCTAACCATCACATCCTCTACAGAACAGCAAGCATGGATCCTTGATTCAGGGTGTTCTTTCCATATGACTCCAAGACGAGATTGGTTTCATGACTTCAAGCAACAGAAGGGCGGTTCTGTTCTGCTTGGGAATGATCACACTTGCAAAGTTGTTGGAGAAGGTAGTGTTCACCTGAAGATGTTCGATGGGGTAGTAAGAATACTCAAGAGTGTTAGGTACGTACCTGAACTCAAGAGAAATTTGATCTCACTTGAGATGTTGGATTCTATGGGCTATAAATTCCAGTCGGCTGATGGAGAGCTCAGTGTGTCAAAAGGGGAGCTGACTGTCCTGAAAGGTGAGAGAAGGAGTGATCTCTACTTTCTTAAGGGAGAAACAGTAGCTGGTAGATCAGATGTAGCGGAGGTGCAAGACAACTCGATGTTGTGGCACAAAAGACTAGCTCACGTAGGCGAGAAGGGTCTAGTGGAGCTGTCTAAGCAAGGTCTACTTGGCAAAGACAAGATTACTCAACTCGACTTGTGTGAGTCTTGTATTCTTGGTAAGTCCAAGAGACTTAAGTTTGGTAAGGGCGTTCACTCTACCAATGGGATCATGGACTACGTCCATTCTGATCTATGGGGGCCAGCGAGGAATCAGACGAGGTCTGGTGGAAAATACTTCTTGTCTATCATAGACGACTACTCAAGAAAGGTGTGGGTGTCTATTCTCAAGTCGAAGTCAGAAGCATTTGAGAAATTCAAGGAATGGCTCATTGAATGTGAAAATGTCACAGGCAAGACTCTCAAACATTTGAGAACTGATAATGGTCTGGAGTACCTATCAGACGAGTTCAATGCGTTCTGCAAATCGAAGGGAATAGTACGGCATAGGACTGTGCCAGGGACCCCTCAGCAAAACGGAGTAGCTGAGAGGATGAACCAGACACTACTTGAGAGGGTCAGGTGTATGTTGAACAGTTCTTGTCTGCCGAAGGTGTTTTGGGGAGAGGCTGTGTCTACTGCAGCCTACTTGATAAACAGGAGTCCTTCCTCGGCTGTGCAATACAAAACCCCAGAGGAGTTGTGGTCTGGACGTGCAGCCGATTACAATCATTTGAAGGTATTTGGATGTCAAGCTTATGCTCATGTCAAGCAAGATAAGCTTGAGCCTCGAGCATTGCGATGCGTGTTTGTTGGGTATCCTTCTGGTGTGAAAGGATACAGGTTATGGTGCCTCGAAGCTGGGATGCAGAAATGTATAATCAGTAGAGATGTTACGTTTGATGAGAGTCGGATGCCTCTATCAGAACAGACTAGTACGAGTACTAGTGCAGCTGATAACCAACCAGACGAGACACAAGTCGAGGTGGAGCAAGTTGACTCCACAAGACCAGTTGGAGATGATATTGATCCAGATGAGGAGGGCGATCCTCAAGGCGAGAATGATCTTCAACATTATCAGCTGGCACGGGACAGAACCAGACGAGAAGTCCACCCACCTCAGAGGTACGGTCAAGCTGACATAGTCTCATTTGCATTATGTGCAGCTCTTGAGGTGGAGTCTCTGGAGCCAAAGTCTTATTCAGAAGCCATTAGCTGCCACGACAAGGAGAAGTGGATTGTTGCTATGGAGGAGGAGCTGCTTTCTTTGAACAAAAACCAGACATGGGAGATTGTTCAGAGGCCCAAGAACAAGAAGTTGGTTGGGTGCAAGTGGATCTATAAAAAGAAGGTGGAGGCTCAGAGGGGTGGCAGACTTAGATACAAGGCGAGGCTTGTAGCTAAGGGATTTACACAGAAAGAAGGTATCGATTTCAATGAAATCTTCTCACCTGTTGTGAAGCATTGTAGCATCAGAATCTTGTTAGCTATGGTCGCTCAATATGAATTGGAGCTACATCAGATGGATGTGACCACAGCTTTCTTACATGGATCTCTAGACGAGAGGATCTACATGAAGCTACCAGAAGGGTTGGACATAGAAGAAGGGGAAGACAAGGTCTGTCTATTGAAGAAGTCCCTCTATGGCCTCAAACAAAGCCCTAGACAATGGTACTTGAGATTTGATGAGTACATTTGCTCAGCTGGTTTTACAAGGAGCTTGTACGACAGCTGTGTCTATTTCAGACGGGTTGGGACTGGTGTTACCTATCTTCTACTGTATGTTGATGGCATGTTAATAGCAGGCGAGTCTATTGACAGTGTTAATCAAGTTAAGGAGATCCTCAAACAGGAGTTTGAGATGAAAGATCTTGGTGAAGCCAAAGTGATTCTTGGGATGGAGATCAGTAGACTAGACGGGTCTATTCTGCTGAGTCAGCCTACTTATCTGCAGAAGGTGTTAGAGAGGTTCAGAATGCATAAGGCAAAGACTGTCTCTACTCCTATTGGCCAACATCATCGATTGTCCAATCAGATGAGTCCCAGGAACAGCCAAGAGCGAACTCAGATGAGCAAGATACCTTATGCCAGTGCTGTAGGGAGTTTAATGTATGCTATGGTGTGTTGTAGGCCAGACTTGACTCATGCTATGAGTGTGATCAGCAGATATATGAGTGATCCAGGCTTAAGCCATTGGGAAACGGTTAAGTGGGTTATGAGATATGTTCTGGGATCAGCACAGACGGGTCTGAAATTTCAGAAGATGCCAAGTGAGGGGGATGCACTTGTGGGATACGTGGATGCAGATTACGCAGCCAATGTTGACACTCGAAAATCCTTAACAGGATATGTGTTCACTCTATTTGGTACGGCTGTGTCTTGGAGGTCTATTCATCAATCCGTAGTTGCATTGTCTACTACTGAAGCGGAGTACGTGGCCTTGACTGAGGCAGTTAAGGAAAGCATGTGGCTGAAAGGGATTCTTAAGGAATTTGGTTTATCTCAGAACAGTGTGACAGTCTTCTGTGATAATCAAAGCGCAATTCATCTCGCAAAGCATCAGGGGTATCACGAGAGAACCAAGCACATTGATGTGAAACTGTACTTTGTGAGAGACATTGTGGAGAAGGGGAGCGTCCAAGTGGTTAAGATAGCTACTGAGGAGAACCCTGCTGATGCATTTACTAAGGCGTTACCAAAGGAGAAGTTTGGTTTATGTCTTAGGTCAGTTGGTTTGCATTAGTGACCTCTGCGGAGAAGGCTACTAGTCTGGTGGCGGCAGATTAGTAGTAGAATCTGTCCTTTGAGAAGGATAGATCGGAGTTGTTAGTTCAAGGTGGAGATTTTGAGCTAAAGGTGGAGAATTGTGAGGTTTATCTCAAATCCTCCTAGACTAGACGAGTGCTACTCGTCTTGTGAAGATCAGGTAGATTCTACTCTACTACTGTACTCGTCTGTTGGGCAGATCAGTCGAGATACTTAGTTGATAGAAGTCTTCTGAAGGACTCAGCTGTTGGGCGTATCAGCTGGTGGAGTCAGACAAGTTAGCTCAGACCAGATCAGATGAGTTGGAGGAGTCCAAACAGATGAGATGGGTGTTGCGAAGGACAAGACGAGTTGGGAAGACCAGACAAGTAGAGGTCTGACCAGACTAGTTGAGTTCTGTTAGCAGGGTTAATTTTTGGCTAAGTATGGAGTCGTCCTGTCTTGCGAAGACAAGTGAAGGGCAAGGAGGTCAATTCAGATTGGGTCACGCTGAAGGTGTGAGTTTGTTACACGGTTGTAACAGAATCCACGTGGCAACATAGCACGCTTTCAACACACGCTGCAATCACCCTTGACAACCTATAAATACCCCATTACTTGTAATTGTAATTCTTGACGCGTACGAGCATTCGTTTTGAGAGTTGAGAGTTCACGAGTGAAGTGAGGATAAATCCCTTTCCGAGTGATGAGTGTTTGTAAACATCTCTTATACTAATCAAATTGGAGTCGTGTGTCCAGTGGATGTAGATCACGTTGATCGAACCACTTAAATCTTCTTGTGCTCTGTTTTTCGTTTTCGTTTATATTTGTGAATTGCCATGCTTTCGTTGGATTGAATATTGGTCGATTATTTTGCTTGTGATTGGAGACGTCTAATCGGAGTCGAATATCATTGACAATCGTAACAATACACATTAAAAAAACAAAAACAACATTTCATTTTACATAAGTACATAAATTATTCATATTAAAATATATTTGTATATAAGAACAAAAAATATAGTTCAGTATGTAAGTGTGTATTGATGCAAGAGCTAACTAAATCAGTTAAATAAATTTACAAAAATATAAGATATATGTGTGTGCAAATCTATTGTAAATACTGGAACTAAAATAAAAGCAATTGAATGTACAACAAATTATATACTAAATACATTTATATAATAAATTAATTAATGATCGCTAAATTTATTTTGCTTATGCTTATACGTTAGCTTTACTTCTTCCGACCGTATGTAAATAATACTAACTTCACACTACATTTCAGTGTCTTAATTAAGAAATCATAATATACATCAAACTTTAATAACAAGCGAAGCAATCCTTTTCGTCAGTTAAATTTTACTTTTTTTCAATTTTTTTTCGATTATTTAAATTTATTATTCTCATTTTTTCAAAATATTTTATCTCCATACTTCAACCGTTACTTATTTAAATTAATTGTAATTCTTTAATTCATAAACATTGACTTATTTATAAATGAACCACACAATATTTCATTATATTTTTAACATATCTATTTTATATATAAACTAATAAATATTGTATTCATTAAAATCCGTCTAAAAAGGCTGATAAAATCTTCAGGCGCTCAAAGAAAGATTTGGAAGGTCGAATTATCGAGTTACAAAGCGACATGAGTAGGGAAGGTCGCACGGCGTTCGGTACTGCAAGAAAAGAGTTGGGGGCTCTATTGCGACAAGAGGAAATCTATTGGCGACAAAGAGCTAAATCTTTTTGGTTGCAAGGGGGAGACATGAATACCAAAATTTTCCATCAATCAGCTACAAACCGAAAAATAAAGAAATAAAATCTCACGCCTGAAGTCTGACTCGGGGGAATGGATCGAATCCCAATCGGGACTATGTGATTTAGTCCGGGAATACTTCTCTGAATTATTTAAAGCGAATGAGAATAGCGAGGGGAGAAATTAATTTTTGCAACCTGTAAATGGTGTGATTTCTGAGGTGCAAAATGGGAGACTCACGAGAGAATTCCAAAAGAAAGAGTTTGTTGAAGCTGTGAAATAGATGCAAGGAGACAAATCACCAGGTCCGGACGGTTTCAACCCTTCGTTCTACCAACACCATTGGGATATTGTGGGGGCTGACATATTTCGAGAGGCCTCAAATTGGCTGCATAGAGAGGAGCTCCCGGCTGGAATGAACAACACTAATGTCGCTCTAATCCCAAAAGTTGATGCTCCAAAAACAGTTCGTGATCTTCGGCCAATTTCCTTGTGTAACGTGGTGTATAAAATTGTCTCGAAGGTCTTGTGTAACAGGTTGAAGGAGGTGTTGCCTGGTTTGATCGACCAAGCTCAGTCGGCCTTCGTCTCAGGTCGACAAATACAAGACAACATATTGATTGCTTTTGAATCAATTCATGCCATGAAAATCAGGAGAGGGGGTTCGAGAGGTGAGGTAGCCTTGAAAATAGACATCGGCAAGGCCTACGACCGTATTGATTGGGCTTTCCTAGAGGCTATTTTTCGGAAACTTGGATTTTCGAACAAATGGGTTAAATGGATGCTAATGTGTGTTACCTCCGTGCAATACTCAGTTTTAGTTAATGAAGACATGGTCGGGCCAATTGTTCCGGGACGGGGGCTTAGACAGGGAGATCCACTCTCTCCCTACCTCTTCATACTTTGTTCGGAGGGGCTGTCAGCAACTTTAAATCATGCCAGCCGCATGGGTTCAATTCACGGTGTACGGGTGTGTGGTCGAGCTCCTGAGGTAACCCATTTACTATTCGCAGATGATAGTCTTTTGTTCTATAGGGCTACATCAACTCAATGTCGAACTTTGAAACATACGCTTGATGCATATGAAAGGGCCTCGGGCCAGGCCATCAATTTTCTCAAATCTGGTGTATTCTTTAGCAGAAACGTGCCAAGCGACCAACAAGCGGCCATTAAAAATATTTTGGGTGTGCAATCTGGCCTAAACACAAGTCGCTATCTTGGACTGCCATCGCTAATTGGTAGGAAGAAAAAAGAAATTTTTTAGTACATTAAGGAGAGATTGTGGGCCAAATTGCAGGGGTGGCGGAAGAAAAAGCTATCGAAAGCAGGCAAGGAGGTGCTCATTAAGGCTGCCGCACAAGCGGTGCCTACTTTCTGCATGACGACTTTTCTATTACCCTCCACCCTCTTGACTAAATTACAAGTGATGATAAATAAATTTTTTTGGGGCAACTCGACTGAAGCTAGTAAAGGTATAAGTTGGATGAGGTGGGAGAGATTATGTGCTCCAAAGGAAAAAGGTGGGAGAGGCTTTAGAGATCTGCACAAATTCAATGTAGCTCTACTAGGGAAAACCGGATGGCGCCTAGTCACTGATCCAGAATCACTAGTATGCCGTATCCTTAAGGCTCGTTATTTCCCGAGAAATGAGTTCGTAACGGCTGGCCTCGGATGGAACCCTAGTTTCACTTGGACTAGCATCCATGCTAACCAAGATTTAATTCGTGAGGGGCTGCACAAGAAGATTGGTACAGGGGACACGATCAACGTGTGGGATGAGTCGTGGATTTCTGATGATGAGGAGAGAAGAATCATATCTGAACACATCCCGGGTTTGGAAAATTTGAAAGTCTCGGCCTTGTTTGATGCTGAAACACGAGAATGGGATAGCGGATTACTGCAAGAATTAATGTCATTGGACGTGGATCGCGTCTTAACTACGACACTCCCCCCTATGGGATCAAGGGATAAATGCATATGGTATCCGGCTAGGCGAGGTAAATACATCGTAAAATCGGCATATAACATGATTATGCAGGGGGGTTCTGATTCAAGCGTGATGGGCAATTGGAATGCAATCTGGAGATTGAATGTACCACCTAAGGTTAGGGATCTGTTGTGGAGAGCAGGACGCAACTGCTTGCCAACAAAGACAAACTTGTTCAATAAACGGGTGGTGGTTGAAACAGACCGTGCCATGTGTGGAGATGGGGAAGAAAATGGATGGCACATTTTTGTAGATTGTGCATATGCAAAGGCCTGCTGGGAAGAGGCAGGCTTACTTTCAAAAGTATTGGCAACTGCAGAAACAATAAGTAGCTTGGATGAAATGGTGATTCAAACTTCTGGTCCTATTAATGAGGTGAACTCCAGCTTCGACATGATATTTTGGCAAATTTGGAAAGAACGAAATGCAATGATTTGGGAAAATAACTGCAAGTCCCCCGCTGAGGCTGTCTATGCTTCTGCGAATTTCTGGATTGAGTGGAGGGGCTCGCAACTAGGCGGGAGGTTCGGGCAGCAGAATACAAATGGCAGAGCACACTGTACAGCATGGCATGGCCCACCTGCCGGCTTCACAAAGGTAAACACAGACGCATCTTTCTTCAAAGATTCGAATCAGACGGGGTTGGGTTTGGTGCGCCGAAATGAACACGGAGTAATCTTGGGCGGACGAACAAGAGTGTTCAAGGGATGCGTGGACGTTTCGACCGGCGAGGCCATGGGTTTCTTCAAGGCACTTTCATGGATCAAAGAACAAGGCGTAACTAACTGCATTCTTAAAGGGGACGCGAAAGTGGTGGTGGATGCTATTCGATCTACCGAACAAATAGATTCCACGTTTGGGGATTATATTCAAGCTTGTAGAGATATTCTACTCCAACTTACGAATATCTCAGTAATTTTTACAAAAAGATGTGCTAATTTTTTAGCACACAACTTGGCAAGAGAAGCTCGTCGCTTTGAGGGTTCTCATTGTTGGGCAGACCCGCCGAACTATGTGGTTGGGCTACCTACTCCTAGTTGCTCTTGCAACACCGAAAGCTAAACTTTTTCTGTTTCGGAAAAAAAAAAAACAAATTTGAACAGAGGAAGTTACATCCAATGAACGATGCACATCAGCAATGAAATTAAAATGTAAATTTGATCGACATGTGGATGCAAAAGTCAGCCTCTAGGTCCGTTTAGACGCTAGTCCCTTGTATACCGTTCATATAATTTTACTTATTTTTTGACATAGAAATCCGATTTGAGCGATCTTGCACATTTTTTCAAGGAAAAAACTAGTATTGAACAATATTCTTTTACCAAATTCCATCGTTTAAGTTGCTTTTTTAGATTTGTTCAACATTATTTTTTACAAATATTAATTTCTTCAGGAGCCTGTTTGCAATTTTATACTTTTGTTAAATTATAATTTCATATTTATTACTTGAGAATTTTAAAGATAAAATATTTATAAAAAAATTAGGCATTAGGTACTCCAATCTGCCCGACTGTCGATTTTTTACTTCTGCAACCTTAGTAAATCTTATACATGTGGTGAGGGTTTATCTAAATATAAAATATACTCTTTTCAATCCTTTAGGTGCTGTTTGGTTAGAGATGGTGGTGGATGAGATGGGGATGGAGATTGGAAAAATATGAATCGGGGTAATCCATGAATAGTAATTGAATAAAAATTGTGTTTGGATTGAGATTGAAAAATAGGTGTGGATGGAGAACTTTATGTCAAATCAAGTAGGAGAGAGAATAAATGTGTGGAAGAAAGTAGGAGAGAGAATAAATGTGTGAAAAAAAAAGTAGGAGAAAGAATAAATGTGTGGAAGAAAAGTAGGAGAGAGAATGAGTGATTAAAAGAAAAAAGAATGATGTAATTGTATAAAAATAGGTATGTAGATGTATTATAGGGGTGGATGGGTATTTGAATGGGTATTTGGATAGAGAGGGATGGGATGGGAGATGGCCCATCCAAATCCGGATGGGCCAAACCCAAACCAAACACACCCTTAGGTGGTGTTTGGTTTGTGATTGATTTGGATTGGATTTAGATTGTGGTGGATTGGATTGAGATTTGGGTATTCCATAAATAGTAATTGTGTGTAAGTTGTGTTTGGTTAAAGATTGAAAAATATGAGTAAATTTAACTTTATGTCACATCAAAAGTGATGTTATAATTATTATTGTTAACAGTGAAAGAAAAGTAAGAGAAAGAAGAAAGTATGAGAGAATGAGTGTGTGAAAGAAAAGTAGGAGAGAGAAGAAAGTAAGAAAGATAATGAATGATTAGATGGTATAAAAATAGGTGTATAGGTGTATTATAGGGGTGAATTGATATTTGAATTGAGATGGATTGAGAGAGATTGGATTGGGATTGGACCAATCCAAATCCGGATTGACCCATCCAAATCTCTCTACATCTATTTTTATACAATCACATCACTTTTTTTTTTTAAAAATAACTCATTCCCTCTCTTATTTTTTATACAATCACATCACATTTTTTTTAAAAAATAACTCATTCCCTCTCTTATTTTTCTTCCACACATTTATTATAATGTCTTCTACTTTTTTTCCTCACGCTAATTATTATACTCCGTACTAACTAAAAATAATAAAATAATACAACATCACTCTTAATTTGACATAAAATTCTTCGTCCACCTCTACTTCTCAATCCATATTTAAACATATTTATTATTCATGAATTACCCTCATCCACATTTTTTCATCTTCATCCTTATCCAATCCACCACCATCTCAAACTAAACAAACCGAGCTCTACCCATATACTATGAAATCTTCTTCACGTTTCTCTTTAAACTTTACATTTTGTCATTTAAATTTTATTTTTTAACAAATATAAATTATACCAATTGTCATTAACTTTTTTTCTTTCTCTACATTTTTTCTTTTTTTACAATTTTAATTTCATCGACAATTACATAAAATATTATAATTCTTAATATCAATGTGTAAAACTTAAATGGGGATGGATGTAATATATTGTACGTATTCCTAAAATATCCATGGTTAAATAAGCCTTCTTCATTAACATGTGTCTTTAATTAATATTACAAAGTAATTAATTTGTGAATGAATGAAGTATAAGGACAAAGTATGAATAACTTTTTTTTTTCCCGCAAACTTTGCTTTTTAAAAAGTCATATTGTGTTAAAAAAAAACATTTAATATAGATTGGAGGGAATTAGACCATCTCCAACGGATAAATGGAGTAAAACTCCATTTTATAGAGTTTTGCTCCCTCCAACCATACTCTATTTTGAAGATTTGAAATAGAGTTTTGAATAGTAAACTCTATATATGAAGTTTACTATTCAAAACTCTATATTTTATATCTATTATTTTATTAATATTTAAAATTCTGTATTACAATTCTATATTAATAATTTGTTAAATATAATTACAATTCTATTGTTATACTAATTTATAATTTAAATTTAATTGTGTAATTAATTTAAAAAAATTTGTGTATTATTATTACCTAAAAAAAATAACGTAAAATACAATAAAACATGCATTATATATTAAATATGAAATACATTATATATTAAAACGGACATACATGCATTACCTATAATGTATCGTTTTGTATTAGATTATACTCAAATGTATCGTCTTACGTCATTATATGTTTCGTAATTTTATATTTAAATAAAAGTAATATTTGAAAATTACAAGTTTATTTACATTTTATGATTTTGATAAAATTAATAATATTTAATTTACTAATTGAATATTTAATTGTATAAATTAATTTAAATACGAAGATAAATATATTATTTAATGATTGTAATATATTGAAAATGATTAAAATAATAAATAGAGTAATATATAGAGTTTTGTGGTTGGAGAAGATTTTTAAAATAGAGTGTGAAAAAGTGTATTTTGAAGTTTAGAGATCTTCATTTGAAAGTTTGTGGTTGGAGATGGACTTAATAAATACTCCGTATATAATATGTGAAACAGATACATACTCCTTTTTTATATAGAAAGATCATGTGTACAAAGAGTTATTAGATCACATACAAACACACATTCGTGTAGATGTATGTAATTTAGGGACACTCAATCCCTACATATAACTCTCATAGTCTCATGTACAGAGGAAAGTCTCTATGCCCTCCACCCATTCAATTTGAATTACCATTTTACGTTTTTGTGCAGTTCTATTGAATTTTAGAAATGATAATTTTAGAGATGTTGATTAATTTTTTTAATTTTTCTTTCAATTTTACCCATTCTCATGATTGGAAGGGAGTAGTGTTGTTGAGCTGATCCGTTTCGAATTGAAAATTTCGTGTGTTAAAATGTATTGATTTTATTATTTTGATTTTGTAACCTTAGAAAAATTGAATGTATTGATTTTATTATTTTGATTTTGTAACCTTAGAAAAATTGAATAACTATTTCAAATAAAAATGTTGATTTGACTCATCTGGGTTGCTGTGTCACCCGTGAAATTTTGTGATGAAAATGACTGATGAGTGGCATATTTTATTAAAGATTGGAATTTTCTTAAAATATCGTGGTGTCTCTAAACCGGATTTGATTTTTTTTTTATATATAAATTAATGCATAAAAAATATTTAATCTTTTTTTTTGGTATGGTTTATGTGTTTACATTTTCAATCAAATGCTCAAGAAATATCTTATTAATTTTCTGTACCCGATTTTTTTTGAAGTTAAATGTGGAATTAATAATTGAGCGTTCAAAACCGATATCCACAATATATATATAGAAAAATATTTACGATTTTTTTAATGATTAGTACTAAATAAATGAAGATAAATTTTGATTACTATTTACTAAAATCTGGGATTTATGTATGAGGAAATGTGTGATTTACTTAAAATGACGTACTGGTGATGCTACTAATTGTCAGATAAAATCAGAGGCTGGATTTACCGACTAATCATTGCAGGTTTGAACTTAGTTTATTTTGTAAACTTAGTTACTTAAAACTCCATAATTAGTAGTTAAGAGTAATTAAGAACAACCCATCTCACCAAACACAATGTTTGACAAAAATGACACTTGATTTGAGTTAGCATTATATTATCAGTCAATTTTATAATATGTGCCGTCAGTTAGGTATAAATCCTAATTTATTCTCATCAATTAAAGGCTTCGAAATTGGGCTTTCAATAGTACCACAAGAAATCCAATTGGTAATTTTACTTTTTTTTTTATCAAAATTAGGATGTTTTTTTTTTTTTTTTTTTTAATATATGTTTTTGTTAATGTAAGATCCCTCCAAAATTGACAATTATTTAACAAAAAAGTTTGAAAATCAATCAATGTGTCTTCGTCCGTATCGATTTTAATTGGTAATTGTAATGGTAAAAAAGATGGGAAAAAAATCGAAATTTCGCTGAATCGAACTTTTCCTGTAGAAAAAATGTCGAAATTATTGAATTTTTTACACGATAAGGTATGGTAAATGGTCAGACCACTATACCAAAATACCAATTTTATTTTTTTTGGTATAAAACCTAATATATCTAAATTGAACTTAATAAAATAATAAATTTATAATATAATTTATACTATTTCTTAGATAAAAATAATTTAAAATTTAAAACTTAAAAGTTAATTTTGATATTTCAGTATGAAACAACACTTCAATATTTTTCAGTAAAAAAACAATGGTTTAATATTTGTAGTATGAATTGATTTGTACCGAAAATTTTGTATAATACAGTATACTAAAATTTTGATACAATTTTTCATATCGAAGTTTTGATATATCAAAATTGAGTTACGTCCTGAAATTTTCGATACGTATGGATATCAACTTTTTTAATACCAAGACTTTGGACATGATACCTAACCCCTATTTCTCTGAGTTGGCACTTTTATTTCTAAATCAAATTGGTTCCATGCGAAATCATGGGGCTATAAATCAAAATGAAATACAATTAAAAATATATTAAAAACTTAGGACCACGAGTGCATGATACACCCTACCAATTTTAGCCTAATTTTAACATTGCACACAAAATAACGAAAATTATATTATTAAAAAAATATTAGTTTATATAAAAAAATAATTATATACATTACAATTAACACTTTCGATAAATAAATACAAAGTATTTTTCACAACATAAATTAACACTTTTCATTTTATAATTGATCTTAATTTGTAAATTAAATTTGAAAGATAACTGTTATTGGACATATGAAAATATTTTAATAAAATATTCAGTATTTTAAAGTTAAAAGCGATATGATGAATGGTAAAAGTTGTATTTGAAATAAATGATTTTTATCATTATATGTTTCTACATAATTAAATATATGGTGTTAATTTTTTTTTCTTCACTTTTTCTTTCAATCTTATTCTCTTTTAAACTTTAAAAAATACTCTTAATCTCTTACTCACCTTTACTGATTAAAGAGATGTTGATTTTTTTTTTTTTTATGGTAAGCTAAAATAATAGAATGTGGTAAGAGGAATTGTTCATTAATTAATAAATTTTATCAATACATAATGCTTCTTAATTTCACAAATAAAAGTTAAAATATTATTTATTTGGGTTGGTTTACTATGCACTCGAGTGCATATTGCACTTTTCAGTTGTACTGACTTGCACCTTTTCATGTCTTACACTTTTGAGGAAATTTTATTTTTAGTCCAATAAATTTGATACATTCCAAAATAAATTCTTTAAATTCCAACTTTACAAAATACGTCTTTTACCTTTCAATTTTTATCCTTTTTTACATCAATTTTTATCCTTTATATTTTGTAGGAATTAAAATTGGTAAAGTTGGTGCCACAAATATTTAAAAAAGCCACATCACATTATATTAAAAAAATAGAGCTAATAACACCCCCAAAATATTCTATACACACCCCATAATTTTAAATACAAAAATAAATGTATACTCCGTATAAAATAACTAAATAACTCTTACATAAATAAAGAGTAAAATAATTTTAAAAAATAACTTAAATGATTTATTTTGGAATGTATCAATCTTATAGGACTAAAAATAAAATTTCCTCCACTTTTTAGTAAAATGGTGTTGCAGTTTTCAATTATTAAACTGTATAATAATATTTTTATTTATAGTGACTTATACTTTTTAGTAATTTCTGTTGCACTTTTCATTAAAAATTGTGATACTGACTTGCACTTTTTAATAATATTGTGTTGCAATTTTCAGTAAAAAAATTTGTTGCACTTTTCAATTATAGACTCTTACACTTTCAGTTATATTGACTTACACTTTTCATTAATATTGTGATGTTATTTTCTCTTTTCAGTAATATCGACTTGCACATTTCAGAAATATTGTATTTCACTTTTAGTTATACTAACTTATACTTTTAGGGCTTGTTTGGTTTGCTAGATAGGATAAATATATTAGGATATGATAGATATATTAGGATAGGATTTAGTGGGACAATTTGAAAAATTGATTTAAAATTTATATTTGGATTGATGGATTAAATTTTAAAGTTTATATGATAATTTACAATCAAGTTGTTTGGATTGTGGGATAAAATTGAAAAATATTATTATACAGTTTAATAATTGAAAAGTGTAATACCATTTTACCAAAAAGTGTAAATCATGAAAAAGTGAAAGTCAATACAATGCAACATGGACTAGAGTGCACAACAAGCACTCAAGTGTATACTAGACTAAATCCATTTATTTATTTTTGGGGAAAATGTTTGATATTGTAGGTTTTTGTAAATAAATGATCATAAACAAATCATTTATACTCTCCCATCTCTTTTTATTTGTTCCATTTTATTTAAAATGATAGTATTTCTTATGCTATACTAATAACAATGAAAATTTGTCAAAAAACAATACAACAAAGGAAAATAGTATATTACTTAGTTATGTTATACAAGTAATCATGATATTTATGAATTTATTATTCATAAAAAGACAGAAATCACTGTTAAAGTATAACAAAATGTGTAATAATTATAAAGTGTGTAATTGATGATTGATATCTATTGAAATCTGTATTTGAAAAAAAAAAAGTATAGAATATCTGTAAATTATAAAAATTTAATACTCCGTAACTAATTTTCTAATACTTCAATTTTACAAAATAATATGAACAAATTTTACATCTATAATAAATTCACATAAAATTTAATATACATTGTTATTTTATATGATATTTATAGATATTTTTTTTAATTTTATAGTGATTTTTTTAATATTTTTTAATATTTACTCGATGTTTTATTAATATTAAACTCAATATTATTATTGAATATACCAATATTTATCAATTGCAATTCGACGGAAATGAAAGGAGACATAGGAGCTTATGAGGCTAACGAAGGAAGAAAGAGCGGTGAAATATCACTTAACAGACGTTGGATAGAGCAACAGTACAATTGACTTTGGAAATGTTTTGGCGCATGTCAAAAACAGGATAATCCTTATCCTCCTTTTACACATGAGTTTTGACATATAGCATAAGAGTTTTGACACATATGAGACATATCCACTTTTATATATAAAGATTAATCTTGTATAATGATCTTCTAAAACCCAATTATTTTAAATGTCATTTAGATTTGATCACATATAGATCATTCCCTTATGCAAACCAATTAATGACAATTAATATCATTGTTAGCTTGTAAAGTGGAAACTACGACGGATGGGTGAAAATTAATTATAAGTAAATATATGGTATAACGTGGAAAAACAATTCAAAATGGCAAGGTATTAAGTAAATAATCTAATAGGGGATAATGTGGAAAAACATTTATGTTATCACTTATTTAATGTTAATGAACAATATTATTAACTAATCTTAACTATTATTAAATATTTTTTATAAAAATATTAAAATAAAAGGAAAGTAGATTAAATTTTAGACAAACAAAAAAAAAATAGTTGAATATTCAATTGATTTAGATTGAAACACAAATATTACTCCCTCTATCCCAACTTAACTTTCCTCTATCCAACTTAACTTTCATATAATGTTCACTCCCTTTTTAAAAAATATTATAATAAATAGAATTTTGAGATATAATTTTATAAAAAAATAAATAAATGAGTTGACTTGTATGTATGTATGTATCAAAAAAAATAATAACATTAAATATAATATTTTAGATATTGTATGGGTAGAGTTTTTAAAAGATCGAAAAAGTAAGTAGGAAAGTTAAGTATTTTTCAGTCATTTGGTACGTATACAATCAAATGTATTCTTACATAGTATTAGTTATAAATTTAATTTTAGATATACTTATACATTTAACTTGTACGTAATTACTCAACTATTTTGACTATTTTACGGATTTGGATCCTCTAATTTATTGTAAATTCGTGTATATATAAAACAAAATAAAATGGAAAGAAAATAGAAAATGAAGGGGGTAGGTGTGGTGTGAAATGGAGGAAAACCAAGTTATGTGCACATGAAAACCTCTTCTCCCACGTATAAAAACCCCTTTTCTCCATCACTTTTCTCAGCTTGCTCGTTCCCTTCTCACAGAGAAAGAACTTCAAGCTTCACAAAACCTATAATCAATCAATAAATTCAAAAATGCAAGCCCTCAATCCTTCAGGTATAGATCTCAAATCCTTAATCCAGACACCGCCGGGTCTGGGTCTCACTCTCCACCGAGTTGCTCCGGGTAGACTCGTTATCCAATGCGCCTCCCGTTTCGAATCCGCTAATGTCAATTCTACCGCCGCTCAAACCACCGGGTTAAACCACGGGTCGGGTCACGTAGGCAGGGGCCGCCACGAGTGGCAGAGCTCCTGCGCCATTCTCGCTAGCAAAGTCGTATCGCAGCAGCAGGATACAGAGAAGAGCGGCGGTGGCGCCGACGGCGTCGCCGTCGTCAACGGCCACCCGACGCTCGACCTCGTCCCCATCAAAGACACATCCAATTCGCTTCCTAAGGCTTTGAGTATCGCAGATCTATCTCCGGCGCCGATGCACGGTTCACAGCTCCGAGTCGCTTACCAAGGCGTTCCCGGCGCGTACAGTGAAGCCGCCGCCGGTAAGGCGTACCCGAATTGCGAAGCGATTCCGTGCGACCAATTTGAAGTCGCATTTCAAGCCGTTGAGCTTTGGATTGCGGACAGAGCCGTTTTACCGGTGGAGAATTCGTTAGGCGGTTCGATCCACCGGAACTACGACCTCCTCCTCCGTCACCGCCTCCACATCGTCGGCGAGGTGCAACTCCCCGTCCACCACTGCCTCCTCGCTCTCCCCGGCGTCAGAAAGGAGTACCTCACGCGTGTAATCAGTCACCCACAGGCGCTTTCCCAATGCGAGCACACACTCACCAAAATGGGCCTCAACGTGATCCGCGAGGCCGTGGACGACACCGCCGGCGCAGCCGAGTACATCGCGATGAACAACCTCCGCGACACGGCGGCGATCGCCTCCGCCAGAGCGGCGGAGCTCTACGGGCTACAGATCCTCGCCGACGGAATCCAGGACGATTCGGGAAACGTGACCCGGTTCGTGATGTTAGCCCGAGAGCCGATAATTCCGCGAACCGACCGGCCGTTTAAAACGAGCATCGTTTTCGCACACGAGAAGGGTACAAGCGTCCTTTTCAAGGTACTATCCGCGTTCGCCTTCCGCAACATCAGCTTAACGAAGATCGAGTCGCGGCCGCACCGGAACCGCCCGATTCGGTTGGTGGACGACGCGAACGTCGGAACGGCGAAGCATTTCGAGTACATGTTTTACGTTGATTTCGAGGCGTCAATGGCGGAAGTGAGGGCGCAAAACGCATTGGCGGAAGTTCAGGAATTCACCTCTTTCTTGAGGGTTTTGGGAAGTTACCCCATGGATATGACGCCATGGACGCCGTCAGCCTCCGGTGGAGATTAGCATTTTCATCTCCCCGATTTACCCTTTCCAAATTTTTAATCGTTTTTTAAAGTTTGTGTTAATTGTGTATTGGGGCCTGTATTTTTACAAAATCACAAATGCATCCCAAAGTGGAGAAGTTAGATACTACAACTGAACTAGTCAACTACTACCTTGCCTTGCTATCTGAAGCGAAGAGATGGTGAAATGTATTTGATTGGTAGGTTTGAATAATTTTCCTTTTTTATTTATTTAATTTTTTTGATGGCGAAGACGGGGGTATATATGTAATTTAAGCCCATGAAATGTGTAAGTAATGTGTGTATATGGTCAACTTGCCTTACCTACCTCCAAGCTCTATTTGAATGGTAGGTAAGGTCACCCACTCATCCTGTACAATTATGCTTTTGTTTTTTCAAAATATTATAAAATCACGAAATTTACATTATTAGATTTTGTTCATGACATCATGTTATCTAATACTCCGTATACTCTCTCCATCTTATATGGAACTAGACATGGGCGGTTAAAAACCGCCGAACCATGAAAATCGCCGATTTTTAATCGAAACCGTAACTGGAAAATGGCGGTTCGGTTTCGGTTGCAGGTTTTGGCAAATCGAAATCGTCGATTTTTCGGTTTTTTTTTAATTTTATTTTTTTAATACACCATTCTTTTATTTTTTATGTATAAATTTAAGTTATACTCCCTCGGAGGAACTTGCACCCTTTGATCAACACACATTTTAAGAAATGTGTAAGAAAAAGTGTAATGATTGATGTTTTGAGGGGTAGTTTTGTAAACTTTTATAAATAAAGTAAAGTAAAAAGTAGACTGAGTGTGGAAAAGTAATGACATATGGGTAAATATGAGTATATTTCAAGGGTGAGGGTTGTGAAGATATTTCCTTTTATGGAGTGTGCAAATTGGTATGGGACATCCATATATAGAAAGTGTGCAAATTTCTGTGGGACGGAGGGAGTATGATTTTTATTAAATTCTAGTAATGTAGTTTCTAAAAAAAAGAGTTGAAACGAATAAAAAACGAGCGGAAACGGAGTGAAAACGAGCAAAAACGGAGAAAAAAAAAAAAAACCCAAACCGTCTAACCGCCGGTTTTAACCGAACCGACGGTTTGCCGGTTCGGTTTCGGTTACAAAAAATGCAAAACCGTCTAGTCCATGTTGCACTTTTTAGTTGTACTGACTTGCACTTTTTCATGATTTACACTTTTTAGTAAAATGATGTTGCACTTTTCAATTATTAAACTGTATAATAATATTTTTATTTATAGTGACTTACATTTTTTTAGTAATATTCTGTTGCACTTTTCAGTTTAATAACTTACACTTTTCATTAAAAATTGTGATACTGACTTGCATTTTTTAATAATATTGTGTTGCACTTTTCAGTAAAAAAAATTGTTGCACTTTTCAGTTATAGACCCTTACACTTTCAGTTATATTGACTTACACTTTTCATTAATATTGTGATGCTCTTTTCAGTAATACCGACTTGCACATTTCAGAAATATTGTATTTCACTTTTAGTTATACTAACTTATACTTTTATGGCTTGTTTGGTGTGCTAGATAGGATAGATATATTAGGATAAGATATATATTATGATAGTATTTAGTGGGATAATTTGAAAAATTGATTTAAAATTCATGTTTGGATTGATGGATTAAATTTTAAAGTTTATATGATAATTTAAATCAAGTTGTTTGGATTGTGGGATAAAATTGAAAAATATTATTATACAGTTTAATAATTGAAAAATACAATACCATTTTACCCAAAAAATGTAAATCATGAAAAAGTGCAAGTGAATACAACTTAAAAGAACTAGAGTGCACAACATGCACTCAAGTGTATACTAGATTAAACCTTTAAAAATAAAGTTTAAACAGAATTTTGTTTTATTATCAAATTATTGAATGATGAATTTAATTTTTACCTCCATTTTACTTTAAAAAAAAAATTGTGAGCCAATGGAAGCGTATGCAATTTTGTTTTGAGTGGCAGGGGGTTTGCTAAAAACAGGAATTGTGGATATGCTAAAGCATGGGAGATTGTAATCCATGTCCATCCACGTGGTCCTATCTCGACCAAGCCTGAATTGTTCATTAGTTTTACTTTTTTTTTTTAATATTCTGTTTTAAAGTTGATTATTTGTGTGCGTTTTTATCTCAATTAAACTATTTTCATAAGTTAATTTAATCATTAAAATTAGATGAAACTATATTTATTAATAAATGAGATGTGAAATTAAGTATTTTATAATTTAAAATCTAATAAAATTTAGATAAGCAAATTTCCATGATTACATGGGAGGAGAGTTTTAATTTATACTATTACTAATTTATAATAATGATATATCTTTCTTTACTATGTATTAACTTTAAATTTCTATAATATAGTAGTTGGAGCGTGCATGAACTATGAAAGTTTGTTAATAGCAAAGGCAATGTCCGGACAACTAAATAAGAGATATTGAAGACGGTCAAGAGTTTAGGGATAAATAAAGGCATCGTGTAGAGACAAAAGGACTTCTGGAGTGGGAGTTTGGATTGACTTGGCATCAAACATTTTGTCTTTTTCAAGGAGATATGTGATATATTTCGGTTGAAGCAAAACACACGAGGACGAGACCAAAGGACCTCCACCCTAAGAAAATAAGATAGATCTCGGAGATCCTTGACTGAAAAGAAGGCAACTAAGGTCGAGATTGCCCGCCCCAAGAAAACTAGGTTATTTTATTTATGGTTAAAATTAGGGCATCAATAGATTGGGTAGTGGGACAAGGAGGTGAAAATCAACGACTTAGAGGCTTGGGTAAAAGGGTGTTGGGTATGGGTTTGGAGGTGGCTGAGGTCCCTTTTAGATAGGGAGAGAGACATGCTCAATCAATTAACATGTTTTTTGGACAGGTTCAAACTGCAAGAAGATGTTGAGGACGGATGGCGCTGGAATTCGGGAAAAGGGAGGACGTTCAAAGTAAAAGCAACATACGAGGTAATTGCTAAAGAGGCAAGAAGCGAAGGGATAAGCTACTCAGAGGTGTGGAGCAGAATCGCACTAGTGAAGGCTGTTACTATGGCATGACGGCTGATATAGAACAGATTGTCAACCAGAGACAATCTCTTAAAAAGGAAGATCCTTCTCTCGGAGTCTCGATCGATGAGGCGACGTGTCCGTTTTGTAGAAAGGTATTGGAAACTTCAGCTTACATTTTCCTTGAATACAAGACAACTAGTTGTATATGGCAAGAAAGCTACAAGTAAATCAATTTATACACGCCAATGCACAACCAGATTCATGAGCACTTTTTGCGCCACTCGGGGATCTTGAAAGGAACCAAGGGACGCAAGAGGGCCATCAAAATGTGGATATGTATCATATAGGTGCTATGGAAATGGCGAAATAAAAGAATCTTCGAAGACTTGAGTTGGGATGCACTAAAGATAACAGACGAGATAAAAGGTAATATGTGGAGCTGGTTTAATTGTTATGATAAAAACATAAATAATTCCTCTTTTACAGGAGGGATCAAGGATCTAAGACGATACCTTGTGAATTAGAGTTAAGCTTGAGGTTGTGGAACTGGTTTTGATTACTTATGTTCCAATTACTATATTTTGGTTATAATATTACATCTGGTACTAGTTCATGTTGTTTGAAACTCTATTTATGAATAAAAATATTTTTTTCCTAATAAAAAAAAAATTAGGTCATTAACATAGACTAAGAAGTAGGCGGTGATGTCATCCGACGAGTAGATAAATAACGATTTATTCGATTTCATGGGTACAAAGCCAAAAAAAAAAAAAGAATCTGGTGAAGAGCATAGTACCACGTGCGAGGTGATTGTTTCAAACCGTAGATGAAGTACTTCTGAAGTTTACAAACATAAGAAGGATAGTTTTTGTCCGAAATCTAGGTGGTTGAGACATGTAGACCTCATTCAGAAGAGAACCGTGAAGAATGCATTAATCACGTCAAACCGTCGTAACAACCAATCCTAAAAGACAACCAGTCTCAAACAAGACAAATTGTAGTTGGTTTAACTGCTAGACTAAAAGTTTCCGAATAGTCCACACCCGACATTTGGTGAAATCCTTTAGCCACTAAACGAGCTTTGAACTTATCAACCGACTCGTTAGGCTCCCTCTTAACGTAAAAGACCCACTTGCAGTCAACAACATTTTGAGGGGCGCAGGAGAAATAAGGTAACATGTACCATTTTTAAGCAGGGCATCGAACTCAAATGACATGTCCTCTTGCCAACGAGAGGATCAAATAGAGCCTACACAATAGTAGTGGATTCAATATGTGGATAAACAGTGAGGGTGAGACAATAACTTGGATTTGGTTTATCAATGTTGTTGCACATACGAGTCACCTTGGGGTGAGGTTGAGGTTGTTAGGGAGGCGTCAAATCCGTACGAAGGGGCAATATAGGTGGTGGCGTGGAGTCGTGAATAAGAGCATGTATCAACAAAAGAGGGGAAGGGATTGGATGATGGAGTGACGAGTCGGGGGGGGGATTAGGGGGTAGGTATAGAAGAAGTTGACAGAGTGAGAAAATGAAATTTATCCTCAACAAAGTCAAAGTGACGAGAGGTGCATATGCAATTAGTGGAGGGATTTAGACAGGAATATGTACTTTGAGTAAGTGAGTAGTCGATAAAGAGACGCGAGGTGGACCAATTATGGAGTTTGTGAGTGGTATAAGGACATAGCTAGAGTAACACAAACACCAATAACCTCGTAGTTTGGTGATATTGAGTGGACGGTGAAAGAGTTTTTCAAAAGATGAGATCATGGTGAAATCAGATTTGGGTAGACGATTTATGATATATGTGGTAATCCGTAGCAGTCATTACGTAAGGTCAATAAGCAAGAGGAATTGAGGCTTGATGAATGAACGTCAGCAACAACAATATGACGATGTCAACGTTCTAATGAGTTTAGGGAATAGTGATGAGATTTGTATTGATGTATATGAGATATTTACAAAGTACAATGAGTCTATTCTATCAATATAGACAATGTGAGATATTTATATAAAAATATAATACTACACATCTAATATGTATCATGATATTTAATTTAATGTTGTGTCATATTTTTCGTCTTTTTATATACACATTGTTTTTAAAATAAATAGTATAAAATGTGTAAATTTATTGAGTATTAAATCGTATTTAATACAAAAATAAAAAATTATTAAATTTTAATTTGTTGTAAAATTTCATTCAATTAAAAAAAGAATAGTACATGTAAAGAATCACCCTGGAATTGCAACTTGCAAAATGTCTTCCAATACTTACAAATAGACATGCTCCAAAAAATCTTACAAAACTAACCGAAACCTTATATATAGAATGAACAAATTTCAGTTAGAAAAATTTAAAATCGAAACCAACGATTAAACCAAAAAATCTTCGGTTCAATATTTTCCTGATATTCATACCATTTGCACATGTCTCTAGTTACAAATACAGTCACCTTATACTTATTTAGGAGTACAATTTTAAGTTTACAAAAATCTGTATAAAATAGTTTCATAAATTGAATCTTCCAAAAACATTTTTTTTCCCATTCCTTGGAAACGTAATACTTTTATATACTGTATGGCCAAAACATTAAAAAAATAATCACGTTTTACGCACTACTTTCACGCTTTAAGTGTACTTTATGGTGAAAATAGTAACTTTAAAAAAAAAAAAATCCAATTAGATTATATTCATCAAGACAAATTGATGAATTATTGTTTATTGGACCCCTGCAAAGACATATTGCCGGAGATATTTCTTAATTTCTAGACTAAGTAATAACTTGGTAATTAAATTCTGATAGCATATAATCTAATGATAAATCTAATAGGTAAAGCCTTGGCAAATTATAGTATACTCCAAAATTATATAAACAACTTATTACTAGTTCATACTAATATTTATAATAAATAGTTTAAGGGAGTGCTGGCTAATGTCCTACATTCATAGATAAGTTTTTTTTTTTGGTTAATCTTGTTGTGGTATCATGTCTGTAGTAATGGTCTCAATTTGATATATTAAAACAAAAATTGAAAATTAACGTATTTGATATATATAAACTATTTAAACCTAATATTGGGAAAGTTCAGATTTAAAATGAGTGTACTTCCAATTTAAATGGGATAAAATATTGGGAAAGTTCAAATCCGTAAGAATCAGAAAAGGGATGAGAGCGATAGTTTTATTGTAATGAATCTTCCAATTTTAGTATCATTTCATTCTAATATATTTTAAACTAAATATTTAAACAAAAGTTGATATGGCCGAGTTGGTCTAAGGCGCCAGATTAAGGTTCTGGTCCGAAAGGGCGTGGGTTCGAATCCCACTGTCAACAATATTATTTTTATTAATTTTTTTTTACTAAGCTCATATGGATATGGACATATCCATATTCATAACGGTTTCAACCTTTTTTTCCTTTCAAACTGAACTAGGCTCCAACCAAGGACAAAAATATCGATATCGAAGGAAATATCGAGACCTTAAATTTGTGGAAATATCGGTGGATATATCGATATCGATGTCGATAAATTTTAAAAATTATGAAAATTTAATAACTAACTTTTAATAATACATAAATTCAACAAAACAATTAAAATACATTAAATCTATGATAAATTTATACAGTATAAAATATAGCCTACAATGTTATTTCATATGATATTTTTTTAAATTTATCGACATTTCTCGAATTTTTTTCAATATTTTCCGATATTTTTCGACATTCTTTCGATATTTTATCGATATTAGTCTCGATATTATTATTGTATATCGATATTTTCGATTTTTTTACAAATATCGTGGAAATATCGTTTCTTCTCAATATCGATATCGGTGACCGCGAAAAATGGGAAAATTTCCGGATATTTTCGTCCATGGCTCCAACCATGAATAACAAACATCAGCAAAAACATCCCATAAATCTATTTGTGAAATTTGGAACAATTGCCCAAAAAAAAAAAAAAAAAAAGACCATCCATATGCAGAAAAATACATGAACATCGAACAAAATACAATTTTTTATTAGTAAAAATAAGATTTTATCAATTTTGAATCTTTTATTCGCACGTTTTAACTATTAAATAATATTTGCTCTGATATCTATTTATATTCAAAATTCAATTAACAATGAAACATCAAAATGTGCACTACAAAAAACGCGGAGTTTGCCGACGGAAGGCTACCGACGGAATCCATTCTGTCGGTCGGACCGACGGATCGCCGACAGAATTCTCGAATCGACTGACTCCCGACGGAATACAAGTTCCGTCGGGACCGGCCGACGGACTTCCCGACGGAATTTAGTTCCGCAGCCAAACGGTGTCGTTTCGCCTTGCTTGCCGACGGATTGTTTCCGTCGGTCGTTCAAATTTCGACTGCCGACGGAAATATCCGTCGGTAGCCGACCCGCTTTGACTGACACATTAATATTCGCGTGCTACCGACGGAAATATCCGTCGGTAGTCGCACCGCTTTGACTGACTAATAAATATTCGTGTGCTACCGACGGAAATATCCGTCGGTAGCCAAATTTTTTTTTTTTATATAAGAACTGCCGAAGAGAGGCAGTTCTTCCCCATAAGGGAAATTTTTTTTTTGCTTTCGTCCCCCTCTCCCTGTTCGTCTCCTGTTCGTGGATTTTCTTGTGCGTGGTGCGTGGATTGATCGAGAAAGGGCATAACGATTATCTACTCCAATTTTTTTCAATTTAAACGGTACGTTTTATAAATTCTTAATTAATTTTAATTAAGTTATTGTATTATAAATTGCATGTTTATAATTATTATAAAACTGTTATTGAATTATTATAAATTGCATGTTAGTTCGTATAAAATTTCATGTACGTAGTTGATGAATATATATGTATAATTAATTCAAATATATGTTAGTACGTGGATTATATGTTTTTTATTGGTTAATTGTAATTAAAAATTGCATGTTAGTTCAAATATATAATGTAGTTCTTGTTAGTTCGTTTTGATAATTAAACTAGGTTATTATTGTTGATTAAATTAGTAATTATTCTTATAATTAAACTATGTTATTATTGTTGATTAAATTAGTAATTATTCTTATAAGTAGGGGTGTTGTACGGTATGATTAATATAATAATTATTGTTATTGTTTAAATTAAGTCATTATTAATTAGTTTGGTAAATTATTTATTTCATTAGTAACGTGATTTTGTTATTGATTAAATTAGGAAATTATTGACTTAAATTACTAAAATGTTATTAATTAAATTAGGAAATTATTGATTTCATTACTATATTAATTATTGATTAATTTATTATACTTTTAAATTTTATTTATTAAAATAGATGAGTCAAGATGCTAGTGGGGCCTCAGGATCTCGACGTAGGAGAACCTCACTTAGGCCTGTTGAGCCTGCTACGTTGACGTCGTCGGCATCCGTTCCACAGCATTCGCCGCCGTCATCTCAGTCGTCGGCAGCTCGTCGACATCCCACGCGTGCCCGAGAAACCAGACTGAGAATATGGATTGAAGATAATGTACAGTAAGTAATTAATTAAATAATTTTAAGGTTTAACAATATTTAATAGCATCAATTTTTGTACGTTTTTTAATTTATAATGTGTTTATTTCTTAATATATATATAATGTCACAGCTTACTTCCTGGTAATGAGATATCGAAGATTTGCACTGAGGTGATTACTCAGTGCAAGATTGCTGCGAATGCCTACTCTTGGCTGAAGGTGCCGCAGACGAAAAAGGATGAATACTGGGAGGAATTTCAGGTATTTGAGTGCATTCAATTAAATATTAATAAACAATTTATTATATATATTATTTGATAAATATGCTGATCGAATATGTGCAGAAACATGCTTATTGGCATAGGGAGTTTTTTTCGGACAACGATATCCGCAGGCTCTGGGTATCTTCATGTCAGTCTAGGTATAATGAGATTATGTACACCTGGAGGACTGCTTGGCGTAGTCGTGGCGTGGAGCAGACGACGTTGGGGGAGGACGATGGAGTCGACGTGTGGAACACGTTGACCACGTATTGGAGTAGCCCGGAGTACGTGCGGAAGTGTGCAACTGCTCGAGCCAACCGTAGAAGTGATGTGGGAGGTGGGATGTCAAGGCATCGGGGGGGGCCCGATCCGCGTATGAGCACTCAATTGCTCTAGTAAGTGTTCACTAAATTTATTTCAATTATTTATATTATAATATTATATAAAATAATTTTTTATGCTCATTTGGTACAAAATAGGAGCGGGATCTTGGGCGTGAACCCACTCACGTGGATCGGTTGAACGTTCTTCATCCGTTTGATCGAGATTCGCAGACGTCCACATATGGACGCACTACTGAGCTTCACGTAAGTTTAATTAAACTGTGATGTGTTTTTTAATATTTAATTAATTAAATGTATTGAACTATGTATTAATTTAATATTTTTGTAATTATGTAGTTGAATGTGAACCGGAGGATTGCAGAGGCGACGACACAGGCTTCTGCTGATGAAGCCGGGCCCAGCGCCGCCCCTCCGCCTGATCTTAACCGGATTTACCTGGAGGAGGCCCCGGCTGATCGAGGACGGGTCCTTGGCCTTGGCCGGATGAGCCGCTCAGTGAGAGCTGCGTCGTCCAGTTCGTCCCAGCGTGCATCGCAGGCCTCTGTATCCTCCACTGCTGCTCCTCCGGACCCGAACATTGTCAACTGGATGAACCACTACTTCCGACAGATGGCTGACACTATGGGTCGATCGTTGGGGATGCCTCAGGATCAAATAGATACATGCTTTGAACAGGCGATGAGCGTCCCCCCTCCTCCGCCTTTCGCTGCTCCGGTTGGTCCATTTCCCCCTCCGCCTTTCGATGCTCCGGTTGGTGGTTCAGTTCCCCCTTTCAATGCTCCAGATCAAAATCCAGATGCAGCCGCAGACGACGGCTTGGATGATTTCATTGGTGATGATGACTTTTTTGTACCGTATAGGGGTTGATGTTTGAACTATTTATTTTTCTGTCGAACTATTTATTTTTCTGTCGAACTATTTATTTTTCTGTCGAACTATTTATTTTTCTGTCGAACTATTTATTATTCTGTTGGACATATTTATTTCGGTTGATGCTTGTTTGTCAATGAATTGTTTATTTATGTTATTGTTTTTAATTTATACATAATACATAATTTTTCGTTAGATTTTGGTATAAAGTAAAATATTTTTTAATTTTTTTTTTCGATTTTTTTTTTAATTCCGCCAATGTTACCGACGGAAATAAAAACTCCGTCGGTAGTGTCTGCCGACGGATATTCCGTCGGCCAAGTACTCGACCGACGGAATTTTGGGCGGCAACATACCGACGGAATTTCAGAATCCGTCGGTAGATTCAAAATGTACGCACCGACGGAATTTCAAAATCCGTCGGTAGCGCGTAATATTTACAGAAAGTTTCTTCCCCTTTCTCACTCAGTCGAAAAAAATCGTGGAAATTGTAAAAATTGTATGAGAGCAAGCAAATTTCGGTACGTTTTCCTTTTTTACTTGGTTAAATTTTGTAGTTTAGTTGTGCATTTTATATTGTTATAGTTTAATTAGTTGTGCATTTTATATATTTGTAGTTTAGTTGTGTATTTTAATTGTGCATTTTATATATGTGTAGTTTAGTTTAGTTGTGCATTTTTCTGGATGTTTGTAAGAATTTTATGTTAAATGTTTAACAGATGGATTTGCCGGATCGTCGATGGATGTATGAAACTCCTAGGTTCATTTTAGGAAATGTGAATAGTGAATTTTACAATGAACTTGTGTCATTTGTTGAATTTGCAAAGCTCCACCCACATTACATGCATGGGGATTGTATCAAGTGTCCGTGTAATGCCAAAAAATGTCAGAATAAAATATTTAAGTCGATTGATGAGGTTTTGGTACATGTTCTGAAGAATGGTTTCACTGTTAATTATTATAATTGGACATTTCACGGCGAAGTACGTTGGCCTTATAACTTTGATCAAGTTTTATACTATTACACTGCTGGTATCTATGAAAGACAAATATATGGTAATCATGCCGGCACGAGTACTGAACAACAATTTGGTGGGGAACAACAGTTCGGTGGGGAACAACAGTTTGGTGGGGAAGAACAACTTGGGGAGGGAGAACCCAATATGTATCAAACAATGATAATGGAAGCCGGTTTTTCAAATGTAGAAGAGGAGCCGACGGATGAAGCATTTCGGTTTTATGAAATGCTCAAATTTCTCGATCAAGATTTGTATCCGGGTTGTGATTCACACTCTCAACTGTCATTTAATGCCCGACTTATGGCTATCAAGACCGAGAACAAGCTTTCTAACAGGGCATATGAGCAAATGACACAATTATGCAGTGAGATCTGCCCTCCTGAGAATAAGGTGCCTACAACGTATCATCAAAGCAAGCAAATGCTGAAAAATATGGGATTGCCGGTCGAGAAGATTGATTGTTGTATAAACGGTTGCATGTTATATTGGGGTGATGAAGATAGCAATCTGAACATGTGTAGGATGTGTGGTCATCCTCGTTACAAAGAGCCACGTCGGAAGGGGCCCGCTGGTCAATCGAAGCCGTCGAAGAAGAAAGTGGCACACAAGAAGATGTATTATCTTCCAATCATTCCTCGTTTAATGAGATTGTATCAATCTACTGCCACAGCACAACACATGACGTGGCATGCAACAGATTCGTCTTCGACCGAGTCTAGGGAGATGCGACATCCGGCGGACTCGGAGGCCTGGAAACACCTTGACAACGTGTATCCCAATTTTTCCTCTGAACCGAGGAATGTGAGGCTAGGTTTGTGTACTGATGGTTTTGCACCGTTTGGGAGCTTTGGAAAGCAGTATTCGTTGTGGCCGGTGATTCTGACTCCGTATAATCTTCCTCCGTGGATGTGCTTGAAACCTCAAACAATGTTTCTAACTGTATTGGTGCCAGGTCCGTCGAATCCAAAAGATAAGCTTGACGTTTATCTCCAGCCTCTTATAAAAGACCTGATCTTTTTATGGGAAAGTGGTGTCCAAACGTATGATGTGTTCAGAAAACAGAATTTCACGATGCGTGCTGCTTTATTGTGGACCATTAGCGATTTTCCTGCATATTCTATGTTGTCTGGATGGAAAACGGCTGGTTTTCAAGCATGTCCGTATTGTATGGATTTTTCTGAAGCTTTCAGTCTTGAGAAGAGTAGGAAAGTTACATGGTTCGATAATCACCGAAAGTTCTTACCTCGAGATCATCCATTTAGAAGGAATAAGAACAACTTCTTGAAGAACAGAACAGTTACAATCAATCGACCGCCCATTCGAAACGGTACGTATTTTAATTAATTATACAATTATTTGATCTAGTATAATGTTATACGTATATGTTTTATTAATTTCTTCTAGTATAATGTTACCGTACAGGACATACGTTGTTACATGAGATTCAGTGGACGGGTTTGAAAAAATCTACTGAGGAAAATGCAGCTGAACACAACGGTCGAATCCCAGGTGGATGGAATAAAATGAGTATTTTTTGGGATTTGCCATACTGGAGTTCACTATTGATCCGACACAATTTGGACGTGATGCACATTGAGAAGAATGTGTTTGATAATGTGTTCCACACAATGATGAACACAGAAGGCAAGACGAAAGATACTCCAAAGTCCCGGGAAGAGCTGAACATTTATTGTCGTCGTCAAGAGTTGGAAAAGGATCCCAGTACAGGTAAATATCCGAAGGCTTGCTACACACTGGACAAGCCACAGAAACAACAACTGTGTCGTTGGATTCACGAGTTGAATTTTCCAGACAACTACGTGTCAAACTTGAGTCGATGCGCAGACATAAACAGGGGTAAGGTTTCAGGGATGAAGAGTCACGATTGTCATGTTTTTATGCAGCGCTTGATACCGATTGCGTTCCGAGACGTTGTTCCTCTCAATGTGTGGAGGGCTATCACTGAATTAAGTCTTTTTTTTAGAGATTTAACATCTTCAACGATCAAGATCGATGATATGATTCGTTTGGAGCAAGATATTCCAGTGATTTTGTGTAAGTTGGAACAAATTTTTCCACCTAGCTTCTTCAACTCCATGGAACACTTACCCGTTCATTTAGCGTATGAAGCCAGAATTTGTGGTCCAGTGCAGTACAGGTGGATGTACCCATTTGAAAGGTAAACTCTTACATTTTTCATTTTTTATATATACTACATGCATGCATGTTCACTGAATTAAAATATATGTTTTTTTATTATAAATCAGATATCTCCACAACTTGAAACGCAATGCTAAACAAAAGGCAAATGTGGAAGCATCGATTGTTAATGCATATTTGAATGAAGAGGTTGGCATGTTTTGTTCTTATTATTTTGAAGACCATGTCAACACTCGGTTGAGAAGTGAACCACGTAACTACGGTGGTAGAGATACAGACAATATCGGTGAAGAGGTTGATGGAATGCTGTCTATATTCAAGTCTAAGGGACGATCAATAGGAAAATTCACTGAACGAGAGTGGGAGTCGAACAGAGAGGCAGAAATAGCACAAACGTATGTGTTATTGAATTGTGATGAAGTTCAGCCTTACATTGAGTAAGTATTTCATATTTTTATCATTACTTCATTTATGTAATTTAATATTAATTGTGATTGGATGTTGTGAATTAGGATGTATACTCAAGAACTAAGACGAACAGAACAAAACATCTCAGATACAGATATAGATGCTCGTCTTCAACGTGATTTTGCCCGATGGTTCCAACGTTGTGTGAGTACCATTTCCTTAAATTTTACGTAAATAAATATGATTCATAATTAATGTTAATTATTTGAACTGTATAGGGACGGTCAAACGATTTTGGGAATCGATTCTTAAAGGATCTCAGCAAAGGACCACTACGTCGTGTAAAGACTTACAACGGCTATATTGTGAAGGGCTACAGATTTCATACATCTGAGTATGCATCGAGAAAAGCGACTACCAACAGTGGTGTTTGCGTTAGCAGTGCAAACTACAATGCAGATGCAAGTGACTACTATGGGGTGTTGCACGAAGTCGTTGAAGTAGAATATCCGGGATATCCAACAAAGACTGTAGTGTTGTTCGAGTGTCATTGGTTTGATTCAGGCCCTTCAGGAACAAGGATTCATTCGGAGTACAAACTCGTCGATGTTAATCCGAAAAGGAGCTATATCGGGAATGATCCATTTGTATTTGCCCATCAAGTATCTCAAGTATACTACTGCAAGTATCCAGTACGATCATCACGTAGTAAAATTGAATGGCACGCTGTTTGCAAAGTAAAGGCAAGATCAATGGTAGAAGTCCCTACAAAGGACAAGAGTGATGAAGATGATTCTCCGTTTCAAACGGAACAAATAGAGGCTAGAACTGAAGTCTTTACGGGAGATTTGAATATCCACGTAGACTTGACGGCTGGAAATTCACAATTGATCGAAATTGAAAACGATAATGGAAATGAGGAAGATGATGAAAATGAAGAGGAAGAGGAGGAGGAGGAGGAGGAGGAGGAGGAGGAGGAGGAGGAGGAGGATGATGATGAAGAGGAAGATGAGACAAATAATGAAAATGTAGATGAAGAAGATGAAGAGGAAGAAGATGAAGAATAAATTATATAATGTAAGCTAATTATTTTATTAGATGTACAATTTAAAAATATTTATTTATCATTAAGTTACAACTAAAAATTGTGAAAAGAAATTATTTTTTTGATTTTTTTAAAAATATAATTCGCAAAAAAATGAATATTTTAGTAAAAAAAATGAATATTTTAGTATTTAAAAATATATAAATTATATTACAAATTTAATTATTTAATTTATGTGAATGAAATTAATTTTATGAAATTGTTTTAAAAATAATTAGCAAAAAAATGAATTTTTTACTAAAAAAATATTAGTATTTTAGTTAAAATATGAATATTTTAGTATTTTAAAATATATAAATTATAAAAATATAAATTATAGATTTCAAATTTAATTATTTGATATATTTGAAAGAAATTAATTTTGTGAATTTTAAAAAAAAAATGGGTCGAAAATGAGTACATATACAATTAATACTACAATTACGAACAAGTAACACATCTGTCCGAGTGGTAGGCGCCCTTCACTAGGCGCCCACACACCCGGGTTCGATTCCTAGCAAGGCCAGAATAATATATGGTGGCCTTAATAACAGTTCGCGGGTCGGGTCGGAGTCGGGTCGGGTCGGTGACCCGGGTCAATTAATTTTTTTTTTGGGTTGACTTGCCGACGGATAATTCCGTCGGCACTACCGACGGAACCCCCGACGGACACCGACTGAATATAATCCTGAATTTAAAAAATATAAAATCTAGATCCGTCGGCAGTTCCGTCGGCACGTACCGACAGAAGCCGACGGATATATTTTTCTTAAAAAAAATGCTAAAATTAAATATCCGTCGGTAAGTCCGTCGGTACTATCGACGGACGGACCGACGGAATTGTCGACAGATATCAGACCCGGTTTCGAAACGGGTCATTCGGACTACCGACGGAATGAGATCCGTCGGCAGACTCGATAGATTTATTCCGTCGGGAACCCGTCGGGACTACCGACGGAAATAAAAATTCCGTCGGTAACTCGTACCGACGAGTCTAGAGCCGACTGAATTATTCCGTCGGTAATTCCGTCGGGAAACCACGCCTACCGACGACAATTCCGTCGGTAGGTCCGTCGGTAAATCGCTCATTTTTTGTAGTGGTGAATGATTATGAGATGACTAAGACTTGAATAGATTTGACTGACGATCCCAAGTCTACTTCTACAACCGAACAAAATTTCTTATATATGTACATTTAAATATCATAAATAGTTGAAGTGCAATTATGTACTCCACATTTATTATTATTTGTCATTAATATCATGAATTGTTGATTTATATTAATTCACTGGACCCACTTTATTTGTCATTTAGTTTAAAGATGTTTGACATGAATTAAAAAAATTACTTAAATTAGGAAAGTAACATTTAATTCTTTTAAAAAGTGTAAAATATTATCTAATTTACCGATACAATGAATAATCAAAACGGGAGGGAGTATTCATTATGTTTACAATTTTCAGTGGCAAAATTAAAATTAGATTATCTACATCGATCATGTGTATGTAGTGAAGGGAAAACAGAAGAAGACATTCTATCTTTTAGTATCTTTTTTTTGACGGGAAAGAAACAAAAATTATGATCATACTTTTGAATACAAGTTAAAAAAAATAGATAAAATAAGTGAAATATTGTGAGTTCATTTATGATAAAATATTTTTTGTAAATAAAGTTGGGTGTAAAAATAAAATAAGATAAAGTGATAGTATTTTCATAAATGAAATGAACAAATAAATAAACTAATTGAAGCAATATAAAAAAAAAAAAGAAAAAAACTCTTTTTGAGGGCGTATATGATATTTGGTGGGAGATGTAAGAAAATTACCAACTTCACACATAGTCCAAGTATCATACTTTTCGGACCAATTTCATTGTTTTTTTTTTCTTCCCTTCCCTTCCCTTCCATTTTGTTATTTTTATTTAAAAATAATATTATTCATACTATTTTATTTTTACTTTATTTATAAATAAATTTTACAATACTCCATTGCACCTATAACTTATTTATTTTATACCTATATAATTAACTAATATTTATTAGAAATCATATCGGATAAAAATGAAGCTAATATATTTAAAGCTTAAACTAATAATAATAAGGGGGTGGTATAATAAGTGGCCAAAAATAGGAGTGCGTAGAAAAGTTGCTATCACTTGAACCAACCACCCCCTCACCAACAATAATAATAATCTCCCCCACCCCCACCTACAACCACCACAACACAAAAACCCACTCTTTTCCATTCCCTCACCAAACCCCTTTCCCCTTAATTAATTATTATTTTCTTTATTTAATCATATTTATGACATACTCGCCTACTCATGCATTTTATAAATAACTACACACGTGTTTCTTCTAAAATAAAGAAAATCAATCAGGAAAATGTATTTCGTTCGATCATAGAATTTAAGAAAACTCAACACGAGCTATGAAGAAGATGAAGTTGAGACCGTTGTTAGAACAACTATGAACATTCGAAATCAGGAGAGCCATTTTGAAAAACAATCGACTATATGTGACTGCAACTATTGTAAATTAGAAAATGTGAAAAAAGAGAAATGCTTACATGTGATTTCATCTTAGGAGAGAGAAAAACATAAGAAGTAAGGATTAAAAAGTCATTGTAAAAAGTTGGGAAATTAGATGTATTAAAATACAAATTATCTTAATAGATTGTATCTAAGAGTATTTTTAGACTTAGTCGTGCAAGGATTCAATTCAATTTTCTTTTCCCTCTAGCTTAATTTCTTCGTCCTTTCTTCTTTATACCTACCGCTTATTCATCTTAGTCTTTCTTCAGTCTTCGATTCAACATATGTTTTTCAATTTTCAAATAATGAGTGGAAGTTTCTAGGGCTTTTCTTTTTATTTGATACATCTAAAATCTAATTTCAACTTTCTTTGATTATTTGGATCTCTTTATTATAAATTTTTTGAAACTTTCAAGTTTTGAAAAAAAAAGTATAAATCTCTTGTCGTTGACTTCAACTAATAATTAAGAACAATATAGGAATATGCAAAGTAATTTAAAAGCCATGAGAGTATGGTATTTCTAACTACAGTTTCAATTTTAGTGTCTCACATTTTATTTTAATAGTTGAATTGTTGATTAATAATAATGAAAACAACCCGTGTTTAACACGAATAAAATAAAATATATTTTAATAGTTGAATTGTGTTGTTGATCGCGAATAATAATATAATGACCACGTTATTCTCCATGTAGTGTGGCGGTCCTTTAATTTCAAACACTAATTTCACGTCTAATCATTAACTTCATTAAGCTTAATGCTTTTCCCATTTTAATTTGAGTCGAGTCATTCAATTGCATTATTATGAAACTTTTCAATGTGATTTCTTAAAAGAAAAGGAGAATATAAAAAATAAATTCATTCAATAGTTTTATTGAATCAATGAATATTTTGAATTTATATGTTTTTGGAGTATAAAATGTCATTTGGTAAATAAATATTTTCTTTGCATTTGCATTGATTTCACATTTTAATACTTCCAAAATAATAATAATAATAATAATAATAATACGTACCCGACGCTATATGGAGTGTTCTAATTTAAAAAAAAAAAATGTTGGGTCAGACACTATTGTTCAACGAGTTTGTAAAGAAATATCAACTTTTATGGTTGAATTTTGTTCTTAAATTCTATCTATTATTTTGCATATTTGATGTACAACTATTTTATACAACTTTTTGTATAATAACTATGACTAACACCTTCTACCCTTTTCGGGGAGGAGGTCAATTGAATGGACAATTTAAATGAGTGAAGTGTTTTCAACTAATAGGTGGAGTGCTTTCAATAGAAATCGAACTCAGGTCGTTTGCCTGATTTGCTAGTGAGAGGAATCGAACCCAGGTCGTTTGTCGAGAAAATTTTGTCTCATCTAAAAGTCCAAACTTGTAGAGAGATTATATTAATTCCTAACAATGTTCCTCTTGTTTTGACTTTATATTTCCTTCGATTTTAATTTTTTCTAGAAATATAGAAATATATATATTTACAAGAATAATTTTAAAAATGATAGTCGTACCTTCATCATATGAATCTCACCTAAATTGTTGTACCACGGTAGGCGTATCTATTATCATGCAGCCTAGATGTCACCTTTTAATACACACACTTTATATATAATAAAATGTGTATTGTATTTAATGAAACAAGTCGATCATGTGAAGCAAATATCTTTTTCAAGTAAAAGTAGCATTTCGAAGGTAAAATAAATATTTTTTAAAACGTAATAAAACAAGTAATTTAAATTTCAAGTATTTTTCACATGAAAATTCAATTTTTTTTATCGGTCTAATGAAATGTAGTACAATTCTTTTGTGTTAAAAGAGGTGTGTGTTTGCATATTGCTATAATAGCTAATGTTTTCTTATTTGATTTTATGCGCCATTCTTCTAAAAAAAGTTGATATACCATAAAGGCCACACCTTAAATATGATATCTACAACGTAAAGAACCACGTTAGTAACAATGCAAAAGAAAAAAACAAATGAAATTTAATATTTTTATAAGGAAACTTATAGTATTTGAAATAATGAAATAAAATATATATGGTAGAAACTCGATAAATTAATACCCGATTATAAGATTGTGAAGAATAACAACAAGCCAAGTCAACAAATGAAAGAGTATTAGTTAGAGTAGTTATTCTAGTTGTAACTTCTAGTTTAGTAGTTATTATTGGACCTATATTAGTAAATACACTCTCATTCTTATTTATTGTATAGGCCCATCTTAGTTTCCTATGGACTCTCTTATAAAGCCCATTAGGGTTAGGTTAGACCTAATTCTCTCTTGTATAAATACCCATTGTAAATCTCCTTTATAATTAATCAAGAAATCATATTTTCAATATTGTTTATTTCTCTATATGGTATCATCGAGTCATTTGGCTCACGCCTGATCCAAACCCTAGTCGCCGCCGCCGCTACAAACCCTAGCCGCCGCCGCCACTACACCTTTTGCCGCCGCCGCCTTCGTCTCAGAAGCGCCGCCGCCGCCTTCATTTCCGACGCGCCGCCGTCGCCATCCGTCTTACGACGCCTTCTTCTTTGCTGCACCTCCCATCCCTCCGCTGCTCCACTCAACCAATGGCCGCTCCCCCTCCATCGCCGGCGCCAATCATCTTCAAAGGCCTCGCAAATATGTCCCTGAAGCTCAACTCCACCAACTATGGTGCTTGGTCCTTTCAACTTCGCCTTCTCCTCACTGGATACAACCTCCTAGACTATGTCTTGGGCACCCATCCATGCCCCTCGTCCACATCCCCAGCCGCCGACGGCACCACCAACATCACCGTCACCATTCCCAATCCTGCACACGACCTGTGGGTGTGTCAGGACAACCTCATTTTCTCTGCCATGGTCGGATCTATGTCCCCGGACCTAATACCCTTTGTTGCTTCATCAAAAACCTCTTGCGAAGCCTGGAAAATGCTTGAGAGCATGTATGGAAAGCCCTCGAGAGGTCGCATTCTTGCCCTCAAAACCAAGTTTCGCTCTCTGTCCAAAGGTGCTCGCCCGGTCTCCGACTTTCTCATGGAAGTTCGCTCTGTAGTCGACGAGCTTGCTCTCCTCGGCATTTCCTCTGATGCCGAGGACGTCACTCTCCAAGTCCTCACTGGCCTTGACGAATCTTACAATGACATAGCCAATGCCATCCAAGCTCGCGAACAGCCCATCACCTTTGCTGAGCTCTGCGACAAGCTCCTCAGCGCCGAGGTTCAAATTGCCTCGCGACCATCCTCAGCCGTAATGCCTGCATCTGCACTTACTGCTGGTACACGTCATCATCGCTCCTCGCGACCAGACACGAGGGCTAAAACTTTTGATACTCGCCCTCGCCAATCTTCGCCAAGACCCTATCTTGGCACATGCCAATACTGTCGAGCACCGGGCCACACTGCTCGCACCTGCCCTGAAATTCCTTCTTCACCCTCGCCCCCTGCCTCCTCTACGGGTCCTCGCCGCCCGCATGGGCAGTTCCCAACACCTTCCCGTCTGAATCGGATAGCTGCTCGCCCGACCTACTCTGCTTACTCAGCCTCCTCAGCACATCCTGCCGAGCACTGGATCCTTGACTCTGGCGCTTCTCATCACATCACCAACGACCTCGCCAACCTCTCCCTTCACTCGCCCTTCGCTGGGTCTGACAATGTAGAAATTGGTGATGGTAAAGGTTTACGCATATCGCACACTGGCTCTATGCACTTTCCTCAACTTAAGTCTCTCAGTTTTTCGAATGTCCTGGTCGTCCCACACATCTCGAAAAACTTGATTTCAGTGTCCAGTCTCTGTCGTGATAATAATGTTAACATTGTCTTTAATCGCTCTTCCTTTCAGGTACATGATGGTCACTCGGGGAGCATTCTCCTCGTTGGGAGTCGTATCAATAATTTATATGTCTGGCCGGCACAAATGTCCATCACCCCTCCACAAGCCTTCACCACTCAACACCTCACGACGACCACCTGGCATGCCCGCCTTGGCCACCCATCAACAAAAATACTTGCTCACACTCTCTCTACACTTAGCCTATCCGGTGCACCTTCCAAACACTTCAATTGTAACTCATGCTCATGTATCAAGAGTCACAAACTACCTTTTTATGATTCAAGCATTATATCTACTAAACCCCTTGATGTTATCTTTTCTGATGTCTGGTCGTCGCCTATTCTATCTCCTGACAATCTAAAATACTATGTGCTATTCGTTGATCATTTTAGCAAATATGTATGGGTGTACCCCCTAAAAAGGAAATCGGATGTTCTTTCCACCTTTATCACATTCAAAGCTCTTGTTGAAAACAACTTCCAAAACACGATCAAAACCTTTTACTCTGACAATGGGGGAGAGTTCATTGCTCTTCGCCCCTTTCTTCAATCTCATGGCATCGCCCACCTTACCACCCCGCCTCACACCCCTGAACATAATGGCTTATCTGAACGTCGCCATCGCCACGTGGTCGACACAGCTCTTGCTCTTCTTCACCATGCTTCCATGCCCCTTTTCTATTGGCCCTATGCTGTCTGCTCGGCAGCCTATATCATAAATCGTCTTCCTAAAGTTAACCTCAACATGTTATCTTCTTATGAAAAGCTCACTTCTCGCCCACCCAATCTAGCCAAACTCCGCATATTTGGCTGTCTCTGCTATCCCTTACTTCGCCCTTACACAAATCACAAACTTGATCCCCGCTCCACTCCATGTATCTTTATTGGATACTCGCCCACGCAGAGCGCCTACCTTTTCCTTGATCGCTCCTCAAACAGAATCTACACCTCGCGGCATGTTCAATTCGTTGAGCATACGTTCCCCTTTTCCACCCCCCCTCCTCATCCATCTCCCTTGGCGACCTCCATCTACTCGCCACCCACCTCCTCTGATTCCAACTCCTCGCCCATTCTTCTAGCACCTACACTACCCAACTCTATCACACCTGTCCTCGCCCCTGACCCAGTGCCGAACACGCCCCAGCCGAACACAACTGCACCTGATCTCCTCCACCATCCAATCCCAACCGCACCTCAGCTCGCCGCACCCACACCTGCCATCCCTGTGCCGACCAATGCTCCCCCACGACCTTCTGTACCTCGCATGGTTACTCGGGCTCAGAATCACGTGTTCAAACCTAATCCAAGGTATGGACTTACTTCCACTGTTGCTTCTGACATTGAACCAAGCTGTGTCTCCCAGGCACTCAAGAACGAAAATTGGCGAGCAGCCATGTCGGCTGAATTTGATGCCCTCCTTCAGAATGGCACTTGGGACTTAGTCCCCCCCACTACATCTCAAAATGTGGTCGGCTCTAAGTGGGTGTTTCGTATTAAGCGAAAACCTGATGGCACCTTGGATAAATACAAGGCTCGTCTGGTCGCCAAAGGCTTTCATCAGCGACCAGGTGTTGACTTCACTGAAACATTCAGCCCCGTCGTCAAGCCCGCCACTGTGCGAACAGTCCTCAGCATTGCGGTTACCAACGACTGGCCTCTTCGCCAATTCGATGTCAACAACGCTTTCCTCCATGGAAAGCTCTCAGACACAGTCTTCATGGCTCAACCTCCGGGCTTCAAAGACAAGTCCTTTCCCACTTATGTCTGTCAACTTCGCAAATCCATCTATGGCCTGAAGCAGGCTCCTCGCACATGGTACTATGCTCTTCGCTCTTTCCTTGTAGACATTGGATTCATCCCCATTCACTCTGATGAATCTCTGTTCGTCTACAACAACAATGGGGTGGTCGCCTACTTCCTTGTTTATGTCGACGACCTCATTCTGACGGGCAACTCCTCGCCCATGCTCGCCCGGGTGGCTGCCGACCTCAGTGCCAACTTCTCGGTCAAGGACCTTGGTCCTCTATCCTATTTCTTGGGAGTGGAAGTTCTTCGCTCTAAAACTTCATGCCTGCTCTCCCAACGCAAATACATCACTGATCTGCTCGCCCGATACAACATGATCGACTCCAAACCAGTCCAAACTCCACTATCCACCACTGCTCGCCTTACTCTATCAGATGGCACCCCTCCCACTGACTCCACTCAGTATCGTCAAGTGCTCGGCAGCCTTCAGTATCTTCAGCTCACCAGACCTGACATCGCCTTTGCCGTCCATAAGCTATCTCAGTTCATGCATGCACCCACCATCACTCACTGGAATGCTGTCAAGCGTCTACTCCGCTACCTCAATGGTACAAGGGATGTCGGAATCAACATTACCCCATCCTCATCCTCCTCGCTTCACTGCTTCACGGATGCTGACTGGGCAGGCGACCATGATGATCGTACTTCCACGAGTGCTTATGTCGTCTTTTTGGGGGCCAATCCTATCTCATGGTCGTCCAAAAAGCAGAAGTCTGTTGCTCGCTCATCAACTGAGGCCGAATATAGAGCCATTGCCGCAGCGGCCTCTGAAGTGCAATGGCTAACATCCTTACTTCAAGAGCTACACTTTCCCAATTCTCCGGTGCCAGTCATCTACTGTGACAACATTGGGGCCACTTACTTATGCTCAAACCCTGTGTTTCACTCACGAATGAAACACATTGCCATCGACTTCCACTTTGTTCGTGATCTAGTCAAAACTGCTCGGCTCCGCATCTCGCATGTCTCGACTGCCGACCAGCTTGCCGATGCCCTCACCAAACCTCTCTCCAGTGCTCGCCTTCAGCTCCTTATGACCAAGATTGGACTATCCTATGGTACTCCATCTTGAGGGGGCATATTGGACCTATATTAGTAAATACACTCTCATTCTTATTTATTGTATAGGCCCATCTTAGTTTCCTATGGGCTCTCTTATAAAGTCCATTAGGGTTAGGTTAGACCTAATTCTCTCTTGTATAAATACCCATTGTAAATCTCCTTTATAATTAATCAAGAAATCATATTTTCAATATTGTTTATTTCTCTATAGTTATAACCTCTCTGACAAAGTGGGATAGCTCAAGTGTTAGAGCACCACTACCTTAGGTCCTGGGTTCGAGTCATGGGGAGGGGTTCACTACTCAATATGAATTCTATATTGAATATGCACTCTATCCAATTTCTTCTTGTTATGAAATTTCACAAAGATAAATATATATGTAGAAACATCCCTTATAATGGTTAAGTGGCGTGCCGCATATCACCTCTAAAAGTGGCAACATGGTTTATGTTGTTACCAATATTACTCACACGTTGTGTGTGAATAATCTCATGAAATTATTACTCTACAACTAATACGCCAATTCATTAAAATAATTAATTTAAACCTCCTCATCTCCATTGAAATCACAAAACATATATAATGGTTTTATTAAAAAGGAGATGAGTCATCTTATAAATTTTATATTTTCAATGATTAACAAAATATAACTTTAATTATGATCCCATTCAATAATTGGTGTCTACTGCTTCTTATTATATACACGTGTGAATTGTGCATTCTTTATTTGATTAAAAAACATTAATTATTAGATAAATTATGAAGATATGTTATTAAGCTTTATATCTTGCATAAGATTGTGGCCTTTCTAAACAATTGAAAAATAGCCAAGCAAAGTTATAAAATGAAGTAGTACAACACTATACCACATGTATAAGTGGTGTCTTTAAACACTCACTAGAATCACTTTGAAAAAAATGATTCTCAATATTTAAAATTTATTTAAAGAAAAATTATTTTAGTAATTTTGGTTACTCATATATATATCATCAATATTATCATAAAATTATTTAAAGAAAATATAAACTTGTGTAAATAAAAAAAATAAAGAAGATCACCATTCATTTTAATAATAATTTTATACTAATATTGATTCTCAAATGTTGTGTATTTATACTAAACGATGGTGATTGCAGTCTCGCTGAAAACGTGATGCAATTAGATCGTTTGTAACCGTGTAACAAACTCACGTGTTCTGCATTGCTACAAAATAGAGTGGTCGAAAAGTATTAATTGAATACTAAAAAAAAATTGTTGAACCTACAAAATAATATGTTACATTTTACGTTAAGAATTTCAGATTTAATTGATAGTCACGTTTTTACATACATTTTTTTTTTAACGAATAATCCTTTAGTGGTTTATTAACTATTTTTAATGACTGGTATTACAATCCAATAACAATTCTAGGCGTGTAGTGTGTACTGATAACATATGTTGTTAGGAGTACTTTTGTTGTTGTACTGATATTGTGAGAACTCTGTAAAACATTGTTGTTATGGGTCATATACCTTTTCAGATAAAAAAAAAAAAAATTGATGGGCGATGGTATTACAAACTCTCATTGGAAATAGTTATACAAATAAAATTTGTGATTGATTAAGGCGCATAAGAAATTTAATAGTATATGAGAGTATTTAAATAAATAATTGTAATAGTGAATAACTATAAAAGTAAATATTTTTGTTAAGAAATTATAGATTTTGTGAAATATATCTTATATATTTAGTAATACATGATAAAATTTAAACAAATAATTTTAATAAAGGAATTAAATATGTATTATGTTATTTATTATTTTTGGACAATATAATTGTGTGTAAAATGATGAGTGAAATTATCAAGAACAGTATGATATATTATATGGCTTAAGGAATAAAAATAATTCACAACTGATTTAAATATTTTTAACTGTATTGTTTAAAGAGTTATTTTTAAAATACTTAAAAAGTTTACTTTAATTATTGACATATTATATATGACCGTGCAGACAAAGTGGGATAGCTCAAGTGGTTAGAGCACCACTACCTAAGCCTTAAGGTCCTGGGTTCGAGTCAAGGGGAGGGGAAAAAAAGGGATAGATACTGTTTGAACGTACACTACATTTGTTGATTCGCTTTGTCGAGAAGGATCAATGGAGGAGGCAAAACTTTTATTAGTTAAAAACCTTTTAACTAATAATAAAAAAAAAAAAAAAGCAAGATGACAATAGCCACAAAAGGTATAGTAGAAGACTCAAAAAGTCAGACAACTAATGGCACCCATCCATATTTAATTCTCTTCCTTCCGTGGTCTCTCTCCCAAGGCCCTTCGACCGCAGCCGTATCGTCGTCCTCCACCAATCCACAGATCGTCCACACCGCTGCCGCCTCTCCGAGCCATAAAAAAGCAGCAACATCGCACCCCAGATCAAAAGGCCTAATCATTTTCTAGTCATTAGATATCCTCTGGATACTGGGAAAGCAATAGAGTAATTTTTTTCGAAAGAAATGTTGTTAGGGCTGATATTGGGAATATGGAGAATATTAAGAAGGAAACGAGCTTCGACGCTTGATATACTGACGTCTAAGAGGGCCCCCAAAGGTTATTACAAGGGGAAAAATTGCAAACCCACACCCGCAAAGGTGGTTATGTAGTTCAGCCTGAAAAGTTGCCAAACTATGTGGTACTTGATTTAACTGGCTTCAAGCTTAAACCGTTTGTGTTCCAGGTTGCAACAACAGCTACTGACTCAACTAAATGAGTGGTAAACTGTTTTCATTAAGAAAGCAAAAGTATGCAACCATAAAATACCCCCTCCCCCTCTGTTGATCAGTTTGGATAACACATTTTGCTCGTTTTTAATGTAACTCTTAACATTTAATGCATGAAGATATTAATCAATCCACATTTAATTCACAAAAGGTTGAAGCTATATATTCATCTACCTCCTACTATACTATCACTACTTATTACTCCCTCCGTCCCATATGAACTTGCACACTTGAGATGGCACACAATTTAAGAAATGTGTAAGAAAAGGTGTAATGAGTGATGTTTTGAGGGGTAGTTTTGTAAAGTTTTATGAATAACATAAAGTAAAAGTAGACTGAGTGTGGAAAAGTAATGGCATATGAGTAAATAAGAGTATATTTTGAGGGTGGGTTATGAAGATATTTCCTTTTATGGAGTGTGCAAATTCCTATGGGACAGAGGGAGTACTACCTTTTCCAGATAAACTCTCAATAAGTTTTGAAAGAGTAATAATGCCTCCCACCTTCTCTTGCAGATGAATCAACATACTCAAAACAAATGAATTCAGACTGAATCCTCGTTCATCCATTTCCTCGACAAAAATTGTTGCTTCATCATATATTTTCCTTCCCAGATAACCTCTCAACATAATAGCGTACGTAACCACATCCGGTTCTAAACCAAACGAACGAAGATCATTAAACAAGGCTTCAACTGCATCGAGTTTTTCAGCTTCGCATAATGCATCCATTATGATGTTGTAGTATGTTGTATGGAGATGACATCTTTTGCACTCCAAATCTTCTAACACCCGCAAAGCTTGTGTAACATCCCCGTTCTTACATAAACCGTGTAGCAAATTACAGTACATATACAAGACGGGTTTTTACCTAGAAACTTTCAACTCATCAAAAAGGACCATTGCATCCGAGTATCTACAAACACAAAACAACCCCTTTAATAGATAATTATATGTAACCACATTCGACCTCAACCCTTTGCGTTGCATCTCGCGAAACAAATGGATGGCATCGTCTATATTCTTTGCAATGAAATATCCATCATTTCAATAAGAGTGTTATAGCTGCGAACATCCTTGCCAGTCATAAAATCGAAAACCTTCCTAGTCTCGTCAAGTAGCCCATTTCGACAACGTCCTTTTATTAGGATGTTGTATGTCACCACATTAGGTTCCAAACCAATCGAATGGAGATCATTAAACAAGACTTCAGTTACATCAAGTTTTTCAGCTTCGCATGCATCCATTAGGATGTTGTAGTACTGAATGTGAAGATGATCTCTTTTGTGCACCAATTCATCTAACAACGAGATTGCTTGTTTAACATGCCCGCTCTCACACAGTCCGTTGAGCAAATTACAGTAAGTATACAAGTCCGGTTAAAAATGACCATTGCACCAAAGGACCTACTAACACAAAACAACCCCTGTAATAGTGAATTATATTAACCACATCTGGCCTTAACCCTTTACGTTGCATATTGACAAACAGATTGATGGCGTCGTCTATCCACTTCACAGTGCAATATCCATCAACTAGAGTGTTATAACTGCGAGTATTAGGAGGTACATCCTTAGCAGACATTGAATTGAAAACCTACATAGCTTCATCCACTCGTCCTAGTAGGCAATACACACGCATCAACACGTTATAGTAGGCTACATTAGGAACCACATTCATCTGTACATCTTTGGCTCCATCCATCAACCCTTCCTTGCAAAGAACATTGGCTATATTAGTGAATGTTACCACATTCGGAGGTATTTCGTGATCTACCATATCCTGTAGTAACATCCAAACTTTCTCCCACCAACTAAAATGGCACAATCCACAAACCAAATAATTGTAGACGTTAACACTGGGTGAAATGCCTCTGTAACACATTTCATCGAAGAGCTTCCGGGTAGCGTCGATCTTCCCCCCTTCACAGAGTCCGTCAATCACTGTCCTATAAAGAACAACGTTCATCTCACACAGATCTCTATTGTTTTTATCTTGAAAACCAATTCTAATGCCTCATTCATCCTATTCTCCCTGAACAAACCCCCCAATAAGGTGGAGAATGTAACTACATCCGGAGCACAGCTGCGCTTGAAGAACGTGCCGAGAATGGGAAACCCACAAGAGGCACAGTTGCAATGACAATAACTATTTATTGCAATATTGAGAGTATACTCACTCACTGGAATCCCAAAACCGCCAATGATATCTTTGAAGAGTTCAATGGCCGTAGAATACTCTCTGAGATTGAAAACGTCGTTAAGCAATTGGTTAAATTGTATGAGAGGAGGAAGATGTGTCGTTGTTGACATTTTATCATACCAAACAAGAGCTTCAGATTTTGAGAAAACAAGTCAAAGCTTTATGATGCTTTGATGAAAAAACAGAGTTTGAACAAGATAATTTCAAAAAACATAGTATATTTCTCACTTTCTTTTATTTTCTTTGATCACTCATTTCATGTTTTTTGGCTACAACAAGTGTAGCCTCCTCGTATAGCTCAGACCTATGATATATTTTTTAATTTTTTTTAAATTACTAGTAGAAATTATGTTGAGTCATTTAAAATTTGGAATTTTTTAAACCATTATTGATATGAGTAGTCACATTTTAATTTCTTATAATTGCATAATACAAAAAAAATAAAATAATAAGAAACATGTCTTAGGTTATAAAATTAATCTAAAAATCTTAAAAAAAATTAGTATCTCATAAGATATTTACAAACACTTTATTGCATTGAAAATGAAACAAAAAAATAGAGTATGAGTATGTTTTCTGCTAAGCAGCGCGTCTGCAACACCTAGCTAATACCAGATATTGTGTGATATTCTTTGACATATGTTTGTTTTTTCGTAAGTAGATCCGTGGAATTATTTTTTGCTCAAGTAGTTGTTTATTTGTATATTATTCTAATTCTTTTGCTTTTTTTTTTTTTTGTATGGATCGATGGTTTCTTTGTCAACTATAATTGGTTTATTGTTTTAATTCTTTTGTTCAAACACTTTTTTTTTCAAATAAATTTAACATGTGGGATTGTGTGTGAGATAGGATTAATCAGGGGTGTAAATGAGTCGAGTCGATTACCGTTAAACTCGACTCAATTAGAATACTCGAACTCAATCGAGCTCCACGTTGGGCCCGGGGGGCATTAGGCCTCCACCCAGTTTCCGAACTTTTATTATATATATACTGTTATTTTTCTACTATTGTATATGTTTGAATTTCATTAACATATTAGAAAAAATATTAATCCATCAACAAATATAATCAATTAACATAATAATCTAATTAACACAAAAATATTAATTGTTTGTTTATGAATTAAAAATGAAAGAATTTATAGTACAAGCATCTTATATTGGAATTACCTTGGAGTGGGTAATACACTGAATGGGTTAGGAAGAAAAAAGGGCCTAAATAACTAAACAAGAGCTATAAAGTTATGCAATTTGTTTTTTAACATAATATATAAAACAAAAATTTTGAGATTGGGGATACAATTGTACCCCCATGGTCCCTTACTAGGCCAGCCACTGCCATAAGGTGGTCCTCCGAGGTACGTGGAAGACTCAGCGAGGTGTCGTGGTCGACCACTCGTGAGATTTTTTACCGTTGACCGGTTTTTCTTGATCTCGATGTGGCTTTACCTACTCGCTGGTCGTACATGTGATTGAACGAAATCACACACTTGACTTCTTATCTTGTTGATTGAGTATATTATTTGTCCCCACGCCGTTCTTCGATGGTCTGCTCGAAGGACGAGTTAATTTCGACACCGAGATGACCTTTGAAATATTTTTGTACAACTTGGAAGATCAAAAAGTTGGTCAACGTCGAAATTAGTTTGTCCTTCGAGTAGAGCATCGAAAAAAGACATGGGAGGAAATGTTGTTTCCAATCCACAAGATAAGAAGTCAAGTGTACGATTTCATCCAATCACGTGGATGATTAGTGTGTAGGATGAAGCCACATCAAGGTCAAGGAAGACCAGTTAACGATCTCATGAGTACTCGACCACAACACCTAGCCAAGTCATCCACCTACCTCGGAGGCCGACATTTTGGTCGATCGTGCTTAGTTGACCAGTTCATCAAACAAGTTTATGTAGAGGCAATCTAGGTAGACCAGCCAACTCGTCAAACGTGTCCAAAAGACACCTTAGTCGCCTCGTCCACAAACATCATCTCAAAATAGTCATTAGGGTGAAAAGATCATAATGTCATTACTTAGTTATGAGGTATATATATATATATATATATATATATATATATATATATAAAACATAATGGAGACATATAATATCATTCAAAATCATAATTAATATAATTTGTTGATTGATAACTCTAAGCCACATAATGTACAAACTCATACAAAAAAAAAAAAAGTTGTGAAACTAGTTGCATTTTTTGTATTATTTAATTGCATTAGTTGTTTCATTAAAAAATTAATTTTGTAAGGGCAGGTTTGGTTTAAAGGAATACATTGGACAATCTATTTAATTCTACCTAATCTTATGTTTGGTTTGACTGAGATAAGCCCGAGAAATAAACCAGGCCCGCGAATTAATCCTTTAACTGAGGGATTCCTGATCCGGCTTGGGGGGTAAGTTTAATAATCAGGTGTGACTCATTAATATGGCCTTACTAATAAATTATCGAAACTAACCCTTAACATTTCATTAATTACAAAAATACTACATCATTGTGTAACCCTATTCACTCACATATAAAAGGCTGAAAACCCTTCCATTTTCAGTTTTTCACCGTGCCTTTTGCAAAAGAGAAAAGTGTAATTTTCGCCGTCAAACCCTTTACCCATTTCATTGCAAATTTGATTTCAATTTCACTTTCTTGTTTTGCAGCGCTGCGTACTTGGTCTGAGAAGTTAGAGGTATCGATTTCGAAGCCCATGTTTACACTCAGGTAAATTATGAGACTCGAACTCTCTCATTTTGGTTTGTTTCTTCAAATGTTGGTTGTCATATTTTGTGCAAAAAATTTGGGTTTGGCACTAGCTAAAACATATTACGGGTGTTCGCGAATTTTTATGTATAAAATGTGGGTTTGGGTTTTGAAAATATTGTAGTCGAGTTTTTCACTTGGTAAAAATGTGTGTTTTAAAGGTTGTGATCTATTTTTTTATATAGTGTTTTTTTTTCTTCATACTTGTTGATTTTTTAGGATACAAGAGCACCTTAAATCATAATACTAGTCATTTTTTATATTTTCATGACAGAATATGGAACTATTCATAATATATGTTTTATGTATTTCTTTGAGCATATCAAGTTTCTAATTTCTCATATCTTAAAGAATGCTCTGTAAATGTAATTACTGTGCAAGATTTGTGATTTGTATTATGCCTTTTTATATATATATATATATATGTAAGGGAGATATGCATGTGAATTGAGTTGGGGAGTTTACTGTATTTACTAATGGATTTTGTTTATAAATATATGTTTGAATTTAGTTGGAGGCTGCCAATTTGAAATATGGATGGTGTGGTTAAGCTTGAGGCAACTTTCGGTGTTATTACTGAATTGATAACTAATATTAAAGTATTTGTGATTCTAATGACATTTGCCTATATAAGATTACGCCAATGGAGGAATAGGCTGAACGTAAACCGTATGTAACGATATAGCATTAAGAAGCACATTACACGTCAACTGCAACACATGCACTATTTAGTCAATTTTAGTGATGAAACTTGTAATGACCACCTTCGTATGAACCAAGATTGTTTCAAAGATGGAGAATCCTCAGAATCAGAACCAAAATCATGAAATGCAGTAAGTTCATCCCAAAAACGGGCTGACGAACTTGTTTTCCCAAGTGAGAGTTCATTCTTCGTCTTACGAGTTGGTGTCAGATGAAATATTGATAACATCCTCATCCACACCAAATCTAAGTTGAGAATGAGGATTCCCAAATAAAACTTTCAACAATTCCCAACATGGGTCACCTTTAGTCTCGTAAGCCTGGGCGAATGCATTCACCTACAATATTTAATCATGATAACATTTTAAAAATATTAGACACGATAATCATCCGTCAACTTGGGGATATTTAATAAAAGGTATTAAAGCAAAAAGATTAACATGGACATATTATGAAAAATAAACTATTACTTGTAAAATTTTAACAGTTCATATATACCCATCATATTACCTCAACTATGGACCGCAACAAGGTAGGATCCGCAAGTATACGGTTGGTGGGTTGATCGTAGTGAACCCCAACAAGCCTAATCAGCCAAAAAAAGACATGATGCCTCTTTCTCAGCTTGCGGACTTGACGTGCACAAAAGTTGTAGTCGAATGACGACTCACACAACTTATTAACAACATATTGTGCGGTACCGATAACATTCGAGTTGGTACCGTTTGGTTCAAAATTACCTATCAAAGCTTGGTCGGAAAGAACTTCGACAAAGATATTGTCAATTTTGGCATCCCAAGTTAACTCATACAAGAAATCTTCTTGCTTAAGAATTATATTCTTACTCATCTTAGAAGGATTTGAATTACACTCTTTCTCAACTCTCAACAATAACTAAGATAACATGTGCATTTATAGAGCCTGGAAATATTCACACGTTTATATCAAGTTTTGTCACCTACCTTATTTAGTCTCAACAATGATGTACGTATAGAAAGTAATAAAAATTGACAGTAATATGGAATATATTCTCCTGCAGCTTCTTAGATAGACTCATTAGAATCCTTACAAAAAAAAAAAAAAATTGTTCACTGACCTATGGATCCTGTGTTTGACAGATACAAGTATTCACAAAATACCCACAAGTGAAAGGAATTACCATAAGTAAAAGGAAATAGGGGACTCATACACACATACATACCGTAAACACTAAAAAAACTCAATTAAACGAATTAGGATCAAGAAATTGGGGGTATTATAGAAATCAATTACAAAATTCATATTTTTTACGATACAAATAAAATAAGAATAGATTTGAAAAGATGAGGGTTTACATTCAATTTGATCGAGCTGCTTCACAGTTGCTGCGTGTGGATCGCTTCAATCGAATTCGTCAACAAGAGGCTGTAATTTTTTTTTATGGTTTCATTCTCACAGAAAGGTAGTGAAGAAGAAGAGTCTTGTGGTGAATTTGTTTGACATAATCCCTGGTAAATCATCCAGAAACATAACTTCATCACAAATTTGCATTATCAAAGTAAAAAAAAAATGAAGTAAATTTGTTAAAAGCGTAAGATAAATAAGAGAGATCTTGAAGTTGCATCGTGAAAGGGGATTTTTTAACCTTGACATATTAGTATTTCATAAAAATACGTGAGTAAAAAGAAATAAAAAATTAAATAAAATAAAGGTTATTTTAGTCATTTGACATGAAAATTCAATATTATCCCACAATCCAAACAGATGGGTATGAATTCTCACATACAATTTAAAAATACAATCCATCAATCTAAACATATAAATTAATTCAAAATTTTAAATTGTGAACAGTACAATCCCAATAAATCCTATCCAAATATATATATCCTATCTAACAAACCAAACTAGCACTAAGTATATTTCTATATTAGAATGTATATGTGATTTTGAATATAGTTATGTACATGTCATCTTTGTCCAAATAAAATTAGTACCAACTCTCATCACATCAGAGTTATTGTTTATATAGTTATGCACATGTCGTTTTTTTTTTTTTGAATCATCCAAATTGAGAATATATTTCATTGCATTATTAAAAACAAAAAACATGTGAATTTTTTCAAAATTTTCGATATCGTGTGATGTATCCACGATATTTTTTAATTCTCGTTCAATTTTACACTACGGTTGAACGATATCAATATTCAACGATTTTTTAGTGGTACTTAGAGAAAAAAAATGCATTATACTTCAATATCCATATCGTAATATTCAAATTTATAATATATTCACATTATTATCACGATATCTTGCAATATTTTTATTCTTACGTACAATTACATGAGGGATATTAAATGTCGTATAAAAAGGTCAAAATTGTCCCTTTTTTTTTAATGAGATAAATGACTATAAGGGGTCGTTTGGTTTATATGAAAAGGTGGGAAAGCATAAATAAACTCATTTAAACTCATGTTTGGTTTGTGTGTATTGGGCCCGAGTTTGGGGCTAGGCCCGATTCCTGTTCGGGAAATAAACCCACAACTTTGAGTTAATTGATCCCAATTTTTACGTGAGTTAATTTAGTCCCATTTTGAGGCGGTCAAAAAGGTAATGTAAAAAGTCCATACCATCCTTCAATTTACTTATTTTTTGACGAAAATACCCTAACTCCTTACCCAAATTACTATCTGCCACATATATATATACAATGAAATCCAAAAAATTCTCATTCTTCATCGTGCACCATTCTGAGAGTGAGAAGGTAGGGCATGCCGACACAATCGATATTTTCTTCTTTCAATTCGATTACGCGATAACTAATGGGCTTTCTCCCTTTTGTTCTATCATAGCAGGTAGAAGAGGATCAAGTGGACACCATTGTTGTGCTTTTTTGAGAGTGAAGGTATGACACACTGTAGTCTTTTTCCCCATTTTTTTCATTTCGGTGTGTGTAGCAACTCGTGGCATTTATTTCTCCCTTTTGTTCTTTTGTTCATATAACAACATTGTAGTTTGTGAAAAAGGATTGAGTGGAAAATGAACAAATGAGTTGTATTTTAATTTCTGTAATTCGTATTGTGATGAACACATGAGCTGTATTTTATTGTTTTCCTACAAATGTGCTTTATTTTCTACATACCTGCGGTGATATTTTTTTCATGTAGTATGTTCTTGCTGATATTTTGTTATGGTTTATCGACAATTCTATATTCAAATTTTAGGATGCATTCAACTGATAATATTCCAATTTGATATATTTTAGAGCTGTGACATGGAATCTGTTGAAAAGGGGAAGAAAAGGAGGGTTGGGATTTGCACACGCAGGAGCTGGACACAAAAAGAGGAAAAAGTGTTTGTTGCTGGATTGAAAGAATTGGTTGCTAGAGGATACAAATGTGACAATGGTTTTTAAGTCGGGATACTTGAAAAGTGACCCTCACATTCTTTCAAAGATACATGTTTGGAAGAAGCAATATGTCTGTTTGAAATCCATGTTAACTGACTCCAGAATGGGCTTGAACAACTCGACTTATCGCCTTGATGCAACACCAGATGTTTGGGAAAAACATATCAAGGTTAAATTGCATTCTATTTTCGTTTATTTATAAAGTTGCATAATTTTTTTTTATAAAGTTGCATATTTTATAAAGATGTTATCTATAAAGTTAGACCTCTTTTGAAATTTAATAGGGACATTTGCATTACACTGTTGTTATGAAGTGTATTAAGTTATTAATGCCCCAGTTGGACAAAATGAGGATTATAACTGAGAAATTGAAGAGTTTGGTCAGTGTTTATCATCAAAATTTATTTGTTATTCTGTGTTTCTGAATTGGAACGGGCTTGATCTATAAAGTTAGCATTCATTTAATTATAAAGTTGCAGATTTTGTTATTTATAATGGCATCCATTTAGTTATAAAGTTGCAGAATTTTTTTTTGCTACTGCAGACTTTCATTTAGTTAAGTTTCAGAATATTATAATGGCACAAATGAGATCTAATTATTAATTGCTAATTATCATTTGCTATTGCAGGCTGATCCTGTTGCTCGTACTTTTAAAAACAAGTCATTTTATTTCTATAAAGATTTGCTTGAGGTTTTTGGTAAAGATAGAGCAATTGGTAAGGATGCACAAGATTTTCATGATGTTGTTCAAGATTGTTATATATGGTGAAAACATGATGAAGAAAGCACATGATGAAAGTGTTATGTAGGCTGGTGAAAGTAGTTGAACTTAGTCCATCTTTTGTGTTATGTAGGCTGGTGAAAGTAGTTGAACTTAGTCCATCTTTCATTTAGTGTTTCGTTTATATTTTGTTAAACATTGTGCTAAACCTGTTTTATTTTGCCCACGTGTTGTAATGTATATTTTGATGAAACAATGGAAGTATTTTGTCCATATGTATATTACGTTCTAATATGATCATTTGTGTTACGTTCTAATATAATCATTTGTGTTACGTTCTAATATAATCATTTGTGTTACGTTCTAATATTGAATCTCCACTATAAACCCGAGTAATAGAGTTTTAGATTGAAGAAATAGATACTGTAAATCAAAGTGATGAAGAATTGAGATGTTGGGTGAATTCATATCTGCAGTTGAATAAGAAATGAAGAAACGAGGAAGAAGGAGAACACATTCAGTTTACGTACTCACAAAATAAAATAAAGAAAAATAATAGAAAATGGTATTTTAGGAAGTTACTCATTAAAACAAATTTATCCCACATATCAAACTACAAAAGTGGAAATATTATCTATTTTTAAAAAATTTAATCAATCAATCCAAACATGAGCAAGTTTAGATTTTAATGAACAGAGCAATCCATCAATTTTCTATCTATAGTTGTCTTTCCCATCTGGCAAACCAAACGAGCCCTAATTGTCTTTACATGTAACAAATGGGGAGCATACAAGTCTAACCAACTGGCCTGGCCCGGCCCGGCCTGATCGGGTTTTGAGTTGTTCACATCCATCTACAATCTTCATTTGTGTTATATATTGATTCCTGTAAACTACAATTAAGACTCAATCACTCAATTCAAACGAAATTAAATTAAAATTTCAAGAGTCTTTGACTAAAAAAATTATTAAAGTACAAAGCAATTTTTGCAAAATAATAAAAAATAGGGATCTGATATTCATATATACTAGTAATAAAAATTCAACTGAAAAATTGATGCAGGATCCAAATATGTCTTATTTTCCCAGAAATGGAGAATCGCCATATTCTGGACGATGGCAAAAGTATATTCAAGAACACTAATTTAATACAGTACTAATTAAAAAACATTTTAAAAAAAAAAATGTGTTTCAATTGACTCAACTCACAACCGATTTTTCTCAACACGGCCATTGTTCTATTAATTTCAGTTTTAATTGAGAATGACCCATACTTAAAACATGAATTGTCACCCCTAATTTTATTTAATTAGGTTGTATTCGGTTAGTAGTTGAAATAATTAAAAAGAAATTTGACAGGGAAATAATTTAAATATTATTTATGTATATTTACTTAATTTTTAGTGTAGTTTTATATTTATTTGTAAACGGAGCATTATATCATTAGAATTTTACATTCTTAGTTATTTATTGGATTAATTGCAAATTAAATCATTATTTTTTACTCATTTACAATCTAATTTAAACATTTAAATAGTTTTAAATAAATCATCAACTTTAAACATGTTTGTACATTGAGCTTTTTAGTACGTAGCCTCAATTGTGTTTGAATTAAACGTTTTGAGATTAGATCGGATTCATTAAAGAGGCGACATGTCAACAAGAAGTCTTAATTACATTAGATTCGAGTACAAATAAGACTGTCAAGAAATCTAATTTTCAATAATATTTAAAATTTGTGATTTACTTACAATTATTTCAAAATTTAGATTAGATTACAAATTATGGAAATATGGTGATTTAAGGTGATTTAATTTGCAATTAACTTTTACTTATTCCCTGCATTTGATTTGAACATTTTTCTAATCAAGACCAAGAATTTGTTTTGCATCATAACACTTTCATGGTTTAACTTTAAAATCTTTAAAGTCAATTAGGAAACAATAATAATACAATTAATTGTCTGAGATATTAAAAATTGAGAATATATTTAAATAAAAAAAAGATGCAAAATTTTATTTTGCATAGATGTAACCGAATTAACTGACGGCATTAATTTAGTTGAATTCGATTCAATTTTTAATTTTGTATAAACATACAGTAATTCGATTGAAAAAAATGTCCCTATACATGTGTGCCTCTTATAACTTTTGAGTTGGATCGCTCTAAAACAATTGTGTTGGACCAAAAATTGGGCCTTTTATTAGTCCAAAACTACGACATAATATTGTAGACATGGGCTTTATTTTGTTGTTTTTCTTTTCTCCCTTAAAATAATACTCGTATTTATGAATTCAAAACTATTTGTATTTTTAATATTCTATTGATCTAAATTCAGAGTAAATATGTGATGGTTGGGATATGATAAAGTATTGTGAGTTTCTTATAGATAAAGTGATTGCTTATAATTAAAATGCATCACAATTTAAATAAATATGTGATGGTTGAAGGGTGGAGATAAAGTAATGTGAATAATATTATTATTAAAAAATAATGAGAATAATAAAATTTCACAACTAAAAAAGGAATTTATGAATAATGATATTATAAGGAGGAAGTATTAATTATTCAGTTTCATGAATGATATCCTCGGTATTAATTATAAAATGTGATGTTAACTGTTAAGATGTATTGCATATAGATTCTTTTGCATGTATTGCTTATTAATTTGTGCACTAAGGTGTAAATAAAATATCTTTCATAAGTATGACTATATAGCATCTCATAAACCATCTCAAACATGAATTATCAGGTAATTACGGATGATTAATGGGTTGGTCTGCTATGAACTCGAGTGCATGCTGTGCACCCTAGTCTATGTGCACTTTTCAGTTTACTGACTTACACTTTTTGGTAAATGAGTAATAATTGAAAAGTGCAACACCATTACCAAAAAGTGTAAGTCAGTAAACTGAAAAGTGCACATTGACTAGGGTGCACAGCATGCACTCGAGTGCATACTAGACTTTACCATGATTAATATATTCAATATTGTACATGTAATATTTTTTTATTTATAAATGGAATATAAAAATTCAATGTGTCATTTATAAAATGTCTAGTAGGAGATTCTAAAAGTTTTTCAGGCAATTAGGGATGATTAATACTCCCTCCGTCCCAACTTAACTTTCATACTTACTGTTCATCCCTTTTTAAAAAAATATTATAATAAATAGAATTTTGAGATATAATTTTATAAAAAAATAAATAAGTGAATTGACTTGTGTGTATGTATGTACCATAAAAATAATAACATTAAATATAATATTTTAGATAGTGTAAGAATATAATTTCTAAAGGATCGAAAAAATAGGTATGAAAGTTAAGTTGGGACGGAGGGAGTAGTATATAGTATGTCATATTTATAATATATATATATATGAAGAATAGTATAAGAAAGGAATATAAAAATCCATGTGTCGAATTTAGGTTGAAATTCAGTCAAATGAATCTTCTCACAAAATTAACGTAATACAAACAAAAATTTCGTTCACTACACGTCTGTATTATTATAAAAAACATGTGTGTTATTGCAATAACAAGTGTGAGTTGCTTGATCTTACCTAACACATAAGATTTTTAGACAAGTTTGTTTCATCCATAAGATTTCAGTCATTTTTGTACACTACAAAATTTACTTCCCATAGAAAGGGATTTAGGAAGGAAAAATTGTTTGTCAATGCATTTAACAAGGGAAGTCAATGCATTTAAAAAGGGAATTCGCAAGGACCCACTTTTCTAGACAAAATATTCTTCAGTATTTTCCTAGACAAAATGTTCATCGATAATTGTATAGAATGAAGAATTTGGAAATCCCTCAAAAATAGTAAGGAAAAATATCCATAATATTTCCCTAGGCAATAGAGAGGAAAAATGTCTCTCACTATAAGCAGGTAGCAAGGGAAATTGTCTCTTAATAGTAGAGAGGATTATTTTCCTTTGCCAAAATCATTTATTTTAATAATTTAATTTAGTTATTTGATCAGGAATTATCCTCCGCGAAAATGTAGTAATAAATAAATAACCCTTTCAACTGAAATAAACAAAAATGCAAAACCCAGGTTTCGAACCCTTTCAGGGTCCCCACCTCCCACAATATATTACCATTTAATTACTCGCCACCACCCTTAATATATTACACCCTCTTGTAACTAAAAAGTTTTCATACTTTCTTTTTTGGGGCCTTCTAAGGACAGTCCAATGTCGCCTGGACTATCAACAATCCAGTAATCTGAGCCATCAGATCTGAAATCTAATGACTTATATTTGATGACCTGCTACCTGTTCCATTTGGCGTCGCAGAATCCATCGCCTTGCATTGCACTTATTATCGTTTTTTGTCGCCCTATTACACTTTTAAATTAAATTTAATAATTTTAAATATATAATTATAAAATTACAAATTTATCCTCACATGATTAATAAAAAAATTAATTGATAATATATAATCTTTATTTTAATTCTCATATCATTAATAATCATAATAAACAATAAATTATCTTTTTTTATTTGAATGAATTGAATTTTAGGTTAAATTATTAATTTAGTTGAATTTTTTATACAAATTTCTGTTCGAGATCACAAAATTGGGCGCGGCTATTGTAGGTGCTGGTCGGTCGTCTATTCAGAATTCAGAAAACAGTTGTTACAATTTATGATCATGGAGTAATTGATATGTTTATGATCAGAAAATTAGCGAAGATACTTTATATAATCTAACAGAAAAAAAGAGATTCGTTTGGGTTTTTAAAATCAGGAGAAAACCTACAAATTTCCATTCCGATCCCAAACACGTTAAAAAAAAAAAACTCTCTGCATATCCGCTGCTCGATCGATCGATCGATCCAGTTAACATTATGTAATTTATATTTATATATTTTTTTTTTTTTTTGTTCATTTTTAGTCGAATCATGAGTATTATTAGTATGCCTAAAAAGAAGTATTCTCAAATTTGATAATTCATCCTAGTTTTTTTTATGTGATATTGAGCATTCCTCTGATTGAACTTTTGATTTTTTTCTGTGTTAATACTCTGTTTTTTCTGCACAATCACATTAACGCAGTATTCTCAAATCTCAATTGTTATTCATATAAAATTTGTATGATTTCTATATGGTTATTGATTTGTTATTCATATAAAATTTGTATGATTTCTATATAGTTATTGATTTATGAGATTTATTTGAAATTTATGAATTTTATTTATGAATATAATAAGATTCTGATATTTATTAATTTTATTTTTAATGTATATTTTGCAGATATGTCTTCTCAACATGAGAATATGATGACACAACTTCATCTAATAATACCTAAGATAATGATTTTGTCATTAAAAATAAAAGACAAAAGACATCAATTGTGTGGATTAATTTTGAGGAATTTTTTGTTCATTCATTATAAAATTTCAGCATGTTTTATAATATTATAAAATTTCAGCATGTTTTATAATATTTTAGGGGGCTCAACATGAAGATGAGATTATTTTGAAAAACTGATGTATTTTTTCGTTGTAATTGTTGAAAGAACATTCTGTTATTTTTTTTTTTTGAACATTTGTTATTAACTTATTACTCACGCACAATTCAAGAAATTGGCTGTTCAATTTGGTTATTTTCTTTGATAAAACAATTGGGCTGCCCACTTTTAATTAAATGCTAGCCCAAAACATTCTTCACTTTTAATTAAATGGGCTAACATTGTTGGCCCAAAAAGTCTCCACTTACTCGGTTTGCTCTCGATCACAATTTTTTTTTTTTTTTTGACGTAAAGGAGGGACAATGTCACAATGGGCAACGTAGGACTGTTAGTGCCCGTAAAGAATTCAAATAAATTTATAATATATTTCAAGTTTAATTTGTCAATTAAAAAAATATTTGAAACATGTACTCCATAGTATAAATTTGTAAATTTGTTATTCATTTGAATCTAGGTAAATATTTTTAATACACTCTTAACTCTAGAGGGCTGCAACATATAATTGTCTATGCATGAACATGTTTCAGAAGGTACACACTACACACCTACCATGAAAAGAGACTGGCCTTTAACTTTTATTTATCGTCATTGCAAAAGACAATAGAATAAGAAATTATCTTATTCGAAACTTTATGGGAGCCGTGTCATCGAAACACTCAATATTATTCTCAAAATAAAAACTTTACTACCAACATTCCTTCTAAAATAAAAATGTGTCCTCAATAATGTAATTTTCAAGTCTGGTAACAATCAATCTAGTTACATTATACAAATCGGACATTAGGTCAATGTTCGTAAGCAACATTATATGGACACATAATATTTAGAACTAATCGATGGTCTGATCATGACGTTTTCCTATAGTTCCATTCACATTTTCTAAAGTTTTTTTATTCTGATTTCACCATAATTCTGCTTTCCAAAACATAGTTTGAGAATGACGTTTTAACACTTTGGAAAAAATAAAGTGTTTATTTCTACTAATTTATGAACAGTATCGCCATGAGACCATCTCACTTTGAATAAGATAAGTGTTTATTCATACTAATTACTGTTAATGGTATTACTGATTACAATTTATGGTATTACCCGTTATTACTTATTGTATTAACGACTATAATAAAATCATACATATAATATTATTTTGTATTAAAATTAAAAAAAATACACAAGAAAAAATGGAAAATTAAAAAAAAAAAAGTAAAAGGAAAAAAAACGAAGAAATTAAAAGTTTGGAATAAAAATTGAATATGGGAGAAAAAGAGGAAAGGGAAGAAAACTTAGAAAGAAAAAAAATCAAGATTTTTGCCTAATTTCGATAGTTTTTTTTAAAAATTATGTTTTACGATTTTTTTCTAAAAATATGGATGACTTGATGGTGAATCGACGGTAACTCGGTAATGACTTGACTACAGATTGTAAATATACAAATTAAGGTTGATTTTATTATATTTTGTGTAAATGAATAAAAGGATAATATAGTATTTTAAATGTAATTACTTTTTTAAAAATATTTTTGGGGTGAACTCATAAAATGAGGGGTGTAGATAAACGTGGTAAAAAATAATAATTTAGGGGTGAACTCATAAAATGAGCGGGTGCACATAACCGTGATAAAAAATGATTTGGGGGTGAACTCCTAAAATGAACGGGTGCAGGTAACCGTAGTAAAAAAAGATTTGGGGTGAACTCATAAAATGAGGGGTGTAGATAATTTAGGGGTGAACTCATAAAATGAGCGGGTGCACATAACCGTGATAAAAAAAATGATTTGGGGGTGAACTCATAAAATGAACGGGTGCAGATAACCATAGTAAAAAAAATGATTTTTGGGTGAACTCATTAAATGAGTGGGTGTAGATAAAATATAAATAAAAAATTAAAATTGGTGTGTACCGATATCTTGCATGTACTCGAGTATCACCTTACAAATTAGGGTTGATTTTATTATATTTTGTGTAAATTAATAAAAGGATAATATAGTCCTTTAAATGTAATTACTCCATTTAAAAAAAAATCTTCTGAGGTGAACTTATAAAATGAGCAGGTATAGATAACCGTGGTAAAAAATAATTTTGGATGAACTTATAAAATGAGCGATTGCAGATAACCATGGTTAAAAAATGATTTGGGGTGAACTCATAAAATGAGCGGGTGCAGATAACCGTAGTAAAAAAATAATTTGTGGGTGAACTAATTAAATGAGCAGGTGTAGATAAAATATAAATAAAATAATAATTTAATTCTATTAAAAAAATCTAATTTTACGTTCATATTGTTTAATTTAAATAATATTATTATTAATTTTAATAAAGGATAAAATAGTAAATAATAAAATAAAATTTAAATAATTATTTTAAAATATTAAAAAAAGGCAACAGGTATCAAGTTAGGGCGACACGGAGGGCGACACAGAGCGATGCAATTTGACATCCGAACTATTAATAGTCCAGGCGATACGAAAACTATCCTAAGAAAATCCCTTCTTTTTTTATTTGTCCCTCAAAAGTTTGCGAAATAATCATCACAATCCTCACCCTCATAATATATATATATATACCCATCATGTCATTACTTTTGGACCCACCATACACTCAACCCACCTACTTTATTTACTTTATATATAAACGTTTACAAAATTACCCCTCAACGCTCTCATCATTACACTTTTACACTCAACTCACCTACTTTATTTACTTTATATATAAAAGTTTACAAAATTACCTCTCAACACTCTCATCATTACACTTTTTTCTTAAACCATGTGCCCAAAATTCCCCCATCATGCCATTACTTTTGGGACCCACCATACACTCAACCCACCTACTTTATTTACTTTATATATAACAACCCACCTACTTTATTTACTTTATATATAAAAGTTTACAAAATTATTCTCAACACTCTTATCATTACACTTTTTTCTTAAAGAACGTCCCATTTGCCGTTGGGCCAGGAGCTATTTTCGTTATATATCGATTAATTAACATTATAATGTATTAACAATCAACATTATAATTAAAATTTAACATATATATATATATATATATATATTCAACCTTATAATTGAAATTTAACAATCAAAATCATTTAATACGTTCAAGAAAATTAAAACTTCAACATTAATTAAACATAATTAAAATCATCATCATTTTGTCCACCTAAAAAAAATTAAAAAGCATAATGTATCAATCCCATCTTCAATTAAATTAAACAACATAAAAAAAAACACAAGTGTATCACTCATCGCCATCATCATCACCATCATCATCAAGCTCACGTCGACCTTGATCGACGGTACCGGACCCCGACCTACCACTTAGATTGGTAATCAAACTTTGAAGTAAAGTGATTTGGTTCGTGAATTCATTTCTCATGCTATTCACTCTGTCCAACATCTCTTGGCGCAACTGTTGACACTCTTGTTCAATACGTTGATCTAACTCCTCCCGAGTGTATCACCCATATGCCGTACCAGATGACGTCGAGCTAGGGCCGGAGATGCATCTATGCTTGCCCACTTGATCGAGACCTTTGACGCGTCCATGAGATTTTTTTACTTTCTTGAGGTACAACTCGAACATATCGGGTACCGGTAGAGCTATTATTCGAGCCGAGTCGAGCCGAGTATTTGAGGTTCGAGCTCGACTCGAGCTCTTATCGAGTCTAGCCGAGCTCGGCTCGATAACATTATCGAGTTAAAAATTGTGCTTGGCTCGACTCGTTAACGAGTCTAACGAGCTTAACGAGCCTATCGAGTCGAGCCTAACGAGTCTAATGTAAATTTTTACAAAAAATTAGTTATCGAGCCTAACAAGTCGAGCTCGAGCCGACTCGTTAGTAAATCGAGTATTTAACGAGCTCGAGCTCGACTCATTAAGCTAAACGAGTCGAGCCTTAACGAGTCGAGCTGAGTCGAGTCTCGTTAAGGCTCGATTCGGATAACAGCACTAGGTACCGATGTCTGATTGGAATCATCCCCTGAAGCTTGTTGGGTCAAGTGGGAGCCTCTCCTTTTGTGAGGGATTTTTTTTCCTCTTAATTTCCCTTGCAATATGGTGCAAATTTTGAAGTGGTAATTTGTTTTAATAAATGTTTTTGTAGAATAAGCTAAATTTGCTTTCACGTGAATAAATAAATAGGATAGTTTTCCAATATACGAGTAATAGATATGGAAAAATAGTACGTATATATACAAGTTCCAAAGCCACTCATCTTATCTTTTTGCATGCATGAAATGCTTTTTTATGATTTTTCAAGATTACAGAATATCCATATACTTTTTTTCTTTTCTTTTTTCCTCTTATAACTCGAACCATATTACATGAGAGAAACTATATAATGTTATGACAAGAATTGTATACATTTATGCTAAAATTGATTTTTGAAATAAAATTGAAAGTGGATAGTGTTTTAAAATTAAGCATTTTTAATTAATTTTGTATATGTTGTGATGTTTGCAAAAATAATAGCTTCTTTATAATTTTACAAAAACATCCGATCCTTATTACATTTGAATAAGTAATGGGTAAATAAAAAAATATTATTTAAATTGTGAGGGCAAAAATGTAAAATTGGTTACTACAATGATGAGAAGCACATACAAGCATGGACAAAAATATCCGGAAATTTCTCCGATATATCCTCGATATATCCATTTTTCGCAGTCATCGATATCGATATTGAGAAGAAACGATATTTCCACGATATTTGTAAAAAAAATAAAAAATATTGATAAAAATCGATATACAATATTAACAATATCGAGACTAATATCGGTAAAATATCGAAAGAATATCGGAAAAAAATAAAAAAATGTCTATAAATTTCAAAAAATATCATATGAAATAACATTGTATGCTATATTTTATATAAATTTATCATAGATGTATATGGATTTAAATTGTTTTCTTGAATTTATGTATTAAAAATTAGTTATTAAATTTCCACAATTTTTAAAATTTACCGATATCGATATTCGATATCGATATATCCATCGATATTTCCACAAATTTAAGGTCTCGATATTTCCACCGACACCGATATTTTTGTCCTTGCATACAAGCTATTAAATAATTTTGATTTAATTAATTAATTAATTATATTATGAATCTCACTATATATATATATTTTTTTTTTTTTGAGAGGATGAATCTCACTATATTTTGACTAGTTTTATTTATTGAATCTTAATTTTTGGGCGATTATGTAAGTTTATTAAACATTTTAATTTATTCTATTAATGAATTAAAATAGATAAAGTACTTATAGGATGTTTTCACATCAATTTTTTATTTATGAATAAAGTAGATAAAATACGTAGATATGAGAAAATGTAAATGTTTTTAAAAAAAATAAAATAAATACACTTTTTTTTTTTTTTTTTACGGGGAAAATAAACCCACTTTATGTATATACTTTTCAATAAATATATTAACACTCTTCGTTTCGATGGACATGACCCGAGAAATTTTCAATGGAATTGAAAGAGATCCGTAAAATTTGAATTGAACACGTTAAAAGGAGGATTGAGAGAGTTTATGAATTCCCGTCAAAAAAAAAAAGAGAGAGTTTATGAATTATGTATGGGATATCATGTGTTGAAGTAAAATGATGAAAGAATAAAAGAGAGTATGGAAACAGTTGTCAGCAATGTCCAAAATATGTTGACCCGCGCTTGGAACCTTTTCCCCATATATGATTAAAGCTAAAGTTTTATTCCATTTCCGACCCTTTTTTTCTTTTACTAATATTATGCTATTGATTCTATTCGACTACTGCCTCTTTAATTTTTTTATTATTAATAAATTTAATATTTATGATTTTTTTATTAATATTAACAACGTGAAAATAATTATAAAGGTATAAAAGGGGGATAATATACATCTGATCATATACAAGATTTTGACATTTTTTCAGTTTGATAGGTTAAGTTAAGTAAAGACAAGGGTTTAATCAGATCAAAATAAAATTATACTGTAATATATTATGTCACTATAAAATAACAGAATAAAATTATAAAATATAGTGTAAATGATTATGTCACTATAAAATAACACAATAAAATTATAAAATATAGTGTAAATGATTATGTTACTATAAAAATTCAATTGTATATTTATTTATTTATAGATACTCACTCACTCAGTCACACCCTAATTCTCCCCAACACCAAAATCTCTTTCTTCTCTCTCTCTCTTTTCTGTTTAAACATTTTAGATTTGTGGGTGTTAGCGACAATGAAGTTTGTTTTATTATTGGTTGTTTTGTTTGTGATGTCCTCCACTTCCACTTCCTCTGCCAGAAAATTGGCATCTGAAGAAGAAGCAAACATAAAAATCAACAATTCCGTTGGAGTAATAATTCATTCCATCGATCTTCTAGATTTACTTTTTTGTGAAATTAATTAATTAATTAGGTTTGATTTGTGCAGACAAATTTGATTGGAGTAGTGGAGTTTGATTGTGGGAATGAAGAAGAAGAAGAGTGCTTGAAGAGGAGGGCTGTTGCAGAGGCTCATCTGGATTACATCTACACTCAGCACCACAATCCTTAATGAATTCAAACAGACAGGCATGTTAATTTGTTTTTAATTAGGGATATTATATACCAATAATGTTAATTACTACTTTGTTTAATTCAACTCCATCTTCGACTGCTCCTTATTTTTTCAGACATATATGTATTGTGTTCCCTTCGGGATATTATCGCCTCTCTCTTTAATTCTCAATTACAATATGTTTGGGAAACTTTATTTTAAATTACTACTCCGTAGTTTTTTTCTTTTCTTTCTTTTAATGAAAATAAATACTATATGTATAAGCCGATTTAAATGATAAATACTAAAGTGAAATAATAGTTTCACACAAAACTCTCCTGTATTTATCTATACTATTATAAGTATTTCATATTCTCTATGTCAAAAGTAATCATAAACGGGAGGAAATATGAGGAGATATTTTCTATAGTACTATAGTTACTTCTTACTACTCATCACATATAGCCAGGGTTCCAATTTTTATTTTTATTTTTAATTACATTATATATCCTCCGTTTTTTTTTTCCATGACTCCAGAACATTATATTAATTTGGGTAGTGATTTCTAACCACTTGACCTATTCCACTTCGTCTCCAAATCATATTTTTAAATTTGAATCGGAATGTCATTGGGTTGAGTCAACTCAAAATTTAAGAATAGGCGGATAAAGAACTTGACTCGAGCATGACTCAACTCAGGGGAATGCTATACTTACCCACATGGATAATATTTATTCATCCATTGCTAGCTATTCAATAAGAAATTTTATTCTAATTAAAAAAATATAACATTTGAAAAGAGAGAATCATCAAAGTTCAAAGTAGTGTCTGGCGTACTCCATTTACATTCTCCATTTAGACCCTCACAATATAGATATGATAGAGTTATTTATAATGAGTTTAGATATATTTCAACTAGTTTATATTGAATTGAAGATAATATATTTTTTTATCATTTAATATAAACATAATCGAAGATTTTTTTGCATGTTGGGTATAAATTTTATTTTAAATCTACTTAAACATCTATTTTGAATCACATAGATAAATAAATTTAGTAAATTTTATATAAACATGGTTTTGCTGGAACACGCCGGCGAAGGTGGTCCGTCACTAGGATCGTTGTCGGATATCAAACGTACAAAAGATGAATAAAACCTAAATATGAGTCTAAAACAAAGTTTAGATTCGCTATCCTTAAAGATCGAGGTGTTGATTTCACTACGAATTTTCAAATTTGTCTCACAACCTCATTCGAACAATGAGTGGACGGCGCTCTATCAAACGTGGAGAAAATGTTCTTAGTTTTGTCTCCTTGAAACCCTAGTTGTTTTTTACTTTTTCATGTGTGCTAGGTTTTAGACTAACTCAAGACTCCTTTATATACTCTTCATAGGTTTAATGGGCCAGACTAAGGATCCATTAGAAGGTATAGGGTTTGGGCTTCTTACAGGCCCAAATACTCTTATGTTCAGTTCAAAACATATTATTTGGTCCGAGAACATTAATTCATCCCACTAGAGAATTAATGTTGCACTTTTATCCTATCCCGAATCGAATCAAGGCTTCTATTACACTTTATAATTCTCCGTGTTGAAGATATCGCACGTCCAATAATTATTAAAGCTTTTGACAGCTTTAAATAATTAATGTCTATAATTCTTTGAGTAGTACCACACAACCTCATTGTCGTACGAATTAAATCCACCTGCAGGGTTATTACAACAATCATTTATGAGTTTTCTCAAGGGGACGTCATCAGCCTGGATGTCCAGGACATGGTGCCCTAATGTCAATAAATAGACATCATGCGAGCGATGTCACTACCTAAAATACGGAGTGTGAAGAATCTACAAAAATTCTCACCGATGGTACATCAAAGTAGTGAACAAGCACCACACATATCTAAATATCACACTTACGATTAAGAATCATAAAAATTATCAAGACCTCTAGTTCTTCATAACAACCAGAACAAAAGAACATAACTTATCTGTGATCCATTCAGTATGTCACAGCGCACTAGTATAAAGTAATGACCAAGACAAGCCACCAATAAGTTTACACTACAACTTAAACCAATAGTTGTGTCCAGAACTATCTCAGTCGTGAATACTGTTTATATTTTACAAGGAACTTATAATGTGATCTTCTGAGTAACTACAAATCCCCCACATCGTCTACAATGTAAGATAAACAGACATACAATCAATCACTAAGAATGCAATAATGTGAAAAATCATTTATTTCAAATAAAAAAAAATCGAATATACAAATATAAAAATTCACTTTACATTATACACCAACTATATGAAGTTAAACTACTATTCATATTATGAATTGGAACTCTTAGGTTGATCCAAATTGATTAAGTTCCAAATTTATGCATGACCGCACGAATATAAATATAGTCATCAAATACCCTACAAAGTTTTTTTTCCCTCAACTCATGGGCTCGTGGGTTTTGTCAAACATTAGAGTATTTTATTATTTTATTTTAATGTTAATATAGTGTCAATAATAAAATCGAGTTTTATCATGATTTTGGAGATAAATTTTACGTTGATTGGAGTATCAATTAATGCAACACATCCGTAATCAGAGTTTGGGATGGAAATGAAACATTAGTTCATACAAATGAAAATTACTAGTTATAGTCTAAACAAATAAATCTAAATAATGTTCGTATTAACATGTGTACATTGGTTCGAATGTCAATGAATAATAAATTGTCATTTTTAAAAAGAGCAAATCTACTGGTTGATTTCACTTGTCAAAAAAAAAGAAGATTAAAAGATGGTAATTTTATTTACAATTAAGTTATTTTTAAGAGTTAAGAGTTCCTTTTTATACATTGCTAACTTTAATTTAATCTGCAAAATTACATTCACTTTTTTTTTTTAAATGACAACATGTGATGTGAGATATTACGAAATCATTTCCTGCAGGTTCAGAAGAAGATCCAAAAATTGTATAAAAATATTATCTCGTATAAAAATATGCCCAGTCAAATATTAAGTACAAATAATTTTGGAGTATAAATGGACAAGTTCAGTTTAATCTGTCCTTAATCAAGTAACTAATAAATTAAAAAATAAAACACACAACCCCAGTCAGGAATGTCAAATTATCTTTAGTATTATAATTTCTTCCCATTTCCTTGTTACAACTTACAAGTATAGTTTGATAATTTGGAGATGTTACATCAACTGAAAAGATAATAAAATTCTGGTACACAACCCAAAATTGGAAAAAGATGAGCACTTCCAATTAAAAAGGTGTGCCCACTTTTCAGCTATGAATATTACTCCGTACCACATTTTACCTTGTAAGAATATATTACTTTAAAAAATATTATGTATTTATGAATAAAAATTACTAAATAAATAAAGTAAAGAATAAATTAAATACAATAGAGAGAGATAAAGTAAATGAATATTTTTTAAAATAAAAAACAGGCACACTTATGCATGAAAAAACTAAATTTTTTTTTTTAAATCTCAGATCAAATGGATTCAATATAGGTTGTTTATGCGATCTCAAAAGGAGACCCTTTTTATGGCCTCGGGTGCGATTCTTAAAAAAATATGGAAGAGATTAGAGATGTGTTAGTCTGAGATATTTTCTATATTTTGAGGATAAAAAATAGAGTCTACTCATAAACTTGCGAAATATGCTAAAAATTAGACCTGTCAAGCAAGACGGGTCAACGGGGCGGAGCGGGTCAAAACCGTAAAATTCCATCATTTGGCGGGCCAGTCCGTTTATCAGGTGGACTGCTAAAACCTCAATCCAACTTAAAAATGGACTGACCGTAAATTTAGACGGGTCAATTTTTTTTTTTTTAACAAAAATATTGGAATGGATAAGAAGAATACAGCATAAAATATTAATAGATTGGTTGAAATGAGTGAGCTTATTATGCTATGTATTCATTTCTAGTCACATTTTGTCCTCACTTGAAGCTTCTTCTTTCTAATCATTACTTGCTACTCTGTTTTTCACTAATCCCACGTTAACTATAATGAAAATAGATAATTGTAGTGGTAATTCACTTTCATTATGTTTCCTATAATGAAACTTAAACTAAATTAATTATTACCCCATATTTTCATTTTTTTTCTTCATATTAATTGATCAACTAAGATTTCATACATTTCTCCTAAATTGTTTCACTATTTCTTAATAAACAATTAATCTTTGTCTTCATTCATTTCAAGGTGATAGCAGAACATTTGCAACACTTATATATGTGACGACTATTCTCATTATAATTCACTACTCCCTCCACTTTAAAATAAGTGTCACTTTGCCTTTTTATTTATTTTTATAATAAGTGTCATTCTATGTTTTTTTCTTTAATTTTGACAATTTTACCCTTATGATTAATTTGCCTTCAATTTCAATTAATATAATAGCATAAATCATGGAAAAATCATAAATATTGTATATATAAATATCACATACATTCTTGACCACATTCTTTACTAAACAAAAATTTAATATCAAAACTATTTATCATTAATGAAGGGTAATATTGACCACAATTTAATATCTTAATTTGTTGAAAAATGTTAAAATGACACTTATTCAAAAATGGAGGAAGTATTAAATACTATAATATTTGTGAATATATATATATATATATATATAATCAAATCAGAGTATTACACTTAGAGAAAATTGACTATTAATTAATGTTAGAAATCTCGTCATTATAACTTTTATAGTTAAAATAATTTAATGAAAATTAATTCTTAAATTCTTGTTATTAAAGTTTTTTTTTTTTTTGACTAGAGAGTTATAATGAAGAATTAAAAGTGAATTTGCTTGTAGAGTTATCAAAATTTTGATGTTATATGTACCTTACTATGACTATATATTAATGCAAAATATATGTATTCGAAATTTCTGGATGAAAAGTTGTAGGATTGAATTAATTGAGTTGAGTGCATGCGTGAAATTAAAATGTTTTATTGTGTAATCAAATTGTGTGTAATCGGGATTTATACTGATAAATTTTACTATGACTATCAACTAATGCAACACATCCATATTTGAATTTCAGGATGAATTGAAAAGTGAAAGAATTCATCTCATTCGGATTAGATATCATCACAAAATTTCATTTTCTCTAAAAAAAAAAATTAAATTTATAGAAATTGGTAAAACTAATTCATTTATATTATACTTTCACAATACTCCAAAAATTGACTAATTTTGTTATTTTTCGTTCCAAAATTTGACTAGTATTTTTTAAAATGTCAACATCTCACTATATTTCTACTTTTCTTCTTTCCTATCTCTCATTACATTATCTTTCTTATCACTTTCCACCAACTTTATACTAGCAAGACCCGCGAAATTCGGGAGATGGTAAAATAAATATTATTTAATAAATTTTAATATAATTATTAAATAAAGTTATAATTAAAATTAAAAAATTTAAACAAAGTTGAAGAGTGAAAAAAGAGAAAGAGAAAATTATTTAAATATTTCATAAAATCATGTGTCAAATTAAAATAAATGTGTCAATTGCAAGGAAAACGAGGAGTATGAAATTTCAAAACAAAAAGTAACCAAGATTGATTTCATTTAGTCCAGCAAGACTGCTTATAATTTATAAACACAAGAGACCTTGCCCCCATTTAAGATTACTAGAAATTCTTTTAAGTTTTTTTTTTTTTTGAAAGGAAGAAATTTTTTAAGTTGAAATTCTAAGAAACACAAGCTTTCAATCACTCTACCAAGAAACACTTGTTTATATGAGTTTTTTTTTTTTAAGTGTTTCAATATATATGGTGTTTGTCTATACTCATGATCTTAAGCATATATATCCATGTTTAGAAGATAAATCATATTCTTAATCTTAATTATGATTTGCCACATAATTGGAAAAACCCAAATTAACCCAAATCTTCTAGTGGATCGATAGTTAGGTTTGTTGAAAGAGTTGTGTTTGTAAGAGGGGACTAGACCTTATAGTAAAAAATAATAGTGGTTGAATCATTGTTGTAGGGGAGAAGACTAAGTGTAGTAGTTAATTAAATATTATTAGCTTGATGTGGAAGAAGCTCTTCAAACCACCATACAAATACTTGTGTTATCATTGTCATTCATTAATATATACTTACAAACGAGAATTAAGAATAACTACAATTGGGTATTCAATTTTAGGAATAACTCCAAGTTCAAATTTTTATTACTTAGAGCTACAAAATGGGGGTATGGACTTACAATTATACCCTTCATTTAACTTATCCTTCCTTACAATCTGAAAAAAATCAAATTTAAATGTTCAATCATAGGTCATTTTTTTTTTTGTTTAGTAGGTTCATATGTCTATCTACAACCATAGAAAACTCCCTTTCAAGATCATAGACGAAGCTAGAACATCTACCACAATTTTCTTTTTGTACTTTTGTGTTTATTTCTAGCTAAAATTTGTGTACTCTGCTTTTTTTCAAATTTTTTGAAAATAAACATTACAACGTTCTTTTTTCCAGTACATTTACATGGTTTGTTATTTTGTTGTGTTTTATTCTAGCTCTAATCTCTTTATACTCTTTAATTTATTGCAGAATTTGAGGGTCTATAGATTTTAGGGTACTTGTTTATTCAAAGTTATACAAGTTCGATTAATAATGCTCTGTTTTTTTGTCTCTGGTTTGGTTCACAAAAATGAAAGGGAAAAGAGGTAAAGAAAATGATGATGTTGATGATAGGAGGAAATGTAAAATGATAATTGAGTGTTATATCATGGTTAAATTTCCTAAACCCTTTTGTAGTTTTGTTAATCTATTGTTACTGATTATAAAATTTAAATAAAGGAAAGAGGACTGCTTCTTTAAACGACAATTTTTCAGACTCATGTAACAAATTTGAAATAATTTAAGTATATTTTCTTACCAATAATTCAAGTGAATGACATATTTTTGTATGTGCAGGTTCCGATTTGAACAATTTATCGTGGTTCTTTTACAATTCTTTGTGTCCGATAATAGCAGACTCTCAGGATTTCTATTTGTCTGGATCATTTGTTGTGGTAATTTATAAATTGATTATTTAATTTTAATAATTTGTTTATATGAATTTTCTATAAATCTCACACTATATTGTTTATTAATGGTTATTAAGGTTGAATACATTGATAGAAAGCTCCGTCTTCACTTCAAATCAAACAAAATTTCTCACCCCTTACTGAAAACACGTTTGAAGAAACCTGCAGCAGTTGATTGTATGCAACAAACCTCTAGGACACTTGATTGCAGAGTGGTAGTTTGTCAAAATATCGAGAACATAATTAAGGGAATTCCTACTAAGACTGGTGCGTTATCAATAATTGAGGTTGGAGATTACAGGTCTAAAATGATTACTCTGTTTGTTGATCCTGCAAATGTGAACTTGGAGGTCACACAAGTTTAAATAGGGCTTTTTAACACATTTTAGTTTTTTGTAAATATTTTGGATATTATGTTTTAGGTATGAATTTTGTTATTGTTGATGTTGTACCAGTGATGAACAAAATGTTCCATCACTTTGTGCAACATCATAATTCGCTCTTTCTCCTAACGCTAACTCCGATTTTTCTATGTTGTTTGTAATTTCCTTTTATGCAGTTATAGGGCTGGACGGTTCCAGATCTGGCAGTTGCATGAGGAGTGAGAAAATACCTACAATCATGGAAGTTCAGATTAACTTGGAAGTTTCCTTATTTTTAGGAGTTAAGAAGAGTTACATAGATCATGCGATCTATGGGAGTTGAAGGCTGCAGAATTATCTATAAATAGAGGATGTCTTCAACGCTAAAATTAGAGAGAAGAAAAGTTCACCAAGACTAAAGTTATCGAGTGCACGTGTCTATTTAGTTTTAGGAATATCATCGTTTCCTCTTTCTGCGTGTGATAGATTAGTTGTAAACTCTATCAAGTAATCTAGCACATTAGTTTGAATCTAGAAGATTTATGTATAGACCGAATTGAGGAGTTGTTCCATAAAAGTTATTCTAAATTCGTAGGGCTGTCAATACCGTGTAATTGCTACTGTCTTACCTCGAAGAGGTTTTTGGCTCTTGTTTTACTAATCATATTTTTAATGAAACAATATAAACTTATTTATAGTCTATACAAAACTTTGAATACTCTGTTGTTTCGTGTTTTTAATTTCCGTTACTCTAATTGTTGTCTTCGTTGTTCCATCATTGTAAGACAACACCTCTGAAAAACACGCACACACACTTTCAGCAAGGAGGAGTGTTTTTGCTGGTTGGACTCAACCACGAACTACGGCGGATGATGATAATGAGTAACGAGTCAAGAGAGAACTCAATTGGACCAATGATGAAATCACGGCTGCAAGCTATAATTCAAAGGCGTTGAATGCAATCTTTACCTCGACTGATGTCTCAATGTTCAAGATCATTTCAAATTGCATATCCTCGAAGTAAGCGTGGGATCGACTGCAAGAACATTGAGAAGGATCGGATAGTGTACGAAGGACAAGACTACGTATGCTTGGAAACAAATTCAAGAATCTAAGGATGAAAGAAGATGAAACAATTTATGCCTACAACGAAAGGTTGACTGAAATTTCAAACGAAGCTCATTCACTTGGTGATCCAATATCCAATACAAGGTTAGTTCATAAAATTTTTAGACCAGTCCCTAAACATTTTGATCCTAAGATATGTGGTATTGAAGAAGCTAAGGACACTAATGTTCTAAGACAAAATGAATTAATTGGTATATTGAAAACCTATGAGATGAACTTTGCTGAAAAGAATGATGAAAGTGATAAGAAAGTTTTAGTTTTTAAAGGTAATGCTTCATCCAGTACTGATAAATCTTCGTATATTACTGAAATTGAAACTGATGATGATGATGTTTTCGAGGAATGTCTCAACAATCCTGGCAACATGGCCTTAATCACTAAACAGTTCAAATCATTCTTGAAAAATAGGTCAAACAAGTTTAAAGACAGTATACAACCTAAGGTTCAGATTAATAACACTCAACAATTGCCTGTTAGGAAAAATACTTTCAATCAATCTAAGAAAATTGATAAGAGTAGCAAATTCAAAAATGATGTTGAATTTAGAAAGAAAGTCAAATGTGATGCTTGTTCTGGTTTTGGTCATTATGCTAATGAATGTGTCAACACCTTGCTAAAAAGAAAATTGAATTTCAGTGCTACTATGAGTGGTGAATCTGATGCTGAAAATGAAATTGAAGATGAGAACATGCTTTTTCTGGAAGAATTGATTTTGATGATACTTTTATTGATGATTTGGATGATGATTATTCAGATGATGAGCTAAATGTGCCTACATTTCAGACATAACCGAGTAATTTCAGTCCAAAATCTAACTGTTTTGCAAGTTCAATTTCTGAGACATGTACTTCAAGCAACATGAACTTATCCAAAAGTGAAATTGATGATCTTTATAAAACTGTTTCTAAACTAGAATCTATGCTTACAAAGAAAGATCATGAGATTTCAAAACTTAAAGATAGGTTGGATGTTTCTATTTTGGATTTCAGAAAATACTCATACGATAAACCTTTAATTAATGATAATTCTTTCAAAAGTCATAAAGTTTCTAAAATTGAAAAATTAAATTGAACTCTAAAGTCTATGACTATAGAAAATTCTGATTTGAGAGATTCTTTAACAAGATTAGAAAGTATCTTAACTAAAAAGGACTTGGAGATTTGTAAGCTAAATGATAAGTTGAAGGAATCTACATTAAACTTCAAGAAATTTTCAGAAGGAAGGACAAATCTGGATCATGCGTTAAGGATAGGTAATCCAAGAAAAAATGGACTTGGATATAATGGTATGTCTTCTAAACCTTCAAATGCTAAAATGCCTATTGTGTTTGTAAAAGCTGAAGCTAAAAATGATTCTAACACCTCTACTAAAGCACAAGTTTCTGTTGATAAAGGAAATACATGTTGTTACTGCTTAAAAAATGGACATACACGATCATACTGTTTCAAACGAATGAAAGATAAGAAAACTGCCAAAATGTTGTCTAAAATGACTCATTATGCGGAACAACATTCTACACAAAACGCTTATGTTTCTAAATCTGATATGGTGTGTAATGTTGTGCATATGTCTTTGAAAGCCTGTATTCCTAGTTTATGGTACTTTGATAGTGGCTGTTCTAGATACATGACCGAACAAATTAATTATCTTTCTGATTATAAGGTTTATGATGGTGGAAATGTTACCTATTGAGGTGGTTCTAAAGGTAGAATCATTGGAAAAAGAACACTTAATGTATCTGGTTTTTCTAAATTATCAAATGTTTTACATGTTGATGGCTTACTTGCAAACTTGATTAGCATTAGTCAATTATGTGATGATGACCCACATGTTAAATTTGATAAGAATTCTTGCTATGTTCTGGATAAAAATTCTAATTGTGTTATGACAGGAACAAGATAAGTCGATAATTGTTATTTGATTGAATCAAAAGAAATATGCAATAATGTTAAATTGATTAAAATACTCTTTGGCACAACAAACTTGGACGTGTTAATTATAAACAGATTCAACAACTGATTAGATTAGGAGCTGTTACAGGTTTTACCTAAACTTCAGTTTGGAAATACCAAGATTTTTGGCCCGTGGCAAAAAGGTAAGCAAGTTAGAGTGTCTCACAAAATGTTGGGACATTGTTCAACAAAACATTACTTTGAACTGCTGCATATGGATGTGATGGGTCTAATAGAAACTGAGAGTATTGGTGGTAAGAGATATTCATTGGTTGTGGTTGATGATTACTCAAGATACACTTGGATTGAATTTCTAAAATAAAAATCTGAAACTTTTTCTGTCTTCAAAATTCATTATAAAAGATTCAAAACTGTTTTTAACTCTAAAGCATGCAGAATTAGGTCTGATCACGGAAGAAAGTTTGAAAATTGTTCTTTTACTGAATTTTGTGAAAGTAAGGGTATCATGCAAGATTTTTCTTCACCTAAAACTCCACAACAAAATGGTATTGCTGAAAGGAAGAATAGAACTCTTTAAGAAATGGCTAGATTTATGCCTTTATCCAAACAACTTTCTAAAAGATTTTGAGCTGAAGCATTGAACACTGTATGTCATATTTCTAATAGAGTTTATATTCGAGCAAACACAAATGAAACTCCATATGAAATTCTAAATAGAAGAAAACCAAATTTGAAATATTTTCATGTGTTTGGATGTATTTGCTATATTTTGAATGATAGAGATCAATTGCATAAGTTTGATTCAAAAAGTGACAAGGGATTCTTATTAGGCTATTCTAGAAATAGCAAAGCCTAATGAATTTATAATCTAAGGACTGATACTGTGCAAGGATCTGTAAATGTGGTATTTGATGATGATGCTAGTCTTACAGGTCAAAACATTGAAGATGATGTATCTGATCTAGTTGAAATTTCAATAGATTTTGAGACTTCTGAATAAAATCAAAGTGTTGATCCAGATGATGCAACACATGTGCAAACAACTTCGAAAAATTCAGAATCACCAGAAAATATTTATGAATATCAGAAAACACCATCTACCAGAATACTTAAGAATCATCCTCAAAACCAGATCATAGTCAAAACCAGATCATAGGTGAACAGTATACAGGTGTTCAAACAAGAAGAAGACTGGGTATGATAATGTTCCTAGACCTGATAATGTCAATGTTATAGGAACTAAGTGGATATTTAAAAACAAAACTGATGAAATAGGAAAGATCATTAGAAACAAAGCTAGGCTTGTGGCTCAAGGTTACACTCAAGTTGAGGGCATAGATTTTGATGAAACATTTGCTCTTGTAGCTAGAATCGAGTCTATTAGATTATTACTTGCCATTGCATGTTTCATTGATATAAAGTTGCATCAAATGGATGTTAAGGTTGTATTCTTGAATGAAATTCTTATGGAAGAAACTTATGTTGAACAACCAAAAGGTTTTGAAAATCCTGAATTTCCTGACCATGTATTTAAATTGAAAAATGCCTTATATGGATTAAAACAAACACCTAGAGCATGGTATGAAAGACTAACTGATTTTCTAATTGAATTTGGATTTGTTAGAGAAGAAGCTGATAAAACTTTTTTTATTAAACATGCTAATAATGATATTGTGATTGCTCAAATTTATGTTGATGATATAGTATTTGGATCTACTTGTGATCATATGCTTAAAAAGTTTGTGAATGAAATGACATCTACTTTGAAAATGTCTATGGTTGGTGATTTAAATTACTTTCTTGGACTTCATATTAAACAACATAAAAATGACATTTTTATCACTCAAAGCAAGTATATTAAAAGTTTAGTGAAAATTTTCGGCTTAGATAATTCTAAACACATGAATACCTATGTGATCAACTCAAAAACTGAGTAAAGACAATATTGGACAAAATGTTGACCCAACATTATACAGATCAATGATCGGAAGTCTTATGTATTTAACCTCTAGTAGGTCTAATATCATGTTTAGTGTATGCTTTTGAGCTAGATATCAATCTAATCCTAAAAAATCACATATGAATGTTGTTAAAAGAATCATACGATATGTTGCAGACACATGTGATTTGGGCATATGGTATAGCAAAGACACTAACTATACTTTGATAGGATATAGTGATGAAGATTGGGCAGGTGATAGTGATGATCGAAAGAGTACAAGTGGTGGTTGTTTCAACATGAGAAACAAATTAATCTCATGGCACAGTAGGAAACAAAATTGCGTTTCTCAATCCACTTCTGAATTTGAATACATTGCAGCAGGGAGTTGTTGTACTCAATTACTTTGGTTGCAAAAAATGTTCAATGACTATGGCATTAAAAATGATAAGCTAACTGTATTTTGTGATAATACTAGTGTTATAAATATATCTAAGAATCCTGTGCAACATTCTTTGACAAAGCATATAAGTATTAGACACCATTTTATTAGAGATCTTGTTGAGAAGGAGATTGTGAAGTTAGAATATATATCTACTGAGAAACAACTAGCTGATATTTTTACAAAAGCCCTTGATGATAAGAGGTTTTCATCCCTTCGAAAACCTCTTGGATTATGCACTATCTGAAAAATTCTGACTAAATATTGTATCAAATGTGTAAATATTTGAGACAACATATGGAATAGTCTTTTACATTTTTCTGAATATTTTTCTGTGTTAGATTTTAAGTAATTCTTCTGTGTAAATGTTATTTAAGCCTTGAAAAAGTGTTGTTAAAATTTTTGTTCTAGACATACATCTCTTAAATGCAAAAATGGATCACAATTTAGATGCTTAAAAATCACTGAGTAACTATGGGACATGGAGCTCACTACTACGATGTTCTCTTTTCAAAAAGTGATTAAATCATGCATCAAATTATTCATATATCCATTGAGTAACTATGGGGCACGGAGTTCGCTACTACGATGCACTCTTTTCAAAAGATGGATCAATATGAAATAAAAAAAATATATGTGTAATACAAATGCAGCAAATTCATGTAAAACAGTGTTGAGATGTATGTGGGCCAACATTATGAGCGACATTAAAAATGGTTCGAATTTCAGTTACCTTTATGAATTATTTATTTTTTGAATATTAGATTAATTTTTTAGATTTATTTATTTGATTTATTTCTAGGTCAGCATTTAATTCTAGATATTTATTGCATTTTCTATATTTATTTATTTATTTTAATTGGCAGTTTTTATTTCCTGGTTTTTCTCCCACAAACTTCACACGATCGTACATGACAAAAGTTATCTCCCACTATTCCACTATTCAAATCCACTTCTGAAAAATTACTTATGATCAATCTCTCTCTATATAAGACTCTCGATCAAAATGAATGTCTACTTATCTTATACATTGCATCATTAATTTATTGGCACAAGGAATTAAAAGGTATATTTGTAGTTCTAAGACTACAAAATAGGGTTGAATTATTACTTAGCCTACAATATTCATTAAGATTTCTTGTAATTTGAAAAGGCTTTTTCACTTTTGATTTGATTGTTGCAGGCTTTTAAAGATAGAAAAGGCATCATCTTCTTCACCGAAACCGAGCTCAAACCCTTCTTCCTCATCCATCTCTCAAACAAACCTTAACCTACTAGCATTTATGACGTCCACTCCAAACGTTTCAGAAAATATTGCATCAACTGAACTCGGCTCACCCACTATTACGATCGGGTCGGTTGAAATTCAATTCCCACAATTCAAAATTATGTTTCTGAAACACCAAAAACTCCAGAAATTCCATCCACTGAAACTCCTGAAATTACCCCATCGATGGAGTTTGGACCTCTGGGTATTCGCACAGAAATTGCTCAAGCTTCAAAACCCACTTCTGTACCAGAATCTTCAAGTGCTCCACCGGAAACAGAGTGTGTGCCTCAGAATGACGGGTCTCTTGAAGATGACATTCTTCAAACAGTTCTAGTGCATAGCTTCTTTCCTCTGGGCACTCTGTTCGAAGTTCTATAACAAGCATTTGAGTCACTTAGTAAAAAGACAGTTTATCCTGTGATAGTCCTTGGAGATGAAAAACTTGACAATGCAATGTTCAATACCATTCATTCTCCAAATTTTTTCAAAGGTAAAAAGGTTAAATCTTCCTCTTCATCCTCTGATACAACACTTGCTTCTAGATTTCAAAGAGTTCATCGTAAAAGAAAGAGCACCCCAATTCGAAAGTGGGGGAGTCGAAGAAAATCACAAAGAACTCTTGGAAAGAAGGTGGACTACACTGGAAAAATAAAGAAGGTGCATACTTATGGTGGTTCTTCAAATCTAGTGCATGTGACTGATTCTGAATCTGATTCCCCTGCTGAGAAGACATCTTCTGATGATCAATTCAATCCAGTTGATGAGGATACAACTCCTAATGATGTCTAAATGGAAGGAAACACTAATGATCATAACAAGGCTGCTGAGTCCGAAAATGTTGCCTCTCTGATGGCAACATCCGATGGTTCGTCACCACCATCATCCTCTGGCCCTTCTGATGAGGATGGTGACAGTGACAATGAGGTACAATCTGACCCTTTATTTAGTTCGGATAATGAAGAAGAACTTAGAAACGATCAGAACAGTGAAAGATATAGGACAATTCGAACACAATTGATTGCTAGTGAAAGGGTAATAAAAATTTCAGACTTTGAAGGGGTTAATATGATAGGATTTTTAGAAGAGATATCCTTTTCATATTCCTTACAATTTGCACGCCCATATTATGTTGAGTGGATCTGTGAATTTTATGCCAATGTAAGCAAGTTTACCATTAGAGTAGAGTCTCCTAGGTATGGGAATGTGTGGTTCTGTGGTAACACTATTGCTATCACTCCTAGACTTATAAAAATTATGCTCAAGACTAGGATTATGGATGATCCTGTTGTGTCTGATCACAATGAGGTTATTTCAGTTATCATCGGGGGTCGAGTCAAAAAATGAAAACACAAACTTTTAGCCTCCCCTTTAACTAGCTTGTATTATGTTCTTCATAAGTTAGTGTGCTACAACTGGCTACCTACCACGAACAATACTACCCTTACTCTAGATCGAGCCATCCTTTTATATAAGATAGGGAACCTCAAACAATTTAATCTTGGTCAAACTATCTTTGACAACATGATGTCGTATGTGCGTAATCTAAAGGGAAAGGGACTTATTCCTTATCCCTGTTTGATCTACAAGTTCCTTGAAAACAAAAAGTTTGTTTGACCAGAAAATGATGTAATCAGTGGTTATGTACCTCACTACACCATCTCGCATCAACTGAAGACAGGAAACCGACTGTGTGATCTACCACTTCATGGCACACGAAATGTTCCTGAAGATGTCCCATCATCTTCACAACACAATTCGCATGCAGGTACCATTGCCTCTGTGCACTTGTCTCATACTTACATACAGAAGCAGATTGACACCATCCAAACCACGATCACCAATCTTCAAAGCACAGTGGAAGACTTGATTATACAGAAGCACTTTTGGGAACACTTGCTTTCTACTCCAACAGGGGGAGTAGCTGATGCTGATGTTACTAGTGGTGATAATGTTTCCAATGCTAATGATGGATCATTTCCTGGAGCAACTGATGTTGATGACGTTCCAGTTGTTGATCAACCAAATACTGATACAACTCATGCCGTAGAGAAAAGTGTCGATGCAGTTCAGCAAGATCAAGACGATGAAGACCTCCATAGACATTATGGAGACATTTGATTAAAGCATAAAGACAGGGGGAGAACTTGTGTTGACGGGAGTACGTGCAGACTACATGAAGATGCAACTGATATCATTTCGCCCCAATCCTTGCCCTCAATGCAAGTTTTCCCCCTGTCTTCATGCTTTAATCAAATGTCTCAATAAAGTGTATGGAGGTCTTCATCGTCTTGATCTTGCTGAACTGCATCGACACTTTTGTCTACGACATGAGTTGTATCAGTATTTGGTTGATCAACAACTGGAACGTCATCAACATCAGTTGCTCCAGGAAGTGATCCATCCCCAGCATTGGGAACATTATCATTTCTTGGAGCAACTGATGTTGATGACGTTCCAGTTGCTGATAAACCAAATACTGATACAACTCATGCCGTAGATAAATGTGTCGATGCAGTTCAACAAGATCAAGACTAAGACGATGAAGACCTCCATACACTTTATGGAGACTGTAACAACAAATTTCGTGAAATTAATATAAGAACACGAATTTGAAATACAATTTTATTTACTTCGGATTAAACCGAGTATATTTTGTGGGTTACAAATCTCTAATTTATTCCTCTAATTCTTCTCTTCGAATCTTGACTTTGACTTGGATGGTTTTTGGGGCGTGATCTTCGCTTCGATCTTGACCACGATTGAATTTGATGATTTGTAACGTTAATCCAAGGACTTGACGTCTTGTTTTGGATTAAACGCTGATTTGGGGAGTTTTGGACGAACACCTTCGAATGCGATGAAGAACGCCTTTGAATCTTCAAGAACCAACTAAGAACGTCTTCGAAACTTCAAGAGTTCGCGAAGAACACCTTTAAATCTTCAATGAGTCCGCGAAGAACACCTTTGAGAAGAACGTCGATGTGAGGGGTTTAACACCTTAATCTCGGATCAAACGTCGTCTTCAGATGATTTGGGTGAAGAATGCCTTTGAAGCTCCTTCGAATGCTCAAGAACGCCTTGAATCTCTGTAGAGAATTCTAGAGTCTTAAAAATGCTTTTTATGTGTGTCCTAAATGAATGAGGGGAAAACCCTATTTATAGGGTGAGGGAGTGAATATTTTTCCTCTTTATCATGCCACATGGCGTCTTCTTATTGGCTGATGCCGATTTGATTGACCTGATTGATTTAATTTAATTCTCTTCCATTTTTGAAGAGATGTGATTTGACTTCCTCCACATATGGTAAGTCAACTGTATTCTTACCAACTACGAGTGTTTTTTTATACTCGTATAATTTGACCGGCTTGTACCGTGTATATTAAATATACATAATTTAACTATTTAATTTGAGTATTAGCTTTATTAATTCTCAAAATTAAAATAGCAAATTAATTCAATTTAATATATATTTGCGTGTCACCATTTAATTGGGTCAAATTTAATGTGCTTACAGAGACATTTGATTAAATCATGGCGACAGCCGACAGGGGGAGAACTTGTGTTGAGGGGGAGTACGTGCAGACTACATGAAGATGCAGCTGATATCATTTCGCCCCAATCCTTGCCCTCAATGCACCATTATATTTGTTCTCCTCGTTGTAATGGTTAATATTTAATTCTGTTAGTTTTTTTTTTTTGTTTGAAAACAATTTAATTTCTGTATTGTTTTTTTTAGATATTTTCAGTTTATTAGGATTTCCTTATTATTACTTTAGGATTTCTTTTTGTTGTTATTTATTTTAGTTTTTAATCTAAACACAGTGTTTTTAGTGTTTAGAGCAAGACCTGTCACCTACATTTGGTTATTACGGTTTTATGTCATTTACTTGATGTAAACTTTGTATATTTTTACTTTGAACAATTCTGTTTGTTTAACATCAGAAGTGTTGTAGTAGAAATGTCAAATTTGGGGAGATTGTTGATGTTGTACCGGTGATGAACAAAATGTTCCATCACTTTGGGCAACATCATAATTCTCCCTTTCTCCTAACGCTAACTCCAATTTTTCTATGTTGTTCGTAATGTTCCTTTTATGCAGTTACAGGGCTGGACGGTTCCAGATCTGGCATTTGTATGAGGAGTGAGAAAATACCTACAATCATGGAAGTTGAGATTAACTTGGAAGTTTCCTTATTTTTAGGAGTTAAAAGGAATTACATAGATCATGCAATCTATGGGAGTTGAAGGCTGAAGAATTATCTATAAATAGAGGTTGTCTTCTACGCTAAAATTAGAGAGAAGAAAAACTCACCAAGACTAAAGTTATCGAGTGCACGTGTGTATTTAGTTTTAGGAATATCATTGTTTCTTCTTTCTGCGTGTGATAGATTAGTTGTAAACTCTATCAAATAGTCTAGCACATTAGTTTGAATCTAGAAGGTTTATGTATAGATCGAATTGAGGAGTTGTTCCATAAAAGTTATTCTAGATTCGAAGGTTTGTCAATACCGTGTAATTGGCACCGCCGTACCTCGAAGAGGTTTTTGGCTCTTGTTTTACTAATCATATTTTTAGTGAAATAGTATAGACATATTTATAGTCTATACAAAATTTTGAATACTTTGTTATTTCGTGTTTTTAATTTTCGCTGCTCTAATTGTTGTCTTCGTTGTTCCATCATTTGTAAGACAACACATCTGATAAACACGCACACACACTTTCAGTTATCATACAAGGTGTGTATGACTTTTGGTTCTTACTGATGAATCTTCATTTTGTTGCTGTGAAATTAAATTTTAATATGAATTTATTAAATGTCTCTGAGTATTTACTTACCAAATACTAGAGTGAGTGTATAATGTTTTTATCTAGGCCCTGAATTTGGGATGTGACGAATTACCCAAATCTTATCTAGGTTTTTTTTATGGGTCAATATTATTTAATAACTCATTTAGATGGATTATTGTTTAATATGGGCCAATATTATTTAATACTACCTTCATCCCACAAGTGTTTCCACCACAAAATTGGCACACTTTGTAAGAAAAAAGTGTAATGAGTGGAGTGTTGAGGGATAATTTTGTAAGATTATATGTATAAAGTGAAAAGGTGATTGGAAAGAGTGTAAAAGTAATGACATTTTGTGTAAATATATGTGAATATTGTGAGAGTGAGGTTTATGAGAGAGTTTCCTTTTATGGGTGTGCAACTAATTGTGGGACGGACAAATAAGGTAAGTGTGCAAACAGTTGTGGGACGGAGAGAGTAGCTCATTTAGATGGATTACTGTTTAATATAGGCCAATATTATTTAATAGTCCATTTAGATTTAATATGGGCTATATATCCCATAATTTAATAACATGTAATATAATAAATTTATTAAATATAATCAGTCTCGGTCCATCAATTTTATGTAGCTATTTTTTTGCGCCATAATTAAGAAAAAAAAATTACGTATTTAATAGCCCATTTAGGTTTGTAGAATGACCCAAATTTTATCTAGATTTTTTTATGGGCTAATATTATTTAATAGTCCCCTTAGATGGATTAGTGTTTAATATGGGTTTATATTATTTAATAGTCCATTTAAATTTAATATGAGCTATATAGCCCATGATTTAATAACATGTAATATAATAATTTTATTAAATATAATCAGCCTTAATCAAACCCATTATTTTATTTTATTTTTTGATTTTTTTTCACAGTTTTATATAGCCCATTATTTAATAACATGTAATATAATGCATTTACTGCAAAATGATGCATATATTATAAGAAACTGAAAAATAGATACACCAAAGCATAATGTTAGGAAAGACAAACTAGATACAACTTCGCAAAATTCCAATAATTAGAAACCAAAAAGAGATTTTAAGAATTTAGGCCTATCCTGCATTATAACTAATATACTAATAAAATCGACTTGGACGACATACTGAGTCAACATCTTTTATAACTGTGCAAAATCCTTCCACGATCTCTTCCCCCTCAGTATCTTGCACATAGTCTTCTTTATATCCTAGCAACAATAATCTCTGACCGGTGTCTTCCTAAACATCACCTTCTTGTCATCTGGTTTCAAAATCCACAATGGTTAGAGGGTAAAAACCATTGGGCCATTGATGATTGGATTTGTTTTTATTGTGAATTTTTGCCAAGACTCAATACCGCCATACCCACGCAGCAACCAAAATGTGTATGCCTCAATAACCATGATGGAAAATATCACCAATGTATGATCATCCAATCTACCAGCATTAAATAATTTCTTAACTTCTTTTGGAAAATATGTAAAACCCCAAGATTCATCCTCAAAATTAAAATTTACTAATATTAGATTATCACATTGGGTAGAAGTCTCCCAAAAGAGTCGCCCCCTCACAAAAATTTCAGGACTCTTGAAAGGATAGTTGACTGAAAAATTTGAAACCTGTTTTCCATACCTTAGAGCGTACATGGAACACATTTACTTCATTTTAAGTTCGTCGGTGTTTTCGAACATTGATATTTCATCAAATTGTAATCGTCTATAGCAGAATTGTAGCCCAAGCCAAAAAAACACAGATGCCCAAGACGTTCCCTCCGCGAAAACGATTTTTATTGATGGGATTTAAAAAATATCTATAGTGGTTGGATTAACAAGCAACAACTTGTCATCAAGAGTTGCGATACATACTAGGCCATCGCAGATCTCCAACGGTGCACATCTCCCTTCGTCGGCATAATCTATTACCCTTGTGTTGGCCATTGTAAAGGGTGGGCTGACTTCGTATACTAAATGAGGTGGGGTTTCATCGAGATCGAAGAACATGGTGTTTCAATTCATGCTCTTCATCTGAACCAAATGATTGTTTGCAAATTGCTTTGTTGACATAAACTTGCTCTGTTAACCCTAAAATTCATCCTCAAAATTAAAATTTACTACTGTTAGATCATCCCATTGGGTAGAAGTCTCCCAAAAGAGGCGCCCCCTCACAAAAATTGCATGACTCTTGAATGGATAGTTGACTGGAAAATTTGAAACTTGATTTCATACCTTAGAGCGTACATGGAACACCTTTACTTCAGTTTTGAGTTCGTCGGTGTTGTCGAACATTGCTATCTTCATCAAATTATAATAGTTTGTAGCAGAATTGTTGCCCAAGATAAAAAACATAGATGCCCAAGACGTTCGCTCCGGGAAAGCAATTTTTGTTGATGGAATTTCAAAAATATTTATAGTGGTTGGATTGACAAGAAACAACTTGTCATCAGGAGTTGTGATACATACCAGGTTATCGCAAATCGCCAACGGTGGACATCCCCCTTCATTGGCATAATCTATTATCCTTGTGTTACTCATTGTAGAGCGTGGGTTGACTTTTTATACTAAATGAGGTGGGTTTTCATCGAGATCGAAGAACATGGTGTTTCGATTCATCCTCTTCATCTGAACCAAATGATTGTCTACAAATTGCTTGTTTGACATAAACGCGTTCCACTTATTTTGTACGACTTTCATTTGGCCTACAAAATTTTGAAACATGTTTACATACCTTTGAGCGTACATGGAAAACCATTACTTCAGTTTTGAGTTCGTCGGGGTTGTCGAACATTGCTATCACCATCAAATTGTAATTGTTTATAGCAGAATTGTAGCACAAGCCAAAAAAACACAAATGCCCAAGACGTTCCCTAAGGGAAAGCAATTTTTGTTTGGGGTCACGATTCACACTAGGTTCAGCTTCCAAGACATCTTTCTTCAGGCCACTAGAGTTCGGTTGGGTCCGCAGTCTTTGGAGTGCTGGAGGGCGGGCTTCGTCACTACTATTTGGGTCGTTTGGACTCTGTGGAACGGGGTGATATTCGATGGGGTTTCGCCCTCGGTTAAGAGATGTATGGCTCAGATCATTTCACGCATCAGGGAAGCTAAAAACATAGTTAGAGGATATTCAGACGGCACGGTTCGGGATCTACTAATTTCTAGGGCTCTTGGTGTTTCGAGCAGACGCAGCTCGAAGAGACACGGTTCATCTGTGATTTGGTTACCGCCTGATCTGGGTTGGTACAAGGTTAAAACGGACGGTACGTAGTGCCTCTTCTTCCCTGGGTAATCTGCATGCGGGGGCGATCTTCAGGACCTTCAAGGGATTCTTCATGGTTGAAGTTGCTACTAAGGTGGGTTGGGACATCCCTCTTGAGGTTGAGTTGGCAGCGGTACTTATTGCCATCAAGTATGCACATGATCAGGGTTGGAACTTCCTCTGGAAAGAGTCGGATTCAATACTCACGGTTGACACTTTTTTGAGCTCTAAATCATCCATTCCTTGGCGTCTGGAAGGACTTTGGAATCAGATCCACCCTCTTACGCAGGAAATGCACATCCGATACACGCACGTCTTCAGAGAGGCCAATCAGGCTGCTGATGTTGTGGCCAAGACTGGTCTTGACTATGTCTAGAGGGGTTAACCCCCAGAGTTTTTACTCTCATTTCTGCACAATGATTTGTATTTTTTTTTTTTTTTATAGACATTGATCTTTAGAGGAGTGTACCTTTTTCCCTTGACCTGAATTTTGTCCCTTAGGAGGGTTTTCTCAGCCAAGGTTTTAATGGCGCTCCGGCCTCTAGCTCGGCTTGTGAGCTTATGGTCCTAGGTTTTCTTCTTTTATTTGATCTACCTTTTATTGTAAAAAATATCTATAGTGGTTGGATTAACAAGCAACAACTTATCATCAAGAGTTGCGATACATACCAGGCCATCGCAGATCGCCAACGGTGCACATCTCCCTTCGTCGACATCATCTATTACCCTTGTGTTGACCATTGTAGAGGGTGGACTAACTTCGTATATACTAAATGGGGCGGGGTTTCATCGAGATCGAAGAACATGGTGCTTCGATTTATCCTCTTCATCTGAACCAAATGATTGTCTGCAAATTGCTTTGTTCCATAAACTTGCACTATTAACCCTAAGATTCATCCTCAAAATTAAAATTTACTACTATTAGATCATCCCATTGGGCCGAAGTCTCCCAAAAGAGCCGCCCCCTCACAAAAATTCCAAGACTCTTGAATGGATAGTTTACTGGAAAATTTGAAACATGTTTGCATACCTTAAAGAGTACATGGAACACCTTTAGTGCAGTTTTGAGTTCGTCGGTGTTATCGAACATTGTTATCTTCATCAAATTGTAATCGTTTATAGCAGAATTGTAGTCCAAGCTAAAAAAAAAAAACACAGATGTTCAAGACGTTCCCTCCGAAAAAACAATTTTTCTTGATGGAATTTCAAAAATATCTATAGTGGTTGGATTAACAAGAAACAACTTGTCATTAAGAGTTGCGATACATACCAGGCCGTCGTAGATCGCCAAAGATGCACACCCCCCTTCGTCGGCATCATCTATTATCCTTGTGTTGGCCATTGTAGAGCGTGTAATGACTTTGTATACTAAATGAGGCAGGGTTTCATCGAGATCGAAGAACATGGTGTTTCGATTCATCCTCTTCATCTGAACCAAATGATTGTCTGCAAATTGCTTTGTTGACATAAACGCATTCAACTTCTTTTGTTTGACTTTAATTTGGCCTACAAACTTGATTGGGAGCATGGTTAATATCTCCCCCATAATTTCTTCATGGATTTGTGTTTCCCCCATTTGTTTCTCTCGAACGTTTCGATCTGCCATGGTTGATGTTTTATTGAATATTTCGAAATAGGGGATAACATGTATTGGAAAATATATCTGTGAAGTTTTAGATTTTTTGGAATAGGGTACAAGTTTGTACCTTTTGGTATTCCCTCTTTGATCTTCTATGTAGAATTATGTCACTTCAAGTCGTGTCTATTGGAGTAGGGTGGTTGTAGCTTTTGGAATTGGAAGGGGATTATTCAGATGGAATTAGAATTTGAATTTGAATTTTTGAGGAGGATTATGTATAGTTAATAATCATTAACACTTATTACATTTAATATATCATTAACGTTTATTAACACTTAGTAACCATATCAGATTTAATAATCATTAACACTTAATAATGCAACATAACATTCTTAGTAAGATTACTACCAGGATTTCTTTGAAGATCCACGACACTACCAGAATTAGTATGATTAATTGCATCGCAATACCATCGAAGTTGATCATAAGACTCGTCAAAACTACCAAATATCTCGTCTCTAGCAATCTCGATGTTGCGCCATGCCTTCCAGTAGGGGACAATAATCCCATAACTATCATTCAAGGAGCAGATTATATTCTTACCACTTATTGTTGGATCAGACTTCACCTTCTCCAACACTAGGGTGGATAGGAGACAAGTTCCAACCCTATTCTTTTTCTCGATCACCAGCCGCCCCATGCAATTGTGGACTAGGTTAGCCTTTGATACAACAAAATGTGAATTGGCAGCTCGACGCTTAGCTTTTATAAACCAATCACACCCTCCTTTCTCCTAGACATGCGCAAAACCGAACCGTGAAACCGGCAAACCGCAAAACCGGACGGTTTTTAACCGCCGGTTTGAAAAACCGCCGGTTACGGTTTGTTAACCAAACTGAAACCTTAAAATGACGGTTCGGTTACGGTTCCTTCAATTTAAAACCGCCGGTTTCGGTTAAACCGCCGGTTTTCCGGTTAAATCGCCGGTTTTCCGGCGGTTTTCCTCCTTTTTTTTTTTAAATCTTTGTATTTTCAAATTTTTTACATCAAATCACATTTCAAGTTTGACCAATACTTACTGAGTACCGCCTTACTATGTATTGTACTACTGTAGTATGTACCATTTGCTTTTTAACTTTTTGCTTTTTCACTTTTTGTAGTGTACTAGCCTAGGGAGTAGGAATGTGCATAGCAGCTAGTCTTACCTCATGAAACCAGCTATTGTATAAGCATTCTTACCGGCAATTTCAAACCACTAAATAACATTCTTATTTCTATACCCAACCATTAAATACTCACATTCATGTATAACTCCAAGCTTTATCTGAAAAACGTCAATGGCCACCAAAAACGGTGGAGGTTAGCAACGCCAAAAACTAAGACGACCAAGTCACGGCGAACGCTTCACCAATTTTTTGGGATCTCAATCCATGGCCGTCGATATGGTGCACGATGCCGAGTCCATGGCCGTTGAAATTCTGAAACTCAACGTCTACAGAGATAAGAAGATCGGTAAGAAAAAAGAAAAAAAAAGAGAGAGAGAAAACCGCCAAACCGGCAGTTTGAAAACCGAACCGGCGGTTTAAAAACCGAACCGTAACCGGCTCGTTACGGTTCGGTTTCGGTTACTAATTTTCAAAAACCGTAACCGCCGGTTTCTAACCGAAACCGGCGGTTTGCAACCATTGGGCATGTCTACTTTCTCCGTACAAACTACATGAATGTATCTCGGATCATTCCGAAAATACTTGAATTTATAGCCCAATTTAGACGTATACTTTATAAGCTCCAGACGAAACTCTACAACACCCCCTATAAATTCAGTTCTAACACCATCTTTTATGATATCACCCCACAAATCCGACAATAAAGGCTTCCTCTTCTCTATGAGACACATATCATAAAATGGAATGCTACCTTGCCCTGAAAAATCATATTGGGTTGGAATGTGATTGCCCCCAGATTTTCCAGTGGTACAATTGTCTACACTATGACTAGTTCATAAAGGAGCACAATTTTCCTTACCATTCAAATTCAGCTCATCTTTAGAATACCTGGTTAAGCCTATTCCCCTACCTCAACCCATAATATTGGAAGAATTTGAAGCAACAACCTTGTTAATGACCCTAACATTCACTAATTTCTAGGATGTGTGTTTGACAAAGATAAAACATATTACTCAAATCACTATCAAAAGCCAGCACACAATTTTCAACACTACCAACAGAGAAGTTAAATGACAACTCATCCAAAACATCCCCTCACGTTCCAGTAATCTGCTGAACATATTGAACAAATGATGATCTTCCATCAATATTGATGAGCTTAGGTTGTCCGTTGTAATTCACAACAGAAACGACGGAAAAATCCATTAGTAGACGGACGACAAGGAGAGGGCGGCTTAACTTATGATGATCGAAACAACCAAAATCACACAAAAAACTAAATAAAGTTTGAAAACAATCAAGAAACACGAAAATAATAGGATTTTCACATATTCTTGATAGAAAATTGGGGGAAATAGCATAATAAGGGTATAAAACATTCAATAAACATGAAAATAAGAGGATTTCTGCATATTTTTTCACGAAATTGGGGGAAAATAACATAATAAGGGTATAAACTGTCAATAAACACGAAAACAAAAGGATTTTAGCATATTGTTGAACAGTATTTGGGGAAAATCGTAGAACTTTTTTTTTTTAGGAAAATGGGAGAAAGTAGGAAATGAAGCTCCCAAAACCTCCCTACTCGTACACCAACGCACATACCTTACTTGAATTTGAGATTTGAACAAAACTTGGGAAGGGAAGAACGATGGGACATTTCTTTAGAATTCCGTAATTTACAACTGAATTTGGAGAAGGGAGAAGAGAGAATAGTCCAATGTTAAAAGATGAAATTTAGAGGTAAAATTGGGTTTTCCCAACATTTTTGTAGTTCTAAGTAATACCAATTTTTTTTGTAGTTTTAAGTACTACGAGGGGTGGAATTGTAGCTCCTAGTAAATAATCACAACTATTTGATCACTTGAGACAAATTCAGCTGATATTGAGAATAAAAATATTTTTTCTTAATATAAAATGATCGTATAACTAGAGTAGTAGAGCTTACAACTTGAGCTTTTGAGTTAAGTTTTGATAGTAGTTGAATTGATAAGTTGTCAGTATATTTATTATCACTCGATCAAGAAGTTTTGATAGTAACTCAACTAATAAGTTGACTATAAATTTGTTAACATTCACAAACTTATTTATGCTCTTACTTGCACTTAATTACTTGAAGTTTGATTGCAAAGTTGATTGTCATTATAATCCGAACTAGTTAATTAATAGTTAATCCAAAATTAATTTTAAATATATATATTTGTATGTAAGTTAAGTTGTTAGATAAATCTTAACTAGTGGAGTATATTTTATTTATCCATTTATTCACTGATATTTGATCATATTTTTCTTTTCATTACATAATGAAATTCAAAGGAACATCTTTTACAATTAATTGAAATTTATTTTCTCTTCTTCGTTAGGTAGCTAGAAAGACATTATTATTAAAATTTAAACAACACCTGAAACTGATTCACAAGGTGTGGGTTACCCTGTAAAATCATCTTCTTTGTTGTGCATTTTCTAGTCCTGGATTTATAATTTGTAGGATTCATCATTTGTGCTAGCTATGTTGTGATGAATTAATCTCGTATGGTACAAACTACAAAGTGTGCGAGGGATCGAGTAATGCTTTCAAAGGTGCTTTCAAGGGTGAGTGAATTTCAATAAAGGAAAATGTTTTGAAGCTAATTAAAGCATATTTGGTGGTTGTTTGTTGCGCAAGCAGTCACGAGGTGACGAATCTTTTTAATTATAGTGGGGCGTGCGTATCGAGAAAGTTCAAACTTTATTTAGATATGAGAATTTTCGGAGTTTCCAACGCTTTACAGTTTACTCATCGAATGTAATAAAGTGGCACATAGTTTTTCTCGGTTGTTGTTTTCCTCTTATAATTTATCTATATAGGAACATGGTTTTCTTTATTGGTTTGGGACTAATGTAACTATTGATGTTTTTATCCCAAAAATAAAAAATCATTTACCCCATCTTATAAAGATAGTTCAATTTTCTTTTTACATTTGTCTTAAATTTAGTATTTTTAAAATCGAATCGGAACCAATCACTGATCCGGTCCAATGACCCTTCAAAACCATTTTTTTAGGTTCAATCGAGACAAACCGGTGTGAAACGAAAAAATTAGTTGAACCTTGGTTTTTTGTTTTTTTACATTTTCACGCCTAAAAGTTTTGTTTTTAATTTTTTTTTAACCACTTCTACTTTTTTTTTTCCATCCCCATGACTCGAACCAGGACCTATCCTAGGTAGTGGTGCTCTAACCACTTGAGCTATCCCACTTTTTCACCACTTCTACCTTTAATTTGGTCTATAATTCAATTGTCTTTGTTTAAATATAAATTTTATAATTTTATAAGTGCATTATTTTTATGAATGAATATTGGAGATATTGAAACTTTAAAATATTAAAAAAAATGACAGAGATCAGTTAAAGGGTTGGGAAGTCAGCCCAGTCTCGTTATGAAAACACTTTAAATTATAATCTCTTTCCTTTTTAAAGGGTATGTATATTGGAATATAACCATTTTTTTTCATTCAATAAATAAGGATATATCTGGAATAAAAAAAATTGCATGTAAAATTCAAAATTTTAAGTATAATAAATGATGTTCTATTGATTTGTGTAAAAAATAAAAGTGTATTATTTTGTGAAACGAAAGAGAGGAGTTAAAACTCACCCCCTCTTGAATAAGGAAAATATTACTACATCTTCTACTCAATTTTTTTTTATCAGTTTCAATAAAAAAAATATTCATTCATTTTTTCCCTTAACCATATTACATCTAATACATATATCTATTATATTTGTGTCTAAAGTTTACGGGTAACATGAAATTGGTTTGGCTACTCAAAGGGGTAAAGGGTATCACTTAAATCAAAAAAAAAAATATTAAAGAATTAAAAATAATATATTAGAAAGTGGGAAGTAAATAAATGTAAATCCTTTTGGAAGGGGTTTTTGCTTCTTCTCTCTCTTCTCTCAACATCACACCTCTTCCATTTTATTGCGATCTGAAGAATTCCATCAACACGAATGACAGTAACAGATTACTGAATTAATTACAAACAGAAGAATCAATGGAAGAAGGTAAGAAGAATTTGAAGTCCATGGGACGCTCCAAGGCCCAAATGTCCGTCGGCAAGATTCTGGGTACAATCTCCTCCGCCGAGAAGACGCCTTTATTCAATATCGACTTGAATCTTGCTCCGCCCGAAGACGAAATTGATGCGCATTTATCAAAAGAGATTGTCGCTGATTTAGATTTAGAGGTAGTAGAAGAAAAGGACAGGAAATTTAGATTGTGGAATTCGCTTCTTCAAGTCGCGGAAAATGCTCTACACGAATTCAAGCGCAAAACCACTCACCAACCGAAGGCGGCGGCGGAATGGGATGAGGCGGCGCCGCTGGTGGTGCGATCGACGAGGGGGAGGACGGTGGCGATGCCTAATAAGTATCGAGACTCGGTTCTCGACTCGGCGGCGGAATTACCTCGGTATAACAAAAGCGGCAAATCCGCCACCAAGCGGAAGTTCAGGTGAATGTGCGACAGTAAATCTCTACTTTTTTTTTTTTACTTTTACAGCTCGGTGAAAAATTACTAGATAATGCTTTTAATTAGTCTTTTTGTTGGGTACTTTTTACATTTTGATTACGTCAAAAGTAGTGTGTGTTTTTTAATTGAAGGAAATGGTGGTAGTAGTGGTAAATGATACTTGCTTGTACACAACATGACATTCTGGTGCTGTCGGGATAATACTAATTCTAACCTACACTATTATGCTAATTTGTATTTTGAGAGGTAATTTTATAAATTTTTATGTAAGGTACAAAGTAAATAAATTGATTGACATATTGTGTATGTGTGAAAAAAAGGAATGACATTTTAAGGTGGGACACTCTAAAAAAAATAGTGTGTATATGATTTCAAATTCAGAATTTTCCACACTATGTCTTTGTAACCATCGAAAACACCCTATCTTTTATGCCTTTAATTTTAAAAAGAAGAATATTCATTGATTCTTTAGTTATTATACAACCAAGTAGATCATTCAACAAGTAATAATAAATCAAGAAAAGGTCCTCTTTGTGCCTTGCTTGATTGCATAATTACCAACATTATTAATCACTTTGACTGTCGTGGAAATTGGAACATAAATATTTAATGATGGCATCTCATAATTACTAGATGAGAATTTTATTACTCCCATTTTAATTTATCTTTTTAGATAAGAATTTTATCTCACAATAATTGTCATTTTACAACACCAATATATGAGAATTAAACAAACTTATCTTTCTACTTGTTTTCGTATACATTAACTAAACAAATTTGTTCCATGTTAATAAATAAAAAGTTATTATTCAAAACGAGTTGAAATGTCGCATCAACATATATATATTTATTGGTATTTAAATGATTACTTTTAATTAATGTGACACATGTTAAACGACAATTATAAAGGAATTGAGATGGTACTAATTATTTAGATCAAGTTATACGGAGTATTTATTTTCAAGGGTTGGTCTGCTATGCAGGTTGTGCAACCCTAATACATATTGCACTTTTCAGTTTATTGACTTACACTTTTTGGTAAATGTTGTTGCACTTTTCAATTATTAAATTATATAATAATATTTTTAGTAATAATTGAAAAGTGCAACATTATTTATCAAAAAGTGTAAGTCAATAAACTGAAAAGTGCAACATGAACTAAGGTGCACAACATGCACTCGAGTGCATACTAGACTTTACCTATTTTCAATTCACCATATATCACCGACTACTCTCCGTCTCTCTCGGTCTAACAACATTCTCTCGGTCTCACAACACATTGCGTTAACTATTAGACAAAAAGTTTAAAAGAACGGTAATGAATAAAGTGTTAGTACAATAATTTTATATATAAAATAAATAAATTAATTTAAATGATGTATGTATAGTCTTTTTGATGTAAAATAAAAAGTGTACATAATTTAAAAAATAATGATTTCAAGTCTAATTACTTTAACTTCACCTTAACGGACGAACAAAATAGTCTTAACAACACTCTTTCCCTACCATCATATCAATCAATCATATTAAATTACCTTCACTTTAAAACCAACCTGACCATATATATATATATATCCCTTGTAATTCATTTTCCATATATATATATATCCCTTGTAATTCATTTTCCATCGATGGGTATGATTAAATTAAATATTGTAGAACGTTAGTTAGTGTGCTGGGAACTGACGAATGATAAAGTCCTTTTACGTGGTAGGAGAATAATATCACTTGATCTTTCTTTTGACATCACTTTTCACAATCTACACCTAAATTTGTTTTGTTTTTTTTCTATTTCTTCTCGTTGCGGAATATACACGGAATAAATATATTTCTATCTCATCATCTCATTTTATGTTTTTTTAATTTTATATAATATGTAAGACCCGTATATATTAGGCGAGATTATTAAAAAAAAAAACTATTAAACAAAATGTATGTGTATATATTAAACTGGAGTATTAATTTTTAAAATGTATGTGTATGTAATTTTATTTATTTTTAAAACGGAAATAGAAAGATTGATTAAAAAAAATTAAAATAAAAAACTAAAATTGATACTAGTATAAAATTAGATTTTAAAAATAGGGTTAATTCTAAATAAATAGAACATTTTTAATCTCAATATCAATTTAATCACAGCCTTTAGGATTAATGTAGAAAATCTCAACTTTTCATCGTGTTGCAATTATATACACATTTTTTTTCTCCGGCAACAATTGATGACATGGCTTGCTGGAGTCAGATTACAAATATTCTTTTTTTTTATAGAGTGTAATATGATGTGGAAAATAAAAAAGAAAATGTGTAATCTGACGTGACAAGCCACATCATCAACTGTTGACCGGAGAAAAAAAAAAGTGTATCTAATTGCAACATTGAAAGATTGAGATTTTTTTACAATAATTGTAAAGATTTAATTGCAACACATTGAAAGATTGATATTTTTTACAATATTCGTAAAGATCGTGATTAAACTGATGATATTGAGACTAAAAGTGGTGTATTTATTTAAAATTAACTCTCAAAAATATAAATGGGTGAGGAGGAATGCGGGAGAAAGTTATAACCGATTCAAAAAAAAAAAAAAATTAAAACACAAACTAACGAAATTTAAGAAATTTTAAAATTGAGCCATTTGGAGAAGTCACATCTAGGGGCGGGGAAATATACCGAACTTGGCTATACCAAGCTTTTTATAATGAAAAAAAATATCGAAATAATTGGAATTTTTTGTATCATAATAGTATAGAAAATGATGATACCGTGTTATTTTGGTATATCGAAATTTTTTCGGTATTCGGTATAAAACGGTATACCGAAATATTAAAACATTAACAAAATAATAATTTTATATTATTTTTAAGTTAAAATAACTTAAAACTAAAATAAAAATAACTTTAAATAATTAATTTCGATAGAAAATGAAGCTTTGATATTTTCGGTATGAATTGGTATAATGGTATTTCAATATGAAATGATGGTTCTGTATTTTCGATATGAATCGGTGTACCGGTATGATACGGTATACAGATATATCGTACTGAAAAATTCGTATACCAAAATTACGGTTCGGTACCGGTATGAATTTTTTTAATATCGAAATTTTGATATGGTATCGGTATATAGGGTTCGGTATACTGTATCGAACCATCCCTAGTATGTTGGTAGGATTCTTCCCTATGTTTGATTTTCTTTTATTTTTCACTTTTACATTTATTTACATCATCGTATTTACTATTAACATAACATGTTCTAATAAGACAAATTCAAACAAAATACAAGAAAGCTCCCGAAAGAAAATAACTAGAAATGAAAACACGTTTGTTCTCTCAAGACAAAAGTGTTAATCTGTTTTGTTGGCCTGAATTTGTGTTTTATGTTAGTGACACGATTTTAGAAATACTTTAATAAATACTCTTGGATATTGACAATATGAATTAATAATGGAGTACTAATTTATCACACGGGCTATTTTATTTTCTTTGCTGTTCTAAATAAAATAAAATAAGTGAATCGTCTTGTTAGAGATTACTTGTTGTCAAATGATTTATCCCTTTAGTATTTTCTACTTTAAGCATAAGGTTTATTTTTTTTCTTTCATTTCTTGCCTTCTATAAAAACACTATGAATTGAATTGTGTCAGCAGTGACGGACCCAGAAATTACAGATTGGAGGGCCCAATTTACATTAATACAAAGACAAAATATTTATATATATATACAAAAAAATTATTACAAAATTTTCAATACACCTCATTTCATTAATTTAAATTTAACGATTTTTGTTATGTTTTGAAAGAAAATAATTTTGATTGTTCTAACTTGTGAAAAAGTATACAACTCCGGTCATTGTTGAGACTTTAGCCACTATTAGTCAAATGTAGAACTTAAAATATATTTTCCCGTCCATAGTGATTTTTATATTTTGATTGACTCACTTTTTAAGAAATATAAATTTAGTGGAGTGTGAGATCAAATAAGTAAGAATAAGTTTGAATGATTTAATAATGTATAAAATAGATTTTGTGAGGTCTAAAAAAAAATTAGTGAGGTGTATTAATAAGAGAAAATGTGAATATAAAATGATATAGTAAATGTATCTATTTTGTGAATTATTTTTATATTTGAAGTGTGTAAGTAATTTTAAAACATAAAAATATAATATAAATAATTACTAAAAAAATATATAATATATATATATATATATAATAAATAAAATTGGTGGGGCCCAGTGACCCCTGGGCACTTACTGGGTCCGTCAATGGTTTTGTGAATGCATGTGTGAATGCATTTTGTTTCTTTTCTTAAAGAACGTAGTAGCATATAAAACTTTTAAAAATAAATGTTTTTTTATAACACATCAAACAATATACATTTCTAATGGAGATTTCTTTTTACTTGTCCAAATCAAATGATCAATAAACCATCCTCATGTCAAAACCTCTTGATCAAAACCGATTTTTAAACCTATTGCACCACTCAACATGATCAATAACCATCTTCTAGTATGTAGCAATCCACCACTCTATTCCATTATCATAACAAAATGAGTACATAAAATGCAATCGCAAGTGGTTTGGGCATAAAGAGGAAACTCTCGCAAGGGATTAGGTCAAGCATCCACGACGGAGGAGCATTAGAGCGACGTCAACTTCCGATCTCTGACAAGAGGAGTTGTGTGCGTGTTGTAATACATCATAATTGTAGAGTGATTGCCACGAATAAGCAATATATGCCATTCCCCTCCGCTTGTGATCCATCAACTTGATCATCGATCTCATTATAATTTGAAGATGTAGTTGTATGAATAAGTGAATAACGAATGTGAAAACTAAAAAGATATGTAAATTAAAAGAATTTGAGAATAGAAGGGAAGACTTGAGACTCTCTCCATCTCTCTATATATACTTGTAATGGACATGTGACGAAAGTAGAAGTAATCTCAAACGCACACGCAACGATCTCAAAAGAGTTTTGAACTTTTCTAATAAATTCGGTAATATTATTAATGAAAAGAAAAACAATATAAAAAAAATAAAGAGCATCACAACATCAAAGAACTTTTTAATCTGTGTATCTCATTCACCCTCAATAATTACATTTTATTTATGCAATAACACAAGTTTTTCTATAAAGTAATATACTTGTATTTATATAATAACACAATTTTCAATACCTGTCATGTGTTATTTTAAAGACATGTATTACTCAAAATCCAATTATGTGTTACTTATCCTTATAGTAATACATATTTGCTTATACAATAGCATATTATTGTTTCTATAGTAATACAGACCCGAAACAAGTTTTTCTAACAATTATATAGTAATACAGATCTGAAACAAGTTTTTCTATTTGCCTTTTACGTAAAAAAATTTAAAAGATCTGGTATGACTCGCAAAAGATTTGCGAATTTTTGTCTATTCCTTAAATTAAATGTACTAATATTTAATGTAAAAGGTCAATTATGCGTTATTTATCCTTACAGTAACATATAATTATCTTTATAGTAACAGAGATCTGGAATAAGTTTTTATGTTTGCATTTTGCGCGATTTTTTTAAAAGTCGCAAAAGATTCTCGAGTTTTTGGCTCTTCCTTAAATATATTGATCATTCCTTAAATATACTAATATTTCATATGAAATATTTTACATAAGTGTTTCTCATTTAAGTAAATAAGAATTTAATTTTTTTTTAAACTAACTTATTTATTAAACAAGCCGAATCGAGCTTTATAAGGACGAGCTGTAGACATTTGTCGGGTAATATGATCCATTTTCACCTCTACTCATATGTACACCCGTCTTTCTACTTTGTTACTATGAAAGGGGATAGCGATGTCAGATTAATTGTTTAAAATTTTAGATCTTGAATTTATAATTATATTAGTAAATCCATAAATAAATGTTTTGTTTTTTGCAGTAATTCCTTTGTTTCTTGGGACATCTGATAAAATTGAAACGATATAGAAAAGATTAACCCTTCATGTCAAAGATGACACGCATAAATCGAAAAATGCATGATTCAATTTTTATTTTATTTTTTAAAATAATCCTCTTTAAAAAGGGTTTTGATTTTTAACATTTGGTAGGATTCACAGTTGCTATTCACTGTGGCTGGCGTGTGGAGCCATTGGTCAGGGGCCAATCACAACTCACCATCTTTATTATGACGTGGCAACTGGATCTTTTTAAACCTCACTTCCACGTTCACACCTCTAATTTTACTTTTAGCACATATTAATTGAAGTCATAAATAGTCTTGCAAATTTAATTTAAAGTAGAATAATCGGTCACATTTCTACTATCGATAAATAAAAAACTTGAATATAATAATGATTTAAGAAATTCAATTTAAGTTAAAGACACTCTTTATCTAACAAAATGTGTCACATGCTCTATTCTAAGACTATAATAACGATTCTCCCTTACTCTAAAAAAGAAATTAAAAAAACATAAAATAAAAAAGAGAGGGAGAGAAAGATTAAAATGAGAGGCTTCAAATCAATATGGACGGTAAAAAAATAAATATATGCAGTTAAGAACTCTACTAATCGAATATAATCACGATTTGGGATATTTTTTTTATAAATTTAACGACTCGTTTTTTTTTAATCAAAATACAAAGCATAATATTATTATTTATTAATACCCTTTTTTTTAAGGAATTGATCACTTTTCCGACAAAAAGTGAGAATTATTTCTAATCTATTAATAAACAGAAATATAAAAAGGTTAATGACGAATGGATTGAAACTAGCCAACTCTGAATCCAAGAGGTTTAAAAAAAGAATGGCTACTATACAGCCCATAAAATTTCTTATAGATGGAGTATTACTCTTTAGTTTTAGTTTGTTTAGATTTTTTTGCTTAAGGTCTTTACTTCTTCTGTTAAGACTTCTGCGGAGAATCATTAATTGGAGGGGTGAATCACCTTAATCACAGATCTAACGTTTTAACTTTGAATTAAATTTATGAAATCCAATGTAATGAATGGAATGAGACCTATTTATATATAGTGTCAAATTCTAGTACAATATTTATACATAAATTAATTAATATCTATTAAAATTAATACTAAAAAAATAAATATAATAAATTTGTAGAATTAGAAAATTATATTGTAACGAATATAAATAGAAGTAATCTAAATCTAGAATGCATTTGTTAAAATAAAATAGCCTAGGATGAGATGAGAAGATGAGACCGTGCCTAAAGTTTCAATCCCAAAATCTAATAAATGTTTCAGATTCATTATTAAATTAAAATATTTCATTCCACACTGACGCTATTGATTCTCAAAACTCATGCATCTATTTTTTTTTTTCAAATGTCTCCACAAAATTCTAACTATAACCAACACCGTTACACGCCGCGCCACAAACCTTCTTTTTCTGCCGGGACATCAACCCATCATCGGCGGAGAGTGAGAACAAAGTGGTTGATGAATCCTGAATCAAGGAGGTTTCAGAAGAAGATGCTTAGTGGCTGAGCTCCAAACACCACACTGAGCACATTGAAATTGTAGGTGCATATACAAGTATGACTCTGCTCTATGAGGTTGTCAAATTGATCTCCTCCGAATTCATAGGTGATGCTCATAAAAAGATGAAATTGAAGAGCGGCCGCCATCTCCGATGATGCGGTCCTTCCGAGCAAGTTTAGCGAGTCGGTGCTTGAACAATTGACTTGGTTCTCGCGAATGAAACGTGGACGAAAGTAAAAATTTAATTTTAATGTTGCTTTTATTTGTTGTAGAAAGTAAGTGGGTGAATGGATGGAGAGGAAATTAGTCTAATTCCAAACATGTTTAGTTAATTAATAGAGAAAATTTATAAAAAAGGCCATTTAGGCACCTAGCTTCTTAAATAAAGATAACTTTTATAATCTTTTTAAAAAAAGGACAAAAATATGTGTAAATAACCATTTATGCCCTTACATTTAAATTTGAAGAATAACTATTTAATTTATATAATAATGGAACAAGTTATACATTCCATATATTTCGCCAGCATTCTGTTTAATATCACGCATATGGAAATAAGAATCTCACCTTCCTTATTTCGTCTGCAATCTGCACGATTCATACGAATTTTCAATTAAAGCAATCCTAATTTCCCAAAAACCGCCTTAATTCAGAATTCCTCGTCCCTCAGAATCTGTTTATCGTGTTCTGCATTTTTTCTAGTTTATTGCATCACCTTCTTTTCTAGTTTATCGTCCCTCAGAATCTGTTTAAATCATACACATTTTTATCAGGATTTCAAAACTCAAAATTTTAAAAATCAAATTTCAAACTGTCGAAAGCCCGAATCTAATTTAGAAAAAGTATAGCCTTTAATCACGCGATCAAGATACTGGACTTTTTCTCTTATTTCCACTCCCGGTTTCTTTCATGGTGCCGGGCCGGCCATTATCAGAAAATATCATAAATTAAACCCCTAACTTTGAAATATCATAAATCCCCATGATCGCAAATCTCGATTAGGTTTCATCAATTGATGAAACGCATCTCGTTCGTCTCCTAACTCGCCGATGGATTTCACCGAATTGGAAGCAATCGAGGGTTTGCGTTGGTCGTGGCATTCATGGCCCACTTCCTGGCCCGAAGTTCACCGACTGCACATGATCAAGAGACTTTCCACGCGATCGTTTCTTTATATTCCTAGGGGATTCAAACTTCACCGATTTCTTCATTATGGATGACGGATGCGAAGCCGTCGGAGTTATAGTAGAAACTTTTAATTCCAAGGGTCAGATGAAGAGTTTTGCCAAGGGTATGATTTTTAATTCCACACGTACACACATAATTTGCAAAGAATTTAGGATTTTTTGAGATTATTTTAATTTAGGTTCAATTTGCTCCGTTTTCGTGTAATTGTGATGATTTACGTGCGCGTTGCTGAAATGTAGTTCATGATTATTTGTTATTGGTTTGGTCAAGGGATAATGCAGATCTTATTTTGCAAATGTATAAGTATTTTTGCATAATCACATTCTAATATGAAGACACCGTACTATTTTTTCTGCATTATTCATTTTATTATGCAGTTTTAGATTTCATTGTTCTGCATTATTCATTTTATTATGCAGTTTTAGATTTTATTGTTCTGCATTACTCATTTTATTATGCAGATTTAGCTTTTATATTACTTTTCCAACCATGGTCTAGGGAGCGAAATGTTCTTCTCACTTCTCACTTCGTCTTCTTCCGTACTTCACGGTTTCCTTTCTTCACAAATTGGAAAACCCCAAAATTCTGCACAAAATTAAGCTCTTCTGACCGGTGTTAATTAATTTTAGGAAGGTTTTAATTAATTGCGTAATTCTTGGAATTAATGAGCTGATAGAGTCAGCTTTTAATTTCAAACATTTGGTTTTAATTAATTGCGTAATTCTTGGAATTAATGAGCTGATAGAGTCAGCTTTAAATTTCAAACATTTAAAGAATTTCTCCATATTAATTCCGAATTTTATGTATTAAGGGCATGATGGTACATTTATGTGCCATTTTGTCCTTATTCTGAAACTATTTTGAATCATGTCTTTATTTAAAAAAACATTAGGTGAAATGACCTTTTATGTGAAATCCCCTAATTAATATTGTAATTTAATTTCTTGTTTGAATTTTCAGCTACGTGAGTGTTGGTCTCAATTACTAAAATTTGCTGCGGAAATTGACTTTTTTAATAAAAGGAATTTTTTGCTTCATTCATGGATTATATTTATACGTCAACAAATGTTCTCCATAAGTGAAGTGGGACCCAATACGATCTTCAATTTCACATTTATTTTTTGTGTTGCCTAAAACATACTAATATTTTTTTGCTTATTCATGGAGTATATTTTTGTATGATTTTTGGGATAAAAGTTGTGTTAGATAGAAAAGAGGAAGATATGAAGAAAGGTTAGACAAGAAAGAGCCGAGAGAGACGAGAATATAGACTGTATTTGTATTTCTGCTTTTTTTCTATATCTTTCTTTTACATATTTAAACATAGAAGTAACCCTAAAATGTTAAATGAACTTAAATACAAGATACAAAAGTCCAATTATAACTAAATAACTAAATGCTAATTGACTTAAATACAAGATACAAAGCCCAATTAAAACTAAATAACTAAAATTGACTATTCCCTTACAATTGAAATGTATTTAATATTTTTTTGGTAAAGTCTAGTATCCACTCGAGTGCATACTGTGCACCCTAGTCCATGTGCACTTTTCAGTGTACTGACTTACACTTTTTGGTAAATGGTGTTGCACTTTTCAATTATTACTAAAAATATTATTATACAGTTTAATAATTGAAAAGTGTAAGTCATTAAACTGAAAAGTGCAACATGGACTAGGGTGCATAACATGCACTCGAGTTCATAGCAGACCAACCCATATTTTTTTATGTCTTTCAAATGAATGGAATGAGAACCTATTCATAGTGTGAAATTCTAGTAAGATATTTATACATAAACTTATTAATATCTATTAAAATTAATACTAAAAAAATAAACATAATAAATTTGAACAATTAGAAATTTATATTTTACCGAATATAAATTGGAGTAATTAGTATGCATTTGTTATATAATAGATTAGCACGGGTGACGCAGTGTCCAAAAGTTTCAATCCCAAAATCTGATAAATGTTTCTGTCCCGCATTAATTTTTTTTCTTTTTTTCTTTCTTCTTTCCTCTTCTTTAGATTTCATCCCCATTAATTTTTTTCAAAATGTCTCTCCACAAAATTCTAACTATAATCAACACAGTACCTGCCACCGCCACAACACCTCCGTGTTCACAGCCACTACACCTTCGTTTTCTGCCGCGCCACAACACCTTCGTTTTCGGCTGCGACAACCAACCAATCATCGCCCAGAGGGTAAGAAGTTGATGAATCATGTATCTCCGTTTCAGAAGATGTCTTGGACTCAGCTCCAACACCACGCATGCAAGTTGAAATTGGAGGAGCAGAAACAAGTAAGACTCTGCTTTATGAAGCTGCCAAATTGATCTTCCCCGAATTCATAGAAGACTATGCTCATAAAAAAAGATGAAATTGAAGAGCCGCCACCATCTCTCCGGTGTTGTGGTCGAAATGGGGGCGGGCGCAGATTCTTCCGAGCAAGTTTCGTGAGTCGATGCTTGAACCATTGACTTGGTTCTCGCGAACAAAACGCAGACTACAGTAAAAAAAAAAAGAAAAAATACGATTTCTTTTTAATGTTGTTTTTATAGTCGAATTTCAAACATGTTTAGTTAATTAATATTTTAATTTAATTTCTTGTTTGAATTGTTAGCTACGTGAGTGTGGGTCTCAATTACATTTTGCTGCGGAAATTGATGTTTAAACAAAAGGAATACTGTATATTTATCGGTCAACAAATGTACTCCATAAGTAAAGTGGTCCAATACAATCTTCAACCTTACATTTATTTATTGAGATTATTTACAACCGACTCCTAGTTTTTCAGATTTGTTGCAACCAACTCCCTCTAACTTTTTGGCGTGCAACCCACCCCCAATTCCTATATCAATTGTCTCTTTTGACCTTTCATTTCAATTTGTTTTATTTTAATTATTTGGGGTCCATTCACCCTTCGAATCAATTTTTCTTATTTTCATTCCATATATCCTCTCTCTCTCTCTCCACTCCCCACGTCAATTTTTCTTAATTTCATTTCATATATTCTCTCTCTCCATTCCCCACGTCTCACTTTCTCTCTCCACTCTCCTCTTTTCTTCAACCTCCATTTTCTCCCCCTTCTGCAAACATATGCAGTTATGCACTCTACTAATCGAATATAATCACGATTTGAGATAATTTTTTATAAATTTAACGACTTTTTTTTTTAATCCAAATACAAAAGTGTTGATGTTGGAATAGGTGTTGTATTTTATGATCCAACATTTCAGTTACATGTTGTACTAAATGTGCCAACACCTACCACAACATCAGAATTTGCCCTTTCTCCTTTTACTAACTCTAACCTAACTTGTGTTGCTTAGTGATGTCCCAAATGCAGGTAGAAGACGTGGGCAACACCCAGGTCAAGCAGTTGCATGGGAGTGAGAAGTTTCTAAGCACCAATATGGAAGTTCCTACATTTATGGAGTGTGAAGGGAAGTTGCAAGAAACCACCTTGATCCAATGGCCAAGATTGATCAAGGGAGTTGTAGTAGTTGCAAGGCAGTTCGAATTGAAGCCTATAAATAGAACCCACTGCCTTCACTTCAAAGGACAACAAGAGATAAAGCTAAACTTGATTACTACCTATGGAATGCGAAACGCTTCTAGTTAGAAAAACATTTTGTTCTTTCTTGTAGATTAGTGCACTTGTATAAACCCGAATATTTGTGTACTCAATCATAGTTGTTTATTAGGAAAATATGTTAGATCTATAAGGGAGATAGTTTCGTATTTTTCTAGTAACTTTTCAAACTCAATTTGAGTTGTAGTTGTTCAAAACCTTACAAGGTTGTTGATTTTGTTTCACTGATATTAAGAGTTAATATAAGTGATTCGTGTAGATTAATTATTTAATCTACACAATTTTTGAAATACTCTTTGCAAAGTGTTTGTTTAAATTCTGCTGCTCAATTGTTGTCTGGTCTATGCCAACACTACAGACAACACTCTGTATATCGCACACACGCACACTTTCAGTTGGTATCAGAGCCAACTACTTGATACACTAAGTAGAGATTCTTCTTAGAGTGTGTTTATTTGCAATGGAGTATCCACTTTCGCCCGCACTAAAACCTCCAATTCTGGACGGCACAAATTATGCCTTCTGGAAACCTAAAATGAGGATGTACATCAAATCTATTGATGAAAGAGCATGGAGGAGTGTTCTTGGTGGCTGGACTCAGCCAAGAACTGTTGCAGATGAGGACAATGAAGCCCAAATCAAGAGAGAGCTAGACTAGACAGCCGAAGAAATCACAACAGCTAGTTACAATTCAAAGACATTGAATGCAATCTTCACCTCAACTGATGCATCAATGTTCAAAATCATTTCAAGCTGCATTTCATCCAAGGATGCATGGGATCGATTACAAGAACATTGTGAAGGATCGGACAGTGTACGAAGGACCAGACTTCGTATGCTTGGAACAAAATTCAAAAATTTGAGGATGAAAGAAGATGAGACCATCTCATCTTACAATGAAAAGCTGACTGAGATTTCAAATGAAGCTCATTCTCTTGGTGATCCAATCTCTAATACAAGGTTAGTACATAAAATTCTTAGATCAGTTTCTAAACGTTTTGAACCTAAGATATGTGCTATAGAGGAAGCTAAAGATACAAATGTGCTAAGTCAAAATGAATTAATTGGTATTTTGAAAACTTATGAGATGGACATATCTGAAAAGGCTGATAATGAAAAGAAAGTACTTGTTTTCATAGGTGATGCATCATTATCTGCAACATCTAGTTCTGGAAAATCCCCTTATGTTACTGAAATTGATTCTGATGAAGAAAACTTTGAGGAATACTATAATGATCCTGATTGCATGGCTTTTATGACTAGACAGTTTAAAACCTTCATGAAGAATAAAAAGTTCAAAGACAATTTTCAACCTAAGGTTCAGATTACTAATAATCAACAATTGCCTATTAGGAAAAACACCTTTAATCCTTCTAGACAATTAGAAAGAGGAAACAGGTTTAAGTCTGACCAAGATTATAGGAAGAATGTTAAATGTGATGCATGTTCTGGATTTGGTCATTATGCTAATGAATGTGCTAACACTATTTTGAAAAAGAAACTAAATTTCAGTGCTACTTTAAGTGATGAATCTGATGTTGAGCATGATCCTGAAAAAGACATTGAACAAGCTTTTTCTGCTTAGAATTATTTATGATGATACCTTTGATGATGATCTGGATGATTTTTATTATGATGTGAAGACAGATGAGCCATCATTTGAGAAATCACTGAGTAATAAAATTCCAGAATTTAATTGTTTCACAAGTTCTGTTACAGAGACAGGTACATCCAGAAAAGTTGATGATATTCAAGACTTATCTAACACTGTGTTCAAACTGGAAAGCCTTTTAACAAAGAAAGATAAAGAAATTTCTAATCTAAAAGATAGACTAGAAGTATCTGTTCTTGATTTCAGAAAATATTCTTATGAAAATCCTTTGACAAATGAAGAACAACACATTTCATATTCTGAAAAATTAAATCGCATTATCAAATCTTTAACATTTGAAAATGATGATTTAAGAAACTCTGTTTTAAAACTTGAGAGTGTTCTAACCAAGAAGGATTGTGAGATTGAAAAACTTGAATAAAAGATGAAGGAAGTGTCTTTAAGCTTCAAGAAATTCTCTGAAGGAAAAGCAAAATTGGATAAATCACTGCTGTTCAACAATACAAAGAAAGCAGGTATTGGTTATAAAGGTAAAACAATTCTTAATTCTCAAAGTAATGGATCTACTGTTTTTGTCAAAGCTGAACAAAAAAATGATTCTACTGTTTCAAAGAAAAATTTTGTCAATATGAAAGAACTTGTGTGTGTAACTACTGCTTTAAAAAGGGACATAAAGCTTATTATTGTTTAAAAAGACAGAAGAATTTAAATGCTACTGGATTGTCTAAAATGACACCACACACAAAGCAACATTCACAGAAAACAGAATGAATTTCTAAAAATACTATATGTAATGTTGTGCATATGTCTTTGAAAGCATGTGTTCCTGGTTTATGATATTTTGACAGTGGCTGCTCAAAACATATGACAGGCCAAATTGATTATCTATCTGATTACAAAGCTTATAATGGTGGTAATGTTACTTATGGAGGTGGATCTAAAAGGAAGATCATTGGCAAAGGAACCCTAAATGTTCCTGGATTTCCTAGATTACCAAATGTTTTACATGTTGATGGATTACTTGCCAACCTTATTAGTATAAGCCAATTATGTGATGATGACTTGCATGTAAAGTTTGATAAAAATTCATGCTATGTGCTAGATGAAAATTCTGATTGCATTATGATGGGTAATAGATCTGCTGATAATTGCTATTTAATTGAATCCAAAGTGAGTTGCAATAATGTGAAAAATGATGAAAGTACACTATGGCATCATAAACTTGGGCATTTTAATCATAGACAGATTGATAGGTTAATTAGACTCAAAACTGTTACAGGTTTACCAATGCTGAAATTTTCAGATAAACACATCTGTGGACCATGTCAAAAGGGCAAACACGTAAGAGCTTCTCACAAACTATTAGGCCAGTGTTCTACAAAACATTGCTTTGAATTGCTTCATATGGATCTTATGGGTCCTATGGAAATTGATAGTATAGGTGGAAAAAGGTATTCTTTTGTCATTGTTGATGATTATTCTAGATTCACATAAATAGAATTCCTAAAAGAAAAATCAGAAACCTTTTCTGTGTTTAAAACTCTATGCAAAAGATTCAAGACTGTTTATAATTCTAAAGTTTGTAGAATTAGATCAGACCATGGAAGAGAGTTTGATAACAGTGCTTTCACTGAGTTTTGTGAATCTAAAGGCATATTACAGGAATTCTCATCACCTAAAACACCTCAGCAGAATGGGATAGCAGAGAGGAAAAATAGAACTCTTCAAGAGATGGCTAGAGTTATGCTATGTTCTAAAAATTTAGCCAAAAGGTTTTGGGCTGAAGCTCTAAATACAACTTGTCATATTTCTAATAGAGTCTTGATTAGAACAGATTCTAATAGTACACCTTATGAAATACTGAATAATAGAAAGCCTAATCTTAAGTATTTTCATGTATTTGGCTGTGTTTGCTACATTCTAAATGATAGAGAACAATTGCATAAATTTGATTTTAAAAGTGACAAAGGTTTTTTCCTTGGTTATTCAAGGAATAGTAAAGCATATAGAATCTATAATCTCAGAACAAATACTGTTCAAGAATCTGTAAATGTGGTTTTTGATGATAATATAAGTATTACAGGAAACAGTATTGAAGAGGTTGTCTCAAACCTTGCTGATAGTCCAATAATTACTGACAGAACAGATCAGATCAAAGATGATGAACAGAATGAGGGAACACTCACAGACACATCTGCTGAAGTTACAGAAAATCCACAAAATCTGTACAATCTGCATAAAACTCCTTCAAGGAGAGTTCAAAAGAATCATCCACAGGAGCTGATTATAGGTGATCAATCTATTGGAATTCAGACCAGAAGAAGGTTAGGTATAAATCCAAAAGATGTGGTACGATCTATTTGCATGACTTCTGTGTGTAACAAGGTAAATCATGAGTGTTATCATTCTGCTATTGAACCTAAAACAGTAAAAGAAGCCTTAAATGATGAACATTGGGTAGAAGCTATGCATGAAGAATTGAATCAATTTGTTAGGAATGATGTATGGACCTTAGTACCTAGGCCAGATCATACAAATGTTATTGGTACTAAATGGATTTTCAAAAACAAAACTGATGAAATAGGCAATATTGTTAGAAACAAAGCAAGGCTTGTTGCTCAAGGATATACTCAAGTAGAGGGAGTAGATTTTGATGAAACATTTGCTCCAGTTGCTAGAATAGAATCCATTAGACTTTTACTTGCTATTGCATGCTTTATCAACATTAAACTATACCAAATGGATGTTAAAGCAGCCTTTCTAAATGGAATCTTAATGGAAGAAGCTTATGTTGAGCAACCAAAAGGGTTTGAAAATCCAGAATTTCCTGACCATGTGTTTAAGTTAAAAAAGGCTCTTTATGGCTTGAAACAAGCACCTAGAGCTTGGTATGAAAGATTAACTGATTTTCTGATTGAATTTGATTTCACTAGAGGAGAAGCTGATAGAACTCTATTCATTAAGCATGAGAAAAATGATATTATGGTAGCTCAAATTTATGTTGATGATATAGTGTTTGGCTTTACTTGTGATGATATGCTAAAACTGCTTGTGAATGAAATGACATCAACCTTTGAAATGTCCATGGTTGGTGACTTAAACTATTTCCTAGGCTTGCAAATCAAACAGCAAAATGATGGTATCTTTATATCACAGAGTAAATATGCTAAAAATCTTGTGAACAGGTTTGGTTTAGAGAATGCTAAACACATGAAAACTCCTATGGGATCAACTCAGAAACTGAGTAAAGACAGTGTTGGCCAGAATGTTGACCCAACATTGTACAAATCAATGATAGGTAGTCTTCTTTACTTGAGCTCTACTAGGCCTGATATTATGTTTAGTGTATGTTTATGTGCTAGATATCAGTCTGACCCAAAAGAATCTCATATGCATGCTGTAAAAAGGATAATTAGATATGTTGCAGGAACTTGTGACCTAGGCTTATGGTACAACAAGGACACAAATTGTTCCTTAATTGGATATAGTGATGCTGACTGGGCAGGAGATGCTGATGATAGAAAGAGCACCAGTGGTGGCTGCTTCTACTTGGGAAATAATCTCATATCTTGGCATAGCAGGAAACAGAACTATGTATCAAAATCCACAGCCGAATCTGAATATATTGCAGCAGGGAGTTGATGTACACAATTACTTTGGTTACAGAAAATGTTGTGTGATTATGGTTTACCCTGTGATACTCTAACTGTTTTTTGTGATAACACTAGTGCCATAAATATATCAAAGAATCCAGTGCAACATTCTTTAACTAAGAACATAAGTATAAGACATCATTTCATAAGAGATCTAGTAGAAAAAGAGGTGGTCAAGTTGGAATATGTTTCTACAGAAAAACAACTTGCTGATATATTCACAAAAGCTTTAGATGATAAGAGATTTTCCTCTCTAAGGAAGTCTCTTGGATTATGCAATATCTGAACACTGTATCAAAAGTGTTGTACCAAATGCGGCAGCATTTGGGACAACACCAGAATTGTTCATTTAATTATTTCTTTGTATAAATTTCGTAAGTATTGGATTTAATATAATTCTTTATAATCTTAATCTAAAAGTCTTAAATTGAGTCATGTGGAATATGAGAAAAGCTTGTACAATCTCTCAAATGCAAAGGAAATCACAAATTAGATGCTTTAAAAATCACTGAGTAACTAGGGACACGGAGCTCGCTACTACGATGTTCTCTTTTCTAAAGGTGATATATATTGCATCAAATTAAACACAAATCGATTGAATAACTATGGGGCACGGAGTTCGCTGCTACGATGCACTCTTTTGAAAAGATGGATCAATGTGTAAATGTGATAAAAATTAAAGTGCAACACATATGAAGCAAATTCATGGAAAAACTGTGTTGAGATGTACAAAATGCCAATAATCTATTCAACACCTGACTCAGACTTATGATTTTGATTATTTATAGAATTAATTAATTTTTGATAATTATTATTTTTATTATCTGCAAATATTTATTTGAATTTAATTATTTTATTTGTTCAGTTATTAATTAATCCACTTCTTTGATTTTTTTATTTATCAGTAATTATTCTCCACAACACACGAACTTTTATGGAGAGAAGTTAATTCTTCCACTCTCTCCATTTCTTTGCATACAGAATCGTGCTTCAACTCCCGCCTGAAATCCTCTATAAATAAATCTCATATGAATGCTATTTTATACCATCGAGCTTACTTCTGTTTATGCAACACTCATTCTAGAATATAATTTTGGCATAAGTGTTTCTTCAAAAAACTGGTATAATTGATTGAATTTTTTTTATGATTATCTTCCCCTTCCAGAATTCGAAGAGGTCTAATCAAATTAATTCCTACTTTTGCAGGTACTCATCATCACAGCACCTGGTATTTCTCAATTCAAAATTCAAACAAGCCTCTCTCACCTAACCTGCGAATTTTTCTCCCTGAAAAACTCAAAATCAAATCCGAAAATGGTGACAATCACTGAACTTCCAAGCTCTCCCGCACCTGGTTCGCCATCCTTTGTTGTTGGAACCATGATTGTTCCATTTGAACCAGAAGCCTCTGCTCTCCCACTCGTTGTTTACAATCCTTTTGATATCCGATCAGAAATGGCACATGCAAACATTCCTGAGTCAAAGAGTGCTGCTGCTGATAATCGCTCACCTCCTCCATCACCAATCGCCCAAAAATCATTCCCTCTAGGAACCCCTTTCGAAAAACTGAAACGGGCATACGATGCCCTAGCTCGCAGAACAACCTCTCCAAAAATTATCTTGGATGGAGAAACTCTTGACAATGCAATGTTCAGAGAAGATGTGCACATGGAAGACGCCTCCTCGTCTGATGGGGAGATTTTAGCAGCAAAACTAGCCTGGTTACGGCAAAAGAGGAAATTCCCATCTAAAACAGCAAAAGCCACTGCTCCCGTCACTCGCAGATGGCCTGGTGGCCGTCGTGTTTCGTACAGGACACTTGGGAGACGAGTCGACTACTTTGGGAAGAAAAAGCCCAGAACGGACGGCGGCATAGCTCAACCGATTATCGTATCCAACTCAGATTCTGAGGGGGAGCCTCAAAGTATCGATGATATCATCGATAACTTTCCCGAAGCTGTGTCTGTTGAGCATGCAGAAGAAGACAGCCCCATTCCTCAGTCCGTACCCAAAAAGGCTCGAAAAACTCCACCAGTTGTCTCTCCAGTGGCTACATCCAAAAGCTCTTCTTCCGATTCCAGCTCATACGCCTCTGCTCCTGAGGAAGAGGTACCTTTTTCGTCTGATTCCAATTTTAGTGATAATGAGGTTGAGTACAATGATCATAAGAGTACCCGTTATAAAACTATTCGTAATAGGACAATTTTGAGTGAACGTATTCTGAAAATTGCTGATTTTGAAGATGCAAATCTCATGGATTGGTTTAGAGAAAGATCTATTTTGGATGCCTTATTATTTGCTGTACCGTATGTCGTTGATTGGGTTCACGAATTTTATGCGAATGTGAGTTCTAAAACTGGTGATACGAACTCTAGGAGATATGGTTGTGTACCTTTCCGGGGTCTTGAGATTATTGTTACACCTAGGAAGATCAACATGCTGTTGAAAACGAAAATTATGGAAGATCTAGTAGTCACAGACCTTGATTTGATGATCACTATACTTACAGGAGGTAAAATCACTCATTGGGTGCCAAAATTGCTTGCATCTAAGTTAACTAGCTTATATTCTGTTTTGCATAAGATTGTGTGCTACAATTGGATACCAACAACTAATAACACCACTCTTACCTTGGAACAAGCTGTTCTCCTTTACAAGATTGGACACCTTAAGCAATTTAATCTAGGCCATGTCATATTTCAAAATATGATGAATTTCACTTGCAATATGACTGGTAAGGGTCTTCTCCCATATCCCTGTTTGGTGTATAAGCTACTGGCAGATAAGGAATTCCACAGATTGGACACTGAGGTCATTAGTGGATATGTTCCTAGTATCTCCATTTCACCACAGCTCCTGCTTCGTGGTGGTGACCGGATTGTGGACCTGCCTATACCGAAGACTACTACCCCCAGAAGTGTTGATCCTAATATGCCATCAACTTCCAGAACACCCCCTTCCTCAGGCTGTGTCACCTCGGTTTATTTGTCTTCACACTTCATTCTCAGGCAGGTAGACATTCTTCAAGGCACAATCACCAACCTTCAAAGTACAGTTGAAGACTTGCTCATCCAAAAACGTTTCTGGGAGGACCTACTTTCTACCTCAACAGGGGGAGTAAGCTCAAATGTTCACAATGCAGGTGTTGTTCCTCCTATTCCAGGTCAAGGTAATGCTGGTCCAGTTCAACAAGAGAGTGCTATTCCGAATCCAAACCAAGAAGATGCAGATGCAGATGCTCAAGACATTAAAGATCTCTATGGAGATTTCAATAGAGATCTCAATGCAGCTTTTTGAAGGCTTGAAGAATGAGGAAGTGTAGGATATGGAGGAGTTCGTGCAGACTTCTGAAGATGCAGCCGATTCTATCACCATTTTGGATGCAATAATATATTATATAAAATAAATAAATAAAAAATAGATTGAAATTGAATGGAATGAAATATAGAAGAGAAATGCATATCCTAATTTATAGGAATCGGTACTTTTAGATATTAATAATTAATTATTAATTAGGAATAAATAATTGTGTTTAATATTAAAGAGGTACTATGCTAGCTTATTAATTAGATATTAATAATTAATTACTAATTAAAAATAAATAATTATGTTTAGTATTAAAGTTAAGAATACAATTAATGCTAGTTTATTAATATTTTTTTTTACCATGCACTCACATTAATTATTATATTTATCTTTTAATTTTTTTAAAAAATATTAATTATAATATTATATATATAAAAAGTAGACCCCTAAAAATTGGGGGCCCGTGGCGGTCGCCCTTCTCGCCCTGCCTCAGGGCCACCCCTGTTCCTCATAGCTATTCCAGAAATTCAACAATTTTTTGGCCTTCAGCCACTTGAAAGTCGAGAGTTTGATGTTTTGCTGAATCTTCTCCGGATCAAGGTTCTTCCTATTGAAGACGATCACATTCCTCGTTCTCCAAATAGACCAGATCGTACCATGCCAAATAAACGATCAAAGTTTTCTTCTCTTCCTCTCCATGACCTCTAGGTGCTTTTTGAAATGTCTAATCTTTGTTTCCCCTGCTTGATAAGTGTAGTCTAATCTTTGGTTCCAGATACGAGACCTATTTATAACGTGAAATCTTACTAAAATATTATACGTAAACAAATTAATATATATTTTTTTAAATTAATACTAAAAAATAAACATAAAGAATTTGAATAATTCAAAAATTATATTATACAGAATATAAATTGGAGTAATCTAGTATGCATTTGTTAGGACTTAGGATAGAATGGGGTAAAATAGTGTCCAAAATTTCAATTCTCAAATCTATGTTTTAAATTAATTATTAAATAAAATAAATTCATTATTAAATAAAATAGTATGTCCCTCTCTTTTCCTTTTTTTGAATTAACTATCCAAAGACGTCATGTCTCTCAGTTTTCTTACTTCCTTCTTTTCTTTAATTTACTCCCTCATAAATAATGCTATGGATGCTCAAAACTCACGGTCATTCTAATTATAATCAACATAGATTATGATGCTCAGATGAAATTGAAGAGGTTGAAAAGGTGCGGACACGGTTCTGTGCTTGAACCATTGACTAGTTGCCACGAAATAAGTTTACCTCACTCACATTTAATAATATACTCACTCACATTTAATAATATAGGTCACGAAATTTCTCAAAGATCACGGTAATTCTAAAAAAAAAAAAAAAATTGCCCCCTTTCTCACTTTTAATTCCTTTTCCTAAACCTCCTCTCTATTAATTCCTTTCACATCCCCCAATTTCTATAACAGGTTTCGGTAATGGGAGATAGAAACTTATTTTAAGTAATTATTTATTTGAATTCATTTTTCTATTTATAATTATTCGCCATGTACTAGCATTTGTGGTGGTGAAATTTAATATTAAAGAATTCTCTAAAATTATCAATTCATATTAATAATATTTCAGAAACTTGTTTTTCTTTTTTCTTTTCTATTCTACATTTTTTTTCTATTAAGATTTGTTATTGCAGATTTCTTGGAGTAGCCAAGACAATCACCATTATTCAGATTTATCAAAGGAGTAGTTTTATGCTTGCAAGTAGGACATGTAGAAACATGAAGTATATGTATTAATTTTGATAGAAAATAATGATTGAGTGAATAATTTGTAACCAAATGTGACCAAATTTTAAATAAAATAAACTTTTAATGATCAAAAAGTGATATTTTCTCTAAAAATTATGAAAAAAATATGGTTTCTCTTTTAGGTTGTTACGGTTATTTTTAATGTTGTTTTTATTAGTATAGAAAGTGAGTGGGTGAATGGGTCGTAGTTTCAGGGAGAAGTTGAAGAGGAAATTAGTCGAATTTCAAACGTGTTTAGTTAATTAATATTGTAATTTAATTTCTTGTTTGAATGGTCAACCATGTGAGTGTTGGTCTCAAATGACTTTTTTAAGAAAGGAATTTCGGGCTTCATAAATCATGGAGTAGATCGATCAACAAATGTTCTCTCAAGTGAAGTGGGACCCAATACAATCTTCAACCTTACATTTATTTATTGTATTGCCTTTTAACATAATATTTTAATGGAAATCTTATATACACTATATACACCAAACCAGATTTAGTGCATACATTTTTTTTAACTGCTCTCTTTTTCTCCTTCTATTCTTCTACTTTCTAAATTTTTGAAAGCGCTGCTGATTGTGATTTGTGAAAGTGAGGTGCCGGTACATTTGGCGACTTCTCGATGTTTGTAAACAAAATATGCAAGCAGATCGCAGGGCCAACAGGTGATTACATAATCAATACTCCACACTTCAATCTTATTTAATTTTTTTAGATTATTAACCTATTTATAGTGTGAAATTCTAGATAAGATATTTATACATAAACTAATTAATACTATCTATTAAAATTAATACTAAAAGATAAACATAATAAATTTATACAATTAGAAAATTATATTTTACCGAATATAAATTGGAGTAATCTAGTATGCATTTGTTATATAATAGAATAGCACTGGTGAGACAACGTCCAAAAGATTCAATCCCAATATCTGATAAATGTTTCAGATTCCGTTCCGCACTAACTTTCTTCTTTCTTTCTTATTTCCTCTTCTTTAGTTTACTCCCTCATTTTAATGCTATGGATTATCAAATGGAGTAATTTAGTATGCATTTGTTATATAATAGAATAGCACGGGTGAGATAGTACAAAAGTTTCAATCTCAATATCTGATAAATGTTTTAGATTTCGTCCCGCACTAACTTTCTTCTTACTTTCTTATTTCCTCTTCTTCTTTAGTTTACTCTCTCATTTTAATGCTATGGATTATCAAAACTCAAGCCGTGGATTCACTTCTCAAATGTCTCTTCACAAAATTCTAACTCTAATCAACACCCTACCACCCCGCCAGCCACAGCCACAACACTTTCGTTTTCTGCCGCAACAACCAACCAATCATTCTGCCGCGACAACCAACCAATCATTGGAGGAGGGTGAGAACAAAGTAGTTGATGAATCCTGTATCTCCTCCAAAGAGGTTTCAAAAGAAGATGCTCTGAGCTGCACCATTAAGCACATTGAAATTGGAAGAGAAGAGAGAAGTATGACTCTACTCTATGAAGCTGCCAAATTGATCTCCCCCGAACTCATAGACGACGATGATGCTCGTAAAGATCAACGTAAAGATCAAATTCCGTCTCGGGTGCGGTCAAAACGGGGACGGGCACAGGTTCTTCCGAGCAAGTTTCGTGACTCGGTGCTTGAACCATTGACTCAATTCTCGCAAACAAAACGTGGACGACGGTAAAAAAAAAAAATTGAAAAAATACGGTTTTTTTTTTAATGTTATCTTTAATGTTGTTTTTATTAGTCGAATTTCAAACATGTTTAGTTAATTAATATTGTAATTTAATTTCTTGTTTGAATTTTCAGCTACGTGAGTGTTGATCTCAATTTCAATTTCCTGACTTTTAAAAAAAATGAATTTTGTGCATCATTCATGGATTATATTTATCTGTCAACAAATGTTCTTCATAAGTGAAGTGGGACCCAATACGATCTTCAACCTCACATTTATTTAGGACATGTTTGGTTTATTAGATTAGATAGGATATATTGTTTTATGCCTATAATTCCCATATTTGATTTACTTGAATTTAGCCCGAGATTGTTATCCTTGATAATCATGCATTTGGTGAGATAATTTAATCCATCAATTCAAACACAAATCTCAATTCCAAAAATAATGCAATATACTACTACACATTTAAGCTTGGAGAGCTTTTAGAAGAGCTCTCCAAGTGGGAGCTCTCCAAGCTAAATTACACTTGGAGAGCCCTTAAGCTTGGACAGCTCCCACTTGGAGAGCTCTTTTCAAAGCTCTCCAAGCTTAAATGTGTCCTATGTAATCCTATCATACCTTATCTATCTTGTAAAGCAAACGAGCCCTTATTGTATTGCTTAGAACATACTAATACTTTAAGGCCTAGTTTGAAATGATGGATGGGAAAACATGAGACAAATTAACTCATCCCCTAGGACTATTAGTCCTACAAATGCATGATAAATAATACAAAATTAGCGGGCCTTGCATTATTCCCAGGCCACAATCAATCAAATCAAACGTTTGATTCGTTGGGAATAAAATGTCAATCAAGCCTAATCCAACCTAATCAAGCAAACCAAACTAATAGGATATATATTAATTTATGTAAGTTTGTCAACAATCCTATTAAATTAATAATGGTTTACACTCAATTGCATCATACAATTTTTTTTTACGGGTAAATGAAATTTTATTAGGCCATAAAATTGGCTTTAAGACTGTTGCAAAGTTCAGCAAAAAAGTAAGAAACATTTGAAAGTAGAGCAAACTTTGCCATCTTATGAGCAACACCGTTACCCTCTCTCTTCTTCCGGCTGTAAGCTACTTCCCTCAGATTTGAGGCCTTGGTTCTGATTGCATTTGTTAGATCTCCAAAACGCGATATGTCTTCTTTTCTGTTTGCCAACACTGCTGCACATAAGGCTGAGTCAGACTCTAGAATTACTCTGGTGCAGCCTTCTTGCTGCACAGCAAAGCAAGCTCCTTTAAGAATTCCACACGTCTCTGCTTTCTTCCGCATTGAGGGTTGGTGCCATTGTTTATGCAAAATCCAGTTCCACCGGCTCACACCAGGTTCTCCCCTTCCTTGTAGTTCAGCACACCATTGGTAGTATCCAGGTTCTCCCCTTCCATTTGTAGTTCACCCTAAAGTATCTTGCCTTCAACGTTCTAGCTAGCAAGCTGTCGGGGTTTTGGAGGATCCTCCACCCTTGTTTTGCTAGCATTGCTCTATTAAAAGCAAGCTCCTATATCACGCAGTCCTAGTCCTAGTCCTAGTCCACTTCTGTTCCCGCATTAACTTTCTTCTTCTGTTCTTTAGTTTACTCTCTCATCTCATTAATGCTATGGATTCTAAAAAGCCACGTCGCCGGATCCACTTCTCAAATGTCTCTCCACAAAATTCTAACTATAATCAACACCGTACCCCTACTGCTGCAGCCACAACAACTTCATTTTCTGCCGAGACAAAGTGGTTGATGAATCCACTATCTCCCCGGAGGTTTTAGAAGAAGATGCTTGGGGGCTGAGTTCCACCACCACTAATTACAATTTGATGCCGAAACTGACTTTTAAACAAAAGAATACTCCATAAGTGAAGTGGGACCCAATACTATCTTCAACCTCACATTTATTTATTGTATTGCTTAGAATATACTACTCCTTCCGTCCATGAAATGTAGTCTCATTTGCCTTGTATTTATTGTCCAACAAATGTAGTCTCATACACTTTAGGGAAACTATCACCCTTTAAGCATAACTTAATTACTCAATTTGCCATCAACTTTATTCACAAAAAAACACTTTATTCACAATGGACCCCACAACCCTATAATATTCTTACTTTGTTTACTTTATCTACATTTTTCTTAAAACTTGTGCCCACCTCCAATGGAACTACATTTGGTGGACGGAGGGAGTAATATTTTAATAGGATATATGGCGTGTTAAGAAAACCTTGTTTCATGTATCCACCGTTGCGTTCCTTTTTTCTTCTCTACGCACTTTTATACAGATTTCGATTCTACAACTCACCATCTTTAATATGACGTGGCAACTGGAGGATACATAGCCTTTTAAACCTCATATCCACGTTTACACCTCTATACTTTTAGCACCCATTAATTGAAATCCTAAATAGTCTTCCAAATTTAATTTAGTGTAGAATAATCGGTCACATTTCTCTCTATCTACAAATAAAAAACCAATATTTATGATACGGTTGGGTATATAACCGTACCTTCAGTTTTGTTTATTTAATACAGTCCCCCTTCCATTTATTAATTCAATATGTATAGTATATGAAATACCATATTTGTCCCTTTAGTAAAATGGTATAGATACATATATACACACTCCCTATAACCCTAATTTCATCTTCTTTCCCGACTTCTTTCTCTGCTGCCTCTCTTCCTCTTCCCATTTTTTTTTTCGTTTTCTACACTCCCCATCTCCGTCGCACTGTCCCCTCCCTCCCTCTCGTCGTCGCTCTCCCCCTCCACCCCCCTTGCCTCTGCCGTCGCCGATCTTCTTCCTCATTTTTTTAATTCTTCTCTTTCGCTCCGCTCGACGCCGTCCTCCAGCTCGTCGTTTTTGGGCGATCAATAATGGTCGAAAATTTCAATTTTTTTAAAAAAAATTCTTTCGAAATTTGGTCGACAAACTGGTGTCGACCGGAGTATTTTTAGTCGACAAATCAGTGTCGACCGGAGTATTTTTGGTCGACAAATCAGTGTCGACCGGAGTGTTTTTTATAAGGTGGTGGTGGTGGTGGTGGTGACGGCGGCGACGGCTGTCTGATTCTAGGGTTAGGGTTCTGTTTTAAATTGGAGTGGGAGTGGATGAATCTAACATGATTTAGTAAAAGGGCAAAATTGGTATTTCATATATATATTGAATTAATAAAAATGAAGGGGGAGTGTATTAAACAAAGGTGGAGGGTATAAAAGTAATGTGATTGAAAAAAAAATACAATAAAATATTAAAGGGAGTTGTTTGGCAAAATAAAAATGATAACTTTCTAGTTTGGTAGTTTTCATTGGGACGGAAGGAGTACAATGAATTATACTTTCTCCGTTCCATGATTACTTGTACCGCTTAACTAACACAGTTTAAAATAAAAATAATATTTTTAGTAATGTAAAATAAAGGAGAGGTATTTTGGGTGATTTAGTGTGGTGTAAAATAAAATGTGAAAAAAAATAGTGACAATTTTAAAAATAAAATGGTGTTAAGTTATATCCATATTAGAAGTGTGTAAGTAATTTTTGAACGTTATAATGTGTACTTCACGAGGTAGAAGAGATTATGTATTTAAGTTGTTTACCCTATTAAATTGAGATTGTATTAATTCTCATAGATGCGTTTGAGCAGTAGTAGTTGTTGATAATTGAAACATAGATCATCTTCTCCATTGAAGAGAGAAATGAAGAAGAAAGGGGCAAGATGCTATATTGAAGAAGATAAATCTGTTTGATTACAGAAGATAAAATCACCACCTAACTACTAATCTCAATCAAGTATTTAACCTTGAGATTAGCCTAACTAACTAACCAACTGCTACTAACTAATAAACTACCCTTATCTATTAAGGGTGAACAAATCTGTTAGTAAAGGAAAATGAGAGTGTATCTAGTAAATTCCTTTAGACCCCCCCTCAAAATGGGGGTGGATATTCATCAAGCCCATTTTGGAAACATGTAGGCCAAAGAGAGAAGGAGGCAAATGTTTGGTGAGCATGTCAGCTAAATTCTGGGCAGTAGGTATATGAACAAGTTGGAGAAGGCCTTCTTGGATCTTTTCCCTTGTGAAGTGGTAGTCCAAAGAGATATGCTTGGTCCTTTGGTGAAGACAGGGGTTGTGAGCAATAGAGAATGCACTCTTGCTGTCAGTGTACATGGATGAAGGAGTGGAGTGCTGGATCTTCAAGTCTGCAAGGATGTAGTGGATCCATTGAAGCTCACAAGAAGTTGAGGCCAAAGCTCTATACTCAGCCTCTGCTGAAGATCTGCTGACAGTAGATTGTTTCTTGGATTTCCAAGAGATTAGAGAATTCCCAAAGTATATGCTATAACCTGTAATGCTCCTTCTAGTTTGGATGCATCTAGCCCAGTCTGAATCAGAGAAGGCATGTAATTTGAAAGAATTATTTCTGGGGTAAAAAATACCAGTACCTGGACTACCTTTGATATATCTCAAGATTCTGTGCACAGCAGTTAAATGAGCTTCAGTTGGTGATTGCATGAACTGGCTCAATGTTTGGACTGCATAGGAGATATCAGGTCTAGTTATAGTCAAATAAAGGAGCTTACCAATCAACCTTCTGTACTGATCTGGATGTTGAAGAGCTGGAGACTGTGGATCAAAGCTTACAGAGGAATCCATTGGTGTAGAACAGGGTTTACACCCTAGATAACCAGAATCATGAAGAAGATCAAGAGCATATTTCCTTTGACATAAAGTCATACCCTTGTTATTTCTGGCAATTTCAATGCCTAAAATATATCTCAAAGTTCCAAGGTCTTTGATAGTGAATTGGACATGTAAGCACTTTTTAATAGAGTTGATGATATGAAGGTTAGTGCCAGTAACAATAAGGTCATCAACATAACAAAGGATAGCAGTAAAATCATGCTTATCTTGTCTAGTAAAAAGGGAAGTGTCAGCTTTAGATTGTGTGAAGCCTAAAGATAATAAACAAGAAGTCAGTTTAGTGAACCATTGTTTAGAAGCTTGTTTCAAACCATATAGACTCTTGTGTAACCTGCAAACTTTCTTATCATTCGAAGTACAATATCCAGGGGGAGGAGTCATATATATTTCTTCTACCAAGTCACCATGTAGAAAAACATTATTAACATCTAATTGATGGACATGCCAATTTTTGGAAGTAGCAACAGCAAGAAGAATTCTAACAGTGGTGATTTTGGCCACAGGAGAAAAAGTATCAAAATAATCTATGCCCTCTTGTTGAGTATAGCCTTTAGCCACTAACCTTGCTTTATACCTTTCAATAGATCCATCAGAGTTGTATTTAATTTTATAAACCCATCTACAGCCTATACAATGTTTTCCCAATGGGAGATTAACAAGAGACCAAGTATGATTCTTTTCTAAGGCATCAAGTTCATTTTTCATTGCACTGACCCAATTGTGGTCTAAAACAGCTTGTTTATAGGTGGTGGGCTCTTGTTGCTGAGAGATAGAGGCTGTAAAAGTTTTATAAGTGGAAGACAACTTATCAGTGGATAAAAAAGGTGAATGGGGTAGTGTTTTCCAGAAAGGGAAAGATTGGTTTTGGCATGATCAATGGAGGCAGGAAGAGTGGTTTCTTAAACGTGTAGGTAAGCAGGCTGTGTTTTATTTCTAGAGGGTCTAGCAGATGGAACCTCTAGAGTATGGGATACAGGGGACTGATTAGGAACAGTTTCTTCAAAAGGAGGTGCAACAGGCACATTTGTAATGGGATCAGGATGGGGAGAAATTTCATTCAGTAAATCAATATGAATAGGGGGATCAGTGTCATCATCATCATCAGAAGGTATGGGAATAGGGAGAACAGGTGGTGTGGTTATGTTAGCAAAAGGGAAAATATTTTCAAAGAATTTCACATTTCTAGAAATAATGAATTTTCCAGTTTGAAGATCCAAAAGTTTGTAACCCTTAGTGCCAAAAGGATAACCAATAAACACACATTTGGAGGCCCTATGATCAAACTTTTGTCTATGAGAGACTAGTGTGTTAGCAAAACACAAACAACCAAAGGTTCTTAGAAAAGAGTAATCAGGTTTTACTCCATACAATATTTCAAAATGGGATTTATGCTTAAGAATAAAAGATGGGATTCTATTGATAAGATAGGCAGCAGTTTTGATACTCTCACTCCAGAATTTTAAAGGGAGAGAAGATTGAAACATAAGTGCCCTAGCTACTTGAAGAAGGTGTTGGTGCTTTCTTTCAACAAGCCCATTTTGCTGGGGAGTTTCAACACATGAGGTTTGATGTATGATACCCAACTTATGATAGAAGTCAGTAAGAATAAATTCAGAACCATTATCACTTCTTAAGGTTTTAATTTTAGTATTAAACTGGGTAAGCACCATATTGTAAAAGTTTTCTAGAGAGTGTTTAACATCACTCTTAACACTTAAAAGATAGACCCAAGTACATCTACTAAAATCATCCACAATGGTTAGAAAATATGTATGACCAGTGGCAGAACACAGAGAAAATGGACCCCAAACATCACAATGAATCAATTGAAATGCATGAGAGGAAGTAGAGGTGCTTAAGGGAAATGATTTCTTCTTTTGCTTAGCCAAAGGACAAATGTAATAATTATTATGCAAATCAGTGCCTTTTACATTCAACTCAGGAATATGTTGCAAACATTTACTAGAAGTATGACCTAGTCTATTATGTCATAGATCAAACTTACAGGTGTCAAGCTTAGAACTACCAGAACATAAAGAAGACACTAAAGCAGAAGGGTTGGTGAAGAAGTTGTGTGAAGGAGATATAGTCCTCGCACTTGCTCAGCAGTACCAATCACCCTCTTGCTCATGTTGTCCTGCAGAATGCAATGTGAGGACAAGAAGCTAACAGTGCAATTAGAGTATCTGGTCAAATGACTAATAGACAAAAGATTGAAAGTGAAATCTGGTACATATAAGACATTGTACAAAGTAAGATGCTCATTAATAGTGATATTTCCCATGTGTGTGGCAGTGGAGATGGCATTATTGGGGAGAGATACAAGGATGTTGGTAGCACAGGGAGGTGTAGAGAACATGGAGAGGTCAAAAACCATGTGGTCTGTAGCTCCAGTGTCCAATATCCAAGTAGAAATAGATGAAGATTGAGAACAAAGGGAAGAAGACATACCAGAAGTGGAGGGGTGTTGAATGTCTTCAATGTGGACAGTGGAGGCACCAGCCACAGAGTGAGAGAGGTCCCTGTTGCTACCTGGCAACTGAATTTTAGAGGAACTCACAAAGTTGTTATATGCCTCAGGATGGATAAGAGGGTTTGAGAGGTCCTTCTCAGGAAGAGTGTTGAGATAGTTGCTGGCAGGTTTGTTGATGACTTTAGAAGGAGGAACTCTAGGGCCTTTCCAACCAGGGGGAAAGCCAATGATGTGGAAACATCTATCAATTGTGTGGCCCAATCCATCACAATGACCACATTTGAGGGGTTTCTTCCTGTCTCTATAAAATCTAGTATTCTTGGCAGTCATAGCAATAGTATCAAGATGAATAGGGTCAGAGGTGAGTAAAAGACTCCTCTGGGATTCTTCTTGGAGTAAGAGGCCATAGATTTTGGACAAGGGAGGAAAATGAGATTGAAGCAAAAATTGACTCCTAATAGTGGAGTAAGAGTCATGCAAGCCAAGCAAAAATTTCATAACAGAATCTTGTTCCTGGGTGGTAGACATTAGCTTAGGCAAATCACAAGTGCAAGAATCCATAACACCACAAGAACACTTAATAAGAGGCCTAAAACTAAGGTATTCATCCCATAAGGCTTTAAACTGATTATAATAGGTGACAAGAGATTGAGAACCTTGAGTTATGGAGCTCAAAGATTTTTCTAAATGGTAGACTCTAGTGCCATCGGATAAAGCATACCTAAGTTTTAATTCATCCCATACATCTTTGGCAATTGAAAAATACTCTAGGGTTCTCTTAATAGCAGGTATGATGGAGTTTAATATCCACATAAGAACAAGGTCGTTGGATCTTACCCAAGCGGTATAAATAGCCGGATCTTTCTCTTCATCGGGGATGGGTAGAGAACCATCAATTAGACGGACTTTGTTCTTCACGCTAAGAGCTCTCTTGATGGCGTGGCTCCAAGAGACATAATTGGTTCCGTCAAGGGGCTCAAGAACAATCGCCGCAGCAGGGTTAGCATTGTGGTGCAACGCCAACGGAGAGAAGAGGTTGAGAGCTGGGTCAAGAGAGGAGGTGCTTGTCGTCGCCGTGGTGGTGGTAGAAGGGGGGTTATTGGGAGGATTGTTATTCGCCATGGATGCAGGCGAGAAGACAGAGAAAAAGGAAGAGAATCGAAGCCCTAGAAAAGAGGGAAGCAATCGATTTGTAAAGGATAGAAAAAATTATCAAAAAACTGATACCATGTTGATAATTGAAACATAGATCATCTTCTCCATTGAAGAGAGAAATGAAGAAGAAAGGGGCAAGATGCTATATTGAAGAAGAGAAATCTGTTTGATTATAGAAGATAAAATCACCACCTAACTACTAATCTCAATCAAGTATTTAACCTTAAGATTAGCCTAACTAACTAACCAACTGCTACTAACTAACAAACTACCCTTATCTATTAAGGGTGAACAAATCTGTTAGTAAAGGAAAATGAGAGTGTATCTAGTAAATTCCTTTAGAGTAGTATTAATTTACTTCACACCGGTTCAATATATAATGACTGGTATAAGAAACCTGAATATAATAATGATTTAAGACAAATTCGATTTAAGACACTCATTATCTAACAAAATGTGTTAGATGCTCTGTGGACTATATTCTAAGACTATAATAACGATTCTTTTTATATTCTTGATGGAGTTGTTAATCTGAATGAGGCAGTGGAAAAAGCCCAGAAGAGAAACATAGAAAGACTTTTTCAAAATTGTTTTTGCAAAAATTTATGATTTAGGGGATTGGAGCTTTTTGGACATGATGGAAAAGTTTTATTTTAGTAAAAATTGGAGAGCTTTTGTGATGGAAATTGTGTCGTCGGCTACCGCTACTGTTCTAGTCAATGGGAGCTCGATAGAAGAATTCAAGTTGGAAAGAAGCCCTAGACAAGTGGGACCTACTCTCTCCTTTCCTTCTCCTAATAGGAGCCGGAGGATTGAATAGTTTGGTTTCAAAGGAGGAATTTCCGAAAAAATGGTAATTGGAAGGGAAATAAGGAGAATTTCACATCTCCGATATGTGGGCAATACAATTTCTATTTGTGCATCAAGCATTGATAATACTAGAACCTTGCATTGATAATATGTGGTCAACTACAAAAAGTACTGCCTCAGCGGAACTAATATTGGGAGGAGTTGGCAGTGGCAATATGGAAAAAACTGAATTTCCGAACCGAAACAACGATTTTCGGTTTATTTAGTTCGATTTATTCGATTGTTCGATTCGGTTCAAATATTTTTTAAAATTTTGATTTTCGGTTCGGTTTATATTTTACAGAACCATATAAATTGAACCAAATTATTTTATATAAATGAAAGAAATACTTATTTAATTAATAAATTATACGAAACAATACGTCAATAAAAAGAAATCTTACTTGAAAATTGAAATATGCTACTTTATTAATTTTCAATCTTAATTTTTTAATTAGAGCTTTGCCAACTTCCTATCTCACTAAAAAAATAATTATCTTCCGTGAAGATTGATTCAATTGTGGGACATGCAACCAAACAATTAGTTTTTTTGTGTGAGATTTGTATGGTTTGTAATTTGAAACTTTAAAATATTTGTTAGTTTCGATTGTCAACTCTTGAACTTGTAATTTGAATTTGACTTTTGGTGTAAAAAGTCCTTGAAAAATGTTTAATTGTTGAAAAATAATATTTTATGTAAGAATTTCGGTTTGAACCGATTCGAACCAACTGAACTTTTAATCGATTCGGTTCTAACAAAATTTAGTTCGATTTCTGTTTTGATTTTTAAAATTTCAATTATTTTGGTTCGATTGAAAAAAGTTCAAAATTGAATCGAATCGACCGAATGTTCAACCCTACGCACCGGTGAGGAGCAAGATGGGATAGCTCAAGTGGTTAGAGCACCACTACCTAGGCCTTAGGTCCTGGGTTCGAGTCATGGGGAGGGGAAAAAAGGGATGGGTATTTAACTTCCATAAAAAAAAAAAAAATTATTATTGTAAACATAAAATTTGTATTTAAAGATAATAAACGCGAAAATGGATTATTTGATAATCTTCTTAAATGTTTTGGTACAATCTCTAATTTGTTCATCGATTCTTCTTTTAGGATTGACTTTGGTGGACTTTAACACAATTATCTGGATTTCTTCGAAGGGAGTATGTTGTAGGAATTTGTTTGATGAGATGTCAATATGAGAGGTTGAGCACCTTGATCTCAAACCAAACGTCGTTGTTGATGAAGGGCTTCAATCGAGGATTAGAGAACTTTTGTGGAGAAACATTATTTTGATTGGTTTAACACATTGATCTCTGATCAAACGATGTTAAAGAAGAACTCTAAGAGCTTTTGTGGAAGCTTAGATGACTTGTGTGGGGAAATGTCAATTTGAGGTGAAACACCTCAATCTCGAATCAAATTTCGTTGTAGATTAAATAAAAAATTGGATGGCTTCCACGGAGACTCAACAGAATTTTGCGAAGAAATCCTTTTCTAAGGAGTTGAATGTATTGATCTTGAATCAAATAAAGTTGATTACAAATAACTTGGAAAGCTTTTGCAACGATTTGGAGGAGTTTCGTGGAGAAATGTTGATTAGATGAGTGAAGCATCTTGGACTATTGTAGAAAAACATTGATCGGACACTTTAATCTCATATCAAATGTGGAATGAGAATTATTTATAGTGTGAAATCTTAGTAAAATATTTATAAATAAATAAATATATATTTTTTAAAATTAATACTAAAATATAAAATAATGAATTTGAATAATTCAAAAATTATATCGTACAGACTATAAATTGAAGTAATCTAGTATGCGTGTTAGAACTTAGGATAGAATTTGGTGAAATAAACAGTGTCAGATTCATTATTAAATAAAATATTTTGTCCCTCTCTTTTATTCCTTCTTCTTCTTTAGTTTACTCTCTCATGTTATGGATTCTCAAAAACCACCGCGTGGCTCCACTTCCCAAAGTTCTCTCCACAAAATTCTAACTATAATCAACACCGTACCACCTCCCTTCGTCGCCACAGCACCGTCGTTTTCTACGGCAGCAGCCAAACAATCGGCGGTGGGTGAGAACAAAGTTGTCTATGGCTTCAAAGAGATTTCTGAGAAAGATGGCTCAAGCACCATCGGCTTCGTCGCCAACGACATTGAAATTGGAGGAGCAGAGACCGGTATGACTCTACCCTATAAATATAAAGCTGCCAAATTGATCTTTCCCGAATTCATAGACGACGATGCTCATGAAGATGAAATTGAAGAACCGTCGTCGTCTCCGGTGGTGCGGTCGAAACTGGGCGGGCGCGGGCGCAGGTTCTTCCAAGCAAGTTTTGCGACTCGGTACTTGAACCATTGACTCGTTGCCGCCAACTAAACGCCGACAAAGGTAAAAATGAGGAAAATATCTTTTGATCACAAAATTAACTCTTTTTAGATTTTAGGTTTGGTCACTCATGATTTTAAAACACAAAATTTCTCAAAGATCACGGTGGAGAATTAAAAAAAAAAAAAATTTGCCCCTTTCTCTATTTTAATTCCTTTACCTAAACCTCTCCTAAATGCTTCTACACCTCACACCCCCAATTTCTATAAGATTTTGGTAATTGGAGAATTGGAGATAGAAATTTATTTTAAAGTAATTATTTATTTTAATTCATTTTTCTATTTATAATTATTCGAGCATGATCATCTACTAGGATTTGTGGTGAAATTTAATAGTAAAGAATTCTCTAAAATTATCAATTCATATTAAGAATATTTTAGAAACTTATTTTTCTTCTTTCTTTTCTATTCTACATATTTTTCTATTAAAATTATTATTGTAGATTTCTTGAAGCTTATGGTGAAATTTAATAGTAAAGAATTCTCTAAAATTATCAATTCATATTAAGAATATTTTAGAAACTTATTTTTCTTCTTTCTTTTCTATTCTACATATTTTTCTATTAAAATTATTATTGTAGATTTCTTGAAGCTTATTTATCAGAGGAGTATCAAAGGAGTAGATTTATACACTGGGACATATAGAAACATGAAGTACAAGTTTTCATTAGTCATGATAGATTGACTAATAATGTATTAATTTTAATAGAAAATAATAATGGAGTGACTAATTTTGACACTGTAATGATCAAAAGTGATATTTTCCCTATATTTTAAGTTGTTCAAAAGTGATATTTTCCCTATGTTTTAAGTTGTTACGGTTATTTTTAATGTTGTTTTTATTACTGTAGAGTGAGTGGCTGAATGGGTCGTAGTTTCAGGGAGGGAGAAGATGAAGAGGGAATTAGTCGAATTTCAAACATGTTTAGTTAATTAATATTGTAATTTAATTTCTTGTTTGAATTGTCAGCTACGTGAGTGTTGGTCTCAAATAACTTTTTTAAAAAAGGAATTTTGTGCTTCATGGATAATATTTATCGTTCAACAAATGTTCTCCCATGGGACCCAATACAATCTTCAACCTCGCATTTATTTACTGTATTGCCTTTAACATAATATTTTAATAGGATATATATATGTGAATTTGTGAACTTATACTTATATAGACTATTGTATCGCGCAAATTTTATTCATTTGGATACATTGTAGCTAGTAAAATAAATGTGCAAAACGAAAAATATTTTCACTGTACAAATTATCCATTTTCAAAACTTCCCCGCCCCATTTGATCACTTGACCCAATTACGGGTTAAGAAAACCTTACCTGTTTCGATATTTTACCTGTATGTTATATTATACCGATATACCCGTACCGGAAATTCATACACTAAAATTACGGCACGATATCGGTATCAATTTTTTCATATCAAAATTTCGTTACGATATCAGTGTTAATTTTTTTAATATAATATCGGTATGGTTCAATATAGTTGGTATACCGTACCAAACCTCACATCAGTATTCAATAGGATAAAATTTAGAATTAGTACGTAGGTAGGATTCTTCCCTATGTTTGATTTCCTTTTATTTTTCACTTTTACATTTATTTACATCATCGCATTTACTATTAACATAACATCTTCTAATAAGACAAATACAAACAAAATACAAGAAAGCTCCCGAAAGAAAATTAATAACTAGAAATGAACAAGGAAAACACGTTTGTCCTCTCGAGGCGCAAAGTGTTAATCCTGCATTTGTAATTTATTTTAGTGCCACGACTTTAGAAATACTTTAATAAATACGCTTGGATATTGACAATATGAATTAATAATAGAGTTCTAGATTATCACACACGTGCTATTTTAGTTTTTTTTGTTGTTCTTAAAAAAAATAAGTGAATGATGTTTCTTGCTAGCTTTTATATTTTGCTTATTGTCTAACAATTTTTTTCTGTAGTATTTCATGATTTAAGCATAAGGGTTATTTTTTCCTCTTTCATTTTTTGCATTCTATAAAATTTCATTTCTTGCATTCTATAAAAATACTATGAATTGAATTGTGTGAATGCATTTTATTATTCCCTTAAAGAACGTGTATAACATATAAAACTTTTAGAAAAATAATTTTTTTTATATCACATAGAACACAATATACATTTTCGATGAATTTTTTTTTTTCACTTGTCGAAGTCAATTGATCAATAACTATTTTCTATGTTTTAACCACACAACATGACAAATAGAATGTGTTTCAATTTGTGCAATAATAAAATATAAATAGGCCACTAAATTTGCATTATTGAAAGCATGAATGAAACTAAAAGTCACAATCTCATTCTTCAAATATTATTTGTCTTCAAACCATAACTGAGCCCCATCACTAGAACAATTGATCATATTTGCATAGTATCCTAAATTTAATACTTTGAAATAGATCTTACGTTATAAGTTTGAAATAATTGAATAATGAATGTATGCAATGTAAAATAGTTGATTATTTTTACTTCAGTTTTATATTTATTTATGGTGCAAGAAAACTACAAAAATAAAATAAAAAAATGAAAATTCTTAAATCTAAAAGAGTATGTGAAATACTATGCGGATTCTTAAACCTATTGCACCAGCACTCCTCGTCATCCCAGCAATAGAGAAAACTCCAACATGAGAAAACCCATAAGGGATATTCATTTATTAAAATAAAAGAAAAAAAAAAACAGGTCACTATTACATTTGTGTAGCCGTTCCATGAACACTCCACGGTAAAATGAAAAAAAAAAAAAAGCACATAAGGAATATTCAGACATAATGGTGCAATTACAAAAAATGAGGCTTGAAAGTTCATTTGATAATTTAAAGTAACAAGACATCCAATAAAACAATGGTCATAGTTTACCTATAATAAAGTGAAATAGTATTTTCAATGCTCACATAAAAGTTTCATACATATAATATGTACTATGTAGCAATCCACCCATATCTTCCATTGTCATATAAAAATGAGCACATAAAATACAATCGCAAGTGGTTTGAAAATAAAGAGGAAAATCTCGCAAGGGGTTTGGTCAAACATCCACGACGGAGGAGCATTAGAGCAACGACGACTTTCATTGTCAGAGAGTAATTTTAAGGATAAATATGTTTTACTTGTATGTATAGTAATACATATTTGTCCGTAAGTAACATATAATTGTTGTTATAGTAACACAGATTCGCAACAAGTTTTTATATTTGCCTTCTGCGTGATATATTTTGAAATTTTTGTTTGATCTGGTATGATTAGCAAAATATGTGCGAGTTTTGCCCTTTCTTTAAGTTAAATGTACCAATATTTAATGTAAAAGGACAATTATGTGTTATTTGTCGTAACACATATCTTAAACCCATTTTTCTGATTGTCTTTTGCGCAAATTTTTTTAAAGATAAGTTTGACTTGGTATGACCTACAAAAGATTTGTTAGTTTCAGTTCTTCCTTAAATATATTAATATTTTATACTCCCTCCTATTCTTTTTATTTGTCGTTCTAAATTTTTTACTTTCTGCATTTTAATTGTCGTTCTGCTCTTTAGTACCAGAAATACCCCTATTTATTCACTTTTTAAATAAATTTCAGTGTCTAATTAAATTCTTTAATTCTCCCATTAGCAATATTCAATGGTTCACCTTCTTCTCTCCTCTTTTTAATTTTTATACAACCATCAATTTCAAACATCTCCAAAATTTTTGGAGATCAAATAAGATTGAAATATGAGTTTTTCACTGAAATTTAATTGATAATTATTTTTATAATTTATTTTTTATCGATTAAATTTTTATCAAGGTTGTTTAAAAAAAAAAAGATGAAGATAGTGGTTACTTTCTGTGTTATCCTTATTTTTTAATTTTACGGTGAGATTTGTTTTTATCATGAGGGGTTTGTTAGAGTAAAATAAGGGATTTGTTAAAGTAAAATGAATCATTTACGTATTTTAATTTATTGACTTGGTTTTTTTTAATCAGTGGTCAAAATTAAGATAATAATCATTTAATAAGGTTAATTTAGGTATAACTTTTTTTTATTAAAATTTGTGCAAAAGACCAGAACGACATATAAAAAGAATAGGAGGGAGTATGAAATATCTCACATAAATGTCTCTCATTTAAGTAAATAAATAAAAAAAAAATTTGAGGCCCTTGTCGGATAGTGTGATTCATTTTCACCTCTATTTGTATGTACATTTATCTTTTTACTTGTTTACGATTTGAAGGAATGACGATGTCGAATTAATCTATTTTAAATTTGAGGCCTTGAACTTATAATTATAGTACTCTTTTGTAATGATTTTCAAAACCCTTAAAAAAATGTTTAGATTTTTGCAATGATGTTGTAATCCTCTTTAAAAAGGTTTTTGATTTTTAACATTTGGTAGGATTCACAGTTGCTATTCACTGTGGCTGGCGTGTGGAGCCATTGGTCAGGGGCCAATCACAACTCACCATCTTTAATCATCCACGTGCACACCTCTACATTTAGCACCTATTACTTAAAATCATAAATACTATTGCAAATTTAATTTAATGTAGAATAATCAGTCACATTTCTCACTATCGACAAATAAGAACCCAATATTTATGATATCGATAATGGTGGAGTTGTTTTTTTTTTTAATCATCTATAATAAATTATATTTTCTCAATTCCATGATTATCAAACACATTTTTTTAAAAAGAAAGAAATTTAGGCCATGTTTGATTTTGGTTCATGTAGAATGGAAAAAATACGGATAGAAAAATCCTAATAAATAGTAATTGTGTGTTTATTTTGAGATTTTAAGTAGGCTAAAATGTAATTATATATCAAATCAATTGTGTAAGAGTGGGTGGTGTTGTATTATACCACGAAATAAGTTTCTCATTTCTTTTGGGTGTTTAGATTAAGAAATATGATAAAATAATAAATGTAGTACAAGTAATGTGATGGTGAGAGAGAAAATAATAGATTAATATAAGATGAAGTATGATAAAATAATAGATAAAGTATAAGTAATGTGAGTAAGAGAGATAAAATAATTTGTCAAAAATGGAATGGAAAATTTATTGTGCGATATCAAAAAACAAAAAGGAAAGTGAGAAACTTCTAGTGAAACGGGAAGAAGTATAATTTAATTTTATATCAAATCAAGTGTGTAAGAGATGTTGTATTATTATAATAGAAGGATATATATGTATTTTTAGAGGTGAATTTAGTTGGATGGTGAAATTCGAATATTAAATTTTGAACTAGAACAAGACGGAGAAGGTTACGTCTCACGTCTAGATGTGTGATTCCTAAAATAAACATGTCCTTAGTGATGTGAGAGGCAAAATAAATGATGGGTATTTACCGTATTTTTTGTGATTTAGTGGTAGGTAAAATAAATGATGTGTATTAATTTTTTTTTTTTTTTTTTTTGAAAAGTAATGGTGATTCAATATAATCAAAAACTTAGTACAGTGGGTATGCAGCCCCATTTACAATATTTACAAATGCCGAGAGCTTATTCGGAAGTACACAAACATGGTGCAAGGTCCCAATCGTGAAAAGAAGAGTTTATAAATTTATGGGCTTTAAGTCATTTCCACGAGCTAAACTTAATGTTATCTACTATCTCCTCCGACGACCATGTTCTCTCATTAAAGATCGCGTCATTCCGAGCCTTCCATAATTTCCAAATGGTGCACTGCCATAGAAGTCCCAAAACTTTCCTCTTGAGAGTGCTGCTCCCCATTCTACAAAATTCCTTTAAATGATCTCCCACTGAGATTGACATATTCAGTGGCCTCTCCACCCATATATATGTGGATCTCGCTCCATACCATCAAAGCCATAGGGCATGTAATGAAAGCATGGTTTTCAGATTCTGGCACCGACCTACAACGAGAGCAGACACCATTAATGACTTTCGAGCTAATTCCCCTCTTCAGCAAATTGTCTGTCGTTGCTGCTCTACCGTGCAAGACCTTCCATGACAAAGCCGACACTTTTGAGGGGATACATTTCCACCAAATTTTCGGCCAGCAGGCTGTATTGGCGACGGATTGATCCTCGTTTTCGGCCACCAAATTGTACATACTCTTCGTGCAAAACACCCCTGTCTTGGAGCCTATCCATTCCATCGCGTCCTCCCTAGAATTTTCGATCCTGTACTTGTGAATACATAGCCAAAGAGCTGCAAAATCCAAGAGTTCGTTAGGATTTAGCATCCTAATCCAACTAAAATACCATGTTTCCCCATCTTGAAAGAATAATTCTCTAACCCACCCATCCTTGTTAGTAGAAATATTATATAGTGAGATGAATTTATTTTTTAAGCTTATCCTATCATCTAGCCAATGGTCTTCCCAGAATTTTACAGACGATCAATTCCCTAATTTGAATCTCATATTTTCATAAAACAACACTCCCTCATTCCCTCTTGCCAAACTGCACATATCTCTCCACCATAGCGACTGCTTGCTTTCGTCTACCCTACTCGACCCGTTCACACTAATCTGGCCATATCTAGATTTGAGTATACGTACCCATAATGAATTATCCTCTCTAGACCATCTCCACAACCATTTACCCACTTGACCCACGCTATCTTTCTATTATTGTCGCTACCCCCAATAGGAAATTTCTTTGGATGCGTTTAATCGTTTGGATAACACTCAATGGGGCTTTGAAAAACGATAGATAATAAAGAGGCATAACCGTGAGAACCGAGTTGATGAGAGTGATCCTCCCACCCATCGATAAGTGTCTTCTTGCCCATCCCGATAGTTTTATCCGAAACCTCTCGATCAGTGGTTTCCACACCTCTTTTCTCCTGTAATTAGCCCCTATGGGGAGGCCGAGGTATGTGAATGGGATAGCCCCTGGTGTGCATCCGATTATTCTTGCTAAGGCCGCAAGATCGTCATCATTAATGCCAATGCTGTGAAGTGAGCTCTTTGAGAAATTCACCTTCAGTCCTGAAGCCACCTCAAACAATCTCAGTACGCCTTTCATAATTTTTGCGTTCTCAGCCGTGGCCCTTCCCAAGATAACAGTGTCGTTTGCAAATTGTAGATGACTAACCTGGACGTTATGGTAACCGATCTTGAAGCACTAGAATTTATTGATTTCTACAGCTTTGAGCATAGGGCAGCTGAGTCCTTCTACAGCAATGAGGAAGAGTAAACTGAGTCGTATGCTTTCTCAAAATCCACTTTCAGAATTAGTCTGTCTCGTTTTTCGCGCTTGATGAAGTCCAGGGATTCGTTGAGGATGAGGATACTATCCACAATTTGTTTATTTCCAACAAAGGCGCTTTGGTTGTCTGAAATAACTTCGCCAATGACCTTGGATAATCTATTAGCTAGAACTTTGGCTAGAATTTTGTACAGACATCCAATTAGCGATATAGGGCGGAAATCCTTGATAAGAGTCGACCCTTTCTTTTTTGGAATCAAAGTGACAAAACTTGGGTTTCCACCTTTTACTATTCTTCCGGTATGATGAAACTCCTCCAAAGCATTAATAATGTCCGCCTTGATGATTTGCCACATTTTCTTAATGAATTTAAACGTGAAGCCGTCTGGTCCGGGGCTCTTATTACCCCCACAACTCCAAATTGCAGCCTTTATTTCTTCTTCTAAAAAAGGGGCCGTGAGTCGCGCATTTTCAGGGCTGCCAAGCTTCTTTTGCACTAGATGTTTTAGTGTAACTCTTTCGCTGTGTGTCTTGGAGAAATGTGTTTTAAAGTGCTCAAAAATTGCTCCCTTGATCTTAGTTACCTCTTCTGTCCATACATTGTTGACTAAGAGTCCTTCAATTTGGTTTCTTTTTCTTCTAGAATTGATGCATCTGTGGTAGTACGCGGAATTAATGTCGCCTTCTCTAATCCACTGTATTCTTGACCTTTGATAATCGTCCCTATCCTTGATTTTTCTCTGTTTCCATAGGATGCTTCTAGCTGTTTTCAGGCCTAAGCATTCATCGTTTGATAAGTCCCTTTCTTCCTGAATTCTGTCCATCTCATTAACTTTCTTTCTAGCTTCTTCCACCAGTTTTTCTGCTATGCTAGTTGTCCCAGTATTCCACATTTTGATGTCATACTTGAGGCTCTTATTTTTTCTTTGATCTTGAAACTTTCGGTTCCTTCCACTTGGTACGACGACCACTTTTCTTGAATGAAGGTGAATAAATCTGCTTGGTCTAGCCATGAGTTAAAGAAACGAAACGGTTTTGGCCCCCAATTTTGAGTGCATCTGTGGAGGAAAATTGGGCAGTGGTACGAACTGCTTTTATCCAGACCCCTTAGCTTGTTTTCTCCCCAATTTGCAACCCAATCATCCGTCACGAGAGCTTTATCGATCCTGCTGCAACACTTCCCATCAAGTCTGAACCATGTGAATCTTCTCTCTATGAGTTGGACATCAATCAGGCCTGCATCGGTTATAAAGTCTTCAAACTTCCTACTGCTTGTACTCGAGGTGTAAATTGCATTACCTTTTCTTTCGTCTGGATTCCGTACTTCATTAAAATCTCCGATAAGGCACCAACTCGATTCGTTACTGTTCGTCATTTTTAGGCTGATTGCTTCCCATAGAGCACGTTTGCCGCTGAGTTCACAAGGGCTATACACATTAACCACTACCTGTCTTTTTCCGGTTTCGATCCATGTCCCTTCAATACCCACTGCTCCTTCCACTATCCAATAGTTAGACACTGCGAACTTCTCTACGTTCCAAATACTTAGTATGCCTCCCGATCTGCCTATTGCATCTTTTGCCACCCATCTTGCCTCCCCATCTCCCCAAACTGAGTTAATACTTAGCTTGTTGTGATCTGTATACTTAGTTTCTTGAAGACATATAACGTCTGGATTGAAATTAGATATTAACTGCCTGACCTCTTGTTTCTTGAGTCTCCCTCCCAGTCCTCTTATATTGTAGGATATGATCTTCATGAGATAACATTTTGTCGGGTAGTGCTCTTCTCTTCCTCGTCCTTCTGATGCATCGTATTGAGCCTCTCAAGTATCAATTTTTCGTTTTTGTTGTTTATAATATAACCCCCATCGGTTTACCAAGTTCCCAGATTTCATTTGGCCCCATTGAGGTCTCTTGGATGGCTTCTGAGGATTTTGCACCCTCTTGTTGCTGGCTGGGATCCTTTGTTTCACCATTTGGTAGGCCCCTCTGTTTTGTTACCGATTCGGTCAGGCCGTGGGTGTGTTTGAATACTGAGTAGTAGTATTAATTTACTTCACACCAAGTTTAATGGTAAAGTCTAGTATGCATTCGAGTGCATGCTGTGCACCCTAGTCCATGTACATTTTTCAGTTTACTGACTTACACTTTATGGTAAATGGTGTTACACTTTTCAATTATTACTAAAAATATTATTATACAGTTTAATAATTGAAAAATGCAACACCATTTACCAAAAAGTGTAAGTCATTAAACTGAAAAGTGCAACATGGACTAGGGTGCACAACGTGCACTCGAGTCCATAGCAGACCAACCCAAGTTTAATATAATAATGAGTGGTTTAAAAAACTTGAATAAAATAATGATTTAAGACAAATTCAATTTAAAACACAATACTATTCGAAGGTGTAGATCCGTTGGTGAAGGTCCAGGTGGCGTCCATTTTTTTCTTTTTCCATTCTCTGGAGAGATCGACGAAGACGAACGGATCCGAAGCCATGGCCGATGTTTTGAAGAAATCCACCAAAGCCATGACCGATTTATTTCTGCTTGTTACATATTTGTTCCTATTTTTGTCAATTTGTTACATTTTTTTATCTATTTTTTAGATTTTGATTTCTGCTTGTATTTTTGTATTTTCTTGAAACTTGAAATGTATAGTTTCTGGTTATTATCGTCGGAATATTGCCGAAATATTACTCGAACAGTTGGTGCAAACTATTTTGTCTTTGATGTAAATAGGTTCTTCGTTAATGTAAATTTTATTTCTTCGTCGGTGCAAATTTTATTTTTTTGCTGTTGGATTTTTTTCTTCTTATTTTTTGTGAATTTATTTCGCTTTTTTGTTATTTTATTTTCGGGAGTTTTTTTTAAAATATTTTTGTTGATTTGTGATTTTTTTGTGAAATTATTATTGTGATTTTGTTGTATATATATATATGTGTGTATTTTTTGTGAATTAAAATAATTCTGTTAGAAAAAAATGAAAATTGGAAGAAGGTTAGAAATAAAAATTAGTGTAAGAATGAAATGGAAAATTTTTATAAGAAAAAAAAGAAGATTGGAGAAATAAAAATAAATTTTAAAAAATTAAAGTTTAAAATTTAAAATTCAAATAGAAACACTATATAATAGTGTACCAATTATATACATGTAATTTGTTTCTATTTAATATTTGAACTAATACTATATCATATGTGACTATATTGTATTTGAACTAATACTATAATTTATTTGAACTAATATTATATTATATGGAGCACCTAAATGACACTAAAAGGTAACTCCCACATTAAAATAACTTCAACGAAAGAAAAAAAGATAAAAATGAGAGGCTTCAAATCAATATCGACGGTAAGAAAACAAACATATGCAGTTATGCACTCTACTAATCGAATATAATCACGATTTGAGATAATTTTTTATAAATTTAACGACTTTTTTTTTTTTTAATCCAAATACAAAAGTATTAAATGCATCAAAGTATAATATTATTATTTACTAATACATATTTTATTTTTTTAAGGAATTGATCACTTTTCCGACAAAAAGTGAGGGTTATTTCTAATCAATTAATCAACAAAAATATAAAAAGGTTAATGACGAATGGATTGAAACTAGCAACTCTGAATCCAAGAGGTTTAAAAAAAGAATGGCTACTAGAGCCCATAAAATTTCTTATAGATTATTACTCTTATTTTTAGTTTGTTTGGATTTTTTGCTTAAGGTCTTCACTTCTTCTGTTAAGACTCCTGCGGAGAATCATTATCAAACATCTTTAACTTTGAATTAAATTTAAGAGTATTTAATATTTTTTGTGTCTTTCATTCATTTATGAGACCTATTTAGAGTGTGAAATACTACTAAGATATTTATACGTAAACTAATTAATATCTATTAAAATTAATACTAAAAAAATAAACATAATAAATTTGAACAATTAGAAAATTATATTGTAACGAATATAAATTGGAGTAATCTAGTATGCATTTGTTAGAATAGAATATTATAAGGGGAGCAGTGTTTAAAGTTTCAATCCCAAAATCTGATAAATGTTTTAGATTCATTATTAAATTAAAATATTCATGTTCCGCATTAACTTTCTTCTTCCTGTTCTTTAGTTTACTCTCTCATCTCATTAATGCTTGCTATGGATTCTCAAAAATCACGCAGCGATGAGTCCACTTCTCAAATGTCTCTCTATAAAATTCTAACTATAATCAACACGTACCACTCTATTGCCGCATAACACCTTCATTTTCTGTCCAGACAACCAACCAATCATCAACCGAGAGTGAGAACAAAGTGGTTGATGAATCCGCTATCTCCTGTTAAGGTCTTCACTTCTTCTGTTAAGCCTCCTGCGGAGAATCATTAATCGGAGGGGTGAATCAAACGTCTTTAACTTTGAATTAAATTTAAGAGTATTTAATATTTATGAGACCTATTTAGAGTGTGAAATCCTATTAAGATATTTATACATAAACTAATTAATATGTATTAAAATTAATACTAAAAAAATAAACATAATAAATTTGAATAATTAGAAAATTATATTATACCGATTGGAGTAATCTAGTATTCATTATTAGAATATAATATCAGAGGGGTGGATATTAGTATTCAAATTTCAATCTCAAAATCTGATAAATGCTTTAGATTCATTATTAAATTAAAATATTCCGTCCCACATTAACTTTTCTTCCTCGTGTTCTTTAGTTTACTCTCTCATCTCATTAATGCTATGGATTCTCAAAAACCACGACTGGTGGATCCACTTCTCAAATGTCTCTCCACAAAATTCTAACTATAATCAACCCCCTCCTGCGGCCGCCACAACACCTTCATTTTCTGCCGAGACAACCAACCAATCATCTACGGGTGAGAACAAAGTGATTGATCCAGGAGGTTTTAGAAGAAGATGCTTTTAGAAGAAGATGCTTTGGGGGTGAGCTCCACTACCAAGCACATTGAAATTGGAGGAGGGGACTTTGCTCTATGAAGCTGCGATCTCCCCCGAATTCATAGACGACTATGCTCATAAAGATGAAATTGAAGAGGCCACCGCCATCTCTCTCGTGATGCGGTCGAAGCGGGGGCAGGCGTAGGTTCTTCCGAGCAATTTTAGCGACTTGGTACTTGAACCATTGACTTGGTTCTTGTGAACGAATCGCGGACGACGGTAAAAAAAAAAAAAAAGGAAAAAATACGGTTTCTTTTTAATGTTATCTTTAATGTTGTTTTTTTTAATGTTGTTCTTATTAGTCGAATTTTAAACATGTTTAGTTAATTAATATTGTAATTTAATTTCTTGTATGAATTGTTAGCTACTTTGGTCTCAATTACAATTTGATGCCGAAACTGACTTTTAAACAAAGGAATACTCCTGCTTATAAGATCGTAGAATCAACTCTCCATGAATGGGATATAGCTCCCTGGATGTGTATTCCTGCTTAAATGATCTGGTGTTTTGGTTTTTGTGTTTGTAATACTTTTGTAAATGGGTCTTAAAACCTTTGACCTCAGAAGTAATATATAGTTCCATCTTTACGTTTAAAAAAAAAAAAAAGGAATACTCCATAAGTGAAGTGGGACCCAATACGATCTTCAACCTCACATTTATTTATTGTATCTCACATTTATTTATTATATTTTAATAGGATATATGTTAATTTATTAGAGTTTGTCAACTAATACTTATATACACCTAATTGTATCATGCAATTAATGTATGGTTTAGTCAAGTATACAGTTGAGTGCATGTTGTGCACTCTAGTCCACTTGAGTTATATTGATTTGCACTTTTTTGTAAAATGGTGTTGCACTTTTCAATTATTAAACTATATAATAATATTTTTCAATTTTATCCCACAATCCAAACAACTTGATTATAAATTATCATATAAACTTTAAAATTTAATCCATCAATCCAAACATGAATTTTAAATCAATTTTTCAAATTATCCCACTAAATCCTATCCTATCCTAATATATCTATCCTTAGCAAACCAAACAAGCCCTAAAAGTATAAGTTAGTATAACTAATAGTGAACTACAATATTTCTGAAATGTGCAAGTCGGTATTACTGAAAATAGCATCACAATATTAATGAAAAATGTAAGTCAATATAACTGAAAGTGTAAGAGTCTATAACTGAAAAGTGCAACAAATTTTTTTACTGAAAAGTGCAACACAATATTATTAAAAAGTGCAAGTCAGTATCACAATTTTTAATGAAAAGTGTAAGTTATTAAAATGAAAAGTGCAACACAATATTACTAAAAAGTGTAAGTCAATATAAATAAAAATATTATTATACAGTTTAATAATTGAAAAGTGCAACACCATTTTACCAAAAAGTGTTAGTAATGAAAAAGTGCAAGTCAGTACAACTGAAAAGTGTAACATGAACTAGAGTGCACAACATGCACTCGAGTCCATAGCAGACCAACTCAATATCAGGTAAAGTCTAGTATGCACTCGAGTGCATGTTGTGCACCTTAGTCCATATTGCACTTTTAAATTTTACTGACTTACATTTTTTGGTAAATGGTGTTGCACTTTTTAATTATTACTAAAAATATTATTATACAGTTTAATAATTGAAAAGTGCAACACCATTTACCAAAAAAGTGTAAGTCAGTAAAATTGAAAAATGCAATGGACTAGGGTGCACAACATGCACTCGAGTCCATAGCAGACCATCCCGAATATGATAATGATTTAAGACACTCTTATCTAACAAAATGTGTTAGATGCTCTATTCTTAAGACTAAACTAACGATTCTAGCTCGTATATTATAGTAATTCCAGATACATGGCAGACTCGTATGAGGCATTAATCCCTCCTATATAGTCTGAATTCCAAATAAAGAAGGTGTTGTTTCTATAAATGATTGTATTGGGGCGTATTTTGGGCCATATTTTTTTTTATTAAGGGTGGGACTATTTACACCTCCATTTCGGTTTAGAACACCCTCCCTCTGAGTTTAATAATAAAATAATGGTGTAAAAAATCAAAAATACCCTTTGACTTATATTACATTACTAAATGCACCTCTATTACTAAGTGCACCCTCTTTCACCTTTAAACACTAAACCTAAGTTTTATCCGGTCGCCGCCGGCCGCCACCACCAAACAACAAAATTTCTCCCCAAACAAAAAAAAATCAAGAACTTAAAAAATTTCAATTTTTTTTTTAAATTTCGACAAACCAGTGTCGACCATATTCACTATGGTCGACGGTATGTTGTCGAAAATTTTAAGTTTTTTTTTTTTTTTAAAGTTCGACCTTCTTAGGTCGACCATATAAACTCTCGTCGACACATACCATCGACCATGTAACCTCTCATCGACGACACGTTATGTTGTCGAAAAAAAAAAAAAGTTTCTGCTACAAATTGCAGAAAACCCTAAAAACTAAAACATCAAAATTGTCGCCGACTAAACTTTACCAGACGGCGGCGGCGATACACTTACCTAGGGTGGGGGTGGCCGACATCTTTGACCAGGAGGCGGGGTGGCATCTTCGATCGGGTTGAACAAAAATTTAATTGCAGAAATGAGAGAGGGAGGGGATGCCGTCGCGACGAGCGGAGGGAGGGGAAGGCCGTCGCGGCTGAGGGAGAAGGAGGCGACCGCGGCTGAGGGTGAGGGAGAAGGGTGAGGGAGAAGGAGGCGGCGCGGCTGAGGCTGAGGGAGAAGGAGGCGGCGCGGCTGAGGCTGAGGGAGATGGAGGCGGCCGCGACTGAAGCTGAGGGAGAAGGAGGTGGCCGGCGGCGACAAGAGGCGGTGGGCGACGGAAAGAAAAAAATGAGAGAATTAGGGTTTGAGGGAGGGTGTGATAAGTAAAGTTGTATTATATAGATAAAAATGAGAAAATGATAATTAAGACAATTTAGGGGGTGCATCTATTCTGACAAATTTCAGGGGGGTGCATCAATCGGGGGAGTGTTCTAAACCGAAATGGAGGTGTAAATAGTCCCACCCCTTTATTAATTGATTGTATCTTGACCTAAGTTCCGCACTATATATACCTTTGTACCCTACTGAAATTCATTAACTCAAAATATCAGAATTAATATATGCATAGATTATGCCTTCTGCAATCAATCTTCTCAGATTGAAGACCAATATCATTAATAGGGTGCATTTTTACAAAGTTTTGGTTAAAATACTTGCGAGAAGATTGTGTTGAATTATTTTGGTTTAAAGAATTTGAGTGCTTTTGTGGGTAACAAATACATTCTTGATGGAGTTGTTAATCTGAACGGATGTACTGGAAGAAGCCAAGAAGAGAAACATAGAAAAGACTATTTCTCAAAATTGTTTTTGCAAAAGCTTATGATTTAGTGGATTTGAGCTTTTTGGACATGATGATGGAAAAGTTTAATTTTAGTAAAAAGTAGAGAGCTTGGGTGATGGAAATTGTGACGTCGGCTACCCCTACAGTTCTAGTCAACGGGAGCTCGATAGAAGAATTCAAATTGGAAAGAAGCCTTAGACAAGGGATCTACTCTCTTCTTTCCTTTTCCTAATAGCGGCCTGGTTTCAAAGGAGGAATTTCTGAGACAGTGGTAATTGGAAGGAAAATAAGGAGAATTTCAATCTCCAATATGTGGGCAATACGATTTATGTTGGTGCATCAAGCATTGATAATGCTGGCCATGCAATTCATTCTTCCAAATTTCAAGTCGCTCTCGGGTCTTAAGATCGACTACATAAAGTACTGCCTCACCGGAACTAATATTGGGAGGAGTGTCCACTCCTACAAAACCGAAAAAACTGAATTTCCGAACCGAATCGACGATTTTCGGTTTATTTGGTTCGATTTATTCGATTGTTCGGTTCGATTCAAATATTTTTGAAAGACAAAAACTTGTGTGAGACGAATCTTTTTCTGTGAGACTGATCCCTTTTTAACGCATATTTCAAAATTTTGGATGGGATAATTCTTTTTTTTTTTTTTTTTTTTCCAGATTTTGGTTTGTAAAAAAAGTAAGGGTTGGTCTGCTATGGACTCGAGTGCATGTTGTGCACCCTAGTCCATGTTGCACTTTTCACTTTTACTGACTTACACTTTTTGGTAAATGGTGTTGCAAAAAATATTATTATACAGTTTAATAATTGAAAAGTGTAACACCATTTATCAAACACCGTTTACCAAAAAAAGTGTAAGTCAATAAAACTGAAAAATGCAACATGGACTAGGAATAGGATGCACAACATGCACTCGAGTGCATACTAGACTTTACCAAAAAGTAATACTATTATTTAAGTAAAAAGTTGTTGGTCCCAAAGTTGAGTTAATAATATTGAGTAAGCTAGTGAAAATGTCTAGAGGGGAGGGGTGAATAGACTTTTCAAAAATCTTTCAATATATCAGAATACACAATGCGGAATAATCAGATTACTAATGAGCCCAATCAAATTTATACTCAACTTTTCTTTAGATCTTTTTTTTTTTTTTTTGTTAATTCTTAATGTTCTTGATTAAACAATTCAAACAAATAACAAACAGTAAAGTAAAGAACACAGAATTTTATAGTGGTTCGACAAATGTCTACATCCACTCTCACAACTCCAGTTGTGAAGTTTTATTACTCTTCCTTGAGTTTCTTGTGGCTTAAAGTCCCAAGATTAAGACTTTGATCTTATCGATTATACCCCCAGGTATATCTTCGATCTACTAGTAATTCTACAAGTAACTAGCACACTTGTTTTACAAAATACAAACTTAAACTTGAAAAGTAAAACTTCTCTTTGAATAGCCTTTGATTCTTCTCTTCAATTCAGTGGCTCTTCTTGCTTTGATTTCCTTAACTCTGTGAGTTCTTGCTTGTAGACTTGCTCTTGAATTCTCTAAGATCAGTAATTGCTCAGTAGTCTTCAGCAGTAGGAGATCATACAGTATTTATAGAACTTAGTATGACAGTTAGCAGTTTGTGAACTAACTCTCAACTAACTCTAAAACTGTTTTTGTAACTTCTTCTTGTAAACGACTTTGTAACTTCCTTCCAAGTCAGCATATCTTCAATAAATCTTCAGTTACACTTTAAATAAGCTTTCCAAACTTATTCTTCAAATTCACCAAATCAGCACAGTAACTTACTGTTCTGATTTTTACTCTTCGGATTTTACTCTGCTGAGTCAGTCAGCACAGTACCTTAAAACCTTTCAAAACTTCTCCAGATTTCTTCTAAGCTCTTCTTCAATTCTTCTTTGAAGTCTTCTTATTCTGAAGTAGTCCTCTAAGTCTTCATTAGTCTTCTGATCTTCTTCTAATCTATTCCTAATCTACTGTTCTGAACTTTACATTGCTGAATACAAATAGAATACAACTTTACATATATAAAACCTATCTATACATCAACTGAACTATATACAGATGAGTATTTCCAAGTCCTACACTATAAGCTGTCTATACAATACAAAACATCAGCTTAGTTCCTAACAGTTCATATATCAGATCAGTAACCAAAAAGATCAGTAACTCATGTAAGTCCAATAACTTTCATATAAGATCAGTAAATACTAGGATCAGTAAACACTTAAGATCAGTAACTTACATATAAGACCAGTAAGCATATAAGATCAATAAGTATATCAGATCAGTAACTAATAAGATCACTAAAATTATTCTCAGTTTCCATACTCAGATCAGTAATCTTATTTCATATGACTCAGTTAAGATCAGTAATTTTACTCTTACTATTACTCAATAAGACCAGTAAACTTATTTCAGTTAGCATTAAGATCAGTAATCTCAATTTTAAGTTTCTCATCAGATTAGTAAGCTTATATTCAGATGACTTAGTTAAGATGACTTAGAACCACATATATCACTAACTTTAAGTTGCTTTTGGCCATCAAAACATACTTTCATCAACTAGAACATTGTTTATAGGATTCATATCCCAACAATTTCCCCCTTTTTGATGAAGCCAAAACTACTTAAATGTTAATAAATCAGTAGTTAAGTATGTAGTCTATCATAACAGTTCATCAATTCAGAAATCATATCATATTCACAATCAAATCAGATATTTCACATATTACACATACTAACAAAATATGAAATGATCACAAAATATAGAAATAAAGATTAAGGATAGAAATGTTATCTTCTGAGCTTGTCCTTCATCTTCATTCTGTATCTTCAGATTCTGAATGCAACATACATCCTTGCCTTGATATCCATCATATGTTGATGATCAGATATTCCTTCTTCTTTAATAATCTCAGCAATAATGTTGTTGATCTCTTTGTAATCAGGTTGTCCATTTTCCAGTCTTGGAGGTTCCCAATTAGGTTCTTCAGGACACAAAATCTTTGTTCCAGCACGATTAACAACCTGTGCTATGTCTTCCCAGAACTCTTGATCAATATTCAGCATGAATTCTTCAAAATCAATAAATTCTGCTTCCTTGCTCGAATGATCACCAAACTTCTTCACAATGAAGTTAGCAATCTGCCACTTCTTCTTCAAATTCTTCCAGTATTCCATATGTTCTGTCAAAACAATGAAATCCACAAAGTTTTCATCTTGAAAATCCTTATCAAACTCTTTTCCTTCAGCTTTCTTTTGAGTATTCATCTTTCTCTTCAAAGCTGTAACTCGATTATCAAATCTTGTTTTCAAGAACTTGACATCCTTTTCTTTCTTCTTTTTCAACTTTTCTTCTTCACTTGTCATAACAGCTTTCATCTTGCTTTTTGATCTGGTAATTCTTCCAGCTTCTTCTTCTTCTTGTTCTTCATCAGACAAGACTAACTTCCTCTTCTTCTGACTAGAACTTCCAGCAATATCAGGTCCTTTCTCAACAATTTCTTGACCTAGTTGTTTTTGTTGCTTCCTTTGTTTCAGTTTTTCATTCAAAATAGCAATTTCAGCTTTTAACTCATCCTGACTCACAACCAACTGAGCTTGTTGTGACTGAGTTTGTTCCATCACTTCCCTTGTCTTATCTTCCCCCTTTTTGGCTTCATCATGCCACTCTTTCAAGGAAGATATGTGTTGCTCCAGCTTTTTATGCAACACTTGAGACAGGTTCTTCTCTTGTACTCTATGAAGATCAAAAATTTTGGACATTGTATGCTCCATTACCTTTTCATAAGAGTGTTCAGAAGTCATTTTATTCATTCTCTCAGTAGCTTCTTGGAACATCTTTACAGCATCTTCCAATTTTGCTTGAAGCTCTGCATTCTGCTTTTTCAACATCTCAAAGGCAGAATTCTCAGATTCCTTTTCAATAGGGCCTGTTCTGATCTGTTCTTGCACATCTTCAAGAATAATAGGATCAGCAGAGTGAATTGGAATGCTTTCCATCTCTTCAGCATCCAAAGCTTGATTTTCAACAACTTCTGTTTCTTCAATCACAACAGTGTTCTCAAACACCTCTGTTGCATTGTCAACATCTTCATCAATTTCCATAAAGACCTTTTCAGCAGCATTCTCAGCTTCATCAACACCTTTCTCTTCACTAAACAAATCTTCATCAGAGTTAGGAGTTGCAATCTTTTCCACAGTGTACTTGATTCCTGTTAATCTTTCAACAAGAAGTACTACAGATTCTGGAGTAACTAACTCAAGAAAAGAGTTAACACCAGCCGCTTGCATCTGTTCTGCTTCCCAATCATCAAAGATTGAAGCACCTCCCATGCCTTCCATTATAGCCAAATTCTCCTTCAAAGTACTTCTCTTAAGATACACCCATGTGCCAATCCTAAGGAGTTTCTCAAACTCAACTGAGCTCTCATCTAATCCAGGAAATTGCTTCAATAAGGCTATCCTCAAATCTATCCTGATTCTATCCTCTTTATCACAGATAGTGTACTCCATCAAATCAGCAGGTTTAGGAGAATTAAATTAAGGTTCAGGGGATGATGAAATGTCAATTGGTTCAGTAGAAGGTTCAAATTCATGTTCAGTAGAGTGATCATGAACCTGTATTGGGGATTGATGTGGTGAAGGTTGATGTGAAGTTTGATGTTGAGGACTAGAAATTGGGGTAGGATCAAAATTAGTTTTCTGAGGGGATGAATGGGGAGTGTTCTGAGTCTCAGAAAAATAGTGATCTGATCTTCCAGAACATGAAGGTTGAGGGTTTTGGGTTTCAGTTTGGCTTGGTTCAGAGTTTGAAGGGGTAGGGGAGACAACAATCAATTTCCTCCTAGCACTCCTTGTCTTAGTCCTTTTATGAACAGCAATAGGACTAGGAACACTAACCTCTTGCTCATCTGAGCTTGATTGCACCACAGTTTCAACAAATCGAACTGTTGGCTCTGAGGCAGCTGTAGCAGACCTTCCTCTCCTTGGTCTAATACTGCTCGGATCATGCCTTGCCTTCGACCTAACTTCAGGTAGATTGTCCTCAGATTGGTACATTGAAGCTCCAGACTCTTGTGCTTCAAGCTCTTGAGGTTGTTCCAGAGGGTTTTCTTGTTCAAACTGAACAGACTCCTTCTTCATCAAAAATTTCCCATGATGGAATTTCTTGGGATTACTCCAATATGGCTTTTTAACCAGCTGAGGCAGCAAGAAACTCAGCTTGCTTCCAAACCCTAATTTTGATTTAATCGAAAATTCCATGGTATCCTCATCGAACAAAACTTTGTCTTTTTCAGTCAGCAACCTTTCCAAGAAGAATCCTTGCCAATCACCTTGAACTCTGTCAATGATTGCAGCCATAATTCTAATCTTGAAACTTGATAAGGCATCCTGGCTATGATGTTGCCCTAACAAGCATTTTCCTGCTATGTCCATCAAAAACTGCAGACCAGTAGGAAGAACATCCTTCTTCAGATTAGTCAATGTCTCAGTTTCAACACCTGACCATCTTCCTACACATTCCTTTTCCTCTCCAGCTTTGTAAGTCAAAATATCCACCGGGCCTTGCTGTAAATCCAACATCACTTCTAGGATTTCCCTAGTAATAGTAACCTTGTGCCCAGAAAGCATGGAGTGGACACCATTTTTATCTCCTTTGAGCTGTAAATAAAATTCCATTGCTTCTGGTTCATAGACATTCAGGGGAGATGATTCCAGAAATTTCCTTAGTCCGCACTCTTCGCACATAGTCAGAATGGCTTGATTCTCAGCACTGTGTCGGCCATTGAAATATACAGCATTTTCCACAAAAATGCCCTTTTTGCGAATCCAGAAATTCGAATCGAATGTTTCTGCAACTTCGTTAGCTTCATTGATAATATTGATAGTTGCCATTTGAGAATTTTGTAGAAACCAGATTTTTCAGAAGTTATGAAGTTAAGAGATTTCCAGAAAAGAACTCGTAAGAACGAAGAAGATGAAGTGTGATCGTTTTTGTTAAATTCAAAACCAATCTAGGGCTAGTATTGAATTAGATTGTCATAAAGAATGGTTGAGATTAAATCTCGAAATTCGAGTTAAATAATAACTGTTCACATTCTAGTACCATCTTTTAATTTTTTTTTTTTTTTGGAGTCAACTTGTGTTTGATAAATACACCACAGTTTTTAGGTTAGAAATAGAGGAGTGTACAAATCTTCTCTATTAGTGATCTAAAAATTTGAACAAATTCTAAACCAAAAGACTGTTCTGATGCACATCAGCACAGTAGTTTCCAAAACTATTTCTCTTCATTTTCTTACTAGTATATAAAGAAAATTTCACTTATCTGGATCAGCTGAGTACTGTGATCAGCTGAGTAAACTTTTTAGAAATCAGATCAGTAGATGAATCAGCACAGTAGATTTCAGATCAGTAGATGGGTCAGCACAGTAATCCTCAGATCAGTACCCAAATTTCCTGATTTCACCTTTTTGATATCAGCACAGTGATCCTCAGATCAGTACTGTGTCAGATCAGTAGATTTCTTGTAAACAGATTAGTAGTAAACAAATCTTTCTGTAGACAGATTAGTCAGTAATCAGATTAGTTCTGTAGAATAACTGAATTTGTAATCAGATCAGTACTGTAGACAAAGAAGCTTTGTAATCAGTACAGTTCTGTAGACAAGTCAATTTATTAATCAGAATATATATGTAGACTGCTATGTTCTGTAATCAGATAAGTTCCCCCTTCAATGGAGAATTCCTCTTCTGTGCCTGTTTCACCTTGGTAGAAGTGTTAGTTCATGAGATATAAGTGTAAAACAGTACAGATTAGTAACAATATGTTTAATTTAATGATCACATCAAGGTTTATGCTAAAGTGACTTAGTGATCTGAGTCAACAAAAGGATCTTTAAGAAATCACAGATTCTCCCTTAATGTGTGTTCTCAGTGTCCCTCAGCTTTACCAGCTTCCTCATTGGGATTAAGGTCACTTCAGTAACCTTGTTACCTGTTTTAAGAGTAGTGATCTGACATAGGGTTGTCTCTTCTGAATGTTGAGTTTTGATGTACTGCACTTAATTTCTGCTACACATCCTTCTTGGTATAAGATCAGTACCTGAAATGTTAGCACAGTTCTATATACAAACAGAATCCATATCTATCAATCCTAAACTAATGCACAATTCTCTGAATCTCACTTCAGCCAATGGTTTTGTAAAAATGTCAGCTCTTTGAATATCAGTATGAATCTTTTCCATTCTAATATTCTTCTTTTCAACATGATCCCTAATAAAATGATGCCTAATGTCAACATGTTTGCATCTAGTATGTAGAACAGGATTTTGTGTGATGGCAATGGCACTATTACTGTCACAATATATAGGTACATTAGATTCTACAACATTGTAGTCTCTGAGTTGTTGTATTAGCCAAAGAAGCTGACTACAACAACTACCTGCAGCCATATATTCTGCTTCAGTAGTATAAGTTGCCACACTTGTTTGTTTCTTTGAAAACCATGAAATGAGCTTAGTTCCTAAGAATTGACATGAACCTAAAGTAGATTTTCTATCTATTTTGCAACCTCCAAAGTCCGAGTCTGAATAACCACTTAAAGATATATCATCATCTGCAGGATACCATAATCCTCGATTAATGGTCCCCTTTAGATATTTCAATATCCTTTTGGCAGCTTCTAGATGACTTTCCTTGGGGTTTGCTTGAAATCTTGCACATACTCAAACAGAAAAAGCAATATCAGGTATGCTGGCAGTTAGATAGAGTAGAGAGCCAATTAAAGCACGATAGTGAGGTTGGTCAGAAGACTTACCTCCTTCATCAGGATCCATTCTGTATGTAGGTTGCATGGGCACACCAACTGTCTTACAGGTTTTAATACCAAATTTATCTAGCAAATTCTTAGTATACTTTGCTTGATTTATAAAGATACCTTCTGAAGTTTGTTTTACTTGAAGACCAAGAAAATATGTCATTTCTCCCATCATAGACATTTCAAATTTACTTTGCATGAGTGTAGAAAAGCTTTCACTCAAGGTTTTGTTGGGTGATCCAAAGATAATATCATCCACATAAATTTGAACAAGTAATATATCATTACCTTCTTGTCTTCTAAACAAAGTTCTATCAACTTTGCCTTTTGTAAAACCATTTTCAAGTAAGAATAGAGAAAGAGTATCATACCATGCTCTTGGGGCTTGTTTCAATCCATAGAGTGCTTTCTTTAACCTGTATACTTGGTGACTATTCACTTCAAAACCAGGTGGTTGTTCCACATAAACTTCTTCAGCAAGTATACCATTCAAAAATGCACTTTTCACATCCATTTGATACACAGTAAATTTCATATGTGCAGCATAATCAAGGAACAATCTTATAGCTTCTAGTCTAGCTACAGGGGCAAAAGTCTCATCATAATCAATACCCTCAGCTTGAGAGTAGCCCTGAGCAACTAATCTAGCTTTATTTCTAACTACAAGATCATTTTCATCCCTTTTGTTCTTGAAAATCCACTTAGTGCCTACAACATTATGATTACTAGGTCTATCAACAAGTTCCCAAACTTCATTTCTAGTGAACTGATTAAGTTCTTCCTGCATGGCTATAATCCAGTTACTATCACTTAAAGCTTCAATCACAGTTTTAGGCTCAATAGATGATAGAAAACAACACCAGCAAAATAGAGACTTACTAGGTTCTTCCTTTGAATCAAACAATTGTTTTCTAGTTTTAACACCTATACTAGAATCACCTAGAATCAGATCAGTAGAATGAGCAGACTTCCATGTCCTTCTATTCTTAACAGAAATGCTATCATCATTTACATCATGCAAATTATCATGCAGATCAGTATCATTTATATCAGCAGATTTGTTCATAGGAGAGCAGTCATTCAATTCTTGTATTTCAGAAGTTTTAGATGACTCACCTTTGTTTTTTACCTTTTCTTTATCAGAATCTTGATCTAGAACTTTCAGGAAAGGATTATATGCTTGTACAGATTCATATATTCCTGTATCATCATCTTCATTGTTGATTTGAAGCTGTAGTTTGTCAATTTTCTTACTGAGTTGATGATCAGCAGAGTCCTGCACATTCTCATCAAAGACAACATGGGGTGTTTCTTCCACACATAGGGTAGAGTAATTAAATACTCTAAATGCTTTGCTTACTGAAGAGTATCCGAAGAATATCCCTTCATCAGCTTTTGCATTAAAAGCATTTAATTTACTTTTGCCATTGTTATGTATGAAACACTTACATCCAAAGATATGAAAATAAGAGACTCTTGGTTTTCTGCCTTTCCATACCTTATAAGGTGTTTTACCATGTACCTTATTAAGAGCACTTCGATTTTGGGAGTGGCAAGCTGTGTTAATAGCTTCTGCCCAAAATTTCTGAGGTGTGTTGAATTCTGCAATCATGGCTCTGCAAGCTTCTTTTAGTGTTCTGTTTCTCCTTTCTGCAACATCATTTTGTTGAGGGGTTCTGGCTGCACTTGTTAAATGCTGTATGCCAGACTTAGAACAGTAGTCAGAGATGTAACAATTAATAAATTCAGTCCCCTTGTCACTCCTAATCTTGACAATGGGATGACCTTTTTCAACCTGCAACCTCTTCAATAGATCTGGAAGTAGTGTTTGTGTATCACTCTTTTTGTGTAGAAAGACTACCCAAGTAAACTTAGAATAATCATCTACTACAACTAGAGTATACCTTCTTCCATTCAATGTAGGAGGGTTGATAGGACCATGAAGATCCATATGCAAGAGTTCTAAAACTCTGCTTGTTGAAAGAGTTGGTATGGACTTAAATGAAACCTTTACCTGTTTACCTTTTTGACAGGAATCACATACTTGTGATTTGGAATAAATTTCATTAGGAATGCCCTCAACAAGATGTTCTCTAGCAATCTTGTTGATTATCTTAAAGTTTAGATGGCAGAGGCGTTTATGCCAGAGCCAACTGTTTTCTTTAGGACTCTTAGTAATAAGACAAGCATTCTTAGGACAGCTATTCCAATTCACAATGTATACACTTTCTTGTCTTGTGCCAACAAGTAGAACATTGTGAGTCCTTTTATCTATTATTTCACATCTTCTGGTTTTGAACTGAACCTTGTATCCCCTGTCACAGAATTGAGATACTGATAACAAATTATACTTCAAACCTTCAACATAGGAGACATCTTGGATTTCAACATCTCCATTCTTGATGAATCCAAATCCTTTTGTGATTGCTATTGAGCTATCACCAAAGATGACTTTAGGTCCTTCCTTCTCATGATAGTCAGTAAGTAAGGCCTTGGTACCACTCATGTGGTGTGAACACCCACTGTCTATGTACCAGGTCTCACCAACTGAACCACCTTTCTTGTATAAGTCCAGTCGATCCTGCAAAGTAGTGATCTTAATAATTTAGGTACCCTAGTTTATTGGGGTCCTTGGGGGTTAGTAGTGAGAGGTACCCAAATGAACATTGAGGATTTGAATAAATGGGACCTCTTCAGTTTTCTTCCAAATTTATCATAGAACAGTACTTTATTAACCAGTTCAGAATTATCAGCAGACTTAGGATCTATTTTTTTGAGATAGTCTTTCCTTGGCTCTATCCCTTTTTCAGTAAGATCAATATGTCTGTAATAGTTTGAATATGGTCTAAAAGCATGTGGACCATAAGGCTTATAAATTTGCTTTGGTCTTTCCTCACCAATGATATTGTAGGATAAATGAGGAGGATAAAGAACAGGTTTGTTATGATAATGAGGCACAAATCTCCTAGGTTTAGTTGAATACAGCTGAGACTGCCTTATAAAATGAGGTCTAGGCTGTTCCCAACTTGCCTGTGCTTGTCTTGACCTACTGTTCTGAGTTTGTCTCTTCTGATTCCAGGACTGATCTAATCTGGTCAGAGGAGTATAACTCTTCTGGTATGGTCTTGACTGTACTGGTCTTAATACATTCTTCATTTTACCATTCTTGGTAGTAGGAGGGATGTATTTAGACTGTACTTTGAGTTTTGGATCATCATCATAAGTCATAGGTTCTTTTTCTTTATCTAGTTGCAAAGAACTTGTACTAGCTCCATTAGTGTTCTTAAATTCTGAAGTAGATGGACTAGGCAGATCAGTACCTATTACTCTTTTATCATTTGGAGCTCTATATCTGTCTGAGATTGTTTGATTAATCTTAGTAGAGTTAATCATCCCAGATAGCTTTCGATCTAGGCTCACTACTTCAGATTCTAAGAATCTATTGCGCTCTTCAAGTTTTTCACATTTAATCTTTAAGTCATTGAATTCATTAGTCTCTTTGGCTTGAGTTTTAAGCATACCCTGATATAGTTTGTCAATGGATGCATACTTTTCTTGGAGTTGGGACAACTCTTCTGATAGTCTTGCATTTATGACAGCTATATTAGGATCTACTTTTGACTGAGCTTCTTTTAGCTTAATGATTTCTTGCTTTAAAGATATATTCTCATCACTAATTTCAATGAATGCTTTGTTAGCTTGTAGAAGGTCTTCTTCAGTCACTCCTTGGGAATGATGAAGACTACTTCCTACACTGCTAACAGCAGCATCACTTTCATCAGTGTCAGAATTGTCACAAGATTGAAATGAGTTAGCAGATGATACCTCATCATTTATTTTGGCCATCATTACCAGTCCATCATCTGCTATGAAGGCTTCATCTTCATTGCTAGAGGGGTAGTCAGATGAAGACGATGGTAACTCTTCTGATTCCGAATCAGAGTCATTGTAGGCCATCATTGCCTTCTTACCCTTGGCATATTTTCGATCTCTTCTGGCTTTCCTTTCTTCTCGATCTTCAGAACTCAGGTCAGGACATTCATAAGCATAATGACCTGGCTTATCACAATTATAGCAAACAGGATTGTTAGAGGTTCTTTTAGGAGGAGAATGCTTTCTGTTCCTGTCATGCTTGTCAATTGAGTTCCTGTCTTTCTTATCAGAATACTTTCTATCTCTCTTTTCAGATGAGTTCCTATCTCTCCTGTTCTCATTAGAGATCTCATCCCTTCTTTCAGAAGAATTTTGATCCCTTCTGTTCACAGAAGAGTCCCTGTTATTAGAACCCTTAGTTTCCTTATAGAATCTCTTGTACCTACCATACCTCTTATTCAGTTTATCAAATCTTTTGATCATAAGGCTCATCTGATCTTTCAGACTAAGATCAGAACTATCTAGTTCATCTTTTATGCTTGAAGCCTTAGACTTAGATGATCTAGACCCCTTAGAGGTAGAGGCTTTAAAAGCTATGTCCTTAGAGGCATCCTTATCCTTATGAATCACAGTAATAGGATCTTCTTCATCTAACTCAAACTCATGTGCCTTAAGTGCTTGGAACATAGTTTCCCAAGAATCAATGTCTTGTGTGGTTTTAATGATCATCTTGACCATTTTCCACCTTTCATCCAAGGCTTTCAAGATTCTCAGGTTAACTTCTCTGTCAGTATAAGTCTTTCCTAATACATCAAGATCATTCATAATTTTGGTAAATCGAGTATCCAACTCATCAATTGATTCTCCTGGCTTCATCTTAAATGATTCAAACCTTTGGACAGCAGTGGATAACTTGCTTTCTTTGATCAGTGTAGTACCTTCACAAAGAATAGCCAGTTTGTCCCACATCTGTTTTGCAGTCTTACATTTTAGTACTTTACCAAGATACTCATTTGGTAAGGTATGTAAAATGTAGTTCTTGGCAAGACTGTCCAAATTGTTTTGTTTCATTTCTTCCGAAGTCAGTTCTGACCTTGGTTTAGGGACCAGTGCTCCAACTGGTTTTGATGGATCCAGAACAGCAGTGTTTTCCACCATGATGACAATTGGTCCTTCAGTCACCACAGACACCATTAGATCATGGGTCGAGCTAAAGATGGCCTCCATCCTAAGCTTCCAGTAGTCATAATCTGCAATCTTGAACTTAGGCAGCTTGTTCACATTAGTGTCATCCATGTTTGTTTAGACAAATAGGATCAGAAGTATAGCAGATAGATTTCAAGTATTCAGATAGTGACAAATATCAAGAAATAACAGCAAGATCAGTAAGATATCCCTCAAGATCTGTAAGGTTATCAAAAAACAGCAGTCCAAAGAACTACTGCTCTGATACCACTTGTTGGTCCCAAAGTTGAGTTAATAATATTGAGTAAGCTAGTGAAAATGTTTAGAGGGGAGGGGTGAATAGACTTTTCAAAAATCTTTCAATATATCAGAATACACAATGCGGAATAATCAGATTACTAATGAGCCCAATCAAATTTATACTCAACTTTTCTTTAGATCTTTTTTTTTTTTTTTTTGTTAATTCTTAATGTTCTTGATTAAACAATTCAAACAAATAACAAACAGTAAAGTAAAGAACACAGAATTTTATAGTGGTTCGACAAATGTCTACATCCACTCTCACAACTCCAGTTGTGAAGTTTTATTACTCTTCCTTGAGTTTCTTGTGGCTTAAAGTCCCAAGATTAAGACTTTGATCTTATCGATTATACCCCCAGGTATATCTTCGATCTACTAGTAATTCTACAAGTAACTAGCACACTTGTTTTACAAAATACAAACTTAAACTTGAAAAGTAAAACTTCTCTTTGAATAGCCTTTGATTCTTCTCTTCAATTCAGTGGCTCTTCTTGCTTTGATTTCCTTAACTCTGTGAGTTCTTGCTTGTAGACTTGCTCTTGAATTCTCTAAGATCAGTAATTGCTCAGTAGTCTTCAGCAGTAGGAGATCATACAGTATTTATTGAACTTAGTATAACAGTTAGCAGTTTGTGAACTAACTCTCAACTAACTCTAAAACTGTTTTTGTAACTTCTTCTTGTAACCGACTTTGTAACTTCCTTCCAAGTCAGCATATCTTCAATAAATCTTCAGTTACACTTTAAATAAGCTTTCCAAACTTATTCTTCAAATTCACCAAATCAGCACAGTAACTTACTGTTCTGATTTTTACTCTTCAGATTTTACTCTGCTGAGTCAGTCAGCACAGTAACTTAAAACCTTTCAAAACTTCTCCAGATTTCTTCTAAGCTCTTCTTCAATTCTTCTTTGAAGTCTTCTTATTCTGAAGTAGTCCTCTGAGTCTTCATTAGTCTTCTGATCTTCTTCTAATCTATTCCTAATCTACTGTTCTGAACTTTACATTGCTGAATACAAATAGAATACAACTTTACATATATAAAACCTATCTATACATCAACTGAACTATATACAGATGAGTATTTCCAAGTCCTACACTATAAGCTGTCTATACAATACAAAACATCAGCTTAGTTCCTAACAGTTCATATATCAGATCAGTAACCAATAAGATCAGTAACTCATGTAAGTCCAATATCTTTCATATAAGATCAGTAAATACTAAGATCAGTAAACACTTAAGATCAGTAACTTACATATAAGACCAGTAAGCATATAAGATCAATAAGTATATCAGATCAGTAACTAATAAGATCACTAAAATTATTCTCAGTTTCCATACTCAGATCAGTAATCTTATTTCATATGACTCAGTTAAGATCAGTAATTTTACTCTTACTATTACTCAATAAGATCAGTAAACTTATTTCAGTTAGCATTAAGATCAGTAATCTCAATTTTAAGTTTCTCATCAGATTAGTAAGCTTATATTCAGATGACTTAGTTAAGATGACTTAGAACCACATATATCACTAACTTTAAGTTGCTTTTGGCCATCAAAACATACTTTCATCAACTAGAACATTGTTTATAGGATTCATATCCCAACAAAAGTGATAATATTTTTTAAAAAATTGATTGTCACTTTTTACTTAAATAATATCACTTTTTGTTCAAACATTATCACTTTTTATATATGAGGGTTAAGGGAGACCTGTCTCACGGATCTCATTCTATGAGATGGTCTCACTCAAGACTAGCCCTTTTTGAAAATTTTGGTTTTCAGTTCGGTTCGGTTTATATTTTACAAAATTGTATAAACCGAACTGAACCAAATTAATAATATAAATGAAAGAAATACTTATTTAATTAATAAATTATACGGAACAATACACCAATAAAAAGAAATCTTACTTGAAATATGATACTTTATTAATTTTCAATCATAATTTTCCAATTTGAGCTATGTCGACTTCTTCTTCACTAAAAAATAATTATCTCCTACGAAAATTGATTCAATTGTGAGAAATGCAACCAAACAATTAGTTTTTTGTGTGAGATTTGTATGGTTTGTAATTTGAAACTTTAAAAATCTTGTTAGTTTGGATTGTAAACTCTTGAACTTGTAATTTGAATTTGACATTTGGTGTAAAAAGTCCTTGAAAAATATTTAATTGTTGAAAAATAATATTTTATGTAAGAATTTCGGTTTAAACCGAACCGAACCAACCTAACTTTTAATCGATTCGGTTCTAATAAAATTTGTTTCGATTTCAGTTTTAATTTTTAAAATTTCAATTAGTTTGGTTTTGTTGGGAAAAGCTCAAAATCGAATGTCCACCCCTACGCACCGGCCTGGAGCAAGATGGTGTCTTTCAAAGTTGCGACAATGGTGTGGCGAAAATTTTGGAAAAAAATAAAGTGAGGCTTTGGAGCGGGTTCTTTTGCTATGATATTTCCTTGAGGAGCATCCCTTTGACAGAATGGCTACTAGAGCCCATAAAATTTCTTATAGATTATTACTCCTAGCTTTAGTTTGTTTGGATTTTTGGCTTAATGGTCCTTCACTATGTAATCTTGATTTTCAATTATATATTGTTCGATTAAAAAGTCTGAGGTTTTTTTTAGCCAAATTCTCGTATACTCGTATGCACCGTACACACCTAAAATAAATTTCAATTTCAATCTTATAATTGACTACACTTCCACTTTTGTTAACTTCACCTCCACAAATTATATAAACATTTGACCATAGCTATTTATACCTAGAGCTGACAAATCGGGCCGCCCAGCCCAGCCCAACCCAACCCATCGGTCCAAGCGATGTTCGTGGGCTGGGTCAGGCTGGCCCATGAATTAGTCGGGCCTATTAAAATGGAGCCCAGCCTTGCCCATCTGGGCCTAGCGGGCCAACCCAATCCATGATTTTTTTAAATAAATTTTAATATTTCTAGCAAAAATTATATATAGAAAACTTTGTTATGTATTGGTCACTTATAATTTTTATTTATATAAATAATTATAATTAATAATATAGATTACTAATGTATTAACTATACATAATTCATTAACAATATAACATTACACTATATAACAAGTTTAAATATAATTATAAATAATTCAAAATTTTAAATTTTAAATTCAAAATAAAATAAAAAACACAATAATATTTAAATATAAGGTATTTTACTTATTTATTTGTTTAAAGAAAAAAATTTGATCGGGCCAAACGGGCCGCCCATGGGCCGATGGGCCAAATTTAGCCTAGCCCATTAGGCCCATCGGGTCGGGCCAAATAGACCCAATTCTATATGGGCCTATGATTTTGGAGCCCAGTCCATACTGGGCTTCGGGTTGACCGTGCCGGCCCATCGGGTCGGGCCCAAATTGCTGGCTCTATTTATACCCCACTTTTGTTGACTTCAACCTCACAAACTATATAAATAATTGACCACAGTTATTTACACCCCCACTTTTTCTGACTTCACCACCAAAATTATTATTTTTAAAAAATTATACCTAAAATTATCATAGTAACCTTCTATTAATTCAAACAAATATTATATAATACAATCAATCCTAATTTATATATTGTATAAACAATTGACCACAGTTATTTACACCCCCGCTTTTGTTGACTTCACACCCCAATAATTATTATTTTTAAAAAAACACATCTAAAATTACTATAATGTCCTTCTATTAATTTACACAAAATATAATACAATCAATCATAATTTATATATAAACAGATGACCACGGTTATTTACACCCCGCTTTTGTTGACTTCACTCCCCAAATTATTTTTAAAAAACAATTATACCTAAAATTAATATAGCGCCCTTCTATTAATTTAAAAAATATATAATACAATCAGTCATAATTTATATTGGAAAATTCTTATATACACTCGCGTGTATATACACTCTTCAATTTCATTAAAAGTTCAAGTCTAATTTACTTTTTTCGGTGCAGACAATTAATGGGTCGCACAAATCTAATGAAAGGTCACGAGTATATGCACACACAGGATTGAGGTGAACACCCACCAATATTTTTTACAAATCAATGATTTTGAGATTGACATGCCTAGAAGAAATTAAAAAAAATACTTACATATCTGAATTTTAAGGTTGAGAGATCTAGAAAAAAATTGATAATTGAGGAGCGGTAGAAACGAGGAGTAGGCAACAAATCTATTTTTCTAACTTACAATCGAAAGAGGGACATACGGCTTGGGACGCGACGAAAGGAGGAGGAAGCCACGAGGGCTTGGGACGTAGCCACGGACGGGGGCGGCTTGGGACGCAACCTTGGACGGACAGTGAGGCCTAGACGAACAGCGAAGCAGACGTGCGTGAAATCGGCGAAACAAATGCGGCAATGACGAACGAGCCTATGGCGGCGAGATTTTGTGTGGCAACGAAGAAAGTTTTTGGCACTGAAGCTTTTAGCGACGACTGACGAGGCTAGGAGAGGAGTGGGTGACCCAAGCGGCGTATTTTATTTTTCACGATATATGGTTTGAGAGAATAAGGGGAGAATTATGGTTATATAGGAGAAGGGTATCTTCGATCTTTAATAGGGTGTGTCTTAATCGTATGAGGCGTGCGCTAAAATATCGTGTGTGCATATAACCGACTATTGATTACTAATTATTGTTCATGGTATTATTTATTACTGTTGATGGTATTACTGATTATTGTTCATGATATTATTAATAATTGTTTTTTGTATTATTGAATATAATTGGATGTGTGGAATTATTTGTTATTGTATATACTGTTCATGGTATTACTGATAATTTTTTTTTTTGGTATTACTGAACACAATTAGATGTGTGAAATTATTTGTTATTGAATAAAATGTTGCTGATTAATGTTCCTGATATTATTGATTATTGTTCGTGGTATTACTAATAATTATTTTTGGTATTACTAAATATAATTAGATGTGTGAAATTATTTCTTATTGTATAAGATATTACTAATTACTGTTAATGGTATTATTGATTAATATTTATGGTATTACTAGTTACTTTTTACTTATTGTATTACTGACTATAATAAAATCATACATATAATATTATTTTGTATTAAAATTTAAAAAATACACATGAAAAAAACTGGAAAATAAAGGCAGGAAAAGTAAAAGGGAAAAAAACGAAGGAATAAAAAGTTTGGAATAAAAACTTAAAATGGGAAGAAAAAAGAAAAAGAGGAGGGGAAGAAAAATTAAAAGGAAAAAAAATCGAGATTTGTGGCTAATTTCGATAGTTTTTTTTTTTTTTTTTGATTATGTTTTTACGATTTTTTAAAAAAATATAGGCGATTTGGTGGGGAAACGACGGTAACTCGACAATGACTCAGCTGCAGATTGTAAATGTATAAATTATGGTTCAATTTATTATATTTTGTGTATGTAAATTAATAAATGGATAATATAGTCTTTTAAATGTAATTATTTAAAAAAAAACACATTTGGGGTGAACTCCTAAAATGAGCGGGTGTAGATACATGTGGTAAAAAAATTATTTGTGGGTGAACTCATAAAATGAGCGGGTGCAGATAACCGTGGTAAAAAAGAAATGATTTGGGGTGAACTAATAAAATAAGCGGGTGCAGATAATCGTGGTTAAGCGGGTAGGGAATCGACGGTTACCCATTTTTTTTTGGGTTGGGCTGTTGTGTACTCAAGTACACCGTGTACTTGAGTCCAATTTTAAACAGGGTCCAATCGAATATAAAGAATAATGCACACACAATAATTACACAAGTTATTGTAGCCTAGCGGTTGGCCTTTGAATATTTTACTGCAAGGTCAATATAGTGCAAGTACTAATAAACAATAATCAAGTGTATCATTAATAGTCATAAACGTGCAAGTTTTAAATAATAAAATGTTGAAAAATTCAATGATTGAGAAAATAAAATCGTGAGAAATGATATGGAGCCCATAATGCTAGCTACTTATGGAGCCAAATAATTATTTGGCATTATCCAAGTCATTATACTAACTTATTTAACTATTCTAAAATATGGAAAATATATAATTAATCTCAACCTCTTTCCATAAAATTAGGAAATAAAGTATTATAAGATTTTTTTTAAACTACTTTTAACGGGTTTTATTATTAGTACATAATTATTAAATATTACATGCTTAATTTATTTATTGTACTCTACTTTAAAAAAAAATCATTTAATTATGTAATTTTTTTAATAATAAAAAATTAAAATTATAAAAAATAATTACTACATTAATTTACCCTAAAACCCTAAACCTCTAAATCTTAAATCATTAATTTTAGGATCATTAATTTTAGGGTTTTAGGATTTAGGGTTAAATCTTAAATCATTAATTTTAGGATCATTAATTTTAGGGTTTTAGGATTTAGGGTTTTAGGGTTTAGCGGTTTAAGGTTTTAGGGTTTAGGGTTTTAGGATTCAGGGATTTAAGGTTTTAGGGTTTAGGAGGTTAGGGTTTAGAATTAAGTAAATTAATGTAGTCATTATTTTTTAAACTATTATTAAAAAAATAAAATATATAAATGAATATTTTTTAAAAATAAAGTAGAATAAATAAATTAAACGTGTGATATTTAATAATTATGTAATACTAAAACACGTTAAAAATAGTCTTTAAAAATCTTTAAATATTTTATTTTCTAATTTTATGGGTAGAGGTTGAGATATATGTGCAATTATATATTTTTCATATTTTAGATTAATTAAATAAGTTAATATGATTACTTGGATAATTTCAAGTCATCATTTGACTCCATAAGTAGCTCCATATCATTTCTAATATATATATATATATATATCACATTATATGTTGATAAATATTTTTTGTTGCCTAATTTATATAATAACACTTTTATTAATTGCACTTACTAATAATATCATTAATAGTAATAAAAGTGCAAGTATTAAAATTATAATAACATACATTTTAAAAAAATGTAAAAAAAATCGAAAAAAAATTGGAAAAAAATCTAAAAAAAAAAGTCAAAGATGGACTCAAATACACGGTGTACTTGACTACATACAAGATCGACTTTGGCTTTTTTTTTAATATAATTATACCAAATGGTTCATAATATTATTACGCAATAATTGAATTAGGAATTATTTAGCAAATAATTATAGTGCGTATATATATAAATTAGTTTAGAGTCGTGCATCACATAAATTTCCCAATATTATTATTGTGAACATAAAATTTGTATTTAAATATAATAAACACGAAAATGGATTATTTGATAATCTTCTTAAATCAAGCTAATAATGTTTTGTTACCGTCTCTAATTTGTTCATCAGATTCTTCTTTTCGGATTGACTTTGGTGGACTTTAACACAATTGTCTGGATTTCTTCGAAGGGAGTATGTTGTAGGAGTTTGTTTGATGAGATGTCAATATGAGGGGTTGAACACCTTGATCTCAAACCAAAGGTCGTTTTTTATGAAAGGCTTCAACCGAGGATTAGAGAACTTTTGTGGAGAAACATTATTTTGATGGGTTTAACACATTGATCCCGGATCAAACGATGTTAACGAAGAACTCTAAGAGCTTTTGTGGAGGCTTAGATGACTTCTGCGGGGAAATGTCAATTTGAGGGTGAAACACCTCAATCTCGAATCAAATGTTGTTGTAGATTAAAAAAAAACTTGGATGGCTTCCACGGAGACTCAACAGACTTTTGCCAAGAAATCATTTTCTGAGGAGTTGAACACATTGATCTTGAATTAAATACAGTTGATTACAAATAACTTGGAAAGCTTTGCAACAATTTGGAGGAATTTCGTGGAGAAATGTTGATTGATGGGTGAAGTGTCTTGATCTCATATCAACCACTGTTGTTCACAAAGAACTCAGAGAGCTTCTGCAAAGGCACAAAGGACTATGAGGAATGATGAATCACCTTAATCTTATCAAATATCTTTATTGATAAAGAACTTGAAGAATAACTTTGAATTAATTTTACTAAATCCAAATCCAATGTATTCAATTTTTTTTCTTTTTTTTTTCTTTCAAACAAAAGGAATGAGACCTATTTATAATTTTTTTTGGAAAAGGCAAATTGTACCCTGAAAAGGATGAATACAGAGTACATATTATGAGAACAGGAAATTAACTACAACTACTACACAAATTTGGGTTCCTATACCATTCCTCAATCCTCCTAGCTATTCCAGAAATTCAACAATTTTTTGGCCTTCAGCCACTTGAAAGTCGAGAGTAAGGTTCTTCCCATTGAAGACGATCACATTCCTTGTTCTCCAAATAGACCAGATCGTACCACGCCAAATAAACGATCAAAGTTTTCTTCTCTTCCTCTCCATGACCTCTAGGTGCTTTTTGAAATGTCTAATCTTTGTTTCCCCTGCTTGATAAGTGTAGTCTAATCTTTGGTTCCAGATATGAGACCTATTTATAATGTGAAATCTTACTAAAATATTTATACGTAAATAAATTAATATATATTTTTTTAAATTAATACTAAAAAATAAACATAAAGAATTTGAATAATTCAAAAATTATATTATACAGAATATAAATTGGAGTAATCTAGTATGCATTTGTTAGGACTTAGGATAGAATGGGGGTAAAACAGTGTCCAAAATTTCAATTCTCAAATCTATGTTTCAAATTAATTATTAAATAAAATAAATTCATTATTAAATAAAATAGTATGTCCCTCTCTTTTCTTTTTTTTGAATTAACTATCCAAGACGTCGTGTCTCTCTCTTTTCTTACTTCCTTCTTTTCTTTAATTTACTCCCTCATAAATAATGCTAAATAATGCTATGGATGCTCAAAACTCACGGTCATTCTAATTATAATCAACACCGTAGCACCACCTTTCGTCCCAAATGTCTCTCCACAAATATAACTACCCTCTCTGAACTCATAGATTATGATGCTCAGATGAAATTGAAGAGGTCGAAAAAGGTGCGGACACGGTTCTGTGCTTGAACCATTGACTCGTTGCCACGAAATAACCACGAAATAAGTTTACCTCACTCACATTTAATAATATACTCACTCACATTTAATAATATAGGTCACAAAATTTCTCAAAGATCAGGATAATTCTAAAAAAAAAAAAAATTTGCCCCCTTTCTCACTTTTAATTCCTTTTCCTAAACCTCCTCTCTATTAATTCCTTTCACATCCCCCAATTTCTATAAGAGGTTTCGGTAATGGGAGATAGAAACTTATTTTAAGTAATTATTTATTTGAATTTATTTTTCTATTTATAATTATTTGCCATGTACTAGCATGTGTGGTGGTGAAATTTAATATTAAAGAATTCTCTAAAATTATCAATTCATATTAATAATATTTCAGAAACTTTTTTTTTTTCTTTTCTATTCTACATTTTTTTTCTATTAAGATTTGTTATTGCAGATTTCTTGGAGCGTTAGCCAAACAATCACCATTATTCAGATTTATCAAATGAGTAGTTTTATGCTTGCAAGTAAGACATGTAGAAACATGAAGTATATGTATTAATTTTAATAGAAAATAATGATTGAGTGAATAATTTGTAACCAAATGTGACCAAATTTTAAATAAAATAAACTTTAATGATCAAAAAGTGATATTTTCTCTAAAAATTATGAAAAAAATATGGTTTCTCTTTTGGGTTGTTACGGTTATTTTTAATGTTGTTTTTATTAGTATAGAAAGTGAGTGGGTGAATGGGTCGTAGTTTCAGGGAGAAGTTGAAGAGGAAATTAGTCGAATTTCAAACGTGTTTAGTTAATTAATATTGTAATTTAATTTCTTGTTTGAATGGTCAACCATGTGAGTGTTGGTCTCAAATGACTTTTATAAGAAAGGAATTTCGGCCTTCATAAATCATGGAGTAGATCGATCAACAAATGTTCTCTCAAGTGAAGTGGGACCCAATACAATCTTCAACCTTACATTTATTTATTGTATTGCCTTTTAACATAATATTTTAATGGAAATCTTATATACACTATATACACCAAACCAGATTTAGTGCATACATTTTTTTTAACTGCTCTCTTTTTCTCCTTCTATTCTTCTACTTTCTAAATTTTTGAAAGCGCTGCTGATTGTGATTTGTGAAAGTGAGGTGCCGGTACATTTGGCGACTTCTCGATGTTTGTAAACAAAATATGCAAGCACATCGCAGGGCCAACAGGTGATTACAAAATCAATACTCCACACTTCAATCTTATTTAATTTTTTTAGATTATTAACCTATTTATAGTGTGAAATTCTAGTAAGATATTTATACATAAACTAATTAATATCTATTAAAATTAATACTAAAAGATAAACATAATAAATTTATACAATTAGATTTTCTGAATATAAATTGGAGTAATCTAGTATGCATTTGTTATATAATAGAATAGCACTGGTGAGACAACGTCCAAAAGTTTCAATCCGATAAATGTTTCAGATTTAGTTCCGCACTAACTTTCTTCTTTCTTTCTTATTTCCTCTTCTTTAGTTTACTCTCTCATTTTAATGCTATGGATTATCAAATGGAGTAATCTAGTATGCATTTGTTATATAATAGAATAGCACGGGTGAGATAGTACAAAAGTTTCAATCCCAATATCTGATAAATGTTTCAGATTCCTTCCGCACTAACTTTCTTCTTTCTTTCTTATTCCCTCTTCTTTAGTTTACTCTCTCATTTTAATGCTATGGATTATCAAATGGAGTAATCTAGTATGCATTTGTTATATACTGTAATAGAATAGCACGGGTGAGATAGTACAAAAGTTTCAATCCCAATATCTGATAAATGTTTCAGATTCCGTCCCGCACTAACTTTCTTCTTTCTTATTTCCTCTTCTTTAGTTTACTCTCTCATTTTAATGCTATGGATTATCAAATGGAGTAATCTAGTATGCATTTGTTATATAATAGAATAGCACAGGTGAGATAGTACAAAAGTTTCAATCCCAATAATGTTTCAATCCCGCACTAACTTTCTTCTTTCTTTCTTATTTCCTCTTCTTTAGTTTACTCTCTCATTTTAATGTATGGATTATCAAAACTCAAGCCGTGGATTCACTTCTCAAATGTCTCTTCACAAAATTCTAACTCTAATCAACACCCTACCACCCCGCCAGCCACAGCCACAACACTTTCGTTTTCTGCCGCAACAACCAACCAATCATTCTGCCGCGACAACCAACCAATCATTGGAGGAGGGTGAGAACAAAGTAGTTGATGAATCCTGTATCTCCTCCAAAGAGGTTTCAAAAGAAGATGCTCTGAGCTGCACCATTAAGCACATTGAAATTGGAAGAGAAGAGAGAAGTATGACTCTACTCTATGAAGCTGCCAAATTGATCTCCCCCGAACTCATAGACGACGATGATGCTCGTAAAGATCAACGTAAAGATCAAATTCCGTCTCGGGTGCGGTCAAAACGGGGACGGGCACAGGTTCTTCCGAGCAAGTTTCGTGACTCGGTGCTTGAACCATTGACTCAATTCTCGCAAACAAAACGTGGACGACGGTAAAAAAAAAAATTTGAAAAAATACGGTTTTTTTTTTAATGTTATCTTTAATGTTGTTTTTATTAGTCGAATTTCAAACATGTTTAGTTAATTAATATTGTAATTTAATTTCTTGTTTGAATTTTCAGCTACGTGAGTGTTGATCTCAATTTCAATTTCAATTTCCTGACTTTTAAAAAAAATGAATTTTGTGCATCATTCATGGATTATATTTATCGGTCAACAAATGTTCTTCATAAGTGAAGTGGGACCCAATACGATCTCCAACCTCATATTTATTTATTGTAGTGCTTAGAACATACTAATACTTTAAGGGCTTGTTTGGTTTCTTGAATAAGATAGATATATTAGGATATGATAAAATAGATATATTAGGATACGATTTATTGGGACACTTTGAAAAATTGATTTAAAATTCATGTTTGGATTGATGGATTAAATTTTAAATTTTAGTGTCAAATGTCAAAAATACCCTTTGACATTAAAAGATATGTATGTGGCAAATTGTTACTCCCTCTGGTTTTTTTTATTAGATGTTTTAGAGTAATTGACTAGAATTAAGAAAATGTATGTTTTGACAAATATATCCTTAGATAATAAATGAGATTTCTAATATAACACACATTAGTTAATTACTCCCTCCGTTTTTTTTTATAAGATGTTTTAGACTTTTTTTCTTGTGCATAAATATAAGATGTTTTAGATTTTTTTACAATGTTTATACCAATTATGCCCTCCCTTAACTTTGGAAAGAATTGAAATTTAATGTGTATTATGGAATGAAATTAATGTAATTAAAAACATTCTTTATTATCTAAGGGTATATTTGTCAAAACATACCCTTTCTTAATTCTAATAAATTTCTCTAAAACATCTTATATAAAAAAAAACGGAGGGAGTAGAGTAATTTAGAAATTATGATTGTTTTCAAAGTTAAAGGGAGGGCATAATTGGAATAAATTGAGTAAAAATTCTAAAACATCTTACATTTATGTACGAGAGAAAAAGTCTAAAACATCTTACAATAAAAAACGGAGGGAGTATTACTTTAGTTGGTAAGGGCAGTATAGTCAAATCACATCATTTTTATTCTCAAAGACTAATTAACTCACCTTCCCTCCTAGACTAATAATCATGCATGTAGGTGATTAAGTGTGAAAATAATACCGGGCCATAATTAATCTCGGGCCAATTTCTAACAAACCAAACATGGGAATTTCATGGATAAAATAATATTTCCTACCCAATCCAATAAACCAAACAATGCCTAATAGGATATATATTAATTTATGTAAGTTTGTCAACAATCCTATTAAAATAATAATGGTTTACACTCAATTGCATCATACAATTTTTTTTTACGGGTAAATGAAATTTTATTACGCCATAAAATTGACTTTAAGACTGTTGAAACAACGGCTAGATAGTTCAGCATAAAAGTAAAAAACATTTGAAAGTAAAGCAAACTTTGCCATCTTATGAGCAACACCGTTACCCTCTCTCTTCTTCCGACTGTATGCTACTTCCCTCAGATTTGAGGCCTTGGTTCTTATTGCATTTATTAGAACTCCAAAATGCGATATGTCTTCTTTTCTGTTTGCAAAGCTGCTGCACATAAGGTTGAGTCAGACTCAAGAATTACTCTGGTGCAGCCTTCTTGCACAGCAAAGCAAGCTCCTTTAAGAATTCCACATGTCTCTGCTTTCTTCCGCATTGAGGGTTGGTGCCATTGTTTATGCAAAATCCAGTTCCACTGGCTCACACCAGGTTCTCCCCTTCCTTGTAGTTCAGCACACCATTGGTAGAATCCAGTTTTAACAGAATACATCCCATTTTTTGCCCATCTCCATATCAGAAAATCAGGTTGGTTCAAACGTTTCAGAGGGATTCTGGTTATTCTTAGGGCCTCCGGTTGCTCAAAGTGTTGGGTTAGCATCTGGTTATCCCACTCTTCCCTTTCCACGTTGATAAGGTGACAAACATACTGATTCTCCCCTTGATCATCATTCGTGCCTACTACCCACGGGTGCTCTCCATCATCAATCCATGGGTCTTCCCAAACTTTGATGCTCCACTCTCCAGACCACCCCTGGGTTCAAAACTTTCCGCCCCTCAAGGATGCTCCTCCAAGTGAAGCTTGGATTGTATCCTTCGTTTGCATCCAGGAATCTGCCCCTCCTAAAGTATCTTGCCTTCAACGTTCTAGCTAGCAAGCTGTCGGGGTTTTGGAGGATCCTCCACCCTTGTTTTGCTAGCATTGCTCTATTAAAAGCTCTTATATCACGTAGTCCTAGTCCATCCTCTCTTTTCGTTTGAATACAATTGATGCAATTTTATTCGTTTGAATACATGGTAGTTAGTACTTAGTAGCTACAAACATAGATGAACCGCCCTATCGCCGGTAAGCGGCTCAGCTTGGCGGCAAGTAAAAGTTTTGATCTTTTTTTTTTCTTTTTTTATTTTAAAGTATTTTCCAGATTTTAACTCATCCACCATTTATTTATATATATATCCTATAATAAATGTGCAAAACGAAAAATATTTGCATTATGCAAATTATCCATTTTCAACATTTACCTGCTCCATGCCTCCATTTAATCTCTTAACGGGTTAAGAAAATCTCATTTGTTTCATTTATTCACCATTGCGCTCATTTATTCAGAAAACGCAGGGGGAATTCATTCACTTCTCTTTTCAGGTTTCTTTCTTCTCTACGCGATACTTGTACACAGATTTCAATTCTACAAATTTTAAGTTCAAAATCTTGCTCAGTTGAAAATATCATCGTCGACAAGAGCTATTTTTTTGTCAGTTACATTAATCACGAGTACACGATCTAGGCATTTATCTGGATATCACACCCATCTCTTAGTTGTCTCGTTCATTCCTAAACCTTAATTCCTTCAATTTTATTAACTAATTTAGCATAGATTTTCTTCAGTTCATTTTGATTATTGCCTTTCCAATTTTACTTTTTCTTTGCACCACATACCTATTGTAAATAAAGAAAGACCTCAACCACCGTGACACAATAACTTTACACAGTGCTGACAAAAATGAAAACTAATACTCTCTCCGTCTGTCTATAAGCTTCCCGTTACTTTTTGGCACAAAAATTAAGAAAAGTGATTAAATAATAGATATAGTACAAGTGATGTGATTGGAAGAAGGAGAGAAATAGAGAGAAAAAGTAAGATATAAAATGATGTGTAAGAAAAAGTACTTACCAAAAAAGAGTATGGAAAGCTTATAGGCGGACGGACCTAAATGGTAAAATGGAAAGCTTATAGACGGACGAATGAGTAGTTCAGTCTAGAATATCTTCAATAGTAAAATGTGACCCTTTACTTGGGATGGAGGAAATATTATTTTTATAATAATAATTTTTATTTAGAATGGGTCGGCTGGCCCCGTGACCTTAGCGGATCGGCCCGCCCTGCCTCGTTCATATAATGAATTGGGTATGACCATGGATGAAAATATCATCTCATTTTATGTTTTTTTAATTTTATATATTAGTGTAAGACCCGAGGTGAGATTGTAAAAAATATGTACTCCCTCCGTCCACGAAATGTATTTTCATTTCCCTATATTCTTTGTTGAGAAAATTTCATTTTACGTCCTGTAACTTAGGCCTAATCCAATTTATATCCTTTAAGTTTGTACTTTTTCAATTTACGTCCTTTTTGTTCCAATTTACGTCCTTTCCGCCGGAAAATTTTAAAACTCACCGGAATGTGAGGAATAAATTGGGATTCCGGCCAAATAGTCCAATTTACGTCCTTTAGGTTTAAAAATTAAAATTTAATAATTAAAATTTTCTAAAAATCCCATTAAATATATAAAAAATCTAAAAGTATCTCCTTAAAATTAAGAAATATAAAATGTGTAAAATAAAATTCAAAATATATCACTAAAATTTCGAAAAAAATATCATTACAAATTATAAAATGTGTAAAATAAAAATCAAAAATTTTGAAAATACAAAAAATAAAAATTCTACAATTCAAAGAATGGAAAATGTGTAATTTAAAAATAAAGAAATTCAAAATCTCATTAAAATTTCTAAAAACTCTAAAAATCTCATTAATTTATTAAAAATGTGTATATGAAAAATTACTAATTCTAAAAATCTAATAAGAATAATAAAAATTATTAACATTTAATAAAAAATCAGACTTGATTCGGACATTATCGTTCTGCTCGAACTCCTAAAAATTTTGGGTCCCACGAGATTTTCCAACTCACCGTCGAGGTTGAGTGTAAGTTCCACACCTTGATCAATTTTGGAACCGTCCCAAATTCATTTTCACGATATTTTTAAAATTTTGGAATTTTTTATTTTAAACATTTTTAAAATTTTAGTTTATAGATTTTTTTTTATGAGTTTTTAGATTTTTTTTTTAATTTACACATTTTCATATTTTTTGAATTTTAGAAATTATAGATATTTTTATTTGTATGATTTTTTAGAAAAAAAAAATTAAATTTACACATTTTCAGATTTTTTGAATTGTAGAATTTATAATTTTTTTTAGATTTTTTATATTTATTTTACACAATTTATAAGTTTTTATTGAGATTTTTAGATTTTTAATGATATTTTAAGAATTTTTTAATTATTAATTTATAATTTTCAAACATAAAGGATGTAAATTGGACTATTTGATCGAATTTCCAATTTTCCGGTGGAAAGGACATAAATTGGACCGAAAAGGATGTAAATTGGACACCCTAGGACGTAAATTTAAAACGTGAAAACTTAAAGGATATATTCTGGATTAGGCCTAAGTTACAGGACGTAAAATGAAATTTTCTCATTCTTTGTTCACCAAAAGTAGTCTCATACACTTTATGGAAATCATTACCCTTCAACCATCACTTAATTACTCTTGCCATCAACTTTATTCACAAACAATCACTTTATTTACAATGGACCCCACAATATCCTATAATACCCTTACTTTATCTACTTTATATATCTTTTATTTAAAACTTGTGTCTCATCTCAATGGGAAATGTATTATGGAGGGAGTATATATTAAACAAAATTTAATATAATTTTTTAAAATGTATGTGTATGTAATTTTATTCATTTTTAAAACAGAAATAGAAAGATTGATTAAAAAAATAATTAAAATAAAAAACTAAAATTGATACTAGTATAAAATTAGATTTTAAAAATATAAATGGGTGAGGAGGTATGTGGGAGGAAGTTATAACCAATTAAAAAAAATTAAAACCCAAACTAACAGAATTTAAGAAATTTGGCATTTATTTAAAAAATAACATGTCATCTACCACATCATCCTATCTTTGGAGGGAAAATATAATGGCAAACTTTGTAAATAATACAAAATTTTATGGTCATAAATCAAACCTGAACAAACATACTCCACCCATTCACATTTTGAAACAAAGAAAAAAAATTCTAACTAAAAGTAAAGTAGATGGACAAATGTCTTCGAGAGAAAGGCTTTGAGCTCTTTCCACCGCCTCCACATCCACATGGTAAGTACACGACTTTTTCTGGTAGGGTTCAGGTTTTTTCTCATTGGTTAAATGTTAGTATTAAGGTTGGTTCTACTCTATTTTTATATTTGAAAAAATATTTTGATGTTAGTGTTATAGGTGGATACTACTCTGTTTTTATATTCATAAAATTACATATGCCTGTTCTTTTTTATTTGTTTTTTTTCGTGTGTGTGGTGTACCATGTGCACTGTTATTAATTTATTGTCATATGTGTCCACTAATATATTTATTGTATTTGTCACTACAAAAAAAGGCCAATATAAAGAGGGCAAAGGCGAGGGAATCGCCCTCTTTAAGCGTTTTGGCGACAGCAGAGGCGAGGGGCAGTCACCGTCGCCAAAGTGCTCCTCGCTAATTTATTGGCGAGGGCACCCTCGCCTATTACAGAGGGCAGAATCGCACTCGCGTATTGGCGAGGGCCAAACACACTCGCGTATTGGCGAGGGCGCGTGCCGTCGCCCATTAGCGAGAGTGTGTCCCGTCGCCCAGTAGCGAGAGTCAAAACCATCGCCTATTCCCGAGGGCAAAGACCGTCGCCTTTTTCCGAGAGCGAGGCCCCTCGCCAATACGTTGTATTTAAAAAAAACAGACCTGGGTTTGCGAGGGGCAGTCACCGTCGCCAAAGTGCTCCTCGCTAATTTATTGGCGAGGGCACCCTCGCCTATTACAGAGGGCAGAATCGCACTCGCGTATTGGCGAGGGCCAAACACACTCGCGTATTGGCGAGGGCGCGTGCCGTCGCCCATTAGCGAGAGTGTGTCCCGTCGCCCAGTAGCGAGAGTCAAAACCATCGCCTATTCCCGAGGGCAAAGACCGTCGCCTTTTCCCGAGAGCGAGGCCCCTCGCCAATACGTTGTATTTAAAAAAAACAGACCTGGGTTCGAAACCCAGGTCTCTAACGCGACCTCCCGGATGTGAAGAGTTTATGCGCCCCCCGTGTGCCAATTAGGCTAGGAGCTTTAGTCGTAATGTTTTAAATGCATTATATATTTTTCCCTTTTAATTTCTGTTTTTATTCTTTAACTCAATTAATTTAATAAATTACCAACTATATATATGTTATTAACTCAATTAATTATATTAGCTCAATACTTAATTAATTTAACAAAGCCCCTCATTACTAAATTTAATAACTTATACTTATATATATATTAATTAACTCAATTTATTTAACAAATCCCTTCATTAATACTAAATTTAATAATTTATACTTATGTATGTATTAATTCAATTTTATTCTTTTATTATTAATTAAGTCAATTAATTGAATAAATTACTAACTCAATTAATTTATATATTAGCTCAATACTTAATTAATTTAACAAAAGCCCTTCATTACTAAATTTAATAACTTATTAACTCAATTACCAACTATATGTTATTAACTCAATTTATTTAATAAATTACCAACTATATGCTATTAACTCAATTAATTTATATATTAGATCAATACCTAATTAATCACACACAAGCAATATGAATTAAAACCATTAAAATAAAACATTGTCTCGTTCACTTCAATTCAAGTACACAACATAAAAAAAAATCTCAAACAACTTCAATTTTTTAAAATAAACAAGACAACATAACCTAAAATGTATCAATCATCGACCATCAGCATCATCATCATCATCATCATCATTCCTAGCACCCTTCCCGTTACCCGACCCCCCTCTGAACTTGCTCATCATTGATTCCATCTGTTGCGCAAACTCTTGACGTAAGTGCTCCTCCGTCTGAGTGACTGATTGCTGCAGTTCTTCACGTAGGAGACGCTATCTCTCTTGATTAGCCCTCCGCTCTTCCAAAAGAGCATTGTCGATGTCGGCCTGGCTAAATCGTCCAAACGACGTACCAGAAGATGTCTCACCAGCACCAGAAGTGACACGTCTGTTCTTTCCTAGTTGCCCAAGACCCTTCACGCGACCGTGAGATCTTCCAACTTTCTTCACGAACAACTCAGACATTTCCGACATGGGTGGGGTCTGGCTGGAACCATCATCCGAAGGATCATGATCAGATGACGGCTGGGTGAGATGTGACAATTCCTCTTGCACTTGATCCTATATGTGCATATGTAAAATTTGGTTAATATACATGTCAATACAATTAAATATAATATATGTATACACTTACCTGAATATCACCCATATGCCCGTATGTGTACGTTCCGTTAGTGTAACGGTGGTAATATTCGACAATCTCCCAGTCGTAAGCTGGTCGTCCCATCTTCTCCTCCTATATTTTGAAGAACATAAAATTAAATTAATTAAAATGAACTCAAATTACTTATAATTGAACATAAATACTTACAATCCGTCTGGCCACCTCTCCATTCAAAAAGTCTTTTCCGCCGGACGACTCGCTTCATATAATCCAACAATTCACCTTTCTTTTCGAGAAGACTTTTTCCTCGGCAGAAGCGGTGGCAAACCGATCGAAGAAGTCTTGTTTGTGAACTGCAAAGGCTCTTTGAAAGGATAGATGGGAAGCTGGGAAGCTCTAAGAGAGGACTTTAGATCGTTCTTCTGGCCGGATTCGAACATGGTGGATTCCTGCTTGACTCAAATGCTGAGCTGCCTCGCGCCGCAAGCGAAGTGGCAACTTTCCGGTGTTGGCGTTAGCGGTTAGCTTCCCTGTCCTTTGCTGGTCGTTCCTTCTGCGATCTTTCATGCTTGAGGAAGCTTTCGATCACTTCTTGATTCACTATGCCCGGATCTGTCCTCTCGGAGCTGCTTCTTTCCTTGATATATGATATTTCTGGATGCAATTCCACCTGGAATAGGCGTGATCTTTTATCGCACTGCTAAAAGAATAGCTCAGGCAAGGGTCCCAACTGCTTCTGCGGGCAAAGCGTGTGCTGTATTGCGAGATCCAATCGACGGCCTTACTGGGATGGCTTCCTAGCCAAGTTGGGGCATGCCTATGAGCTTTCTTAAGAGAATACCAATTCTTTCGGACCGAAGCGCGCGATATGGCTTTTGGCTAAAGGGAGGCATGTCCCCTTATACCTGGTACCCGGGCCCCGTCTTTAAGCTTACCTTCGGTTCCAGCAATCTGGAACTTTTCACACGGGAGCAAGCTATGCCGTAAATTAAATGGATCTAGCCGCTGCATCGTTTCGAAAGGCGCTTGCTTTGGTTAGTTTCCTTCAGCAGCCCGCGAACTTCTGTCAGAGGTGATTAGTCTCTCTACAACTTTTAGTGCCATATCTTCCAAAACGGCTTATTTGCAATCCTCCTAATCTTCCTAATAACCTGGCTGACATTTATGAATTTTATCCTAATTGCGCGATATGCCGACGACTTACTACTGGGAATCGTGGGTGTCGTAGAGCTTCTCATAGAAATACAAAAACGTATCAACCACTTCCTACAATCCGGCCTGAACCTTAGTCAAAGAATTAGCATTTATAATTATAATGTGTTTCGTTTATTTTTCAGTATAGCAGTATTCGCCCATTACAGGGTCATCATTGGTCAACTCGGAAATAAACTAGACCCGACTTGATCTTTCAAATGAATTGATTCGCCAGTTTATGAGCTCACTCAGCCGTAAGGCAACATTCCGCTAGCAGCTAGAGTGATACTTTCGTCCTCTCCTTCAGGGGCCATGGAAGTTTTTCGTAGTCCCCATTTACATATAGAATTTCAGTGGATGAATTCAAATCTTGGACCTTGACTCGGAATCGCTACAAGGCCGATGTCATTTATACTCCAAGCGCGATTGCTATAATATATACTTCCTCTCCTCACATGAAATCATGCAAAGGATCCGAGCCAAACAGAAATAAGACTTCCTTTAACTCCAACTGAATAGTGACATTTTGCACGAAAACGGGTGATGCATGGCTGAGAATCACGAATTAGATGGCAGGCACAATTCTGACTAGTTATCCGCACTACTTTTCTGGAATCTTTTGCCTCCACTTCAATACATTACAAAGGGAACTCAAACTATTAGCTTAGCTAGCGTTCCGGGATAATCTAGTCATTTAGTTCTTCTTCTTCACTTCGGTGGTGAAACTGCTTTTACGGGCGCTTTTAGCAAGCTTTCGAGAATGAATATGTATAGGTCTTGTTTTGTAAGCTTGAAACGGTTTTTCTATTGCGCGTCTGAGCTCTTTGCCCAGCTTCATGGGAATTAGCACCATTCATATGAAGAGACAACAAAGGGGAAGCCCTCTATCTATCTCGGTCTTTCAGAAAGTCTACTTTATCCGAGATGAGTCCCCACCTTCGGTCAAAGAGTCTATTCTAGCTGGTTCGATAACAGATCCACATGTGTGTTACCATTACAGGGTCCTCAACTCACGTTTTTGTATACGGACTATACGTGTAGTGTGGTGCTTGGGCCTACCCACCCTATTTGTTCCCCCATCTTTTGCATGCTTACGACGTAAGCCAACCGACTACAACAAGCTCGCGACTCTAATAGAAAGAAAGGGTAAGCTCTCTGCTCTACGCTCCGCGTGTCACGAGATATGGAGCGTTCTAATCGAAGAGTCATACCTCTCGGGCAGGAGTTGCGCGAAAAGGGCGTCAACTCCCACTTCTTTAAGCCGGGCTCACTTTTCTAGTTAGTTCTAGACAAAGACTTCAGTGAAGGAACGGAGGCCACCCGACTCAAATCGAACTCGCCCATCCTTTTGGGCACAGGGATGCGACATTCAGCACGACTACTTCAACTACATCGTGTCTGTCAAGTACTGGAAATCCCCGTAATTCTACCTATTCCACTAGATGCTCAATCAAATTGGTTTGCAGGATTCTTTGATGCTGATGGTTCTTAAAGCCTTTAATAAAGCCTGCCAGCTAGACACCCCGGCGAGGAATCCCGTCTTGTCTTGCTTTCCCGACCCAGGTTCAGAAGCAGAATGGGGCAAGGCTGCACGAATGGTGTAACGACTGCCCCGCTGTCTCCGACATGTTCCTATGTGGTATGTCCCTCCCTGGAGAATGAAAGAAAGCCCTTTCCACCGATACTGGTTACGAGGTTTGATCGGACAGGTTTGAGTTCTGGGCGTAGAAGCCCCCTAAGGGCACCCCATGTGACGGTCTTACGGCCGAGCTTTTTCCTTAGTCACATTCACTTTTCAGGTTGGTACCAACGGACGCCGCCGCTTACGAGGAGGAGGTTGCTCAGTTACCAGCGTCCCCTATGTGCCAATCGCTAGCGCATCCAGGGCCCCAACTTGACACGTGTGAAGGGCTTACTCTCCTAGTGGCTCGGCTTGGTCTCGCTCCCTGCCCCACGAGATCCCCCTTTATGTCTAGCAAAACCGGTACCCGGGCCTCCAGGCTCTGAAAGTCGGTTCTTCCGACACTGCTCGCTCTTCTTAATTGTGTCTGGATGATTCCAGTGGCGAACCAAGTGCTCCCAGACATCGTTGTCCCATTGCGGCTTCTTCTCCACCTCCCACTTTCCCTTGTAGTGGTTCAACATGTCACTGTATCGATTTGCTGCTCTCTCAAGAAAGAGCATGTACACTAATGCAGTGTCAATAGTCTCTGGATCCCACGTAACCTCATTCTGCCAAAAAAAAAATTGATTAATTATAACAAAATGTGAATGAATAGATATGTTACACATCATTAAATTATACCTGGAATGTATCCCACCACCGTTGAAGCCTAGCTGGGGATACCAAGGCGAATGTGTGTGCGCCAACCTCCATATTCCGGTACATGATATGTCTGATGGTGGTCGAGATTAGACCCGAAGGCATCATCCTGTTTTTACACATAATTAATTTGAAAATGAATAATTATGTAATTCATTATAATGAAAATTATAAGATATGTAATACTTACGCTCCACGATAGATCGTAAGAACAATACGACTCTCGGCTGCATCTGTCGCCTGGCTGACCGCTGTCTCGACAGACGCCCGTCCGTCTGGGTCCGGTATCGGTGGATCCTGCTGCGCTGGATACATGTGGGGCATCTGGGGAACTTGTGTGTAGTACGGATAGTGGGTCGATTCCTGCATCTGGGGCATCTGGAAAATACAAACCCGGATGATGTGGTATAGGTACAGGCGGCGTCTCACCTCGACCTCTACCTCTACCTCTACCACCCGAACCCTGCCCAGTACCAGAACCATGACCACTAGAGCCCTGACCACCAGAACCCTGACCACCAGAACCATGTCCACCAGAACGCTGTCCATGACCCCCATATCCACTCATCTGTAAAAATGAATATTAAAATATAACAATTAATAAATTAACATTCTTGATATAATAACATCTATGAACACTCAAACTGAATCATAAACATGCATTAAGAACACTGAAACCGAGTCATAATCAACATTCTTTATATAATATAACATATACATGAACACTCTAGTAATATTCTTCTTCATCATCTTCTTCATCTTCATCTTCTTCTTCTTCTTATTCTTCTTCTTCTTCTTCTTCTGGTTCTTCGTCTCCGGCTACGTCCATCAATGTACCGATGTTGTTAGTTAATATAACAGGATCATCATCTACTTGCACAATCATTTGATGTTCTATGCTTTCCTCTTGGAACGCGGGAACATCTGCTTCATCGTCAATATTGGATGACTGTTGTGCGTCCAAGAAGGATCTCGACTTGATTTTGCATACACTTATCCAATCAGTACGGGGTCCAGGGTACGAACAATAGTAGACTTGGGTGGCTTGACTTGCTAGTACGAATGGATCGTACCGACCGTATCGTCGCCTCTGATGTATATCGACAAGCTTGTAGTTATGATCAATTTTTGTACCACTGGCTGAGTTATCAAACCACTGACACTTGAACAAAACCACTTTCTTCTCGTGGTACCCCTGGTAGTCCAATTCGACTACTTCCTCGAGATTCCCGTAGAAATCCTCTTCATCTGCATCATAGTTTTTTCCCTTGATACAAACCCCACTGTTTGATGTTGCTCTAGATGCACCATAAGCCATAGTGCGAAATTTGTACCCGTTCACGTAATACCCTGAGTACATAAGAACGTGACCAGACGGACCTGCTGAAAGATCGCAAATAAACTTGTTCTCCACAGGATTTATCTTCACCTATATAAGTCGACTCTATGTGAGATTTACGTTATTTCTATTAAATATATATATTTGTATAAAATATGACTTACAATTTCTTCAAACCACGAAGCAAATTCATTTTGTAGCCTATTGTCCGATGCAGCAGCCGAGAGATTTGGTTCAACAACTTGAAGTTGATGCATGAATAGCCTACATACGTATATTGATTAATAAGACATCTCAAAACTAACCAAGTATTTGATTTGAATATATATTTATACTCTGGCCAGATTCACTTACTGAACATACGGCTGCACCTCATCACAATTCAACAACACGTACGTATGAGCAACTTTTTTCTCCTCATCCAAAATCCATCTCTTCTTTGGTTTCCCAAATCGCTTGCCAGACGCCTTAAATATGGAAAATGTACCATCCACATACTGTTGTACATCTCCACTACCATCGTAATTACGAGGTAAATTGTGTATCCTCGTCATAACATGATCCTCAAAGTAATGAGAACAAAACATTGACGCCTCTCTAGTTAAATATGCATTTGCAATCGAAGCTTCAACACGTGCTTTGTTACCCACACTCAGTTTCAAGGTGCGAAGATACCTATAATTAGAATTCAAGGATCGTGATTAAGATAGTAAAAACATTGAATATGATCATTATATCTTAAAATTCCTTAAAATACCTCTCGAATGGATACATCCATCTGTATTGAACTGGACCAGTAACTTTTGCTTCATATGCAAGGTGCACAGGTAGATGTTCCATGGAGTTGTAGAAGTTGGGTGGAAAGATACGTTCCAACTTGCACAATATTACTGGGATATCCGTTTCCAACCGAGTCATGTTGTCAACTGTTATGGTCGTAGAAGTTAAGTCCTTAAAAAAAAGACTAAGCTCAGTGATTGCTTTCCACACATCAGTCTGCAGAATATTACGAAAAGCAATCGGTAGTAGTCTCTGCATAAACACGTGACAATCATGACTCTTCATTCCATACAATTTCAACTTCGTCCAGTCAATACATCGAGACATGTTAGACACATAATCATCGGGAAACTTCAACCCACTTATCCACTTACAGATAACATCTTTTTCTTTCTTATCAAGCGCATAACAAGCCTTGGGATACTTATTTGTACGTGGACATTTCTGGAGAGAGGGACGGCGGCAATATTCATTCAACTCATCTCTTGATTTTGATGTGTCCTTTGTTTTTCCCTCTACATTCATCACTGTGTTGAACACGTTATCGAACACAATTTTCTCAATGTGCATCACGTCCAAATTGTGTCGAACTAACAAAGTACTCCAATAAGGCAAATCCCAAAAAATGCTTTTTTTCTTCCACCCTCCGTCAATTTTTTTGTTGTGTGCCTCAGCACCTTCCTCTGTAACCTTTCTAAGTCCCAAATGATCAATTTCGTATAGGAGACTCGCACCTGTTCGGATAGGCGGCGGATCATCTGTGACTGCTACTCCAGCCCTGAATGCCGTCTTGTTCTTTCGCCATGTATGATTAAGTGGTAAGAACTTTCGGTGGTTATCGAACCACGATTGCTTTCGACTGAGCCTCAAAGTGAATGCATCAGTGTACACCCCACAATACAGACAAGCAAGCTTTCCAGCTGTACTCCAACCAGACAACATTGAGTACGCTGGAAAGTCGCTAATGGTCCAAATCAGTGCAGCTCTCATCAAAAAGTTTTGCTTCCTAGAGACGTCGTACGTTTGCACCCCATTTTCCCATAAAAATTTCAAATCAGCGATCAGAGGTTGTAAAAACACATCAAGCTTGTCCTTCGGACTTTTTGGCCCGGGCACAAGAATCGAAAGAAACATGAATTGATCTTTCATGCATAACCACGGGGGTAGATTGTACGGAGTAAGAATAACTGGCCATGACGAATATTGCTTCCCCGTCATTCCAAACGGTGCAAAACTGTCTGTGCTCAAGCCCAACCTAACATTCCTAATTTCAGCTGCAAAATCAGGATACGAACGGTCCAAATGCTTCCAAGCCAACGAGTTTGCAGGGTGACGCATAACACCAGAGTCATCAGAACTGCACGAGGCATGCCATATCATATCCTTCGCAGTGGCCTTGGACATGTACAATCTTTGCAAACGGGGAATTATGGGAAAGTAGAACATCTCCTTAACCGGGCGTTTCTTTTTCAACCGACCATCTGCATCAACCCTACTCGGCTTATACCGTGATCCACCACAAATCTTATAGAAATCTAGTTCGCTGTCTGCACCCCAAAATAACATGCAGTTCTGTGCACAACAATCAATCCTTTCTACCGGAAGACCCATCCTACTCATCAAGTGTTTGGTGTCGTTAAATTTTTTGGGAACCTTATTTTCTGAAGGACAAATCTCACGAATCAACTCAACGACTTGATTGTATCCCCTTTCAGACAATCTGTTTTCGGTTTTAATATTCAACAATCTAGAATTGAACGACAACTGCGAATGAGATTCACAACCAGGATACAAGTCTTGGTCCGCTGCACGAAGCATGTCGTAGAACTTTGACGCATTCTCGTTAGGGGGTTCTTCATTATGTGCCTCCTCTTTCGCGTTGATTCCAAAATCAATGTTTGAATCACCCATTAATTCTTCTACCATAGTGTGGTACGAACTAGGTCCCATTGGGTCAACTTCATTTGAAGTTGACGCAAATTCACTAGTGTTTTGAAATGGACGTGGAGCCCAACACTCTTCACTGTGATAAATCCAATTATAATAATTTCGTGTAAACCCATTTCGATATAAATGAGATTTCACTTCATTAGGATCTCTATAATTCTCATTTCGACATCTAGCTTTCGAGCAAGGACACATAATTTTTCCTTCCCAAATCGAATTCGGATTACTAGTGGTAGCTTCAATAAATCCATTTACTCCACTAATAAAGTCGGGGCTCATAATCCCATTGACCAATCTTGAACTATACATCCAACTACGACTTGAATAATTCATGTTAATCGATCTGTTTCAAATGTATTTTGAAATTTAAACATTGATTAATGTTCTAATTAATATAAATATATATTTTTAAAAATTTTGGCAGAGTTTCACCTAAATCTATCGTATTACCAAATATTTAAGTTCCTAGTGCATCCATTTCCGACTCGAGTAAAATTACTCAAGTCGGAACGCACAATCTACAACAAACAAACAACTCATCCCGGCCTCCAACATCGATTTAATTTCACTTATTCTAACAATTGATTATAACATTAATTCTCCCAATTAACACATTCATGCATAAAAATTAACACACCAATTAATAATTAACACATATATATACATGCATAAAACATAACAATTATATATATTAACACATTCATAACAATTAACAATTTTTATGACTTTCATATATCAATTAACAATCTTAATTAATCCTAATTAACCATATACATATTTTTCTAACATAATTACAATCCTAACATTATACAACAAAACTATATACATGCATATATGTATATACACACAATATATACATATATATTATAATATAAACATATGTATACAACTTTTAATTTAATCAATAAAAACGCATAAATTTACCATAGAAATGAACCCCTCGAAGTGTAGAACACAAATATCCAAAAATCAGTCTCGATCTGTAGCTCCGGCAGCACGGTGGCGCAGTGGTGGAGGCAGCGGCGCAAGTGTTTATTTTTGGGGTTAAGCTGGACATTGCTGTACGAATTGGGGAAGGAGGAGGGGTTTTAATTGGGCCTTAGGTGAGGGCAATTACGATGGCCCCACCCCCCTCGCCAATTTGCGAGTGGGGGACCGTCGCCAATTCCCGAGGGACACAATGCACTCGCCAATTCGCGAGTGCAAAACACGTCGTCGCCAATTCGCGAGTGCATCTTTTTCCACTCGCTAATTCGCGAGTATGATTCCGCCCCTCGTCAAATCCCTCTTTATTTGTGCCCCTCTTTAAATTCCTCGCCAAACAGCAAGGGTTTAATCCCCCTCTATAACTCCCCTCGTTATTTGAGCAATTTTTTGTAGTGTGTGTTTCATACAATAGTTTTAGTGGTTGAGATTAACTTTTAACCTTTAATACTTTCTTTTATCAGTTATTGGATCTTGTGAATGGGTGGATGGAGAACAAAGTTGTAAGGACGATTGTGATGATAAACTTGAAGATGATCCTTTAAGTCCATTAGTTGATAGTGATTATGAATTTGAGCTTGAAAGCACGGATGATGAAGATCACAGATTTGAGGGACAAATTGTTGAAGGGAACAAATTTAAGCGGAGTAGTTATTGGAGTGAAAATGAAAGTGGTGATGAAGATGTTGTTTGTGATGGAGATGGTTTTGATGAGACTAGAATTTCAGATGATGAGGGAGGTGAGAAATACCATATATTCAATATTGACGTAATCTATAATCCATCATTTGAGGTAGGTATGATTTTTGGGAATAAACATGACTTTAAGAAGGATGTGCAATCTCATGCTATATTAACTAAAAGGTCAATCTTTTTTCCAAAAAATGACAAAATCAGGGTGTATGCTAGATGTAAGGCTGCAGGTTGTGATTGGGGTATAAACCTAGTAAAAATTATAGATGAATCCACATTTCAGATTAGGTTATATAAGTCCGTTCACAATTGTTCACCAACATTCAATGTATGCAACTTAAAAAGTACATAGTTAGGGCAAAAATTTATCTGTGATTGGCAAAATGAACCTGATAGAAAGTTGAAGTTTTGGAGGAGGGAGAAAATTAAAGATTTGGGTGTCGACGTGACTATGCAGCAGGCTTATAGGGCAAAGAAGAAGGCTAAAGAATTTATTGATGGGTTTCCTGATGAACAATACTCAAAATTGTGGGATTATGTTCATGAATTGAGAACCTCCAACCTCAATTCCACAATTGTGATAGATAGTGATGATGAAGGTAGATTCAGAGGAATGTATGTATGTTTTGAAGCGGTAAAAAGAGGCTTTAAGACCATTCATTGGGGTAGATGGATGTTGGTTTAAGGGGAAACATGGTGGAATATTATTATCTGCGGTTGGGGTAGATCCAAGCAATGCCATATACCCTATTGCATATGGTATTATGTCTACTGAGAATAAGGAAACATGGGCATGGTTTTTGCTTATGTTAAGAAGGGATTTAGTGGATGAGAATAGGAGAGGGACTGATTATACATTTATGAGTGATAAGCATAAGGAATTAATTGTTGCATTTAATGAGGTGTTTCCAGGGTCTGAGCATAGATTTTGTGTAAGACACTTACACAACAACTTTCAGAGGGCAGGATTCAGAGGATTAGCATATAAGAATATACTTTGGAAGTGTGCTAGGGCAACTACGGTTGTTGTTTTTAATCAGGGGTTGGTGTTTTTAATCAGGGAATGCAAGAGATGAGAAATTTGAATTCAAATGCAGCTGATTGGTTTTCTAACAAACATCCTAGGGAATGGTCTAAGTCACATTTCAATGAAAAATCAAAATGTGATATGCTTTTGAATAATGTTTGTGAGAGTTTTAATTCTAGCATTTTAGAGACTCGAGATAAATCAATCATTACAATGCTAGAATGGATTAGACAGTGGATGATGACTAGATTTCAGGATTCTAGAGACATAGCACATGAAAAATGGAAGGGTAATCATCCACCTAAGATTAAAGAAATATTTGATAAAAACTTGGAGATGATTGGTGACTGTATTCCCATGAAGTCAAACAACAGGTTCTATCAAATTGAAACTTTTAGTGGAAAGCAGTATGCTGTTGATTTGGAACTGCGGAGTTGCTCATGTACGTAGAAGATGGGGTTTGAGTGGTATACCTTGTAAACATGCACTTTCAGCTATTTTACACTAAGGATTGGCCCCAGATGACTTTGTGGATGAATGCTACAAGGTGGATACCTATAAAAAAGAGTGTATGCTCCAGCAATTCTGCCTATTTCTGACCAAAATGAATGGGCACCAACTCTTTTCATTCCACCAATGCCACCCAATTTTGATAAAAAAAAAAAAGGAAGACCAATTTTGATAAAAAGTGTCAGTAAATGTAGAAAATGTCATCAACTTTATTCACAAACAATCACTTTATTTACCATGGACCCCACAATATCATATAATACCCTTACTTTATCTACTTTATATATCTTTTATTTAAAACTTTGTCTCACCTCAATGGGAAATGTATTATGGAGGGAGTATATATTAAACAAAATTTAATATAATTTTTTAAAATGTATGTGTATGTAATTTTATTCATTTTTAAAACAGAAATAGAAAGATTGATTAAAAAAATAATTAAAATAAAAAATTAAAATTGATTACTAGTATAAAATTAGATTTTAAAAATATAAATGGGTGAGGAGGTATGTGGGAGGAAGTTATAACCAATTAAAAAAAATTAAAACCCAAACTAATAGAATTTAAGAAATTTTAAAATCAAGGCATTTGGAAAGTCACATATTAGTTACTCGTATTTTTAGTTTGTTTGGATTTTTTGCTTAAGGTCTTCACTTCTTCTATTAAGACTCCTGCGGAGAATCATTAATCGGAGGGGTGAATCACCTTAATCACGGATCAAACATCTTTTAACTTTGAATTAAATTTAAGAGTATTTAATATTTTTTGTGTCTTTCATTCATTTATGACACCTATTTAGAGTGTGAAATCCTAGTAAGATATTTATACATAAACTAATTAATATATATTAAAATTAATACTAAAAAAATAAACATATTTGAACAATTAGAATTAGAAAATTATATTGTGCCCAATATAAATTGGAGTAATCTAGTATGCAGTTGTTAGAATAGAATATCATAGGGGTGCAGTGTTCAAAGTTTCAATCCCAAAATCTGATAAATGTTTTAAATTCATTATTAAATTAAAATATTCTGTCCCGCATTAACTTTCTTCTTCTGTTCTTTAGTTTACTCTCTCATCTCATTAATGCTATGGATTCTCAAAAACCATGCCGCCGTGGATTCACTTCTCAAATGTCTCTCCACAAAATTCTAACTATAATCAATACGGTACCTGTTGCTGACACAACAGCTTCATTTTCTGTCGAGACAAAGTGGTTGATGAATCCGCTATCTTCCCGTAGGTTTTAGAAGAAGATGCTTGGGGGCTGAGTTCCACCACCACTGAGCACATTGAAATTGGAGGAAGTATGACTTTGCTCTATATGAAGCTGCCAAATTGATCTCCCCGGTCAATGAAATTGAACCATCTCTGGTGATGCGGTCGAAACAGGGTAGCTACTCGGTGCTTGAACCATTGACTTGGTTCTCGCGAACGAAACGCTGACAACGGTAAAAAAAATATGAAAAAATACGGTTTCTTTTTAATGTTATCTTTAATGTTGTTTTTTTAATGTTGTTCTTATTAGTCGAATTTCAAACATGTTTAGTTAATTAATATTGTAATTTAATTTCTTGTATGAATTGTTAGCTACTTTGGTCTCAATTACAATTTGATGCCGAAATTGACTTTTAAACAAAAGAATATTCCATAAGTGAAGTGGGACCCAATACGATCTTCAACCTCACATTTATTTATTGTATTGCTTAGAATATATTAATATTTTAATAGGATATATGTTAATTTAAGTTTGTGAACTAATACTTATATACACCTAATTGTATCGTGCAATTGATGTAATCTTATTCGTCTTAATACGTGATAGGTAGTAGCTATAAACATAGATATTAATTCTTTCTTTCATGATATCAGAGTCTTCATGTAAACGATTCAATTTCGATTTCTACTAGAAGCAACTCATTTAAATTATTCACTCGATGGACCTCCTTCCCAAATGGTAAGAGGTGATGATTCGGTCCACGAATGAGGGGGAATATTAGAAATTAATACAAATGACTTAATTCCTCACCTCTCCACTATTAGATAAGACGAGATTCTTTCAATTTATGTAATATATATTGTAAAATAAATGTGCAAAGCGGAAAACATTTACACTGTGCAAATTATTCATTTTCAACACTTATCTGCTCCATTTGATCTCAGCTTGGCGGCAAGTAAAAGTTTTGATCTTTTTTTTTTCATTTTTTATTTTATAGTATTTTCCAGATTTTAACTCATCCACCATTTATCATCTCATTTTATGTTTTTATAATTTTATATATTAGTGTAAGACCCGAGGTGAGATTGTAAAAACTATATACTCCCTCCGTCTACGAAATGTATTTCCATTTGTCTTATATTCTTTGTCCATCAAAAGTAGTCTCATACAATTTATGTAAATCATTACCCTTCAACCATCACTTAATTACTCAAATTGTCATCAACTTTATTCACAAACAATCACTTTATTTACAATGGACCCCACAATACCCTATAATACCCTTACTTTATCTACTTTATCTATATTTTCCTTAAAACTTGTGTCTCACCTCAATGGGAAATGTATGGATGGAGGGAGTATATATTAAACAAAATTTAATATAATTTTTTAAAATGAATGTGTATGTAATTTTATTCATTTTTAAAACAGAAATAGAAAGATTGATTAAAAAAATAATTAAAATAAAAAACTAAAATTGATACTAGTATAAAATTATATTTTAAAAATATAAATGGGTGAGGAGGTATGCGGGAGGAAGTTATAACCAATTAAAAAAATTAGAACCCAAACTAACAGAATTTAAGAAATTTTAAAATCGAGGCATTTGGAAAGTCACATTTAGGGTGGGGAAATATATCGAACTTGGGTATACCAAGTTTTTAATAACGAAAAAATATCGAAATAACTGAAATCTTTGGTACGATAACGGTATGGAAAATGATGATACCGTGTTATTTCGGTATATCAAAAAAATTCAGTATTCGATATAAAATGGTATACCAAAATATCGAGACATTAATAAAGTAATAATTCTATATTATTTTTAAATTAAAATAACTTAAAACTAAAATAAAATAACCTTAAATAATTAATTTTGATAGAAAACGAAGCTTCGATATTTTTGGTATGAATTGGTATAACGGCATTTCTATATGAAATGAATATTTTCGATATGAATCAGTGTACCGGTATGATACGATATACAGATATATTGTACTGAAAAATTCGTATACTGAAATTACGGTACAGTATCGGTATGAATTTTTTAATATCAAAATTTCGGTATACCAAAATTTTCGATACGGTATCGATATGAATTTTTTTAATATCGAAATTTTGATATGGTATCAGTATATAGAGTTCGGTATAGTCGATATATCGTATCGAACCATCCCTAGTCACTAACATCATTTGGAGAAAATTTAGAATTAGTATTGGTAGGATTCTTCACTATGCTTGATTTTCTTTTATTTTTTACTTTTACATTTATTTCATTATCGTATAATTATACTATATATTAACATCACATGTTCTAATAAGACAAATACAAACAAAATACAAGAAAGCTCCCGAAAGAAAATAACTAGAATGAACAAGGAAAACACGTTTGTTAATTTTTAATTTTATTCAAGGAAGCCAATTTTTTATTCTATGCAGAAGTGTCACTATAAACTTGGATTTCATATTAATTTCCTCATTTCTCCCCAATTTAGTACTATTATTTAATTAAGACTAGCTTTTTTTTTTTAATTTTTTCTTAACTCAATTCAATTCTTCAATCTCCCATTTTCATATAAAAAAAATGTACGTGTAAGAATACATATTTCAATTTACGAAATTAGAAACAAGATAGGTCATAGTAGTAATTAAGGATCGTGGTACTAAAACATGCATGCAACATGAAAATTAATCTCGATCAGCGCAACGGCTGTCCGATCGGGCTCAATTCGGACCCGGATACGTGTAGGAAGAGGGACCCGAATACGTCGTAGGAACTAAGAAGAGGGGGTAGCCGTAGCAATAGCCCCTTAGAATGTCGGCTTGGTCGGTCCAAACCCGAACACGCCGAACACATCGGGCCAACATCGATGAGTAATCATGTCTATTGCTTCACAACATGGTGGAGATATATCAATCGTTCCGTTGACGAAAACAACTATCTCATTCGAGCACAATCTATATATCAATGTGTTCTCGCTTACCGGTGAAGTTTTGAAGTTTAATATTGGCCGAGCGGGTCGACGAAGAGGTCGGCGTTGTCAGGGCTCAAATCAATGGCTTGAGAGTAAAGGTGAACGACTAGTTCGAAGTGTCATCTATGGCTTCTTTGGCCTTTGCTTCCAGATCCGAAGACGCCATTGATACTTCGGCTGATTCTACTGAAACTAACACCTGCGAATTGCGTTTGAAGCGTGTTTTTGTATATCAGGCTTTGAATTGGAAACCAGAGAATTTGAATTGGAAACCAGAGGCTGATTCTACTGAAACTAACACCTGCAAATTGGTTTGAAGCGTGTTTTTGTATATCAGGCTTTGAATTGGAAACCAGGCTTTGAATTGGAAACCAGAGAATTTGAATTGGAAACCAGAGAAGAAGAGGGCTCAATAGAACAAGACTTGATGGCTTGGGATTAAATGCGGCTGTTTATTGGAAATCAGAGAAGAAGAGGGTACAATCACAATCTTGTTTTAATTTACTACTGTTTATTTATGCTGTTTCCGACAGTTTTTTTATTGTACAATAGCTAGTAATTACATGCGTGAGTTGGTCAAGCGTTGTGATTTGCCTTTTAATCACAATCATTTTGAAAATAACTAAAAATAAAAATTGCCCCTTTCCCTATTTTAATTTCTTTTCCTAAACCTCTCCTGAATGCTTCTACACCTCACACCCTCAATTTCTATAACCTCACATCCCCAATTTCTATAAGGTTTTGGTAATGGGAGAATTGGAGATAGAAACTTATTTTAAAGTAATTATTTATTTTAATTCATTTTTCTATTTATAATTATTTGAGTATGATCATCTATTAGCATTTGTGGTGAAATTTAATAGTAAAGAATTCTCTAAAATTATCAATTCATATTAAGAATATTTTAGAAACTTATTTTTTTTCTTTCTTTTCTATTCTACATATTTTTCTATTAAGATTATTATTGCAGATTTGTTGAAGCTTATTTATCAAAGGAGTATCAAAGGAGTAGATTTATACACTGGGACATATAGAAACATGAAGTACAATGGGACATATAGAAACATGAAGTACAAGTTTTAATTAGTCATGACAGATTGACTAATGATGTATTAATTTTAATAGAAAATAGAAATTGAGTGACCAATTTTGACAGGGACTAAATGTGACATATGAAAAATAAAAAAAAAGAGTAAACTTTAATGATAAAAAGTGATATTTTCCCTATGTTTTAAGTTGTTACGGTTATTTTTAATGTTGTTTTTATTACTGTAGTGTGAGTGGGTGAATGGGTCGTAGTTTCAGGGAGAAGATGAAGAGGGAATTAGTCGAATTTCAAACATGTTTAGTTAAGTAATATTGTAATTTAATTTCTTGTTTGAATTGTCAGCTACGTGAGTGTTGGTCTCAAATAACTTTTTTAAAAAAGGAATTTTGTGCTTCATGGATAATATTTATCGTTCAACAAATGTTCTCCCAAGTAAAGTGGGACCCAATACAATCTTCAACCTCACATTTATTTACTGTATTGCCTTTAACATAATATTTTAATAGGATATATATATATATATATATATATATATATATATATATATATATGAATTTGTGAACTTATACTTATATAAACTATTGCATCGCGCAATTGATGTAATTTTATTCATTTGGATACATTGTAGCTAGTAAAATAAATGTGCAAAACGAAAAATATTTTCACTGTACAAATTATCCATTTTAAAAACTTACCCGCCCCATTTGATCACTTGACCCAATTACGGGTTAAGAAAACCTTATTTGTTTCGATATTTTCGGTATTAATTGGTATACCGATATTTTGGTATGAAATGATGATTCAATATTTTCGATATGAATCAGTGTACCTGTATGATATATTATACCGATATACCGTACTGAAAATTCGTACACTGAAATTACGGTACGATATCGATATCAATTTTTTCATATCGAAATTTTGTTACGATATCAGTGTGATTTTTTTAATATGATATCAGTATGGTATGATATAGTTGGTATACCGTACCAAACCTCACATCAGTATTCAATAGGATAAAATTTAGAATTAGTACGTAGGTAGGTAGGATTCTTCCCTATGTTTGATTTTCTTTTATTTTTCACTTTTACATTTATTTACATCATCGCATTTACTATTAACATAACATGTTCTAATAAGACAAATACAAACAAAATACAAGAAAGCTCCCGAAAGAAAATAACTAGAAACGAACAAGGAAAACACGTTTGTTCTCTCAAGACAAAGTGTTAATCCGTTTTGTTGGCCTGCATTTGTGGTTTATTTTAGTGCCACGATTTAATTTTAGAAATACTTTAATAATAAGTTTTCTAATACTCTTGGATATTGACAATATGAATTAATAATGGAGTACGTACTAGATTATCACACGGGCTATTTTATTTTCTTTGTTGTTCTAAAAAAATAAATAAGTGAATTGTCTTATATATAGAGATAGATATCTTAAAGTTCAGAATGAATTCAAAGTTGGACAATTTTTACGATAGTCACATTTTACAAAGTGACTACATAGTCACTTTGTCGAATCGCCGACGTGGCGTTGTAAACGTCGTAACGACCTGCTTTCTGTTATACAGGTTTAAGTTATTTATATCATTTTTTAAATTGTATTTTGTTATTTACTATACTACCCTTCTTTTATTTAAATTATTTTTAAAATATATACATATATATTAGGTAAGATTATTGTTCTAACCTTTTGTAATACAATTATTCTTATTTTAAAAATTGATGAAATCAATCCAAATAATAATTAAAAAATAGATTTGTTAAATTAGTAATTAGGTCTTTTGTCTTCCCCAATTCAGTCCGCACATTCTTAAGAGTTTTCACAAATTCGTGATCCTTGTCCCTTGATTCGCCATTAACAAGCAGGTTTGAAGCATTAGGTTGGAAGCAAGAATGAATCTTTCTCATTGATTCTACTTCTCCACTCTACAATCGAACTCGCTCACTCCAAGAACAAAGGGGCTTTTCTTCGAGGGTCGCTCAATTAAATCCGTCTGATCCTTGATTCAATCCATTATCAGGTTGCCATGTTCATTGGACAGTTCACCACTGATCACTCAATCACTATATTTTAGGTTATATAAATCATGTGTTCTTTATCAATCAGTCCATCCATTGTTTTCAAACACGTTAAATTTGGGGTTAACCATGTCGTTCTATTCTTAAAAACATGTTTAGGTTGTAAAATGATGATATCGGGAAACTTAAGTTTCATATTTGACACACGAAAACGAGATAACGACCCATGTGACATTATAACGGAACGAAGGTCATTACCGTCACTAACGACACCTTACCGACCATTCTCCTAGATCCATGTGATATTTTATACGAGTACTGTGTAGAACATGGATATCTACGTATAACATGTGTTGAATACTCCGATAAACGAGAGAACGACCCATATCAACTTCTAGACCGTGCACAACTAAATTTTGGAAATAATTGTAATTCTTACAAATAATTATAAATATCAATTATATATGGTAAATTATTGGTAATGAACGACTTCTACACCGTACACACTCTAATTTTGAAAATAATTGTAATTCTTACAAATAATTATAAATATCAATTATTTATGGTAAGTTATGGGTAATGCACGAATTCTAAACCGTGCGCACTCTAATTTTAGAAATAATTATAATTCTTACAAATAATTATAAATACAAATTATTTATGATAAATTATTTATAATTATAAATTGATAAATCATATCCTTATTTACAAAACAAAAACTTCCATGTTTGACACGTTCTCTTTAATAGAAAATACAAATTTATGACACATTACGAAAATACATACCGTAAAATTTACAAAAGGTAACAGGTCATCAAATTTAAGCCTTTAGATTAGATTTTTAATGGCTTAGATTAACTGACTACGGTACTCATTACAACACCTTACGACACCCTGACTACATGTAGAAGATCCCTTCAAAGTTTGTCTTGCTAGAGCTAGATTACTTGTTATCAAATGGTTTATCTCTTTAGTATTTTCTACTTTGAGCATAAGGTTTATTTTTTTTCTCTTTCATTTCTTGCATTCTATAAAAACACTATATATGAATTGAGTTGTGTGAATGCATTTTATTTCTTTTCTTGAAGAAAGTAGTAACATATAAAACTTTTAAAAAATAAATGTTTTTTATAACACATAGAACAATATACATTTTTAATGGACTTTTTTGGATTTTTTTGCTAATTATGCAATTATGTATATAACACGTAGTTTGTTGGATTTTTTTGCCTAAGATCTTCACTTCTTTCTGTTAAGGACTTTTGCGGAGAATCATTAATCGGAGGGGTGAATCACCTTAATCACGGATCAAACATCTTTAACTTTGAATTAAATTTAAGAGTATTTAATATTTTTTGTGTTTCATTCATTTATGAGACCTATTTAGAGTGTGAAATCCTAGTAAGATATTTATACATAAACTAATTAATATCTATTAAAATTAATACTGAAAAAATAAACATAATAAATTTGAACAATTAAAAAATTATATTGTACCTAATATAAATTGGATTAATCTAGTATGCATTTGTTAGAATAGAATATCAAAGGGGTGCAGTGTGAATCCCAAAATATAAATGTTTTAGATTCATTATTAAATTAAAATATTCCGTCTCGCATTAACTTTCTTCTTCCCGTTCTTTAGTTTACTCTCTCATCTCATTAATGCTATGATTCTCAAAAACCACGCCGCCGTGGATCACTTCTCAAATGTCTCTCCATAAAATTCTACTAACTATAATCAACACCGTACCTCCTTCTGCTGTCGCCACAACAGTTCCATTTTCTGTCAAGACAAAGTGGTTGATGAATCCGCTATCTCCCAGGAGGTTTTAGAAGAAGATGCTTGGGGGCTGAGTTCCACCACCACTGAGCACATTGAAATTGGAGGAAGTATGATTTGCTCTATATGAAGCCGCCAAATTGATCTCCCCCGAATTCATAGACAACGATGCTCATAAAGATGAAATTGAACAAACGGGGCGGGCGCAAGTTCTTTCGAGCAAGTTTAGCGTCGGTGCTTGAACCATTAACTTGGTTCTCGCGAACAAAACGCGGAAGACCGTAAAAAAAAATACGGTTTCTTTTTAATGTTATCTTTAATGTTTTTTTTTTTTAATGTTGTTCTTATTAGTCGAATTTCAAACATGTTTAGTTAATTAATATTGTAATTTAATTTCTTGTATGAATTGTTAGATGGTCTCAATTACAATTTGATGCCGAAACTGAATTTTAAACAAAAGAATATTCCATAATCACAGAGTAAATCAAACAGCAAAATGATGGTATCTTTATATCACAGAGTAAATATGCTAAAAATCTTGTGAAAAGGTTTGGTTTAGAGAATGCTAAACACATGAAAACTCCTATGGGATCAACTCAGAAACTGTGTAAAGACAGTGTTGGCCAAAATGTTGACCCAACATTGTACAGATCAATGATAGGTAGTCTTCTTTACTTGAGCTCTACAAGGCCTGATATTATGTTTAGTGTATGTTTATGTGCTAGATATTAGTCTGACTCAAAAGAATCTCATATGCATGCTGTAAAAAGGATAATTAGATATGTTGCAGGAACTTGTGACCTAGGCTTATGGTACAGCAAGGACACAAATTGTTCCTTAATTGGTTATAGTGATGCTGACTGGGCAGGAGATGCTGATGATTGAAAGAGCACCAGTGGTGGCTGCTTCTACATGGGAAATAATCTCATATCTTGTCATAGCAGGAAACAGAACTGTGTATCAAAATCCACAGCTGCTTCTACATGGGAAATAATCTCATATCTTGTCATAGCAGGAAACAGAACTGTGTATCAAAATCCACAGCTGAATCTGAGTATATTGCAGCAGGGAGTTGATGTACACAATTACTTTGGTTACAAAAAATGTTGTGTGATTATGGTTTACCTTGTGATACTCTAACTGTTTTTTGTGATAACACTAGTGCCATAAATATATCAAAGAATCCAGTGCAACATTCTTTGACTAAGCACATAAGTATAAGGCATCATTTCATAAGAGATCTAGTTGAAAAAGTGGTGGTAAAGTTGGAATATGTTTCTACAGAAAAACAACTTGCTGATATATTCACAAAAGCTTTAGATGATAAGAGATTTTCCTCTCTAAGGAAGTCTCTTGAATTATGCAATATCTGAACACTGTATCAAAAGTGTTGTACCAAATGCGGCAGCATTTGGGACAACAGCATTTGGGACAACACCAGATTTGTTCATTTAATTATTTCTTTGTATAAATTTCGTAAGTATTGGATTTAACATAATTCTTTATAATCTTAGTCTAAAAGTCTTAAATTGAGTCATGTGGAATATGAGAAAAGCTTGTACAATCTCTCAAATGCAAAGGAAATCACAAATTAGATGCTTTAAAAAAAAAAATCATTGAGTAACTAGGGACACGGAGCTCGCTACTACGATGTTCTCTTTTCTAAAGGTGATATATACTGCATCAAATTAAACACAAATCCATTGAGTAACTATGGGGCACGGAGTTCGCTGCTACGATGTACTCTTTTGAAAAGATGGATCAATGTGTAAATGTGATAAAAATTAAAGTGCAACACATATGAAGCAAATTCATGAAAAAACTTTGTTGAGATGTACAAAATGCCAACAATCTATTCAACACCTGACTCAGACTTATGATTCTGATTATTTATAGAATTAATTAATTTCTAATAATTATTATTTTTATTATCTGCAAATATTTATTTGAATTTAATTATTTTATCTGTTCAGTTATTTATTAATCCGCTTCTTTTATTATTTAATTATCAGTAATTATTCTCCACAACAACACGAACTTTTATGTAGAGAAGTTAATTCTTCCACTCTCTCCATTTCTTCACATATAGAATCGTGCTTCAACTCCCGCCTGAAATCCTCTATAAATAGATCTCATATGAATGCTATTTTATACCATCAAGCTTACTTCAGTTTATACAACACTCATTCTAGAATATAATTTTGGCAGAAGTGTTTCTTCAAAAATTGGTATAATTGGTTGGATTTTTTATGATTATCTTCATTCCAGAATGCGAAGGGTCTAATCAATTTAATTTTTTACTTTTGCAGGTTCTTATCATCATACTCGAACAGCACCTGATATTTCTTGATTCAAAATTCAAATAAACCTCTCTCACCTAACCTGCGAATTTTTCTCCAAAACTCAAAATCAATCCGAAAATGGTGACAATCACTGAACTTCCATGCTCTCCCGCACCTAGTTCGCCATCCTTTGTTGTTGGAACCATGATTGTTCCATTTGAACCAGAAACCTCTGCACTACCACTCGTTGTGTACAATCCTTTTGATATCCGCTCAGAAATGGCACATGCAAACATCCTTGAGTGAAAGAGTGCTGCTGCTGATAATCGCTCACCTCCTCCATCACCAATCGCACAAAAATCATTCCCGCTTGGAACCCCTTTCGAGAAACTAAAAAGGGCATATGATGCCCTAGCTCGCAGAACAACCTCTCCAAAAATTATCTTGGGTGGAGAAACTCTTGACAATGCAATGTTTAGAGAAGATGTGCACATGGAAGACGCCTCCTCGTCTGATGGGGAGATTTTAGCAGCAAAGATAGCAAGGTTACGGCAAAAGAGGAAATTCCCCACTAAAACGACAAAAGGCACGGCAAAAGCCCCTGCTCCCGTCACTCGCAGATGGCCTGGTGGCCGTCGTGTTTCTTACAGGACACTTGGAAGACGAGTTGACTACTTTGGGAGGAAAAAGCCCAGAACGGACGGCGGCATAGCTCAACCGATTATTGTATCCAACTCAGATTTTGAGGGGGAGCCTCAAAATATCGATGATATCATCGATAACTTCCCAGAAGTTGTGTCCGTTGAGCATGCAGATGAAGACAGCCCCATTCCTCAGTCCGCACCCAAAAAGGCTCGAAAAACTCCACCAGTTGTCTCTCCAGTGGCTACATCCAAAAGCTCTTCTTCAGATTCAAGCTCATACGCCTCTGCTCCCGAAGAAGAGGTACCTTTTTCGCCTGATTCCGATTTTAGTGATACTGAGGTTGAGTATAATGATCACAAGAGCACCCGTTATAAGACTATTCGTAATAGGACAATTATGAGCGAACGTATCCTGAAAATTTCTGATTTTGAAGCTGCAAATCTCATAGATTGGTTTAAAGAACGATCTATTTTGGATGCCTTACTGTTTGCTGTACCGTATGTTGTTGATTGGGTTCATGAATTTTATGCGAATGTAAGTTCCAAAACCGGTGATACAAACTCTAGGAGATATGGTTGTGTTCCTTTCCGGGGTCTTGAAATTATTGTTACTCCTAGGAAGATCAATATGCTGCTGAAAACGAAAATTATGGAAGATCCAGTGGTCACTGACTTTGATTTCATGATTAGTATACTTACAGGAGGTAAGATTACACATTGGGTACCAAAACTACTTGCATCTAGATTAACCAGCCTATACTCTGTTCTAGGGATGGCAAAATGACCTGCCCTGAAGTCGCCCTGCCCTGCCCCGAGCATTTTGGACTCGCCCTGCCCTGCCCCATTCTGAAAACGGGGCAGGGCAGCCCCGCCCCGCGCACAGGGCAGGGCAGGCATGGGTTTGCATATTTATTGCCCTGCCCTACCCCGCCCCGCCCTGCCCCGCATATATTTAAATATATATATAATATAATAATATAATATAAAATAATATAATAATATAATATAATAATATAACCCACTAACCCTGATTTTTAACTAAGTTATTCCTTTCCGCCGCAAATCTGTGGCCTATTCACTCATCTCCAATTCTCCATTCTCCATTCTCGACGCCTGTTCAACCATAACTCATTCAACCAAGCTCCACGCCCCACCGCCTACTCATAAGTCATAACTCATTCCACCAAGCTCCACGACGCCCCATCGCCGCTGCCGCGGCCCAGTCCACCCTCTTACTTGGTGGTAAACTGCTCCATATGCGTTGTTGTGCACACATACTGAATTTGATTGTGAAGGATGGTTTGGATGTTATTGAGGGAGCCGTTAAAAATATAAGAGATAGTGTGGCATATTGGTCGGGCACCCCAAAGAGATGGGAGAAGTTTGAGGAAACAGCTCGTCAAGTGAAAGTTGCAATTACTAAGAAGTTGACTCTTGATTGCAGAACACGTTGGAACTCAACGTTTTTGATACTACAAACAGCTCTTGATTACAAAGATGTTTTTTCACGCTTGAAGTTTCGTGATGCAAAATACAAGTGCTCCCCTAGTGAGGATGAATGGAAGACAACCAAAGAAATTTGTGGTAAGCTTGAATTGTTTTATGATGCCACTAAATTATTCTTGAGTACTAGTTATTCCACTGCAAATTTGTTTTTCCCAAATATTTGTGAGATTAAGTTAGCTTTAGTTGAATGGAGTGTTTGTGGTGTTGATATTATTGAGAAAATGGCCCAGAATATGATAGAAAAGTTTGATAAATATTGGTTGTGCGTGCATGGAATTATGGGAGTGGCAACCATTCTTGATCCTAGGTACAAATCTGATTTGTTGGAGTACTACTTTGGAAAGATTTATGTGATGAATGCTGATTTTGAGGTGGAAAATGTTATTGTTTTATGCCGTGAGTTACTTGAGGAGTATGAGAAAGATTTTCAAAATGAAGATGGTGATAAGAGTGGTTCAAGTATGGCCAATGAATCTTCAAGAAAGTTGGTGAATCTAAGTGGTTTCTATTTGTATTCTTCAAGAAAGAAAAGAAAACCTATGAAGTCGGAATTAGATCTATACTTGGAGGAGGGTCCCGTTCCTGACACTGAAGATTTTGATGTGTTAACGTGGTGGAAGGCAAGTAAGGGTAAGTATCCACTTTTAAGTCGGATTGCAAAAGATGTTTTAGCAATCCCCGTCTCTATTGTTGCTTCAGAATCTGCTTTTAGCACAAGTGGTAGGTTGATTAGCCCCCATCGTAGTAGACTTCACCCAACGACAGTTGAGGCGCTAATGTGTGCACAAAGTTGGTTATCAACTCAAATGAAAGGTAATTACTAAATTTATTTTTATTAATCTAAACTAATGTCATTAATGTGTTATAATTTATATAATTCTTATTCATATTATTTTATTTGTAGATGGGCATGGTAAAGAATGTGTTCTTTATGATGAGGATGATCATGAGAATAATGAAGTTATGACAAGCTAAATTTGACGAGGTTCGAGGATGACTATAATGAAGGAGAAGTGACTAGTGGAGCTCGTGGTGGAAATCGTGGAATTTTAATCTAATGTAATAATTATTGTTAACTTTGAACTTGAAATTGTCGTGAATTTAATTATTTTGTTGTTCATTTTGGATATGATTTGTGGATTTTCAATGTTTAGTTTAAAGGTGGATTTTAATGTTTATTATTTCATTTTAAATATTTGTAAAATGAGATCTGGGGTAGGGCGGGGCGGAGCAAAAATAATGCCCCATATCGATCGTGGGGCAGGGCGGGTACCCGCGCAGGGCAGGGCAGGGCTTAAAATGTTGCCCCGTAGCAAATCATGGGGCAGGGCAGGACGGATTCGTGTAGGGGCAGGGCAGGCTTGGATGTTGAGATACCCGCCCTGATCTGCCCCATTGACATCCCTACTCTGTTCTGCATAAAATTGTGTGTTGTAATTGGTTACCATCAACTAATAACACCACTTTAACCTTGGAATAAGCTGTCCTCATGTTTAAGATTGGACACCTGAAGCAATTCAATCTAGGCCATGTCATATTTCAAAATATGATGAATTTCACTTGCAATATGACTGGTAAAGGTCTTCTCCCGTATCCCTGTTTGGTGTATAAGCTGCTGGCAGATAAGGAATTCAACAGATTGGACACTGAGGTGATTAGTGGCTATGTTCCTAGTTTCTCCATCTCACCACAGCTCCTACTTCGTGGTAGTGATCGAATTGTGGACCTACCCATACCGAAGCCTAATGTCCACAGCAGTGCTGATCTGAATATGCCATCAACTTCCAGATCACATCCTTCCTCAGGTTGTGTCGCCTCGGTTTATTTGTCCTCACACTTTTTCCTAAGGCAAGTGGACATTCTTCAAGGCACAATCACCAATCTTCAAAGTACCGTTGAAGACTTACTCATTCAAAAACGCTTCTGGGAGGACCTACTTTCTACCTCAACAGGGGGAGTAAGCTCAAATGTTCACAATGCAGGTACTGTTCCTATTCCAGGTCAACAAGATGCAAGTCCAGTTCAACAAGAAAGTGTTATTCAGATTCCAAACCAAGATGCAAATGCTGATGCTCAAGATGCTCAAGATATTGAGGATCTCTATGGAGATCTCAATGCAGCTTTCTGAAGGCTTTGAAGAATGAGGAAGTCTAGAGTATGGGGGAGTTCGTGCAGACTCTTGAAGATGCAGCTGATTATATCAGCCCAATCCTCCCCTTTACTGCTTTCAGTTATTTCCTCAATCTGTAAAAGTTTTTCTTATGTTGCTCACATTTATGTCCCACATACATTGCCCTACATTTACTGTTTTTATTAGTTTTAAATCGAAGTACATTGCTTTTGACTTAGATGATGTGATTATGTTTGGTTAAATACTGATATTGGTTTATTTTGAATATCATGGGTATTGTTTTCTTTATCAAAATTCTGAATGTGTGAACATTAGGAGTGTTGATGTAGAAAGGCCAAATTGGGGGAGATTGTTGATGTTGGAATAGGTGTTGTATTTTATAATCCAACATTTCAGTTACATGTTGTACTGAATGTGCCAACACCTACCACAACATCAGAATTTGCCCTTTCTCCCTTTACTAACTCTTACTTAACTTGTGTTGCTTAGTGATGTCCCAAATGCAGGTAGAAGACGTGGGCAACACCCAGGTCAAGCAGTTGCATGGGAGTGAGAAGTTTCTAAGCACAACTATGGAAGTTCCTACAATTATGGAGTGTGAAGGGAAGTTACAAGAAACTACCTTTGATCCAATGGCCAAGATTGATCAAGGGAGTTGTAGGAGTTGCAAGGCAGTTCGAATTGAAGCCTATAAATAGACCACACTGCCTTCATTCCAAAGTAAAACAAGAGAGAAAGCTAAACTACATTACTATCTATGGAATGCGTGACGCTTCTAGTTAGAAAAACACTTTGTTCTTTCTTGTAGATTAGTGCACACTTATAAGCCCGAATATTTGTGTACTCAATCATAGTCGTTTATTAGGAAAATATGTTAGATCTATAAGGGAGATAGTTTCGTATTTTTCTAGTAACTTTTCGAACTCAATTAGAGTTGTTATTGTTCAAAACCTTACAAGGTTGTTGATTTTGTTTCACTGATATTAAGAGATAATATAAGTGATTCGTGTAGATTAATTATTTAATCTATACAATTTTTGAAATACTCTTTGCAAAGTGTTTGTTTAAATTCCGCCGCTCATTGTTGTCTCGTGTGTGCCAACACTAAGGACAACATCTCTGTATATCGCACGCACGCACACTTTCAGTTGGTATCAGAGCCAACTACTTGATACACTAAGTAGAGATTCTGCTTAGAGTGTGTGTTTATTTGCAATGGAGTATCCACTTTCGCCCGCACTAAAACCTCCAATTCTGGATGGCACAAATTATGCCTTCTGGAAACCTAAAATGAGGATGTACATCAAATCTATTGATGAAAGAGCATGGATGAGTGTTCTTGCTGGCTGGACTCAGCCAAGAACTGCTGCGGATGAGGACAATGAAGCCCGAATCAAGAGAGAGCTCGACTGGACAGCCGAAGAAATCACAACAACTAGTTATAATTCAAAGGCGTTGAATGCAATCTTCACCTCAACTGATGCATCAATGTTCAAAATCATTTCAAGCTGCATTTCATCCAAAGATGCATGGGATCGATTACAAGAACATTGTGAAGGATCGGACAGTGTACGAAGGACCAGACTTCGTATGCTTGGAACAAAATTCGAAAATTTGAGAATGAAAGAAGATGAGACCATCTCATCTTACAATGAAAAACTGACTGAGATTTCAAATGAAGCTCATTCTCTTGGTGATCCAATCTCTAATACAAGGTTAGTACATAAAATTCTTAGATCAGTTCCTAAACGTTTTGAACCTAAGATATGTGCTATAGAGGAAGCTAAAGATACAGATGTGCTAAGTCAAAATGAATTAATTGGTATTTTGAAAACATATGAGATGAACATATCTGAAAAGGCTGATAATGAAAAGAAAGTACTTGTTTTCAAAGGTGATGCATCATTATCTGCAACATCCAGTTTTGGAAAATCCCCTTATGTTACTGAAATTGATTCTGATGAAGAAAACTTTGAGGAATACTATAATGATCCTGATTACATGGCTTTTATGACTAGACAGTTTAAAACCTTCATGAAGAATAAAAAGTTCAAAGACAACTTTCAACCTAAGGTTCAGATTACTAATAATCAACAATTGCCTATTAGGAAAAACACATTTAATCCTTCTAGACAATTAGAAAGAGGAAACGGGTTTAAGTCTGACCAAGATTATAGGAAGAATGTTAAATGTGATGCATGTTCTGGATTTGGTCATTATGCTAATGAATGTGCTAACACTATTCTGAAAAAGAAACTAAATTTCAGTGCTACTTTAAGTGATGAATCTGATGTTGAGCATGATCCTGAAAAAGACATTGAACAAGCTTTTTCTGCTAGAATTATTTATGATGATACCTTTGATGATGATCTGGATGATTTTTATTATGATGTGAAGACAAATGAGCCATCATTTGAGAAATCACTGAGTAATAAAATTCCAGAATTTAATTGTTTCACAAGTTCTGTTACAGAGACAGGTACATCCAGAAGAGTTCCTGATATTCAAGATTTGTCTAACACTGTGTTCAAACTGGAAAGTCTATTAACAAAGAAAGATAAAGAAATTTCTAATCTAAAAGATAGACTAGAAGTATCTGTTCTTGATTTCAGAAAATATTCTTATGAAAATCCTTTAACAAATGAAGAACAACACATTTCATATTCTGAAACTGAAAAATTAAATCGTATTATCAAATCTTTAACATTTGAAAATGATGATTTAAGAAATTCTGTTTTAAAACTTGAGAGTGTTCTAACCAAGAAGGATTGTGAGATTGAAAAACTTGAAGAAAAGATGAAGGAAGTGTCTTTAAGCTTCAAGAAATTCTCTGAAGGACAAGCAAAATTGGATGAATCACTGCTGCTCAACAATACAAGGAAAGCAGGTATTGGTTATAAAGGTAAAACAGTTCTTAAATCTCAAAGTATTGGATCTACTGTTTTTGTCAAAGTTGATGATGCTACTGTTTCAAAGAAAAGTCTTGTCAATATGAAAGAACTTGTGTGTAACTACTGTTTTAAAAAGGGACATAAAGCTTATTATTGTTTAAAAAGACAGAAGAATTTAAATGCTTCTGGATTGTCTAAAATGACACCACACACAAAGCAACATTCACAAAAAACAGAATGGATTTCTAAAAATACTATATGTAACGTTGTGCATATGTCTTTGAAAGCATGTGTTCCTGGTTTATGGTATTTTGACAGTGGCTGCTCAAAACATATGACAGGTCAAATTGATTATCTATCTGATTACAAAGCTTATAATGGTGGTAATGTTACTTATGGTGGTGGATCTAAAGGGAAGATCATTGGCAAAGGAACCTTAAATGTTCCTGGATTTCCTAGATTACCAAATGTTTTACATGTTGATGGATTACTTGCCAACCTTATTAGTATAAGCCAATTATGTGATGATGACTTGCATGTAAAGTTTGATAAAAATTCATGCTATGTACTAGATGAAAATTCTGATTGCATTATGATGGGTAATAGATCTGCTGATAATTGCTATTTAATTGAATCCAAAGTGAGCTGCAATAATGTGAAAACTGATGAAAGTACACTATGGCATCATAGACTTGGGCATGTTAATCATAGACAGATTGATAGGTTAATTAGACTCAAAGCTGTTACAGGTTTACCAATGCTGAAATTTTCAGACAATCACATCTGTGGACCATGTCAAAAGGGCAAGCAGGTAAGAGCTCCTCACAAACTATTAGGTCAGTGTTCTACAAAACATTGCTTTGAATTGCTTCATATGGATCTTATGGGTCCTATGGAAATTGATAGTATAGGTGGAAAAAGGTATTCTTTTGTCATTGTTGATGATTATTCTAGATTCACATGGATAGAATTCCTAAAAGAAAAATCAGAAACCTTTTCTGTCTTTAAAACTTTATGCAAAAGATTCAAGACTGTCTATAATTCTAAAGTGTGTAGAATTAGATCAGACCATGGAAGAGAGTTTGATAACAGTGCTTTCACTGAATTCTGTGAATCTAAAGGCATATTACAGGAGTTCTCATCACCTAAAACACCTCAGCAGAATGGGATAGCAGAGAGGAAAAATAGAACTCTTCAAGAGATGGCTAGAGTTATGCTATGTTATAAAAATTTAGCCAAAAGGTTTTGGGCTGAAGCTCTAAATACAGCTTGTCATATATCTAATAGAGTCTTGATTAGAACAGATTCTAATAGTACACCTTATGAAATACTGAATAATAGAAAGCCTAATCTTAAGTATTTTCATGTATTTGGCTGTGTTTGCTACATCCTAAATGATAGAGAACAATTGCATAAATTTGATTCTAAGAGTGACAAAGGTTTTTTCCTTGGTTATTCAAGGAATAGTAAAGCATATAGGATCTATAATCTCAGAACAAATACTGTTCAAGAATCTGTAAATGTGGTTTTTGATGATAACTTAAGTATTACAGGAAACAGTATTGAAGAGGATGTTTTAGACCTTGCTGATAGTTCAATAATCACTGACAAAACAGATCAGATCAAAGATGATGAACAGAATGAGGGAACACTCACAGACACATCTGCTGAAGTTACAGAAAATCCAGAAAATCTGTACAATCTGCATAAAACTCCTTCAAGGAGAGTTCAAAAGAATCATCCACAGGAGCTGATTATAGGTGATCAATCTACTGGAATTCAGACCAGAAGAAGGTTGGGTATAAATCCAAAAGATGTGGTAAGGTCTATTTTCATGACTTCTGTGTGTAACAAGGTAAATCATGAGTGTTATCATTCTGCTATTGAACCTAAAACAGTAAAAGAAGCATTAAATGATGAACATTGGGTAGAAGCTATGCATGAAGAGTTGAATCAATTTGTTAGGAATGATGTATGGACCTTAGTACCTAGACCAGATCATACAAATGTTATTGGTACTAAATCGATTTTCAAAAACAAAACTGATGAAATAGGCAACATTATCAGAAACAAAGCAAGGCTTGTTGCTCAAGGATATACTCAAGTAGAGGGAGTAGATTTTGATGAAACATTTGCTCCAGTTGCTAGAATAGAATCCATTAGACTTTTACTTGCTATTGCATGCTTTATCAACATTAAACTATATCAAATGGATGTTAAAGCAGCCTTTCTAAATGGTATCTTAATGGAAGAAGCCTATGTTGAGCAACCAAAAGGCTTTGAAAATCCAGAATTTTCTAACCATGTGTTTAAGTTAAAAAAGGCTCTTTATGGCTTGAAGCAAGCACCTAGAGCTTGGTATGAAAGATTAACTGATTTTCTGATTGAATTTGGTTTTACAAGAGGAGAAGCTGATAGAACTCTATTCATTAAGCATGAAAGAAATGATATTATGGTAGCTCAAATTTACGTTGATGATATAGTGTTTGGCTCTACTTGTGATGATATGCTAAAACTGTTTGTGAATGAAATGACATCAACCTTTGAAATGTCCATGGTTGGTGACTTAAACTATTTCTTAGGCTTGCAAATCAAACATCAAAATGATGGTATCTTTATATCACAGAGTAAATATGCTAAAAATCTTGTGAAAAGGTTTGGTTTAGAGAATGCTAAACACATGAAAACTCCTATGGGATCAACTCAGAAACTGAGTAAAGACAGTGTTGGCCAAAATGTTGACCCAACATTGTACAGATCAATGATAGGTAGTCTTCTTTACTTGAGCTCTACAAGGCCTGATATTATGTTTAGTGTATGTTTATGTGCTAGATATTAGTCTGACTCAAAAGAATTTCATATGCATGCTGTAAAAAGGATAATTAGATATGTTGCAGGAACTTGTGACCTAGGTTTATGGTACAGCAAGGACACAAATTGTTCCTTAATTGGTTATAGTGATGCTGACTGGGCAGGAGATGCTGATGATTGAAAGAGCACCATTGGTGGCTGCTTCTACATGGGAAATAATCTCATATCTTGGCATAGCAGGAAACAGAACTGTGTATCAAAATCCACAGCTGAATCTGAGTATATTGCAGCAGGGAGTTGCTGTACACAATTACTTTGGTTACAAAAAATGTTGTGTGATTATGGTTTACCTTGTGATACTCTAACTGTTTTTTGTGATAACACTAGTGCCATAAATATATCAAAGAATCCAGTGCAACATTCTTTGACTAAGCACATAAGTATAAGGCATCATTTCATAAGAGATCTAGTTGAAAAAGAGGTGGTAAAGTTGGAATATGTTTCTACAGAAAAACAACTTGCTGATATATTCACAAAAGATTTAGATGATAAGAGATTTTCCTCTCTAAGGAAGTCTCTTGGATTATGCAATATCTGAACACTGTATCAAAAGTGTTGTACCAAATGCGGCAGCATTTGGGACAACAGCATTTGGGACAACACCAGATTTGTTCATTTAATTATTTCTTTGTATAAATTTCGTAAGTATTGGATTTAACATAATTCTTTATAATCTTAGTCTAAAAGTCTTAAATTGAGTCATGTGGAATATGAGAAAAGCTTGTACAATCTCTCAAATGCAAAGGAAATCACAAATTAGATGCTTTAAAAAAAAAAAATCATTGAGTAACTAGGGACACGGAGCTCGCTACTACGATGTTCTCTTTTCTAAAGGTGATATATACTGCATCAAATTAAACACAAATCCATTGAGTAACTATGGGGCACGGAGTTCGCTGCTACGATGTACTCTTTTGAAAAGATGGATCAATGTGTAAATGTGATAAAAATTAAAGTGCAACACATATGAAGCAAATTCATAAAAAAACTTTGTTGAGATGTACAAAATGCCAACAATCTATTCAACACCTGACTCAGACTTATGATTCTGATTATTTATAGAATTAATTAATTTCTAATAATTATTATTTTTATTATCTGCAAATATTTATTTGAATTTAATTATTTTATCTGTTCAGTTATTTATTAATCCGCTTCTTTTATTTTTTAATTATCAGTAATTATTCTCCACAACAACACGAACTTTTATGTAGAGAAGTTAATTCTTCCACTCTCTCCATTTCTTCACATATAGAATCGTGCTTCAACTCCCGCCTGAAATCCTCTATAAATAGATCTCATATGAATGCTATTTTATACCATCAAGCTTACTTCAGTTTATACAACACTCATTCTAGAATATAATTTTGGCAGAAGTGTTTCTTCAAAAATTGGTATAATTGGTTGGATTTTTTATGATTATCTTCATTCCAGAATGCGAAGGGTCTAATCAATTTAATTTTTTACTTTTGCAGGTTCTTATCATCATACTCGAACAGCACCTGATATTTCTTGATTCAAAATTCAAATAAACCTCTCTCACCTAACCTGCGAATTTTTCTCCAAAACTCAAAATCAATCCGAAAATGGTGACAATCACTGAACTTCCATGCTCTCCCGCACCTAGTTCGCCATCCTTTGTTGTTGGAACCATGATTGTTCCATTTGAACCAGAAACCTCTGCACTACCACTCGTTGTGTACAATCCTTTTGATATCCGCTCAGAAATGGCACATGCAAACATCCTTGAGTGAAAGAGTGCTGCTGCTGATAATCGCTCACCTCCTCCATCACCAATCGCACAAAAATCATTCCCGCTTGGAACCCCTTTCGAGAAACTAAAAAGGGCATATGATGCCCTAGCTCGCAGAACAACCTCTCCAAAAATTATCTTGGGTGGAGAAACTCTTGACAATGCAATGTTTAGAGAAGATGTGCACATGGAAGACGCCTCCTCGTCTGATGGGGAGATTTTAGCAGCAAAGATAGCAAGGTTACGGCAAAAGAGGAAATTCCCCACTAAAACGACAAAAGGCACGGCAAAAGCCCCTGCTCCCGTCACTCGCAGATGGCCTGGTGGCCGTCGTGTTTCTTACAGGACACTTGGAAGACGAGTTGACTACTTTGGGAGGAAAAAGCCCAGAACGGACGGCGGCATAGCTCAACCGATTATTGTATCCAACTCAGATTTTGAGGGGGAGCCTCAAAATATCGATGATATCATCGATAACTTCCCAGAAGTTGTGTCCGTTGAGCATGCAGATGAAGACAGCCCCATTCCTCAGTCCGCACCCAAAAAGGCTCGAAAAACTCCACCAGTTGTCTCTCCAGTGGCTACATCCAAAAGCTCTTCTTCAGATTCAAGCTCATACGCCTCTGCTCCCGAAGAAGAGGTACCTTTTTCGCCTGATTCCGATTTTAGTGATACTGAGGTTGAGTATAATGATCACAAGAGCACCCGTTATAAGACTATTCGTAATAGGACAATTATGAGCGAACGTATCCTGAAAATTTCTGATTTTGAAGCTGCAAATCTCATAGATTGGTTTAAAGAACGATCTATTTTGGATGCCTTACTGTTTGCTGTACCGTATGTTGTTGATTGGGTTCATGAATTTTATGCGAATGTAAGTTCCAAAACCGGTGATACAAACTCTAGGAGATATGGTTGTGTTCCTTTCCGGGGTCTTGAAATTATTGTTACTCCTAGGAAGATCAATATGCTGCTGAAAACGAAAATTATGGAAGATCCAGTGGTCACTGACTTTGATTTCATGATTAGTATACTTACAGGAGGTAAGATTACACATTGGGTACCAAAACTACTTGCATCTAGATTAACCAGCCTATACTCTGTTCTAGGGATGGCAAAATGACCTGCCCTGAAGTCGCCCTGCCCTGCCCCGAGCATTTTGGACTCGCCCTGCCCTGCCCCATTCTGAAAACGGGGCAGGGCAGCCCCGCCCCGCGCACAGGGCAGGGCAGGCATGGGTTTGCATATTTATTGCCCTGCCCTACCCCGCCCCGCCCTGCCCCGCATATATTTAAATATATATATAATATAATAATATAATATAAAATAATATAATAATATAATATAATAATATAACCCACTAACCCTGATTTTTAACTAAGTTATTCCTTTCCGCCGCAAATCTGTGGCCTATTCACTCATCTCCAATTCTCCATTCTCCATTCTCGACGCCTGTTCAACCATAACTCATTCAACCAAGCTCCACGCCCCACCGCCTACTCATAAGTCATAACTCATTCCACCAAGCTCCACGACGCCCCATCGCCGCTGCCGCGGCCCAGTCCACCCTCTTACTTGGTGGTAAACTGCTCCATATGCGTTGTTGTGCACACATACTGAATTTGATTGTGAAGGATGGTTTGGATGTTATTGAGGGAGCCGTTAAAAATATAAGAGATAGTGTGGCATATTGGTCGGGCACCCCAAAGAGATGGGAGAAGTTTGAGGAAACAGCTCGTCAAGTGAAAGTTGCAATTACTAAGAAGTTGACTCTTGATTGCAGAACACGTTGGAACTCAACGTTTTTGATACTACAAACAGCTCTTGATTACAAAGATGTTTTTTCACGCTTGAAGTTTCGTGATGCAAAATACAAGTGCTCCCCTAGTGAGGATGAATGGAAGACAACCAAAGAAATTTGTGGTAAGCTTGAATTGTTTTATGATGCCACTAAATTATTCTTGAGTACTAGTTATTCCACTGCAAATTTGTTTTTCCCAAATATTTGTGAGATTAAGTTAGCTTTAGTTGAATGGAGTGTTTGTGGTGTTGATATTATTGAGAAAATGGCCCAGAATATGATAGAAAAGTTTGATAAATATTGGTTGTGCGTGCATGGAATTATGGGAGTGGCAACCATTCTTGATCCTAGGTACAAATCTGATTTGTTGGAGTACTACTTTGGAAAGATTTATGTGATGAATGCTGATTTTGAGGTGGAAAATGTTATTGTTTTATGCCGTGAGTTACTTGAGGAGTATGAGAAAGATTTTCAAAATGAAGATGGTGATAAGAGTGGTTCAAGTATGGCCAATGAATCTTCAAGAAAGTTGGTGAATCTAAGTGGTTTCTATTTGTATTCTTCAAGAAAGAAAAGAAAACCTATGAAGTCGGAATTAGATCTATACTTGGAGGAGGGTCCCGTTCCTGACACTGAAGATTTTGATGTGTTAACGTGGTGGAAGGCAAGTAAGGGTAAGTATCCACTTTTAAGTCGGATTGCAAAAGATGTTTTAGCAATCCCCGTCTCTATTGTTGCTTCAGAATCTGCTTTTAGCACAAGTGGTAGGTTGATTAGCCCCCATCGTAGTAGACTTCACCCAACGACAGTTGAGGCGCTAATGTGTGCACAAAGTTGGTTATCAACTCAAATGAAAGGTAATTACTAAATTTATTTTTATTAATCTAAACTAATGTCATTAATGTGTTATAATTTATATAATTCTTATTCATATTATTTTATTTGTAGATGGGCATGGTAAAGAATGTGTTCTTTATGATGAGGATGATCATGAGAATAATGAAGTTATGACAAGCTAAATTTGACGAGGTTCGAGGATGACTATAATGAAGGAGAAGTGACTAGTGGAGCTCGTGGTGGAAATCGTGGAATTTTAATCTAATGTAATAATTATTGTTAACTTTGAACTTGAAATTGTCGTGAATTTAATTATTTTGTTGTTCATTTTGGATATGATTTGTGGATTTTCAATGTTTAGTTTAAAGGTGGATTTTAATGTTTATTATTTCATTTTAAATATTTGTAAAATGAGATCTGGGGTAGGGCGGGGCGGAGCAAAAATAATGCCCCATATCGATCGTGGGGCAGGGCGGGTACCCGCGCAGGGCAGGGCAGGGCTTAAAATGTTGCCCCGTAGCAAATCATGGGGCAGGGCAGGACGGATTCGTGTAGGGGCAGGGCAGGCTTGGATGTTGAGATACCCGCCCTGATCTGCCCCATTGACATCCCTACTCTGTTCTGCATAAAATTGTGTGTTGTAATTGGTTACCATCAACTAATAACACCACTTTAACCTTGGAATAAGCTGTCCTCATGTTTAAGATTGGACACCTGAAGCAATTCAATCTAGGCCATGTCATATTTCAAAATATGATGAATTTCACTTGCAATATGACTGGTAAAGGTCTTCTCCCGTATCCCTGTTTGGTGTATAAGCTGCTGGCAGATAAGGAATTCAACAGATTGGACACTGAGGTGATTAGTGGCTATGTTCCTAGTTTCTCCATCTCACCACAGCTCCTACTTCGTGGTAGTGATCGAATTGTGGACCTACCCATACCGAAGCCTAATGTCCACAGCAGTGCTGATCTGAATATGCCATCAACTTCCAGATCACATCCTTCCTCAGGTTGTGTCGCCTCGGTTTATTTGTCCTCACACTTTTTCCTAAGGCAAGTGGACATTCTTCAAGGCACAATCACCAATCTTCAAAGTACCGTTGAAGACTTACTCATTCAAAAACGCTTCTGGGAGGACCTACTTTCTACCTCAACAGGGGGAGTAAGCTCAAATGTTCACAATGCAGGTACTGTTCCTATTCCAGGTCAACAAGATGCAAGTCCAGTTCAACAAGAAAGTGTTATTCAGATTCCAAACCAAGATGCAAATGCTGATGCTCAAGATGCTCAAGATATTGAGGATCTCTATGGAGATCTCAATGCAGCTTTCTGAAGGCTTTGAAGAATGAGGAAGTCTAGAGTATGGGGGAGTTCGTGCAGACTCTTGAAGATGCAGCTGATTATATCAGCCCAATCCTCCCCTTTACTGCTTTCAGTTATTTCCTCAATCTGTAAAAGTTTTTCTTATGTTGCTCACATTTCTGTCCCACATACATTGCCCTACATTTACTGTTTTTATTAGTTTTAAATCGAAGTACATTGCTTTTGACTTAGATGATGTGATTATGTTTGGTTAAATACTGATATTGGTTTATTTTGAATATCATGGGTATTGTTTTCTTTATCAAAATTCTGAATGTGTGAACATTAGGAGTGTTGATGTAGAAAGGCCAAATTGGGGGAGATTGTTGATGTTGGAATAGGTGTTGTATTTTATAATCCAACATTTCAGTTACATGTTGTACTGAATGTGCCAACACCTACCACAACATCAGAATTTGCCCTTTCTCCCTTTACTAACTCTTACTTAACTTGTGTTGCTTAGTGATGTCCCAAATGCAGGTAGAAGACGTGGGCAACACCCAGGTCAAGCAGTTGCATGGGAGTGAGAAGTTTCTAAGCACAACTATGGAAGTTCCTACAATTATGGAGTGTGAAGGGAAGTTACAAGAAACTACCTTTGATCCAATGGCCAAGATTGATCAAGGGAGTTGTAGGAGTTGCAAGGCAGTTCGAATTGAAGCCTATAAATAGACCACACTGCCTTCATTCCAAAGTAAAACAAGAGAGAAAGCTAAACTACATTACTATCTATGGAATGCGTGACGCTTCTAGTTAGAAAAACACTTTGTTCTTTCTTGTAGATTAGTGCACACTTATAAGCCCGAATATTTGTGTACTCAATCATAGTCGTTTATTAGGAAAATATGTTAGATCTATAAGGGAGATAGTTTCGTATTTTTCTAGTAACTTTTCGAACTCAATTAGAGTTGTTATTGTTCAAAACCTTACAAGGTTGTTGATTTTGTTTCACTGATATTAAGAGATAATATAAGTGATTCGTGTAGATTAATTATTTAATCTATACAATTTTTGAAATACTCTTTGCAAAGTGTTTGTTTAAATTCCGCCGCTCATTGTTGTCTCGTGTGTGCCAACACTAAGGACAACATCTCTGTATATCGCACGCACGCACACTTTCAGTTGGTATCAGAGCCAACTACTTGATACACTAAGTAGAGATTCTGCTTAGAGTGTGTGTTTATTTGCAATGGAGTATCCACTTTCGCCCGCACTAAAACCTCCAATTCTGGATGGCACAAATTATGCCTTCTGGAAACCTAAAATGAGGATGTACATCAAATCTATTGATGAAAGAGCATGGATGAGTGTTCTTGCTGGCTGGACTCAGCCAAGAACTGCTGCGGATGAGGACAATGAAGCCCGAATCAAGAGAGAGCTCGACTGGACAGCCGAAGAAATCACAACAACTAGTTATAATTCAAAGGCGTTGAATGCAATCTTCACCTCAACTGATGCATCAATGTTCAAAATCATTTCAAGCTGCATTTCATCCAAAGATGCATGGGATCGATTACAAGAACATTGTGAAGGATCGGACAGTGTACGAAGGACCAGACTTCGTATGCTTGGAACAAAATTCGAAAATTTGAGAATGAAAGAAGATGAGACCATCTCATCTTACAATGAAAAACTGACTGAGATTTCAAATGAAGCTCATTCTCTTGGTGATCCAATCTCTAATACAAGGTTAGTACATAAAATTCTTAGATCAGTTCCTAAACGTTTTGAACCTAAGATATGTGCTATAGAGGAAGCTAAAGATACAGATGTGCTAAGTCAAAATGAATTAATTGGTATTTTGAAAACATATGAGATGAACATATCTGAAAAGGCTGATAATGAAAAGAAAGTACTTGTTTTCAAAGGTGATGCATCATTATCTGCAACATCCAGTTTTGGAAAATCCCCTTATGTTACTGAAATTGATTCTAATGAAGAAAACTTTGAGGAATACTATAATGATCCTGATTACATGGCTTTTATGACTAGACAGTTTAAAACCTTCATGAAGAATAAAAAGTTCAAAGACAACTTTCAACCTAAGGTTCAGATTACTAATAATCAACAATTGCCTATTAGGAAAAACACATTTAATCCTTCTAGACAATTAGAAAGAGGAAACGGGTTTAAGTCTGACCAAGATTATAGGAAGAATGTTAAATGTGATGCATGTTCTGGATTTGGTCATTATGCTAATGAATGTGCTAACACTATTCTGAAAAAGAAACTAAATTTCAGTGCTACTTTAAGTGATGAATCTGATGTTGAGCATGATCCTGAAAAAGACATTGAACAAGCTTTTTCTGCTAGAATTATTTATGATGATACCTTTGATGATGATCTGGATGATTTTTATTATGATGTGAAGACAAATGAGCCATCATTTGAGAAATCACTGAGTAATAAAATTCCAGAATTTAATTGTTTCACAAGTTCTGTTACAGAGACAGGTACATCCAGAAGAGTTCCTGATATTCAAGATTTGTCTAACACTGTGTTCAAACTGGAAAGTCTATTAACAAAGAAAGATAAAGAAATTTCTAATCTAAAAGATAGACTAGAAGTATCTGTTCTTGATTTCAGAAAATATTCTTATGAAAATCCTTTAACAAATGAAGAACAACACATTTCATATTCTGAAACTGAAAAATTAAATCGTATTATCAAATCTTTAACATTTGAAAATGATGATTTAAGAAATTCTGTTTTAAAACTTGAGAGTGTTCTAACCAAGAAGGATTGTGAGATTGAAAAACTTGAAGAAAAGATGAAGGAAGTGTCTTTAAGCTTCAAGAAATTCTCTGAAGGACAAGCAAAATTGGATGAATCACTGCTGCTCAACAATACAAGGAAAGCAGGTATTGGTTATAAAGGTAAAACAGTTCTTAAATCTCAAAGTATTGGATCTACTGTTTTTGTCAAAGTTGATGATGCTACTGTTTCAAAGAAAAGTCTTGTCAATATGAAAGAACTTGTGTGTAACTACTGTTTTAAAAAGGGACATAAAGCTTATTATTGTTTAAAAAGACAGAAGAATTTAAATGCTTCTGGATTGTCTAAAATGACACCACACACAAAGCAACATTCACAAAAAACAGAATGGATTTCTAAAAATACTATATGTAATGTTGTGCATATGTCTTTGAAAGCATGTGTTCCTGGTTTATGGTATTTTGACAGTGGCTGCTCAAAACATATGACAGGTCAAATTGATTATCTATCTGATTACAAAGCTTATAATGGTGGTAATGTTACTTATGGTGGTGGATCTAAAGGGAAGATCATTGGCAAAGGAACCTTAAATGTTCCTGGATTTCCTAGATTACCAAATGTTTTACATGTTGATGGATTACTTGCCAACCTTATTAGTATAAGCCAATTATGTGATGATGACTTGCATGTAAAGTTTGATAAAAATTCATGCTATGTACTAGATGAAAATTCTGATTGCATTATGATGGGTAATAGATCTGCTGATAATTGCTATTTAATTGAATCCAAAGTGAGCTGCAATAATGTGAAAACTGATGAAAGTACACTATGGCATCATAGACTTGGGCATGTTAATCATAGACAGATTGATAGGTTAATTAGACTCAAAGCTGTTACAGGTTTACCAATGCTGAAATTTTCAGACAATCACATCTGTGGACCATGTCAAAAGGGCAAGCAGGTAAGAGCTCCTCACAAACTATTAGGTCAGTGTTCTACAAAACATTGCTTTGAATTGCTTCATATGGATCTTATGGGTCCTATGGAAATTGATAGTATAGGTGGAAAAAGGTATTCTTTTGTCATTGTTGATGATTATTCTAGATTCACATGGATAGAATTCCTAAAAGAAAAATCAGAAACCTTTTCTGTCTTTAAAACTTTATGCAAAAGATTCAAGACTGTCTATAATTCTAAAGTGTGTAGAATTAGATCAGACCATGGAAGAGAGTTTGATAACAGTGCTTTCACTGAATTCTGTGAATCTAAAGGCATATTACAGGAGTTCTCATCACCTAAAACACCTCAGCAGAATGGGATAGCAGAGAGGAAAAATAGAACTCTTCAAGAGATGGCTAGAGTTATGCTATGTTATAAAAATTTAGCCAAAAGGTTTTGGGCTGAAGCTCTAAATACAGCTTGTCATATATCTAATAGAGTCTTGATTAGAACAGATTCTAATAGTACACCTTATGAAATACTGAATAATAGAAAGCCTAATCTTAAGTATTTTCATGTATTTGGCTGTGTTTGCTACATCCTAAATGATAGAGAACAATTGCATAAATTTGATTCTAAGAGTGACAAAGGTTTTTTCCTTGGTTATTCAAGGAATAGTAAAGCATATAGGATCTATAATCTCAGAACAAATACTGTTCAAGAATCTGTAAATGTGGTTTTTGATGATAACTTAAGTATTACAGGAAACAGTATTGAAGAGGATGTTTTAGACCTTGCTGATAGTTCAATAATCACTGACAAAACAGATCAGATCAAAGATGATGAACAGAATGAGGGAACACTCACAGACACATCTGCTGAAGTTACAGAAAATCCAGAAAATCTGTACAATCTGCATAAAACTCCTTCAAGGAGAGTTCAAAAGAATCATCCACAGGAGCTGATTATAGGTGATCAATCTACTGGAATTCAGACCAGAAGAAGGTTGGGTATAAATCCAAAAGATGTGGTAAGGTCTATTTTCATGACTTCTGTGTGTAACAAGGTAAATCATGAGTGTTATCATTCTGCTATTGAACCTAAAACAGTAAAAGAAGCATTAAATGATGAACATTGGGTAGAAGCTATGCATGAAGAGTTGAATCAATTTGTTAGGAATGATGTATGGACCTTAGTACCTAGACAAGATCATACAAATGTTATTGGTACTAAATCGATTTTCAAAAACAAAACTGATGAAATAGGCAACATTATCAGAAACAAAGCAAGGCTTGTTGCTCAAGGATATACTCAAGTAGAGGGAGTAGATTTTGATGAAACATTTGCTCCAGTTGCTAGAATAGAATCCATTAGACTTTTACTTGCTATTGCATGCTTTATCAACATTAAACTATATCAAATGGATGTTAAAGCAGCCTTTCTAAATGGTATCTTAATGGAAGAAGCCTATGTTGAGCAACCAAAAGGCTTTGAAAATCCAGAATTTTCTAACCATGTGTTTAAGTTAAAAAAGGCTCTTTATGGCTTGAAGCAAGCACCTAGAGCTTGGTATGAAAGATTAACTGATTTTCTGATTGAATTTGGTTTTACTAGAGGAGAAGCTGATAGAACTCTATTCATTAAGCATGAAAGAAATGATATTATGGTAGCTCAAATTTACGTTGATGATATAGTGTTTGGCTCTACTTGTGATGATATGCTAAAACTGTTTGTGAATGAAATGACATCAACCTTTGAAATGTCCATGGTTGGTGACTTAAACTATTTCTTAGGCTTGCAAATCAAACATCAAAATGATGGTATCTTTATATCACAGAGTAAATATGCTAAAAATCTTGTGAAAAGGTTTGGTTTAGAGAATGCTAAACACATGAAAACTCCTATGGGATCAACTCAGAAACTGAGTAAAGACAGTGTTGGCCAAAATGTTGACCCAACATTGTACAGATCAATGATAGGTAGTCTTCTTTACTTGAGCTCTACAAGGCCTGATATTATGTTTAGTGTATGTTTATGTGCTAGATATTAGTCTGACTCAAAAGAATTTCATATGCATGCTGTAAAAAGGATAATTAGATATGTTGCAGGAACTTGTGACCTAGGTTTATGGTACAGCAAGGACACAAATTGTTCCTTAATTGGTTATAGTGATGCTGACTGGGCAGGAGATGCTGATGATTGAAAGAGCACCATTGGTGGCTGCTTCTACATGGGAAATAATCTCATATCTTGGCATAGCAGGAAACAGAACTGTGTATCAAAATCCACAGCTGAATCTGAGTATATTGCAGCAGGGAGTTGCTGTACACAATTACTTTGGTTACAAAAAATGTTGTGTGATTATGGTTTACCTTGTGATACTCTAACTGTTTTTTGTGATAACACTAGTGCCATAAATATATCAAAGAATCCAGTGCAACATTCTTTGACTAAGCACATAAGTATAAGGCATCATTTCATAAGAGATCTAGTTGAAAAAGAGGTGGTAAAGTTGGAATATGTTTCTACAGAAAAACAACTTGCTGATATATTCACAAAAGCTTTAGATGATAAGAGATTTTCCTCTCTAAGGAAGTCTCTTGGATTATGCAATATCTGAACACTGTATCAAAAGTGTTGTACCAAATGCGGCAGCATTTGGGACAACAGCATTTGGGACAACACCAGATTTGTTCATTTAATTATTTCTTTGTATAAATTTCGTAAGTATTGGATTTAACATAATTCTTTATAATCTTAGTCTAAAAGTCTTAAATTGAGTCATGTGGAATATGAGAAAAGCTTGTACAATCTCTCAAATGCAAAGGAAATCACAAATTAGATGCTTTAAAAAAAAAAAATCATTGAGTAACTAGGGACACGGAGTTCGCTACTACGATGTTCTCTTTTCTAAAGGTGATATATACTGCATCAAATTAAACACAAATCCATTGAGTAACTATGGGGCACGGAGTTCGCTGCTACGATGTACTCTTTTGAAAAGATGGATCAATGTGTAAATGTGATAAAAATTAAAGTGCAACACATATGAAGCAAATTCATAAAAAAACTTTGTTGAGATGTACAAAATGCCAACAATCTATTCAACACCTGACTCAGACTTATGATTCTGATTATTTATAGAATTAATTAATTTCTAATAATTATTATTTTTATTATCTGCAAATATTTATTTGAATTTAATTATTTTATCTGTTCAGTTATTTATTAATCCGCTTCTTTTATTTTTTAATTATCAGTAATTATTCTCCACAACAACACGAACTTTTATGGAGAGAAGTTAATTCTTCCACTCTCTCCATTTCTTCACATATAAAATCGTGCTTCAACTCCCGCCTGAAATCCTCTATAAATAGATCTCATATGAATGCTATTTTATACCATCAAGCTTACTTCAGTTTATACAACACTCATTCTAGAATATAATTTTGGCATAAGTGTTTCTTCAAAAATTGGTATAATTGGTTGGATTTTTTATGATTATCTTCATTCCAGAATGCGAAGGGTCTAATCAATTTAATTTTTTACTTTTGCAGGTTCTTATCATCATACTCGAACAGCACCTAATATTTCTTGATTCAAAATTCAAATAAACCTCTCTCACCTAACCTGCGAATTTTTCTCCAAAACTCAAAATCAATCCGAAAATGGTGACAATCACTGAACTTCCAAGCTCTCCCGCACCTAGTTCGCCATCCTTTGTTGTTGGAACCATGATTGTTCCATTTGAACCAGAAACCTCTGCACTACCACTCGTTGTGTACAATCCTTTTGATATCCGCTCAGAAATGGCACATGCAAACATCCTTGAGTGAAAGAGTGCTGATGCTGATAATCGCTCACCTCCTCCATCACTAATCGCACAAAAATCATTCCCGCTTGGCACCCCTTTCGAGAAACTAAAAAGGGCATACGATGCCCTAGCTCGCAGAACAACCTCTCCAAAAATTATCTTGGGTGGAGAAACTCTTGACAATGCAATGTTTAGAGAAGATGTGCACATGGAAAACGCCTCCTCGTCTGATGGGGAGATTTTAGCAGCAAAGATAGCAAGGTTACGGCAAAAGAGGAAATTCCCCACTAAAACGGCAAAAGCCCCTGCTCCCGTCACTCGCAGATGGCCTGGTGGCCGTCGTGTTTCTTACAGGACACTTGGAAGACGAGTTGACTACTTTGGGAGGAAAAAGCCCAGAACGGACGGCGGCATAGCTCAACCGATTATTGTATCCAACTCAGATTCTGAGGGGGAGCCTCAAAATATCGATGATATCATCGATAACTTCCCAGAAGTTGTGTTCGTTGAGCATGCAGATGAAGACAGCCCCATTCCTCAGTCCGCACCCAAAAAGGCTCGAAAAACTCCACCAGTTGTCTCTCCAGTGGCTACATCCAAAAGCTCTTCTTCAGATTCAAGCTCATACGCCTCTGCTCCCGAAGAAGAGGTACCTTTTTCGTCTGATTCCGATTTTAGTGATACTGAGGTTGAGTATAATGATCACAAGAGCACCCGTTATAAGACTATTCGTAATAGGACAATTATGAGCGAACGTATCCTGAAAATTTCTGATTTTGAAGCTGCAAATCTCATAGATTGGTTTAAAGAACGATCTATTTTGGATGTCTTACTGTTTGCTGTACCGTATGTTGTTGATTGGGTTCATGAATTTTATGTGAATGTAAGTTCCAAAACCGGTGATACAAACTCTAGGAGATATGGTTGTGTTCCTTTCCGGGGTCTTGAAATTATTGTTACTCCTAGGAAGATCAATATGCTGCTGAAAACGAAAATTATGGAAGATCCAGTGGTCACTGACTTTGATTTCATGATTAGTATACTTACAGGAGGTAAGATTACACATTGGGTACCAAAACTACTTGCATCTAGATTAACCAGCCTATACTCTGTTCTAGGGATGGCAAAATGACCTGCCCTGAAGTCGCCCCGCCCTGCCCCGAGCATTTTGGACTCGCCCTGCCCTGCCCCATTCTGAAAACGGGGCAGGGCAGCCCCGCCCCGCGCACAGGGCAGGGCAGGCATGGGTTTGCATATTTATTGCCCTGCCCCGCCCCGCCCTGCCCCGCATATATTTAAATATATATATAATATAATAATATAATATATAATAATATAACCCACTAACCCTAATTTTTAACTAAGTTATTCCTTTCCGCCGCAAATCTGTGGCTTATTCACTCATCTCCAATTCTCCATTCTCCATTCTCGACGCCTGTTCAACCATAACTCATTCAACCAAGCTCCACGCCCCACCGCCTACTCATAAGTCATAACTCATTCCACCAAGCTCCACGGCGCCCCATCGCCGCTGCCGCGGCCCAGTCCACCCTCTTACTTGGTGGTAAACTACTCCATATGCGTTGTTGTGCACACATACTGAATTTGATTGTGAAGGATGGTTTGGATGTTATTGAGGGAGCCGTTAAAAATATAAGAGATAGTGTGGCATATTGGTCGGGCACCCCAAAGAGATGGGAGAAGTTTGAGGAAACAGCTCGTCAAGTGAAAGTTGCAATTACTAAGAAGTTGACTCTTGATTGCAGAACACGTTGGAACTCAACGTTTTTTATGCTACAAACAGCTCTTGATTACAAAGATGTTTTTTCACGCTTGAAGTTTCGTGATGCAAAATACAGGTGCTCCCCTAGTGAGGATGAATGGAAGACAACCAAAGAAATTTGTGGTAAGCTTGAATTGTTTTATGATGCCACTAAATTATTCTTGAGTACTAGTTATTCCACTGCAAATTTGTTTTTCCCAAATATTTGTGAGATTAAGTTAGCTTTAGTTGAATGGAGTGTTTGTGGTGTTGATATTATTGAGAAAATGGCCCAGAATATGATAGAAAAGTTTGATAAATATTGGTTGTGCGTGCATGGAATTATGGGAGTGGCAACCATTCTTGATCCTAGGTACAAATCTGATTTCTTGGAGTACTACTTTGGAAAGATTTATGTGATGAATGCTGATTTTGAGGTGGAAAATGTTATTGTTTTATGCCGTGAGTTACTTGAGGAGTATGAGAAAGATTTTCAAAATGAAGATGGTGATAAGAGTGGTTCAAGTATGGCCAATGAATCTTCAAGAAAGTTGGTGAATCTAAGTGGTTTCTATTTGTATTCTTCAAGAAAGAAAAGAAAACCTATGAAGTCGGAATTAGATCTATACTTGGAGGAGGGTCCCGTTCCTGACACTGAAGATTTTGATGTGTTAACGTGGTGGAAGGCAAGTAAGGGTAAGTATCCACTTTTAAGTCGGATTGCAAAAGATGTTTTAGCAATCCCCGTCTCTACCGTTGCTTCAGAATCTGCTTTTAGCACAAGTGGTAGGTTGATTAGCCCCCATCGTAGTAGACTTCACCCAACGACAGTTGAGGCGCTAATGTGTGCACAAAGTTGGTTATCAACTCAAATGAAAGGTAATTACTAAATTTATTTTTATTAATCTAAACTAATGTCATTAATGTGTTATAATTTATATAATTCTTATTCATATTATTTTATTTGTAGATGGGCATGGTAAAGAATGTGTTCTTTATGATGAGGATGATCATGAGAATAATGAAGTTATGACAAGCTAAATTTGACGAGGTTCGAGGATGACTATAATGAAGGAGAAGTGACTAGAGGAGCTCGTGGTGGAAATCGTGGAATTTTAATCTAATGTAATAATTATTGTTAACTTTGAACTTGAAATTGTCGTGAATTTGATTATTTTGTTGTTCATTTTGGATATGATTTGTGGATTTTCAATGTTTAGTTTAAAGGTGGATTTTAATGTTTATTATTTCATTTTAAATATTTGTAAAATGAGATCTGGGGCAGGGCGGGGCGGAGCAAAAATAATGCCCCATATCGATCGTGGGGCAGGGCGGGGCAGGGCGGGTACCCGCGCAGGGCAGGGCAGGGCTTAAAATGTTGCCCCGTAGCAAATCATGGGGCAGGGCAGGACGGATTCGTGTAGGGGCAGGGCAGGCTTAGATGTTGAGATACCCGCCCTGATCTGCCCCATTGCCATCCCTACTCTGTTCTGCATAAAATTGTGTGTTGTAATTGGTTACCATCAACTAATAACACCACTTTAACCTTGAAACAAGCTGTCCTCATGTTTAAGATTGGACACCTGAAGCAATTCAATCTAGGCCATGTCATATTTCAAAATATGATGAATTTCACTTGCAATATGACTGGTAAAGGTCTTCTCCCGTATCCCTGTTTGGTGTATAAGCTGCTGGCAGATAAGGAATTCAACAGATTGGACACTGAGGTGATTAGTGGCTATGTTCCTAGTTTCTCCATCTCACCACAGCTCCTACTTCGTGGTAGTGATCGAATTGTGGACCTACCCATACCGAAGCCTAATGTCCACAGCAGTGCTGATCCGAATATGCCATCAACTTCCAGATCATATCCTTCCTCAGGTTGTGTCGCCTCGGTTTATTTGTCCTCACACTTTTTCCTAAGGCAAGTGGACATTCTTCAAGGCACAATCACCAATCTTCAAAGTACTGTTGAAGACTTACTCATTCAGAAACGCTTCTGGGAGGACCTACTTTCTACCTCAACAGGGGGAGTAAGCTCAAATGTTCACAATGCAGGTACTGTTCCTATTCCAGGTCAACAAGATGCAAGTCCAGTTCAACAAGAAAGTGCTATTCAGATTCCAAACCAAGATGCAAATGCTGATGCTCAAGATGCTCAAGATATTGAGGATCTCTATGAAGATCTCAATGCAGCTTTCTGAAGGCTTTGAAGAATGAGGAAGTCTAGAGTATGGGGGAGTTCGTGCAGACTCTTGAAGATGCAGCTGATTATATCAGCCCAATCCTCCCCTTTACTGCTTTCAGTTATTTCCTCAATCTGTAAAAGTTTTTCTTATGTTGCTCACATTTCTGTCCCACATACATTGCCCTACATTTACTGTTTTTATTAGTTTTAAATCTAAGTACATTGCTTTTGACTTAGATGATGTGATTATGTTTGGTTAAATACTGATATTGGTTTATTTTGAATATCATGGGTATTGTTTTCTTTATCAAAATTCTGAATGTGTGAACATTAGGAGTGTTGATGTAGAAAGGCCAAATTGGGGGAGATTGTTGATGTTGGAATAGGTGTTGTATTTTATAATCCAACATTTCAGTTACATGTTGTACTGAATGTGCCAACACCTACCACAACATCAGAATTTGCCCTTTCTCCCTTTACTAACTCTTACTTAACTTGTGTTGCTTAGTGATGTCCCAAATGTAGGTAGAAGACGTGGGCAACACCCAGGTCAAGCAGTTGCATGGGAGTGAGAAGTTTCTAAGCACAACTATGGAAGTTCCTACAATTATGGAGTGTGAAGGGAAGTTACAAGAAACTACCTTTGATCCAATGGCCAAGATTGATCAAGGGAGTTGTAGGAGTTGCAAGGCAGTTCGAATTGAAGCCTATAAATAGACCACACTGCCTTCATTCCAAAGTACAACAAGAGAGAAAGCTAAACTACATTACTATCTATGGAATGCGTGACGCTTCTAGTTAGAAAAACACTTTGTTCTTTCTTGTAGATTAGTGCACACTTATAAGCCCGAATATTTGTGTACTCAATCATAGTCGTTTATTAGGAAAATATGTTAGATCTATAAGGGAGATAGTTTCGTATTTTTCTAGTAACTTTTCGAACTCAATTAGAGTTGTTATTGTTCAAAACCTTACAAGGTTGTTGATTTTGTTTCACTGATATTAAGAGATAATATAAGTGATTCGTGTAGATTAATTATTTAATCTACACAATTTTTGAAATACTCTTTGCAAAGTGTTTGTTTAAATTCCGCTGCTCATTGTTGTCTCGTGTGCCAACACTAAGGACAACATCTCTGTATATCGCACGCACGCACACTTTCAGTTATTTCTAAATCTAGTAACAATCATTTTAGTTCAATTGCACAAATCAAAATTCATATCAATATTCCCAAACAACAATATTATGTGGACACTTCTTTTAAGAACAATCGATGGTTTAGTAGATCAATACACTTAAGATAATTGACTCAATTATTTATTTATAATATGAATTGTTTTTCCTAAATTTTATCATTATATTTTCTAAAATTATTTTCATATTTATTAAAGATTGTATTAAAGAAAATCTTGTCTCATTACGTCTGTTTACAAAAAATATATATATATATATATATTAATTTTTTTTTATATTTTGTGTAATACACGGGTTCTCATCTATTTATATATTTATAATAAAATATGGATGGCCCTCTACATTTTTTCGAAAGTTTATAACCATCCTTACATGGTTAGAAGTATTTACTGAAAAATCAGGAAAAATAATATATACTCCGTATAATTTTATTACAAATAATACAATATTATTAACATGATGTTTATATTGACTTGTATCCATCTTTTAGCTAATTGGAGATTTAACCTACTTAAAAATTAGAAGAAAATATACATTTTCATATGTAAATGCAAATAAATTAAAATCACACCCGCATAATAAGTTTGAAATTATATAGTTTTAAAAAAAAGTTAGAAATTATATATATATTAATTTTAATGAATTATTAAATGTATGCACACTTTTCGAAAAAGTATGTATATCAATTTATAAATTAAACCTTCATCCACTTTCTTCTCGAGAGAAAAAAAGACATGTGCCCCCTTTCTTCAAAAAAAATTAAAATTACATAAATTTTCGAAAAAATACAAAAAGTTGAAGACTCTTAAAAATTAAGAGTTTAATTTAATGAATTTAGCAAATTTTAAAGGAAAAATTAATTAAAATTTGAAATTGAATTTAAGGATAATTTTTTTTAATTTAAATTTAAAATTTCATAGACTTATCCAATAAATTGTGTCATTATTTTTATACTTGTAACAGAAATTTGATTATTGATCGGTACCTAATATTCAAAAAAATTATTTGATCCTTAATTTCAGGAAATTCGAATATCTTTGATCAATATATCCTATATTTATAAGTCATTACCAAAAAAATTATATCATAAATATTATATTAAGTAAATTATGCATCAATATTTTTAAATCTTTACCATACATGTAATAGACAATATTTTTATATTAATGTAGTCTATTAAACTTATAATACTAATTAGATGCTTTGAAGTTAATCAAACATTTTCAATAAAATTAAAGAAATTTTAATTACATTTTTTATTTCTTAATAAATTTAAATAAATATTTTAATTAAAATTTAATTTTTATATTAATATTTGATCAAATAGTATCTCCAAAATAAAAAACACGCATTCTTAATAGGATTATAGAAACTTTTAATTAAATTCGAAATTCTTAAAAAACATAAAGAAATGTTATGTACAAATGTGTTTCGAAAATAAATTTTATATCATAAAAAAATAAAAGATACAAATCAAAATTTCTGCAAAATAAAATATTAAAAATGAAGGATTAGAGATTTACAAAATATATTTAATACATATCATTTCGCTAATTGAGAATGAAGGGAAAGTGGCTATATTTTTCACAAATAAAAAAAATTCAATGAATTTAAAATTTTCAAAGAGACCGATAAATTGATTGTAAATGAAAAATAATGAGGAAAACAAAGATAGGAATCAAAATTTCTACCAAACAAAATATTAAAAATGAAAGATTAGAAATTTACAATACATATAATACATTTTAATTGAGAATGAAAGGCAAATGCTATATATTCCACAAAATTAAAAAAAAAATCAATGAATTTAAAATTTACAAAGAAATCTGTAAATTGATTGTAAATGAAAAATAATGAAAAAAACAAAGATAGGAATAAAAAATAGTGAGAAAAACGAAGATACGAATCAAAATTTCTACAAAACAAAATATTAAAAATGAAAGATTAGAGATTTACAATATATAAAAAAATCAATGAATTAAAAATTTACAAAGAGATCTGTAAATTGATTGTAAATGAAAAATAATGAGGAAAACGAAGATAGGAATCAAAAATAATGAGGAAAACAAAGATAGGAATCAAAATTTCTACAAACCAAAATATTAAAAATGAAAAAAAGTCCAATAAATTTAAAATTTACAAAGAAATCTGTAAATTGATCGTAAATGAAAAATAATGAAGAAAACGAAGATAGGAATAAAAAATAATGAGAAAAAAGAAGATAGGAATCAAAATTTCTATAAAACAAAATATTAAAAATGAAAGATTAGAGATTTACAATATATAAAAAAAAAATCAATGAATTAAAAATTTACAAAGAGATCTGTAAATTGATCTTAAATGAAAAATAATGAGGAAAACAAAGATAGGAATCAAAATTTCTACAAACCAAAATATTAAGAATGAAAGATTAGAGATTTACTATATATAAAGAATTTTTAAAAAAATTTCGTAAAAATATAGAAATTCGGTTTCATATTGATCGTAAATCAAAAATAATGAGAAAAACGAAGATAGAAATAAAAAATAATGAGGAAAACGAAGATAGGAATCAAAAATAATGAGAAAAACAAAGATAGGAATCAAAATTTCTACAAACCAAAATATTAAAAATGAAAGATTAGATATTTACTATATATAAAGAATTTTTTTTTAATTTTCGGAAAAAATATAGAAATTCAATTTCATTTAAATTTTATTATTAAAAGTCCATATTTAGAAGATGGGAATAAAAAATGTATTGTTAAGATTAATGATTAAAATTAATAAATTTGAAATTAATTTGAAAAAAGAGATTTTGAAATAGAATGAATTGAGAAAAGAGAGTGTGAAATAAACCCTTCGTATATGTATAACTAATTTATATACAAATTTTGTTTCATTTAAATTTGAATATTCAAAAGTGTCCATACAAAAGATGAGATTAAAAAATGTACAGTGGTTAAGATTAATTATTAAGATTAATAAAAAAATTAATAAATGTGAAATTAATTTTAAAAAAAAAAGATTTTGAAATAGAGTGATTTGAGAAAAAATAGATTGAAATATACCGCACCTATGATAACTAGTGTAAGACCCGTGTTTTACGCGGGATTGAAATAAATTTATTATATATTTTAATTTTAATTTATTAATTAAAAAATAGTTTTTAGAACATGTATATATGAAAAATCATAAATTGAATAGAGAATTATAATTTTATTTATAAAATAAATTAATATGCAAAATTACAAATTGCGTAAAACTTTCTTATATACAACACTAGTGTAAGACCCGCGTTTACGCGGGGTTGATAAAAAGTTCTAATATATTTTATTTTTTTATTTAGTAGACGAATTGTATTACAAAAATCTTCAATCGTCGAACTTTTACACAAATTGTATCTTCAATCTTTGAACTCACAATCTTCAAACCACTTCGGGGTTGATAAAAAGTTCTAATATATTTTATTTTTTATTTAGTAGACGAATTGTATTACAAAAATCTTCAATCGTCGAACTTTTACACAAATTGTATCTTCAATCTTTGAACTCACAATCTTCAAACCACTTCAAAATTAGACGAATTGTATAAGAAGATGAATTGTATAAGAAGAGATGAGCGGTATGAGAAATTAGGGATTTTGAGAAGATGAGAGAGATGAGGGATATGAGAAATTAGGGATTTTGAGAAGATGAGATTAAAAGTAAATTGTAGAATGAGGGATTGAGATGAGGGATTTATATAGTAAATACGATTAAGAATGTAGGGTCAAGATTAAGTTTTAAAATGAATGGATGAGATTAAAAGTAAATTGTAGAATGAATGAGAATTTAGGGATTTTGAAATAGAGTGATTTAAGAAGAGAGAGATTGAGGTAGACCAATGAATGAGCGCCACGTGGCTGTAAAAAAATGTTTGCAAATATATATAATTAAGATTTGGCATACGTTTATATATTTTTCCTTTTGAATTTAGACAAATAATTTTGAACCCACTCTTGTTCTTGACTGTAGAGGCTATAACATACAATTGTCCGTTTGTGAACATAGATTTCGAAATATAGACACCTTCCATGGAAATAGATTGACCTTGACTTTTATTTATTGTCATTGCAAAAAACTATAAAATAGAAAATAGCCTCATTGCCTAATTCGAAACTTTACTCGAGTCGTGTCACCTGAAACACTCAATGTCATTTTCGTGATAAAAATTTACTATCAACATTCTTTCCAAAAATAATTTATCCTTCGATGATGTGATTTTCATGTCTTGTAACAATAAATTTAATTTCATTGCAAAAATCGAAAGTCATATCAATGTTTCTAAGTAGCATTACAGGGACACATATTTTGAGAACTAGTGAATGGATTGGTAGACAATATAATACTTAAGAGAACTAAGAAAGATTATTGAAAATATATGTCCCATACCACTTGTCTAAATTAATTGGATAAACTATGTCTAAATTTAAATATTTTCTTCTATCACCATGTATCATCGTCAACATTGTCTCGTTAATACTTTCAACTTTCTTTAGAGCTTTAATTCTTTATTAAAGATTTTATTATTTAGGTTTTCATTAAATTTTTTATTTTAATTATTTATATTTAGGATTAATTCTAAATAAATACACCGCCTTTAATTTCAGTATCAATTTAATCACGATCTTTACGATTATTGTAAAAAATCCTAACCTTTCATTGTGTTGCAATTAGATACACATTTTGTTTCTCCGGCCAACAATGGATGATGTGCTTGCCGGAGCTTGCCACGTCAGATTTTCCATAATTCTTTTTTTTAAATAAAAATAAAACTTTATAAAAATAAAAACAAAACTCCCGCTTGTTCTGCGTCTTCTCAAACTCAATAGAGTCGGCGTCTTTCTCACTTTTCAAACTCAATCGATGTTCTTCTCTTCTAACTCTAAAAATCAAAAATCATAAGAATAGAACCTAACACTAAAAATCCCAAAAAAAAAAAAAAGAAAAAAAATAATCAAACAGAGTTCTTATCTCAAACTCAATCAATTAAGTTCTTCTCTTATAACCCTAAAAATTAAAATCAATAAAACTAACCCTAAAAATCCCAAAAAAAGAAAAAAAAAATTGTCAAGAGCTTTGTCATTCCTTATATATTTTTTTATTTTTATAGATGGAAGACTATTTTTCTATATATTGTTTAAAAAGTTAGCAAATGGAGTAGAAGTTAGTGGGGGTGGGTCTATGATGATGACCAACACCTCTACTCAAAAAGAAAGAGATTACAAACGCCAAAAGAAAGAGATTACAAACGCAAGAAAAATGACAAAATAAGGCAGGAGGGTATTGAGAGGGGTGATAGTGGAAGTCATACTCAAGAGAGCCGTGCTAATGAAACATGAAATGATCTGTTATTTTTGTAACATGAAACTTGAATACTTACAATTGCAAATGTTTGTACATTAAACAGTCTATTTTTTTAGAATATTTTCTAGAATACTTCAAAAAAAAATATATATATATTTTCTAGAATATTTTTGTGGCAGTAATCATTAGTGTTAAACACATTAATTTCTATAATATTTTACTCTCTTCATAAAGCATATAAATTGATAAAATTATTTAATAATTGAAGAATTTCTGAAGAAATAAACCAATAATTAATTGAGGTCCACTATGGAGGTTAGAAGAGAAGAACTTGATTGAGTTTTTTTGAATGATTTTTAGTGAATTTTGAATTTTAGGGTTAGAAGAGAAGAACTTGATTGAGTTTGAAAAATGAAGAAGACGCAGAGAAGAACTTTATTGAGTTTGAGAAGGGAAGAAGAAAATTTGATTGAGTTTCAGAGAAGACGCAGAAGAAGCGAGAGTTTTATTTTTATTTCTATAAAGTGTAATCTGATGTGGAAAATAAAAAAAATAAAAAAGAATCTGTGTAATATGACGTGGCAAGCTCCTACAAGCCATATAATCAATGTTGATCGGAGAAAATAAATGTGTATCTAATTGAAACACGATGAAAGGTTGTGATTTTTTACAATAATCATAAAGTTCGTGATTAAATTGATACTGAGACTAAAGTTCGTGTATTTATTTAGAATTAACCCTTATATTTATTATAATTAAAGTAGTGATTTTAATATTTACAGTGTAACTTTTACACAAATATCCTTTTTAACAGTTCACGTTGAATAAAAAAAAAGTTGAATTTGTAAGCAAATGATTTTTAACCAATTTTCAAAATACAATTATAAGTAGTATGGTGCAAATTATGAACAAACCTAAAAAAAAAAAAAACAATATAGACACGGTCTTTATAGATTTTAAAAAAAAGGTGGGAAAATTTTAGTTTCAGTCCTATAAGTTTGATACATTTTAAAATAAATCTTTAAGTTTCAACTTTACAAAATACGTCCTTTACCTTTCAATTTAATCTTTTTTACATCAATTTTAATCTTTTATCTTTCTAATGAATTAAAGCTGTCTGAATATTCTCTTTTTTATTTATGCGGGTTAAATTATTTGGGTATCTTTCTAATGAATTAAAGCTGTCTGAATATTCTCTTTTTTATTTATGCGGGTTAAATTATTTGGGGATTCCGGTGGAATGTGCTGACTTATTTGCCACATCATCCTATCTTTAATTTTTTCTCATGTCTATTTAATTTTTTCTTTTGTTAATAATATGGCCACTGTCTACCTGGGAAATATATATAGTTTTGTTGTGATATATATTTTTTCATGTCTATTTAAATCAATTGACTAGAGGTATATTTTAAAAAGTTCTAAAATGTTTTCAATATTTTAAAAAGTTCTCAATAAAATTTGCATATAATTTTATTTTAAGAATGTGTATAAATAATACTATTCTGAGCCATATTTGAGTTTAATTACCATTTTTTTTGTATTAACAAGAGTGGAAAGCATTATGAAGAGAATATTGGTTGATGGAGGAAATAATTTCATGGATTTATCTCAACTAATATCACGAAGAAGATAAACTAAAAAATTGTGAACTTTGGTTTTTTGCCTTTTAAATATGGATGGTTTTTGTCTTTTATCGTATATTTTACTTGTTCAAGGTACTTTGGTTGTTTTGGTGCATAACTTTAGTTAGATGAACTTGGTGTTTTTTTTTTCAAAAATGGAAGTTGTATATATTCTCAATTTTTTTAGATTCAATGTTAGTTTTTGGAAAGATTGAAATACAACTTTATTATATTGTAAGCATCAATTGATATGAACAACTTCATATATTTTAAATTGTTATGGTTTAATTTAGTTGTTGTCAATTTTATTTTTAATTATCCTGTCAAAAAAAATAAAATTATTTTTAATTATAGAATTGTTTTATCAAGGGTGCATATTTCAATTTTGTTTTTAATTGAACTTGGGAGAATATTTCAATAATTTTGTTTTTAATTGAACTTGGAGTTTACAGGAAAATTTGATAGATATTCAATTAATTACGTAGATTTTTAAGTATATATAAATGAGAGATAATTGTGTGGCAGATGACATGGCATTTTTTAAATAAATGTGGTACCCAAGTCACAGCACATTCGGAAATCAGGCAGCTTTAATTCATTAGAAAGATAAAGGATTAAAATTGATGTTAAAAATGATTAAATTGAAAGGTAGAGGACGTATTTTGTAAAGTTGAAACTTAAAGAATTTATTTTGGAATGTATCAAACTTATAGGACTAAAACTAAAATTTTCCCAAAATAGATGCACCAACCTTTAAAATAAATTTTATAGATTTTTTTTTTTGAAGTCAAATTTTATAGATAATTTGTTTTTTTAACTTTATTTAAATTCTTCTAATTGATTGAAGTGCGCATAGTAAATATAATACAATAAATGTATAAACCAGTATAATAAAACAGAATTTATAGTTATTGTAATTAACCATTAACTACATGTATATATACATACTTATATTATATTTTAAGAAAAAAAATTGCATATATAAAAAAATAGTAAACCATGAGAGTTCGATTTTGAATTATACTTAGTGTATTATAAATTGTGAAATACAGCTTCAAATTATGTAGTAATAAAATATAATAATACTCAAATAATTAAATAGTAATGGATAATAAAATATAATAATACTTAAATAATTAAATAGTAATGGTTCAGTAGGTCGTGAACAAATAATTTTTTTTAATTAATATACGCTAATTAAACTGTATTTAATTAATCATATTTGGTTTAATATGATGATTTGCTTGACTTTTATTAAGCAAAGTATATAATTAATAATTAAGGTAATAGAATTGTGTAGATTTTACCTACCAATTTAGGCTTTAAAGCTAAAATTGAATTTTTAAATATTTAAATTAGGTACAAAATTCAAAAGACAGTATATTACACAATATAAAAGAGAAAAAAATGGTGTGCATCAAGGTAGATATAGAAATTAAAAAGAATAAATGATATGAGAGATGATTGAAAAACAACAAAAATAAAAACTAAAAATGTACTACAGTATGAGATTTGGGTTCGATATTTTTTTTTTTTTTGTTTTTTTTTATTAAAGAGATTTAGATTTAGATAAATTAAAAAAAATGGGGGAAATATCATCAACAAATAATTATAGACATACAGTGGGGGAAGGTTTAATATGAAAACAAAATATTAATTGCTTTCTAAAAAATACTACTCGTCGTTTAAAAAGATATGTAATGAAAAGTGATGTTTTGACTTTTGGGGTGGTTTTGTAAACTTTTATGAATAAAGTAAAATGAAAGATAGATTGAGTGTGAAAAAATAATGATATATGAATAAACATGTGTATATTTTAAGAGTGAGTTATAAATATATTTTATTTTATGAAGTGTGCAAATTGGTATAAAACATGCAAGTGCACAAATTTATGTGGAATGAAAGGAGTATTAATTGAATTCGTAATTAACAAAATTTTAAGGAATGAAGTGACAAAATTTTAGCAAATCATATACTCTCCATTTCAACCGTTTCGCATAAATCTTGGTATCTTTTTTAACATTAAATTTTATTTCAAATTATTTACCATTTTCTCACCCTCCATCCTTTCCCGTTAATTAGCCTGCCTTCAATTAAGGAATTTTTTTTAGTCTACCAGAAAAGATAACATAAATATATTATAGTTAATAAAGTCAATTAATAATGTTTAACTTTCATTATACCGAATATATATTATTTTTATTAGTATGTAATCTCTACATTTTTTTTTTATTTAAATTAGAAATATATTTTAAGTATCCTTTTATCTATCTCTTTTTCATGTTAATATATAGATGTAAATTGACATTTCATTTTATTTTTCATATTTTTTGTTCTATGATTTATAGTGAATTTCTTAAATTAAAGTGAAATTTGTCTATGTAAACGCGATTTAATATTAGAAATTATAATATTAAAGTTATACATAATTAATTAACAGTGAGATTTTAATATATACAAATATCCCCGAAAATCAATAAAATTGTATATCGAAATCGGCTCCGATAATATTACAAACACTAAAAAAAAAATTTAAAAATAATAAATTACAATCTAAATTAAATGATTGATGTTGATATTCTCCATTCAATATATGCTATCATTACACATACATGATTAATCATTAAAAAGCATGAAGGTAAAAACTATGCCCAACCAGAAATATTCGATCTTCGTAAAGCCTCCGATTGCAATGTTAAGATCTGTAGTAGACAGAAATATTCCACTTTCGTAAATCCTCCGATTGCAATCTATTAAGATCTGATTTGTGGCTTGTCCTCCACCATTGAAATTGATGGAACCTTCTTTGAGAAACATCATAAGGAAAAAAATTGGCTATTTAAACTGATGGAGCCCTCTCGAAGAAACACATGATAAGGGTCAACTCTCAATTGACATTATTCTTAACACTTTTAACAAAGTTTGTGTTATTCACTACATACATAAGCTTGAGGAATGTTTAAGGAGAATGAGTGAATTGTATAAAATGAAAGACATGAGCTCATATTATATAGGAAATGAAAGACATAAGCTCATATTATATAGGAAATTGAATTAAGATTTAATTGTTAAGATTAAACCAAATGAATAGTTAAGATTAAAAGAAAATGATGAAATGAATGAGGACGAAGGAATTTTAAAATGAGAGAATTTGGAGGAGAGATGTTGATGTACGTAGAAGGGGTGAGAATGTGACATGTGTCACAACAAAAGTTTGTAAATATATATATATATATATATATATATATTAAGATTTTAATAGGATATATGTTAATTTATTAGAGTTTGTGAACTAATACTTATATACACCTAATTGTATCGTGCAATTGATGTAATCTTATTCGTCTTAATACGTGGTCGCTAGTAGCTATAAACATAGATATTAATTCTTTCTTTCATGATATCAGAGTTTTCAAGTAAACGATTCAATTTCGATTTCTACTAGAAGCAACTCAACTCATTTAAATTATTCACTCGATGGACCTCCTTCCTAAATGGTAAGAGGTGATGATTCGGTCCACGAATGAGGAGGAATATTAGTAATTAATACAAATGACTTAATTCCTCACCTCTCCACTATTAGATAAGACGAAATTTTTTCAATAGATGTAATATATATTGTAAAATAAATGTGCAAAACGGAAAACATTTACACTGTGCAAATTATTCATTTTCAACACTTATCTGCTCCATTTGATCTCTGGACCCAATTACGGGTTAAGAAAACCTTACTTGTTTCATGTATCCACCATTGCGTTCCTTTTTTCTTCTCTACGCACTTTTACACAGATTTCGATTCTACAACTCACCATCTTTAATATGACGTGGCAACGGGAGGATACATAGCCTTTTAAACCTCATATCCACGTTCACACCTCTACTTTTAGCACCTATTAATTGAAATCATAAATAGTCAGCACATTAAGTGAGTAGTGAGTTGATAGGATCAGATAAGATGACTTAGGCCGAAATCAGATGAGTTTAATGGTTTCAATCAGCTGAGGAGGTGATGCTTAGATTTCAGCACAGTTGGTCAGATCAGCACAGTACTGGGTCAGCACAGTACTTCAGCAGAGTGTACCAAGATCAGTACTTCAGCAGAGTGTACCAAGATCAGTACTTCAGCAGAGTGTACCAAGATCAGTACTTTAGCACAGTACTATCAGCACAGTACTATCAGATCAGTACATCAGCACAGTAAAAGTTCAGCACAATATGAAGTCTATTAGCAGAGTTAGCTTTTGATCATCAGAACAGAAGATTTGAGTATCAGATCACTAAGTAGTGTTCTGATCTTTATGGACAAGTTTTCTGATATGAAAGTTAGTTAGTTTAACTAATTGTATTACAGTTACAACAACTTAAGAGCATAACTACCATTTCAGTTGGGCAATAACAGAGCACATGGGTTGTTACAAGCGGTTGCAAACGGTTGATAACTACTCAAAACAGTTCCTAACAGCAGCAACTACCTTTGGTCTTTATATACTCTTGTTTGTGTACATTGTAAAGGTCGGATAGAGAGATTTAGTACGTTATTGTATTCTTTGAGTTGTGTGAGTTCACGAGTGAAGTGGGGAAATATCCTATTCCGAGTGAATGAGTGTGTAAACATTCTTTATCAATCAAAGAAGTACTAGTCTGGTCCAGTTGATGTAGATCACTTTGATCGAACCACTTAAATTCTTGTGTGTTGTTTGTCTCGTTGCTTACTTTTCTGAATTACTATCCTATAGCAGTTATTTCTTCTATATTCAAGTGTTATAATTAGTTGGAGACGTCTAACTGACCGAATTAACTTGACAATTGGCGCCGTCTGTGGGAAACCGAAGTAGCTGCAGATCTAAAGATGGGAAATTCTACCAAGTACAACATAGAGAAGTTTCAGGCACTGGAGATTTTGGGTTGTGGAAGGTCAAGATGCAGGCCCTCCTTGAACAACAAGGATTATTCGAGGCTCTCGAAGAATCCGAAGAGATTGCAGAAGAATCTGCAACAGCTGCGGCTGAAAGGAGCAAGTTGCTCAGGAAAGCTCGAAGCACGATCCTACTCTGCCTTGGAGAAAAGGTCTTGAGGGAGGTTGCTAAAGAGAAGTCAGCGAAGGAGGTTTGGGATAAGCTTGAGAAGTTATATATGGTGAAAACTCTTGCTAACCGACTCTATTCGAAACAGAAGCTGTATTCCTTTAGAATGGGAGATGAAAAACCCATTACGGAGCAGCTAGATGAGTTCAACAAGATACTTGATGATCTGGAGAATTTGGATGTCAAGCTTGAAGAAGAGGATAAGGCTCTGATCTCGTTGAGTGCTCTGCCTAAGTCCTTTGAAATCCTAAAGGACACCATCTTGTATGGTAGAAAGGAAGCAATCACATTGGAGGATGTGATCTTGGCTATCAAGTCCAAGCTGTTGCATAATAAGACATCTCAAGGAGATAAAAGTAGCAGTGGGGAAGGATTGGCAATCAAGGGAGGACAGAAGAAATCTGCCTCCAAGAAGGGGTCTAGTCAACCCAAGGGAGCTGATAAGGGTAAATCAGCAGTGTCAAATCAAGGGGAAGTAGTGTGCCACCACTGCAACAAACCTGGACACTATAAGAGTACTTGTTTCAAGTACAAATAGCTTATGAGAAAATCTGGTCCTAAGAACCCTGTTGATAAGAATCAAGCAAATCAAACCCAAGATGATAAGGAGCAGAAAGGCTATGAGTCAGCTCAGTCCCTATCCATCACTTCCACTAAAGAGCAGCAAGATTGAATTTTAGATTCAGGGTGTTCTTTCCACATGACTCCAAGAAGAGAGTGGTTTCATGATTTTAAGCATCAGAATGGAGGTTCTGTGTTGTTAGGGGATGATCACACTTGCAAAGTCAGAGGTGAAGGTACAATACACTTGAAGATGTATGATGGAGTAGTAAGGATTCTCAAGAGGGTCAGGTATGTTCCTGAACTCAAGAGAAATTTGATATCTCTTGGTATGCTGGATTCATTGGGCTATAAATTCTAGTCTGAAGATGGAGAGCTCAGAGTTTCAAATGGGAAGCTTACTGTTCTTAAAGGTGAGAGAAGAAATGATCTCTACTTTCTTAAGGGGGGAACAGTTATTGGCAGATCAGATGTGGCAAGAGTGCAAGACAACTCAATGTTCTGGCACAGAAGACTAGGTCATGTAGGAGAGAAGGGCCTACTTGAGCTAAGTAAGCAAGGATTGCTATGTGGTGACAAGATCACAAAGCTTGATTTGTGTGAGCACTGCATTCTTGGGAAATCCAAGAGATTGAAGTTTGGGAAGAGTTCACACTCTACCAAAGGAATTTTGGACTATGTCCATTCAAATTTATGGGGGCCAGCTAGGAATCAGACCAGAAGTGGTGGGAGATACTTCATGTCTATCATAGATGACTACTCAAGAAAGGTATGGATCACTATCCTGAAATCCAAGTCAGAAGCATTTGAAAAATTTAAGGAATGACTCACTGAGGTGGAGAACATTACTGGAAAGAATCTCAAGCATTTGAGAACTGATAATGGGCTGGAGTTCATATCAGAAGAGTTCAATGTTTTCTGCAAGAAGAAGGGTATAGTGAGGCATAGAACAGTACCAGGTACACCTCAACAGAATGGAGTAGCTAAGAGAATGAACCAGACTTTGCTTGAGAGAGTTAGGTGCATGTTGAGCAGCTCTGGATTGCCTAAAGTATTTTGGGGAGAAGCAGTGTCAACAACAGCCTATTTGATAAACATAAGCCCTTCCTCAGGTGTGCAATTTAAAACCCGAGAAGAGTTATGGTCTGGCCATGTAGCTGAGTACAGTAATTTGAAGGTGTATGGTTGTTCAGCATATACCCATGTCAAGCAAGATAAGTTTGAGCCTCGAGCCTTGAAATGTGTGTTCATAGGGTATCCTTCAGGTGTGAAAGGATACAAATTGTAGTGCCTAGAAGTTGGAATGCAGAAGTGCATTATCAGCAGAGATGTAACTTTTGATGAGAATAGAATGCCATTGAAAGAGGAGGCAAGCTCCAGTACAGCACACAACAAACCAGATGAGACACAGGTGGAGGTGGAGCATGAGGACATCAGAACACTAACTGAAGAGCAGATTGATCCAGATGAGGAGGAAACTACTCGTAGTGATACTGATCTTCATGACTATCAGCTGACTAGGGACAGATCAAGAAGAGAAGTCCACCCACCTCAGAGGTATGGTCAGGCTGACATAGTATCATTTGCATTATGTGCAGCTCTTGAGGTGGAGTCTTTGGAGCCTAAAACTTACACAGAAGCCATAAAATGCTATGACAAAGAGAAGTGGTTAGTTGCTATGGAGGAAGAACTGTTATCTCTGAACAAGAACCAGACTTGGGAGATTGTTGAGAGACCTAAGAACAAGAAACTTGTTGGGTGTAAGTGGATCTACAAGAAGAAGGTGGAGGCTCAGAGAGGTGGCAAGATTAGGTACAAGGCAAGGCTTGTAGCTAAAGGATTTACACAAAAAGAAGGTATTGACTTTAATGAAATCTTCTCACCTGTTGTAAAGCATTGTGGCATCAGAATCTTGTTTGCTATTGTTGCTCAATATGAATTGGAGCTGCATCAGATGGATGTGACCACAACATTTCTTCATGGGACTTTAGATGAGAAGATCTACATGAAAATACCAGAAGGGTTGGACATAGAAGATGGAGAAGACAAAGTGTGCTTACTCAGAAAATCACTCTATGGCCTCAAACAAAGCCCTAGACAATGGTACTTAAGGTTTGATGAGTACATTTGCTCAGCTGGTTTTGCAAGAAGCTTGTATGACAGCTGTGTTTACTTCAGGAGGGTTGGGAGTTCAGTTACCTATCTTCTGCTATATGTAGATGATATGTTAATAGCTGGGGAGTCTATTAACAGTATCAATCAAGTTAAGGAGATTCTCAAAAGGGAGTTTGAGATGAAAGATCTTGGTGAAGCTAAAGTGATTCTTGGGATGGAGATCAGTAGAGTTGAGGGAGCAATTCAGCTTAGTCAGCCTACCTATCTGAGGAAGGTGTTAGAGAGAATCAGGATGAATCAAGCTAAGTCAGTTTCTACACCAATTGGTCAGCATCAGAAGCTATCCAATCAGATGTGTCCCAAGAACAGCCAAGAAATGGCTCAGATGAGTAAGGTTCCTTATGCCAGTGCAGTAGGGAGTTTAATGTATGCTATGGTATGTTGTAGACCAGATTTAACTCATACAATGAGTGTAATCAGCAGATGCATGAGTGATCCAGGCTTAAGTCATTGGGAGACAGTTAAGTGGGTCATGAGATATGTTCTAGGATCAGCTGAGAAAGGTTTGAAATTTCAGAAGATATCAGATGAGGGAGAAGCACTTGTGGGATATGTTGATGTCGACTATGCAGCCAATGTAGACACAAGAAAGTCCTTGACAGGGTATGTATTCACCTTATTTGGTACAGCTATATCATGGAGGTCAATACATCAGTCCGTAGTTGCATTATCTACTACAGAATCAGAATATGTAGTCTTGACTGAGGCAGTTAAGGAGAGCATGTGGCTTAGGGGGATCTTGAAGGAGTTTGGTATATCACAAAGAAGTGTGGCTGTCTTGTGTGATAACCAAAGTGCAATACATCTTGCAAAGCATCAGGGGTATCATGAGAGAACTAAACATATAGATGTAAAGCTGTACTTTGTAAGAGATATTGTAGAGAAGGGGGTGGTCCAGGTAGTGAAGATTGCTACAGAGGAGAAACCTGTTGATGCGTTCACTAAGGCATTGCCAAAAGAGAAGTTTGGCTTGTGTCTTAGACTTATTGGACTGCATTAATTCCTCTGAGGAGAAGACTATTGTTCTTATGGCAGAAGATCAGTAGTGAAGGCTATTCTTTGAAGAGAATAGTGTTGGTGTTTTGTTTTTTGATGGAGATTAGTTCGATTATGAGCTAAAGGTGGAGAATTGTGAGTGTTATCTCATAATCTCAGAATCAGCACACTAAGTGAGTAGTGAACTGATAGGATCAGATAAGATGACTTAGGCCGAAATCAGATGAGTTGAATGGTTTCAATCAGCTGAGGAGGTGATGCTTAGATTTCAGCACAGTTGGTCAGATCAGCACAGTACTAGATCAGCACAGTACTGGGTCAGCACAGTACTTCAGCAAAGTGTACCAAGATCAGTACTTCAGCAGAGTGTACCAAGATCAGTACTTCAGCACAGTAAAAGTTCAGCACAGTATGAAGTCTATCAGCAGAGTTAGCTTTTGATCATCAGAACAGAAGAGTTGAGTATCAGATCACTAAGTAGTGTTCTGATCTTTATGGACAAGTCTTCTGATATGAAAGTTAGTTAGTTTAACTAACTGTATTACAGTTACAACAACTTGAGGGCATAACTACTTTTTCAGTTGGGCAATAACAGAGCACATGGGTTGTTACAAGCGGTTGCAAACGGTTGATAACTACTCAAAACAGTTCCTAACAGTAGCAACTACCTTTGGTCTTTATATACTCTTGTTTGTGTACATTGTAAAGGTTGGATAGAGAGATTTAATACGTTATTGTATTCTTTGAGTTGTGTGAGTTCACGAGTGAAGTGAGGAAATATCCTATTCCGAGTGAATGAGTGTGTAAACATTCTTTATCAATCAAAGAAGTACTAGTCTGGTCCAGTGGATGTAGATCACTTTGATCGAACCACTTAAATTCTTGTGTGTTGTTTGTCTTGTTGCTTACTTTTCTGAATTACTATACTAGAGCAGTTATTTCTTCTATATTCAAGTGTTCTAATTAGTTGGAGACTTCTAACTGACCGGAATTAACTTGACACTTCCAAATTTAATTTAGTGTAGAATAATCGATCACATTTCTCTCTATCTACAAATAAAAAACCAATATTTATGATAGGGTTGGGTATATAAACTCCAGCTTTGTTTATTTAATACACTCCCCCTTCCATTTATTAATTCAATATATATATATATAATACCATATTTGTCCCTGTAGTAAAATGGTATAGATACATACACACCCCCTATAACCCTAATTTCATCTTCTTCCCCGACTTCTTTCTCTGCCGCCTCTCTTCCTCTTCCCATTTTTTTTTCGTTTTCTACACTCCCCATCTCCGTCCCTCCCTCCCTCTCGTCGTCGCTCTCCCACTCCACCCCCCTTGCCTCCACCGCCGTCGATCTTCTTCCTCATTTTTTTAATTCTTCTCCTTCGCTCCGCTCGACGCCGCCCTCCATCTCGCCGTTTTTGGGCGATCAATAATGGTCGAAAAATTCAATTTTTTTAAAAAAAATTCTTTCTAAATTTGGTCGACAAACTGGTGTCGACTGGAGTATTTTTGGTCGACAAATCAGTGTCGACCGGAGTGTTTTTTAAAAGGTGGTGGTGGTAGTGACGACGGCTGTCTGATTCTAGGGTTAGGGTTAGGGTTCTGTTTTAAATTGGAGTGGGAGTGGATGTATCTAATTAACATGATTTAGTAAAAGGGTAAAATTGGTATTTCATATATATATTGAATTAATAAAAATGAAGAGGGAGTGTATTAAACAAAGCTGGAGGGGTATATACCCCAACCCTTTATGATATCGATAATGGTGGACTTGTTTTCTTAAACTCATCGATTCGAAAGCTAGCTTTCGATATGAATGTTAAAATATATAATAAAATAAATAAATATATTAAAAGTAATGTGATTGAAAAAAAAAATACAATAAAATATTAAAGGGAGTTGTTTGGCAAAAGAAAAATGATAGTTTTCTAGTTTAGTAGTTTTCATTGGGACGGAAGGAGTACAATGAATTATACTTTCTCCGTTCCATGATTACTTGTACCGCTTAACTAACACAGTTTAAAATAAAAATAATATTTTTAGTAATGTAAAATAAAGGAGAGGTATTTTGGGTGATTTAGTGTGGTGTAAAGTAAAATGTGAAAAAAAAATAGTGATAATTTTAAAAATAAAATGGTATTGTGAGAATACTAATTTTATGAGTTATATCCATATGAGCATGGTTGCTCATAATGATCAGGGAGGCTTTATTTTTGGTCGAACAAAAGTAATTCGCGGGTGTGTAGAAGTTGATGTGGGAGAAGCTATAGGATTTTATGAGGCTCTCTCATGGCTAAAAGAACGAGGTCTAGATGACTATGTTATTGAAGGGGACGCAAAAGTTGTGGTCGATGTTATCAACTCGGACACTACGGTATCAACGGTGTTTGGAGATTATGTTCGCGAATGTAAGATCTTATTAGCTAGTTTCAATAATGTTTCTATTGCTTTTGTCAAACGGAGTGCCAATGAAATGGCTCACCAATTTGCTAGGGCTTCTCGTCAGTTTGAGAGCCTGTTTGTTTGGGTAGATCCGCCAAACTTTGTGGTTGGACTTCCTTTTATCGAATGTCAATGCAATAATGGAAGCTAAGCCTTCCTTCCCTCGAAAAAAAAAATGAGTTATATCCATATTAGAAGTGTGTAAGTAATTTTTGAACGTTCTAATGTGTACTTGACTAGGTAGAAGAGATTATGCATTTAAGTTGTTTACCCTATTAAATTGAGATTGTATTAATTCTCATAGATGCGTTTGAGCAGTAGTAGTATTAATTTACTTCACACCGGTTCAATATATAATGACTGGTATAAAAAACCTGAATATAATAATGATTTAAGACAAATTCAATTTAAGACACTCAATATTATCTAACAAAATGTGTTAGATGCTCTATGGAGTATATTCTAAGACTATAATAACGATTCTTTTTATATTCTTGATGGAGTTGTTAATCTGAACGAGGCAGTGGAAAAAGCCCAGAAGAGAAACAATATAGAAAGACTTTTTCAAAATCGTTTTTGCAAAAATTTATGGTTTAGGGGATTGGAGCTTTTTGGACATAGAAAAACTTACATAACCATATAAATTGAACCAAATTATTTTATATAAATGAAAGAAATACTTATTTAATTAATAAATTATACGGAACAATACGTCAATAAAAAGAAATCTTACTTGAAAATTGAAATATGCTACTTTATTAATTTTCAATCTTAATTTTTCAATTAATTAGAGCTTTGCCGACTTCCTATCTCACTAAAAAAATAATTATCTTCCGTGATTGATTCAATTGTGTGACATGCAACCAAATAATTAGTTTTTTTTTTAGATTTGTATGGTTTGTAATTTGAAACTTTATAATATTTGTTAGTTTCGATTGTCAACTCTTGAACTTGTAATTTGAATGTGACTTTTGGTGTAAAAAGTCCTTGAAAAATGTTTAATTGTTGAAAAATAATATTTTATGTAAGAATTTCGGTTTGAACCGATTCGAACCAACCGAACTTTTAATCGATTCGGTTCTAACAAAATGTAGTTCGATTTCTGTTTTAATTTTTAAAATTTCAATTATTTTGGTTTGATTGAAAAAAGTTCAAAATTGAATCGAATCGACCGAATGTTCACCCCTACGCACCGGTGAGGAGCAAGATGGTGTCTTTCAAGGTTGCGACAATGGTGTGGCAAAAATTTTGGACAAAATAAAGGGAGGCTTTGGAGCGGGTTCTTTATATTTTGGACAAATTATGTAACCTTGATTTTTAATTATATATTGTTTGACTAAAAAGTCTGAGATTTTTTTATATTTTATCAAATGGGTCTTAATATTATTACGCAATAATTGAATTAGGAAATATTTTTTAGCAAATAATTATAGGGTGTATATATATAAAAATTAGTTTAGACTCGTGCATCACATAAATTTTCCAATATTATTATTGTAAACATAAAATTTGTATTTAAAGATAATAAACGCGAAAATGGATTATTTGATAATCTTCTTAAATCAAGCTATAATGTTTTGGTACAATCTCTAATTTGTTCATCGATTCTTCTTTTCGGATTGACTTTGGTGGACTTTAACACAATTGTCTGGATTTCTCGAAGGGAGTATGTTGTAGGAGTTTGTTTGATGGGATGTCAATATGAGGGGTTGAGCACCTTGATCTTAAACCAAACGTCGTTGTTGATGAAGGGCTTCAATCGAGGATTAGAGAACTTTTGTGGAGAAACATTATTTTGATTGGTTTAACACATTGATCCCTGATCAAACGATGTTAAAGAAGAACTCTAAGAGCTTTTGTGGAGAATTAGATGACTTGTGCGGGGAAATGTCAATTTGAGGTGAAACACCTCAATCTCGAATCAAATTTCGTTGTAGATTTAAAAAAAAAAAATGGATGGCTTCCACGGAGACTCAACAGAATTTTGCGAAGAAATCCTTTTCTAAGGAGTTGAATATATTGATCTTGAATCAAATAAAGTTGATTACAAATAACTTGGAAAGCTTTTGCAACGAGATTTGGAGGAGTTTCGTGGTGAAATGTGTTGGAATTAATGGGATTAATTGGGTTTTGACACCCTTGTCTAATTAATTAATTAGATGGACTAAAACGTTAATTATAAAATAATTGAACGTGACATAGTCGATCTACTCGCGGAGTAGATGAACGTGGTATATTTAATATCTCAAAATCGAGTTAAGGTGAGTGAGAAATTAATTGTTGAACTTGGTCTTCAAGATTTAGTCTTCAAGACTTATCCACGTAAGAGATATTTTCGTGATATTCCCACGATTTTCTCAATATTCCCAGGATTTTCTCAACAACCTCCTAGGGTTTCTTGTGCCTATAAATACAGACTCTTCCCTCATTCCAAACTTACGCTGAAATTCACCCCTCTGCCCTTCTACTCTCCTCTCGTCCCTACGCAGTGTGTGTTGAGCTCCCGAAAGCCTTACACTGTTCTTTCTTGTGCCGGATTTATATCCGAGAGTGTTCAGTTCGTACTAAGTACGTTCGCCGATACTTCTTATACAGTGGTGCTACTGTGTAAGAAGTGAAAGTCGTTTTACCTTTGGGAACGGAACGCTGTAACAGTCGAGCACTATCCTGGGCGTATTCTGTTCTGCGGGAAAAGGGATTCCCTTGACTCGACTTATTTGTGGTATTTATTTGTTATTCTGAAATTTTCGATATTGCAGTTTACACGGTGTAAGCAGTTTCCAACAATCGCAAAACAGAATATATATTAATTAATTAATTTAATTTTTTGGATAATTAATTAAGTTTTGGATTACTACTGCCAATATCGATATAATTATTAACTTAATTTCTGAAACACAAAAATCGTGGGGCTGCCCCGAAAGGTGATTATACAAAAGTTGTACTCTCTTGCATATAATATTAATTAATCAATTTTATTATCTCTTGGACTTAAGAATCCACTGCAAATTGAAATCGAGAGGAAAACCATGGAACCGCCTTCTGCAAATTTTATTTCAAGAGTACTAGCTGTCGTGCCTTTCTACCGATTCAAAACCTTCGAGTCCGGCGAGTTGAAATCGTGGTTCTTCTGGAGAGCCGGAATTGCTGAGTTCATGGCCACGGTTTTGTTTCTTTACATCACGGTTTTGATTGAGATGGGTGTAAACAGGGCACCTAACAAGTGTGCTAGTGTTGGAATTCAGGGAATTGCTTGGGCGTCTAGTGGAATGATATTTGCCCTTGTTTATTGCACTGCTGAAATTTCTGTTTCAATGGTGCACATTCATGGCACCGAATCTGCCAATTTTATCTCTTCTAATTTAACGGTGGTATGCTACTCGGATCGGAAAAGATCGAGTACGGCGATGCTAATGTGAAGTACGTTGGTACAACGGTTAGCGGATGAGATTCGTGATTTTGTGAATCATGGATTTGTGAGATTTGGTGACTTGAGAAAAGTCTCTCGCCCCTGGTAATATCTATATTTGATCTAATTAAATTGGAATTAATTTTATCAATTAATCAAGAGGATTAAATTGTTGATTAATTACGTCAAGGTCCAATACTGAGAAGTTATCACAACTACAATTGAATTTTGGGCTGTAAGCCATCAATTCATGATTGATTCAAATTGACTGGATCTTAAGCTGTCAACAAAAATTAATGGATTAATTTTTGGGCTCAAAGAAGGAGTATCAAATTATATTTGATATGAGATCAAATATTTGTGCTTGAGAGCATAAATTTGTTTTGAATTTAGTTCAAAAGATTTTGACTAGTGTAATTTGATCGAAAATTACGATTGAGTCACGAGTGACAAAAGTCACATTTGAAATTGAATTTAACTTTGGTATGTTGACCAAACATTAAATTAATTTTGAAGTTGGAAATAATTCCAATAAAAGAAAAATCAACGCTAGATTTTTTTTAATGTATCGAGGTTGTGTCCAAATTTGGTGAATAAGAGAAATTCACAAATAAAGTGGCAAGCAACTCGAATGTGGGGATATACATCTCCTCACATGGATACATTCGAATGTGAGGGAGAGAGGTCTCCGTCGACATGTTTGAATGAAAGGGGGTAGCAAAGGTGTGACCTTAAAGCTAAATATGGAAAACCCTAAAAAGGGTTGAATTTAGTGGAATGTTTTCCACAAATTGTGTGGATTTGTTCATTTTGAAAATTCACATTCGAGTGAAAGCTCCACACGAGGAGTGAAAAAGTATTTTATTACTTTTATTGATGCTTCTACAAAATTATGTTGCGTCTATTCTTTGAGAAGTAAAGACGAAGCTATAGAAGCTTTTAAACGTTACAAAAATGAAGTAGAGAATCAATTGGACACTCGAATTAAATCAATTCGTAGTGATAGAGGTGGAGAGTACATAGCTCCGTTTGAACAACTAAGTATAGAATCAGGGATTGTACATCAAACTACAGCCCCTTACTCACCTCAGTCCAATGGTGTTGCGGAAAGGAAAAACTGAACACTAAAGGAGATGATGAACGCAATGTTAATCAGCTCAGGTCTACCTCAGAACTTTTGGGGGGAAGCCATTCTGTCGGCTAACCTCATTCTGAATAAGATTCCTCATAAAACTAAGGATCAAACTCCTTATGAAATATGGAGGAAACGAAAACCTTCATACAAATACCTCAAAGTGTGGGGGTGTTTGGCTAAGGTTGAAGTACCGCTTCCTAAACAAGTTAAAATCGGCCCTAAAACAATCGATTGTATCTTTATAGGATATGCTTCAAACAGTAATGCCTATCGATTTCTGGTTCACAAATCTGAAGTGCCGGATATGACAGAAGGCACTACAATTGAGTCAAGGAACGCAGTGTTCTTTGAAAACATTTTCCCTCTTAAGGAAAAAAGAGGAAGTGAGTTCGAATAAGAGAACTCTTGAAGCAACAGACGACACTGTTAGTTCTTCCACTCAAGAGAGTGAAGAACCGAGATGCAGTAAGAGAGCTAGAATTGATAAAGATTTTGGTTCAGACTTCATTACTTATGTTTTGGAGGAAGATGAACCTAAAACTATCAAAGAAGCTATGGCAAGACCAGATGCACAACTCTTGAAGGAGGCCATAAAAAGTGAATACGAGTCTATTCTGCTAAATCACACATGGGAGTTGGTCGACCTCCCGAAAGGTTGTAAGCCCTTAGGATGCAAGTGGATCCTTAGAAGAAAGTACAAAGCAGATGGATCTGTTGACAAGTACAAAGCTCGTCTAGTTGCAAAAGGTTTTAAACAAAAAGAAGGGTATGATTTCTTCGATACATACTCGCCAGTGACAAGAATCACCTCCATTCGGGTGTTAGTCGCTATTGCTGCTTTGCACAATCTCGAAATACACCAAATGGACGTTAAGACGACGTTTCTTAATGGTGAGATGGATGCTGAAATATACATGGATAAACCTGAAGGATATGTTGCTCCTGGAAACGAGAAAAAGGTGTGCAAACTCGTTCGATCATTGTATGGACTTAAGCAAGCTCCAAAACAGTGGCATTTGAAATTTGACAGTACAATGCTGTCAAATGGGTTTCGAATTAACGAATGTGATAAGTGTGTATACGTGAAGGACACACCAAATGGATATGTTATTGTGTGCTTATATGTCGATGACATGTTAATCATGAGTAACAATCACGATATCATAGTTAATACGAAAAATATGTTAAGTAGAAACTTCGACATGAAAGACATGGGATTAGCAGATGTGATTCTTGGAATCAAGATAGAGAAAACGTCGAATGGAATTTCCTTGACACAATCTCACTATGTGGAGAAGGTACTAAAGCAATTTAAAGCCTTTGACGATCCACCTGCTAAGACACATTTGGAACTCAATGTTCACTTGAAAAAGAATAGAGGAGAACCAGTGGCTCAACTGGAATACGCAAGGATCATTGGAAGTGTGATGTACATCACGAACTGTACACGCCCTGATCTTGCATGTTCGGTAAACAAGTTGAGTCAATACACGAACAATCCAAGTCATGAGCACTGGAAAGCGTTGAAAAGGGTATTAAGATACTTAAAGTACACCCTTGATTATGGGCTTCACTACACAAGACATCCAACTATAGTCGAAGGATACAGTGATGCAAATTGGATATCAGACACAAAAGACTTGTTGTCCACTAGTGGATATGTATTCACTATTGGAGGAGCAGCAGTGTCGTGGAGGTCCAAGAAACAAACATGTATTGCTCGTTCCACAATGGAATCAGAATTTATAGCGTTAGACCTAGCCGCTGCAGAGGCTGAATGGTTGCGTAATTTTCTGGAAGACATTCCATGTTGGAAAAGGTCGGTACCATCGGTGACGGTACACTGTGACAGTCAAGCTGCCATTGGGAGAGCTACGAATGTCATGTACAACGGAAAGTCGAGACACATACGTCGTCGACACAACTCCGTTAGAGAATTGATCTCCACTGGAGTAATGTCCATTGATTATGTCAATACTAAGGACAATATAGCGGATCCGCTCACGAAGAGCATAGATCGAGATCAATTGAACAAGCTGGTAGAAGGAATGGGTCTAAAACCCACAAGAAAAACTAAAGCAGTGGTAACCCAACCTTGATGACTGGAGATCTCAAGAACTTGGTTCAATGGGAAAACGAAGCTGTGGAAGTTAGTGATAAAACACTTGAAAAATTCGACTATTCCGGACAGCACTATCTCAAGTGTTAACGACTCGTAAGATGTGGTAAAGGCTGAGTCTTCGACTCTTAATGATTCCTAGAGTATAACGGGATACTCGAAAGGAAGTCACCTATATAAATGAGAAGTGGGGGCCGCTTTGACCAAACATTTATGAACACAAAGGACGTCCATGGCCAAAACGGACAAAAACGTGAGAACGTTACGAAGACGAGATTGATGTGTGCTGACACTGTTGTCTAGGTATACACTATGGAGGAGTAGTTCAAGGCATCGCGTCCACTAAGCCGCCGGTATATCCGATAGTGTTTGGCTACGGAAAGTTCAAGGCCACAAACCACTTATCCGGATGCACGGAGATTTCAATCGAACTGAACACTAAGTCTGATGTTGTATAGATACGATTTTCACTCATGTGGGGGATTGTTGGAATTAATGAGATTAATTGGGTTTTGACACCCTTGTCTAATTAATTAATTAGATGGACTAAAACGTTAATTATAAAATAATTGAACGTGAAATAGTCGATATACTCGCGGAGTAGATGAACGTGGTATATTTAATATCTCAAAACCGAATTAAGGTGAGTGAGAAATTAATTGTTGAATTTGGTCTTCAAGATTTAGTCTTCAAGACTTATCCACGTAAGAGATATTTTCGTGATATTCCCACGATTTTCTCAATATTCCCACGATTTTCTCAACAACCTCCTAGGGTTTCTTGTGCCTATAAATACAGACTCTTCCCTCATTCCAAACTTACGCTGAAATTCGCCTCTCTGCCCTTCTACTCTCCTCTCGTCCCTACGCAGTGTGTGTTGAGCTCCCGAAAGCCTTACACTGTTCTTTCTTGTGCCGGATTTATATCCGAGAGTGTTCAGTTCGTACTAAGTACGTTCGCCGATACTTCTTATACAATGGTGCTACTGTGTAAGAAGTGAAAGTCGTTTTACCTTTGAGAACGGAACGCCGTAACAGTCGAGCACTATCCTGGGCGTATTCTGTTCAGCGGGAAAAGGAATTCCCTTGACTCGACTTATTTGTGGTATTTATTTGTTATTCTGAAATTTTCGATATTGCAGTTTACACGGCGTAAGCAGTTTCCTCGCAGAACATAATATATATTAATTACTTTCATTTCTTGCATTCTATAAAATTTCATTTCTTGCATTCTATAAAAGTACTATGAATTGAATTGTGTGAATGCATTTTATTATTCCCTTAAAGAACGTGTATAACATATAAAACTTTCAGAAAAATAAATATTTTTTTTATATCACTAACACAATATACATTTTCGATGAATTTTTTTTTTCACTTGTCGAAGTCAATTGATCAATAACCATTTTCTATGTTTTAACCACACAACATGACAAATAGAATGTGTTCCAATTTGTGCAATAATAAAAAATAAATAGGCCACTAACTTTGCATTATTGAAAGCATGAATGAAACTAAAAGTCACAATCTCATTCTTCAAATATTATTTGTCTTCAAACCATAACTGAGCCCCATCACTAGAACAATTGATCATATTTGCATAGTATCCTAAATTTAATACATTGAAATAGATCTTACGTTATAAGTTTGAAATAATTGAATAATAATATATGCAATGTAAAATAGTTGATTATTTTTACTTCAGTTTTATATTTATTTATGGTGCAAGACAACTACAAAAATAAAATTAAAAAATGACATTCTTAAATCTAAAAGTGTATGTGAAATACTATGCGGATTCTTAAACCTATGCACCAGCACTCCTCGTCATCCCAGCAATAGAGAAAACTCCAACATGAGAAAACCCATAAGGGATATTCATTTATTAAAATAAAAGAAAAAAAAAAAACAGGTCACTATTACATTTGTGTAGCCGTTCCATGAACACTCCACGGTAAAAAAAAAAAAAAAAAGCACATAAGGAATATTCAGACATAATGGTGCAATTACAAAAAATGAGGCTTGAAAGTTCATTTGATAGTTTAAAGTAACAAGACATCCAATAAAACAATGGTCATAGTTTACCTATAATAAAGTGAAATAGTATTTTCAATGCTCACATAAAAGTTTCATACATATAGTATGTACTATGTAGCAATTAGGGATGGAAATAGGGGCAGGCTTTGTATGAAAAAAATCTAGGTATATTTAAAAAATATTAGTCTAAATCTGATCTATTATCTATAATAGGCTTTTTTTATAGGTTTGGTCCGGTCTTTTTAGTAAATAGGTCAGGCCTTTAGAAGCCTATTTAAAATTTATTCAATGCGAAAATTTAAAAATACAATTTAATATTTAATAATACAAATAAATTCACGATTAAAATAAGTGAAATACAATAATAAATTCAAATAAAAACAAAAACAATAGTTTCTCAAGTACAAAAACAGATTTAATTTGCATTAATTTACTATTAATGTTACATTATATGCTAAGAATTATTTTATTATAAAATATATATAAATATTTATCTATAATTAATTATATATATAACACATAATTTTAAATAGGTCTGATAGGCTTATAAGGCCTTATATAAGGCCTAAGCCCGACCTACTTAATTAAATAGGCTTTTTAAAAAGCCTTAGCACGACTCATATTATAAATAGACTAGGCCAGACCCTTAATAGGCCAGGACGTAGGCCCCTGTCGGGTGGCCCGGCCTATTTCCACCCCTAGTAGCAATCCACCCCTATCTTCCATTGTCATATAAAAATGAGCACATAAAATACAATCGCAAGTGGTTTGAAAATAAAGAGGAAAATCTCGCAAGGGTCGGAGTTTGGTCAAACATCGACGACGGAGGAGCATTAGAGCAACGACGGTTTTCATTGTCAGAGAGTACTTTAAGGATAAATATGTGTTACTTGTATGTACAGTAATACATATTTGTCCGTACAGTAACATATAATTGTTGTTATAGTAACACAAATCCGGAACAAGTTTTTCTATTTGCCTTCTGCGTGATATATTTTGAAATTTTTGTTTGATATGACTAGCAAAATATGTGCGAGTTTTTGCCCTTTCTTTAAATTAAATGTACCAATATTTAATGTAAAAGGTCAATTATGTGTTATTTGTCGTAACACATATCTTAAACACATTTTTCTGATCGTCTTTTGCGCAATTATTTTTAAAGATCAGTTTGACTTGGTATGATGTACAAAAGATCTGTTAGTTTTCAGTTCTTCCTTAAATATACTAATATTTCATATGAAATATCTCACATAAATGTCTCTCATTTAAGTAAATAAATTAAAAAATAAATAAATAATTGAGGCACTTGTCTAGTCTAAATTGACTGCTAACTAGAAGAGACCCCAAAATCAGATTCTTCCGGATGTCTGGGACATGCAACACGTTCTTCAAGGTTAGCTCTTTTCCAGATGTCAGCTTCAACATCACTGACCCAGTTCCAGCCACTTCAGATGAGGCTTGGTTGCCCATAAACAGCTTTCTCCCATCAGTAGGAGAGTAGTTGGAGAATGCAGACCTCTCCGAGCAAACGTGGCAGGTGGCACCAGTGTCCACAAACCATTCTTTCTTATTGTCCACCAAGTTGACCTCCGTTACCACTGCAGACAAGTCCAAATCAGTAAGGTTCACAAAATCTTGTACTTTCTGCTTCCCTTTTCCCTTGTCGTCACGACGAGGTTGATGACACTCACTGGACTTGTGGTTTGGTTTCCCACACCTGTAGCAATTTCCAGTGAATTTCTGCCTTGGGGCAGGACCCTTCCCCTTCACAAACTTCGTTGTGTTGGCAGCAGATTCGTTGGGACGTTTCCTTTTCTTTGATGGACCCTCTTGTTCCATCAAGTTAGCCTTGGCTTCAATCTGGAGGGCAGGTCCCTTGCCTTCTCTTCTCTTGTTATCTTCCTCGATTCTGAGACGGATAATGAGATCCTCCAAGCTCATAAGCTTCAGATTGTGCTTGAGATATGATTTGAAATCCTTCCAAGATGAAGGCAGTTTCTCAACTACGGTAGCTACCTGAAAGGCATCAGGCAGAACCATATCTTCAGCAGCTATCTTGTGGAAAATAATCTGCAGTTTCTGGACTTGATCCACTACAGATTTGTTATCCTCCATCTTGAAGTCGTACAGCTGTGCAACGACGAATTTCTTCAGTCCAGCACCTTCAGTTCTGTACTTCTTCTTCAAGGACTCCCACAGTTCCTTGACAGATTTTATGTCACAGTAGACATTGTAGAGGGCATCAGAAAGTCCTCCAATTATGTGATTTCTGCACAGATAATCACCAATTGACCACTGATCATAGAAGATCCTTTCCTGCTGACTGGCATCTGCCTCAGGCTGTGTAGGTTTATCTTCCTTCAGAAACATGTCCATTCCAAGCATGGTCAGATAGAACAACATCTTACTCTGGCATCTTTTGAATTCAGTCCCTGAGAATTTCTCAGGTTTTTCTCCTTGCACGACCATCGGCCTCGGCCCGGGTGCAGAGAAAGTAAACATAGGATTCTCGAAAGGAGGAATTCCAGCAAAAGGATTGTTTCTGTTTCTGACCTTTTCAACATGATCATTCTGTCTTTCTTGAGATTTCACACCAGAGCTGTGTGAAACTGATCGATCAGGAGACGTTTTCTTATTGGCATCATTGCCAATATTCTCAGCACCGTGAACGACCTCTGTATCAGTGGGGTCAACATCCATGTTATCATTCGATTTCGACATTGCAGCGTATTAATTAGGTCCGAAAATAATTTAATTAATTAAGTCTGAAAGTAGATTAATAATATTTTGTTCTGCGATTGTTGGTGAATATACGTCTGTTAGGGTATACTGCAATATCGAAGAAGAATATGATAACACAAGTCGAGTCAAGGGAAACCCCTTTTCCCGCAGAACAGAATACGCCCAGGTAGTGCTCGACTGGTAACGGCGTTCTGTCCCCAAAGGTAAAACGACTTCTACTTCGTACATAGTAGAACCACTGTATACGAAGCCTCGGCGAACGTACTAAGTACGAACTGAACACACACAGAGAAGAAATATTCCGGCAACACACAGAACTAAATCCGGCAGAAATATTCCGGCAACACACAGAACTAAATCCGGCAGAGAGAGGAGAGTAGAAGGGGGCGAAAATCAGCGTAAAGAATTATGAGGGAGAGCCTGGTATTTATAAGCAGGAAATCCAGAGAATGCTGGAAGGTTCTTTGTTCGAAATGGGACAAACCGTAACCGAATGGGTCGAACCGATCCAATTCCTGAGTTGGGCGAAGGTTCTTTGTTCGAAATGGGACAAACCGTAACCGAATGGGTCGAACCGATCCAATTCCTGAGTTGGGCTTTCAGACCGTAACCGAATGGGTCGAACCGATCCAATTCCTGAGTTGGGCGAAGGTTCTTTGTTCGAAATGGGACAAACCGTAACCGAATGGGTCGAACCGATCCAATTCCTGAGTTGGGCTTTCAGAGTTTTTGGGTCTGCAAAAAGATAGGCGAGCCCCAATTGCCAAATCCAAGGCCAAGGCAGTCGGGCAAGCGCGCATGTGGCCCTTTGGGGAGTGTACCCTTTATACATAGTTGAACTTCATTCTTACTTCAATACATTTAAAGCCTTTAAATGTTTTGTAGGCTTTCTATGTGGGACATGTGACCCTTCACATTCCCACACCTCAAACTCAAGTTGAACCATTCAACTTCATCAATTAATTTCTCACTCACCTTAACTCGGTTTTGAGATATTAAATATATCACGTTCATCTACTCCGCGAGTAGATCGACCATGTCACGTTTAATTATTTTATAATTAACGTTTAGTCTATCTAATTAATTAATTAAACAATGGTATCAAAACCCAATTAATCCCACATTAATTCCAACATTTAAGAATAGAGGTAAATGCCCGAAATCGTGGTCTCCTTGGTGGTCGTCACTTGTGTCTAATTTTGGGTCGAGCAACTGGTACTTCCAGAACTGCAATAAAGTAGTGAATAATGAGAGGTCTACAAGATTCTGGTTAGATAAATGTGTTGGGGGAAGAGTCATTGTTGGAATTTATACTACCAACAATGGCTTATAAAGAGACGGAAAGAAAATTAAATAACTGTAAATAAAATTACAAAATGGCAGATTTTCGGTGAAAACGGCTTACCAATTCTTGCTGGCCGAAAACTCAACGGACCTGGAAGAGATCGGATGCATTTGGACTAGGGGCTACACCACCTCAAAGGTTTGGCAGCAGATCTAAGGAATGGTCAAGAGAGCCTACCATTGTATTAATTAGAACTATCAGGCAGTAGGGTGTATTCTTACTGTTGTTGTAATCTTTTTTTATTTGGGGTATTTCTGATACTAGTAAAAAAAAAATTACTCCCTCCATCCATGAAAAGTAGGCACATGTTTTAAGAAGAAGGTAGATAAGGTAGATAAAGTAAGGGTATTGTAGGGTATTGTGGGGTCCATTTTGAATAAAGTGATTGTTTGAGAATAAAGTTGATGACAATTTGAGTAATTAAGTGATGGTTGAAGGGTGATAGTTTTAAAAAAGGGCATGTGACTACATTTTGTGGACAAAGAATATAGGGCAAATGGGACTACTTTTCGTGGACGGAGGGAGTATTATATTGTATTTGACATAACTTATGCCACTCATTTTTAAAAATTGAATTAAGTGGTCCAGTTATATGTATATAACTGATACACACAAGTATTTGCATATATGTCTATAATAGTAATCTCATGAGTCATTTTGCACCTAATTAAAACTAAAAAAAATATAGCACTAAAGAGTAATGCCCCACCTAAATGACACTAAAAGGTAACTCCCTCGTTAAAATAACTTCAAAGAAAAAAAAAGATTAAAATGAGAGGCTTCAAATCAATATCGACGGTAAGAAAACAAACATATGCAGTTATGCACTCTACTAATCGAATATATTCGATTTGAGATAATTTTTTATAAATTTAACGACTCGTTTTTTTTTTTAATCCAAATACAAAAGTATTAAATGCATCAAAGTATAATATTATTATTTACTAATGCATATTATATTTTTTTAAGGAATTGATCACTTCTCCGACAAAAAGTGAGGATTATTTCTAATCTATAAATCAACAGAAATATAAAAAGGTTAATGACGAATGGATTGAAACTAGCCAACTCTGAATCCAAGAGGTTTAAAAAAAGAATGGCTACTATACGGCCCTAATCTCGGTTTTCTTTTTGCTTAAGGTCTTCACTTCTTCTGTTAAGGACTTATGCGGAGAATCATTAATTGGAGGGGTGAATCACCTCAATCTCGGATCAAACATTTTAACTTTAAATTAAATTTATGAAATCCAATGTATTTAATTTTTTTTTGTGTTTCAAATGAATGGAATGAGATCTATTTATAGTGTGAAATTCCAGTAAGATATTCATACATAAACTAATTAATATTAAAAAAATAAACATAATAAATTTGTACAATTAGAAAATTATATTGTACCGAATATAAATTGGAATAATCTAGTATGCATTTGTTAAAATAGAATAGCATAGGGCAAGACAATGTCCAAAATTCCAATCCCAAAATCTGATAAATGTTTTAGATTCATTATTAAATTAAAAAATTAAAATATTCCGTCCTCTTATTAATAATGTGTTTCATAGGGATTCTTAAAACACATGCTCACGCCGCCGATCCACTTCTCAAATGTCTCTCCACAAAATTCTAACTGTTATGCCTAGTCAAAGAGGTCAATCTTTGACAAGTCAATCCTAGTCACCATCTTACGTGGCGAGGACCAGTCAACAAAGTCGTGCGACGAATAGTCAACAAGACCAAGAAAATGTAATAGATTTAATGTATTTAATATATTTAAGTGCTCGTCCAAAGATGTTGGCGAGCACTCTCTTAGTTAGCTGCTCGCCCAAATGTGTGGCGAGCACGTGCTTATTCTTAGTTAAGATATTTTAAGTATTGAAGTCTTGGGAGACAACATGGAGCGTGGCGACCACTCTCCTCGACGGCCCTCCGGCGACCACCATGGCCCAGCTCCTCGGCATCTCGGCGAGGACGAGCACCGAATGCGGTTTAGCATTAAATGCGCCATCAAATCACCTTTTCGGGCAGAATGAAGGTCCACTCTGGAGGCTCCACGTGTAAAGGGCGGGCAGCCCTTGAAAAGCAGTATCTAATGCCCATTTGGGCTCATTTGTAACATAAGTTGGAAATTCACACAATCACCCCATCCCAAAGCAATAAACTCTCCCAAGCTTCTAAAGCTTTAGCTTCTCCAAGAAGCTATATCTTGTGTTCTTGTGTGTTCTTCATCAAGTTCATCACAAATCATCTCTTTAATCCACATAAACACGTAATAACCCCCGTTTAATTATATATGTTTGTATCGTGCTAAGCACAGTCCACATCTAAGTCAACCCGAATTTAGTGCATACAACATTTGGCGCTAGAAGGAGGGGACCTTTTACGTGTTTAATCATCAAAGTTTCGTCCGATCAACGAGCGATCGGTTAGCAAACTCCCTGTTTCAAGCTTTAATCGGTATATCTACCGTTTAGAGCATCATCTACGATCTTTACTGTTCTTCGTGTTCTTGAACATTTTCAGTTTTTCGTAGCATATTTTGGAGTTTGATCTCCTTGTATTTGTGTTTTCAAGCTTCTTTTGTTGTTGCTTTACTAAGACTAGTAGTTGTAATAGCACGTTCTTCTGCGTAAGAACTTTAATCTTTCGTTTTTTAGATTATTTCTTTGTAATCTAAGAAGAGACACTCTTTAAACGATGTCTCAGCATACTCCACATGATAGGATCTCGCCATCCGGAGGGAACGAGCACCCTCCGGCTCCGGCAAATCCTTTTGCAAACTTGAACATGGGGGATATCCTTAATGACCCCCAACACTTGAAAGACCTGTCGGACTACCTCCTGATGAGGAGGAATCAGAACGAGAAGGAAGAGCTCGAGAAGGCCAAAGATAGGGCTTTCGTCGAGGCTCGCAAAAACAGGGGGAACGAGGATAACCATTCCTATCACTCACATCCCGTTCACCCCCAAGATAAGGGCAAGAACAAAGTCGGCGAGCACTCCCACAATAGCCAGACGGGAGACTCACAGAGAAATTCGGTGTTCAACCGAATGAAAAACAATGACGGAAAGGCTCCTCGCCGAGTACCTTTCAACGTAGATGGCCGACCACATAAGGCCGACCACCACCATCGCACTGATAGAAGAGAGCAGGGCGACAGGGTCTCAGCTCTAGATCGAGTGGGACCAGGAAAGGGTTCGCGAACTCCGGCCAAGAGTTATCGCAGCCACCATTCTGACAGGCACTCGCCCAGGCGATCACATCATGATGATCGCCCGGTCATTTCCCATGGGAGTCGACGTGACGAGAACGTCGTCCCACGAGCTCAAACTGCCGAGGAGGGGCAAATCGCCCAGTTCCTCGAAACTCAAAAATTAATGAAACAAGAGATGGACGCTCTGCGAGCAGAGGTGGTCGCCTCGAAGCAAGGGACCACACTGCCGATCAGTCTGCCCGCACCTCCACTGAGTGTTGCAATCCTCACTGCCCCCATTCAAAGGAAGATCCAAATGCCCTCCATGGCGGCATATGATGGGATGTCCGACCCCAGAGTACACTTGTCCAAGTACTCCAACTATATGGCCTCAATCGGGGCAACGGACGCAACACAATGCAGAAACTTCTCCCTAACATTGGGAGATCGGGCTCATCGATGGTACACAACTTTGAGTCCTGGATCTATCACCTCTTTCCTTGAGCTGGGACAACACTTCCTGACCTACAATGGGTCTATTGCTGCTCGCCCAGCCTCAAAGCAACGTTTGGCGAACGTTCGCCAATCCCTGACTGAATCAGGCAAAGACTTCATCGAGCACTTCGATAGGCTGGTGATCGATGGGGAGGCCGTGAACGATGAGACGAAGCTGATCTCAGCAGTTTCCGGTCTCAGGATAGGTACCAAGCTGTGGGAATCTATCCATCTTACTTTCCCCAGTTCTTATGCGGACTTCCGCACAAGGGCTGGAAATTTTATCCAAATGGAGGAAATAATGGACGCCGCCAAGGCTAACGAGCAGCCTGACGCGTCCAAAAGAGTGTGGCCCAAGAAAAACACGAACACTGGGGAATCTTCCCAGCCCAAGAAGGCGACCACTCAGGCTGGCAGTGCTCGCCCAGCGAACTTCAGGCCGTTCGAGGAGGCTCCTGAGATCATCCAGTTCAGGGAGGCCCTCACCGTGGATCCTAGGGGCATCTACGACGCAATAAGGGGGAAAAATCTGCTCCCCCAAGCAAAGCCCATGCATACGAGCGATGCAAATCTTGATGGTGGTAAATTTTGCAACTACCACAACTCCGTCGGCCACCACACCAATGGGTGCCGAGACTTGGTGAGAAATCTCTTCAAACTTTACAATGAGGGTAAGCTCACCCAATTCATCAAGTCCGGAGGTGGCAACGGCGACAACAGGGGCAAGAAGCGTCGCGACGACAGCGGCGGCGACCTGCGCCAACAATTGAACCGTCCCAAGCTAACTCCTCCCATGCCAAAAAATGCTATTGGCGACATCGACAATCTGGGCCAAGACTGCCTTGTGATAGAGGGACCTTTGGGGGGAACTCAATCTGGAGTCGCTCTGTCTGTTCGCCGGGCTCAGGGCGAACAGCGAGCACTCAACAATGTGCACCAGGTGTGCGTCGCTCCTACTGCCGAGAAGCCTCCTTCTCATCAAATTCGTTTCACGGACGACGACCTGAACGGCGTGGTGCAGCCAAACAATGATGCGTTGGTCATCACGGGGAAGATAATGGGAACCATCGTCCATCGGATGATGGTCGACACTGGGTCATACACCAACATCCTTTTCAAGCATACTTTGGATGCTCTTGGTGGATATGCAGATTACATCGAGCCTTGCGATGATATAATCGTAGGGTTCGGGGACACGCGCAACCTTCCCATAGGGAAAATCAGACTAACTTTGGACTTGGCATCGTCAAAAGAGCCTGAAATGCATCATGCTAGGCAGCTCGACTTCTTGATCATCGACATGCCATCATCCTACAACGCATTCCTAGGCCGACCTTTCTTCAGCGAGTTCAAGGCGGCCGCTTCAACTTATTATTACTGTATTAAGTTTCCAACCCCGGCGGGAGCTATAACCGTTAAGGGCGATCAGACACGGGCGAGGGAGTGTCTCGTCCGTTTTGCAAAACGTCATTCTAAAGAAAGCGCCATGGTTGGAAAGTATATTATGTGTCAAACTCAAACAGAACAAATGAACTACTTGGAGGGTCTTCCTAGCAAGTACAGAAAAATTGAAGTTGGGGAGTGCAGTCATCGTTCCGACGACCACCAAGTGGAGGCGAACGAGCACGCCTCCATGGAAGTGGACGACCACACCCCAATGGAAATCGACGAGCAGACAGATTCGGGCGACCAGCTCCCCGACGACCAGTCTCCAGAAAACTTTCCAGATCTGGAGCCTAGGTTAGGCTTTGAGCCAAAATGCGGAATTGAGGACCCTCGTTGGAAGGAGCCTAAAGAACGGGCGACTTCAGCGGAGGACCTTGAAACCATCCAATTAAACGAAGCTCGTCCCGAACTCGAAGTATTCATAGGTTCAAATTTACCAGAACATCTGCGATCGGACATGATCGCATTTTTGAAAGAAAACATCGGTGCATTCGCCTGGTCGCACGAAGATATGGTGGGCATTCCCACGAATCATGCCTGCCACAGACTAAATATTGATCCAACAAAAAGACCCATCACCCAAAAGCGAAGAAAATTTGGGCCTGATAAAAGTGCGGCTTTGGCAGTCGAAATCAAGAAATTGATCGACAACAAGTTAATAGAGAAAACTGGAACTGATCCTGAGTGGTTGGCAAATCCAGTGCTCGTCAAGAAAACGACCGGGTCGTGGAGATTATGCATAGACTTCACAGATTTAAACGACGCCTGTCCAAAAGATCATTTTTCGATGCCCCACATTGATCACCTAGTGGATAATACAGCGGGGCACGAGATTTTAACCTTCATGGATGCCTTCGCAGGGTACCATCAGATTGCAATGCATCCCGACGACCAGCGACATACGGCCTTCATGACGGCGCGTGATATGTATAGCTGGAAAAGAATGCCTTTCGGTTTGAAAAACGCGGGGGCAACGTACCAAAGACTGGTAAATAAGATGTTTGAAAAGCACATCGGTGAGATGGTAGAGGTCTATATCGACGACATCGTTGTCAAAAGCTTACGAAAAGAAGATCACCTACACCACCTTGCCATGACATTCGATATCCTAAGAGAGTACAACATGAAGTTAAATCCAAAGAAGTGCAGTTTTGGAGTTAGCTCAGGAAAATTTCTGGGGCACTTGGTTAGCCAGCGGGGCATCGAGGCGAATCCGAGTAAAATTCAAGCAGTAATCAATATGCAAAGCCCAAGGAACGTGAAAGAAGTTCAGAGGTTGACAGGATGCCTTGCATCGCTGAATAGATTTATTGCACGAACGGGCGACCGTTGCAAACCTTTTTTCGACGCTCTGAAGAAAGGAAAGTTCGAGTGGACCGACGAGTGCGAGAAAGCTTTCGAGAAATTGAAGGAATATTTATCGGATCCGAAGGTCCTATCCAAGCCAGTCCCCGGCGAAATTTTATATCTATACTTGGCGGCCACTGACTGTGCGATCAGTTCAGTGCTCGTCCGAGCTGAGGGGAACACACATCTGCCTATCTACTACGTAAGTCAAACACTGCGAGATGCGGAGTTGAGATACACTCCAATGGAAAAATTGGCGTACGCACTAGTCATGAGTGTTAGAAAATTAAGGCAATACCTGTTCGACCACGAGGTGGTCGTCCTCACCACCTTTCCTCTCCGACGAGCACTGCATCGTCCGGATACCGCGGGAAGACTTCTAAAATGGTCAGTAGAGATCGGACAATTTGGTCTCACCTACGCACCCAGAACGGCAATCAAGGGACAAGTGTTGGCAGAATTCATCGTAGAGCTCACTTTCCCGGAGAAATTGGCCGAGGGAATCGAGCTTCCTTGGTCACTGTTCGTCGATGGCTCGTCGACGAGCACCAAAGCAGGGGCAGGAGTTGTCCTCATCAGCCCAACCGGACAGACGTTTGCTTCGGCGATCGAGTTCGAGTATCGGGCGACCAACAACGAAGCAGAGTACGAGGCTCTGGTTGCAGGAATCAAGATGGCTATGGCCGTGGGCGCTAGAAAACTGAAAATTTTTTCTGACTCTCAGCTGGTTGTATGTCAAGTCACGGGCGAATACGAGGCTCGCGGCGATCAAATGATAAAGTATCAAGACCTAGTGAAAGGATTACTCGAGCAATTTGATCAAATCCACATCGAGCAAATCCCTAGGGAGGAAAATACGCAAGCAGATGCGTTAGCTCGGCTGGCCACTTCAGAGGGGGAGGCAATATTTTCAGAAGCAACCATCACCAAGATTTCTTCCCCATCGGTGAACAGAGGTCAAGTTTTGCAGGTTGAAGCGACCAGCGACGAGGACTGGAGGACGCCGATCATCAAGTACATCAAGACCGGCGAGCTCCCGGTAGACAAAGTGAAAGCAACCAGATTGCAACTCAGGTCCGCAAGGTACACAATTGTGGGCGACCAGCTGTACAAACGGGGTTTTTCAATACCTTTGTTGAAATGCCTCGGAGAGGACGAAGCGAAGATCGTCATGCACGAAATCCACGATGGAGTTTGTGGAAATCATACAGGGGGGCAAGCGCTCGCTCTAAAGATCACAAGGCAAGGCTATTTTTGGCTAACACTGAAGAAAGATGCAATCCATTACGCGCAGACGTGCAAGAGATGTCAAGCCTTCGCTCCCGCCATTCACTCACCACCAGACGAGCTCATCTCGGTGTATAGTTCGTGGCCTTTCGCGAAGTGGGGGATCGACATCATCGGACCTTTCCCACCAGTTGCTGGGGGGTAACTTTCGTCGTCGTAGTAGTCGATTACTTCACCAAGTGGACAGAGGCAAAGGCATTGAAGACCATCACAACGGGCCAAATGACAAGCTTCATTTGGAAGAATATAATTTGCAGGTTCGGCCTACCACGAGCGATAGTGACCGACAACGGACGTCAATTTACAAGTCAAGACATGCTGGATTTCTGCTCAAGATGGAGCATCAAGAAAAAAATTTCAACACTCTACCATCCACAATCAAACGGTCAAGTAGAGGCAATCAACAAAATCATCAAGCACACCTTGAAAGCTAAGCTGGATGGATTGAAGGGCAAATGGGCCGAAGAGCTGCACATGGTTCTGTGGGCATATCGGACGACCACGAGAAATTCTACTGGTGAAACTCCGTTCGCACTCGCGTTCGGAACCGAAGCTGTCATACCAGCAGAGGGGCAAGTCCAAACTTTTTGAGTAGCAAATTATGACGAGCAGTTGAATAACGATGCACAGCTCTCCGATTTGGATTTCCTAGAAGAACGAAGGCTAACAGCGGACGAGAAGAATGTGGTCTACAAACAAAGGTCAGAACGCTACTACAACACCAAAGTACGTGCTCGCCAGTTCACTATCGGCCAGCTCGTACTTCGGAGGGCGACGGAGCAGACCATTGGCATACTTGGCCCGACTTGGGAGGGTCCGTACCGAATAACGCGCACACTCCTAAACGGATCGTACGAGCTAGAAGATCTAGAGGGCAAGCCGAGCAAGTACCCGTGGAACGCGGTCAAGCTGAAGAAATATTACCAGTAAGTTTTTAAATTATTTCATATTTGTATAGTTTGTATTTAATCGTCATTTCAATTCAAGCAAAGTTTTAAATTTCCATCAAAGTGTTAGATAATTTTGAAAGTTTAAGACAAGGCTCTGCGTAGCCATCTAGGAAACAAAAGACGAGCACTCTTTTCTAAAGATGCTCGCAAGGTAGTGGCAAAGACGATCACTACCTGTCAAACAAGGAGTTCAACCGACGAATGGTTAACTCTAAAAAGACGAGCACTCTTTCTTAGAGTCTCGCAAAGGAAAGACGAGCACTCTTTCTTAGAGTCTCGCAAAGGAAAGACGAGCACTCTTTCTTAGAGTCTCGCAAAGGAAAGACGAGCACTCTTTCTTAGAGTCTCGCAAAGGAAAGACGAGCACTCGTTTTTAGAGTCTCGCAAAGGAAAGACGAGCACTCTTTCTTAGAGTCTCGCAAAGGAAGACGAGCACTCTTTTTTAAAGATGCTCGCAAGATAGCAACGACGATCACTATCTAAAGCATACGAACGAAAACAAATAAAAGGCGAATTAAAAAGACAAGTATCATAACATAAATCGAGAAGCAGTGACGAAGACGATCACTCAATATACATAAAATAAGCAAACACATCATAAGCAAAAGATTCCCATTCATTAAAAAGCCTTGGAAGGCTGAAATTACAAAAAAGACCTTAATGGCCGAGCAGTCCTAAGATAAATAAAATAAAACAAAGTACAAGCAAACTAAACTACCAGAGCATTCTCCTCGGCAGGAGCATCTTGCTCGCCAGATACCCCCTCCTCGTCTACAACCTCCACTTCAGCAGGGGCACTCAGCTCGCCCTGTTGGGTTGGGGAGTCTTCGGGAGGATTCACGAACTCTACCGGAACTCCCAAGAGTCGAGGGAACTGGAGTCCCATTTGCACCAACGGAAGCAAGGGGAGCTCGGTTCCCGGCTGAGGATTCTCCTTCATAAGGAGGTCGTCCAGAAGCCCGCCGAGCGGAATCACGTCCACTTCCGGATGGGCATCCAAAAGTTTGTAAATGAGCCCGTGGGCAGTAAGCGCCACCGATAACATGGCCACGCCCCCAGCGAGCTCAGTAGTCTCATCTCGCTCATCTATTGCATCGACCAGCTGTTGTCGAAGAGTGGCCAACTCTTCCTCATCATTTGCGGACTTATGTGTAAGGGTCCTTACCTCGTCCTCGGCAGTCTTGAGGCGAGCACGGAGACGTTCGATCTCTTGAAGATCTTCTTGATCCTTTTTTCGAACCATCTCAAGTTGGGCCTCAGAATCGGCCAACTTTGCCTCAGCATCGGCCAGCTTGGTCTCGAGGTCGACCACTTTCTCCTCGGAGGCGAGCAGTTGCCCTTCAACAACTGTTTTTGCCTTAGCCATTTGAGCAATTTTCGCAGCCCTGTCCTCGCTAAGTTTGCGACCTTCAGCAATCTGGCTGGCGAGCTTCTCCATGGTATAGGAGGCTCGGCTCAAGTCAATGGCGACCACGCGCGCATTTTCCATAGCATTGTGGTTGTCGACCTCTTCGATCAGTGAGGTCGTCAACGAGCGAGGTAGATGCTTCATCGCCCTCTGTGCGAACAGGTTCAGAGGCTCCTTATCGACCGGGTCTCGCGACCGGTAGAAGCCGAGGAGATTCTCGCTGAAGGGTTGGGCGACCGGATAGTCGGCAACTCTGTTGAAAAATGAAAGAGTTAGAAGAAAAATACTTGAAAAATTTCTAAAAAACTTTTTTGAAAAAACTTACTTGGCAACCCTTGCGGCTTCCCAGCCGAGGAGGGTATTATCTCCCGAAGCCCTCTGTCCGGCCGACGAGCTCGTCGCAGTCTCTCGCGACCGAGTACTTCGGGGAGGAGGGGAAGCAACAGGTTTGGGGGGGGGCGAGGTCCTCGGCGGAGGAGATCTCCTCGGCGAGATCCTCCTTTCAGCAGCTGGTGGGCGAGAAGTCCCCCCTCTGGCCGGTCTAGCGACCTTCTTTGGTGGAGCCCCCGAGCTCTCCGCCCCTTTCCTTTTCTTGCCGGCGCCATCAACAATCTTGCGCTCGCGAAGTATTTGTGCCTGTCGAAGCATACTGGTCGCTTTTAGGCGCTCGACTTCGACGGTAGGGGGAAGATAGGCGACAACCCGTTGAGGAACCACTACTAGATAAAGAAGCGAGAAGTCAGTATCTTCGAAGAGTGAATTTTAAAAGAAATTTGAAGAAATATTTTACCTGGAGGGAACTCTCGAGTGAAGTGATGAGGAGGTACTCTGAGACCTGCTCGCTCACGCATGCACTCCCTGTTTAGAAATCGGCAAGACCTCTCCAGGTAGCGACGGTTGAGAACACAGCAAACGTGGTACTGAAAGAGAGGAGTGAGACGGTGGTCGGCAGTCCTCTTGCGAGCAGTTTCACCTACAAAAAACGAGGAGTTAGTCAGTATAGAAAGAGCGAGCAGAAATAAAAATAACTTACCACAAATTCTACGATATTCAGTGGGAATGGGAATGCGATCCGAGGAGCCATCTGGCCTCACCGGACTTTTCCAGTCCCCGGCTACCCACCACCAGTTGGTTTTCCAATCCCTAATCTTGTTAGGAACCCCTTCAATCAACTTGAAGTTATCTCGGCCCCTAACATAGTAGTATCCATGGCCCACCTTGTCTCCGGCCTCGGCCGCCTGAAGGAGATAGCAAATCTCTTTCGGGCTAAGCCAGGTGTTTCGACATCCATTCTCGGCCGCCACCTGGCCGAACAGTGTGAGAATGCCGATCAGGTTGGACCAACCATTCGGCAAAATTTGAGAAGGGGCCACCCTTAAGAAATGTAGAAAGTGGGAAATACTGGGGTGCAGGGGGAACCTAAGCCCTGCCTCCATCATGCCGATGTTGACGGCGACCATCCCTTCTGGCGGCTGGTCGGCCCTCTCATCCGGGCGAGGCACAAAAAAACACACATCGGCTGGCACCTGATATTTCTTCCTAGAATTTTCCAGCTGGGCCGAGGAGACCTTGCTCACATACGTACTTGCTTCATATTCGGTTTGGGAAGCTACTCGATGCGGGCGAGGAGCCTCACGAGGAGGGTATTCGCAGGAATATCTGTAATAGGACTCCCTCGAGACCTCGTCGCCATCCAAATTCTCCCTACCACTCAAAATGTCCTTTATGCTTTCTGCATATTGGACGACCTCCTCATAGTCCTCGCGGAGACTTCTTGTCAAGGTCTCTTCGACCTGGGCAGATCCTAACTGTTCGCCCACCCCTCGATCCAAACCTTGGTCGTGCAGATCCGAGTCAGTCTCGCTGCCATCCTCCTCGGCATCATTGCCGGCATCTTCCCTATCAGATTCGCTGGTATCGTCGACATCGACGACCACTGCTTTTCCCAAGTCTCGGACTCCAACATTAACGGGATCAGGGGAGAGGATCCTAGAATCCGAGGAGGAGGCCCTATCCAATAAAACTAAGGCTAGACGATCTCCGCCGCCGGAATTCTCAGAGCCACCAACCAGCGGCGGCGGACCACCGTCGGAACCACCACCAAATCCACCAAAATCCATTTTTTCCTTAAGAAATGGGGGAGAAAGGAGTTTTTAAAGAAGAAAATGTGAGTTATTTTACCTTGTTGACGATCGAGAACCATCACTAACTCGCCGGAAAACTTGAGTAGAAAGGCTGAAGTAGAAAGCTCGAGAGGATTCAAAGTTTTGCAAAAGTGAAAAGTGTTTCAAAGAAAGTGAAAGTCATATTTATAGGCAAAGTCGACTAGGGGCCTATATGCAAAAAGCGGGGTCAAAAACGCAAATTCCCCAAAACTCTCGGGCCATTTCCGGAAATAAGTTCGGAAAGTGGCCCCCACGCGCGACCTTTGAGGTCGGCACGCGCCCCATGCGCGTTTTTCAAAATTCGAGCGCCGCTCACGCGCCTGACACCAGTCACATCATACGTCATCAAAAGTGCCTCGGAAGGCGAGCTCGGCGTAGGAAACGAGGCGACCGCCTCCATCTCACGTCATCAAAATCTCGAATTTGATTGTGTTGTCGAGAACCATTTTCACCGTCGAAAAAAGCGATCGAACTGCTCGCCTTACCATTCTACGAATACGAAGTAAGGCGACCAGGGGGCAAATGTTATGCCTAGTCAAAGAGGTCAATCTTTGACAAGTCAATCCTAGTCACCATCTTACGTGGCGAGGACCAGTCAACAAAGTCGTGCGACGACTAGTCAACAAAACCAAGAAAATGTAATAGATTTAATGTATTTAATATATTTAAGTGCTCGTCCAAAGATGTTGGCGAGCACTCTCTTAGTTAGCTGCTCGCCCAAATGTGTGGCGAGCACGTGCTTATTCTTAGTTAAGATATTTTAAGTATTGAAGTCTTGGGAGACAACATGGAGCGTGGCGACCACTCTCCTCGACGGCCCTCCGGCGACCACCATGGCCCAGCTCCTCGGCATCTCGGCGAGGACGAGCACCGAAGGCGGTTTAGCATTAAATGCGCCATCAAATCACCTTTTCGGGCAGAATGAAGGTCCACTCTGGAGGCTCCACGTGTAAAGGGCGGGCAGCCCTTGAAAAGCAGTATATAATGCCCATTTGGGCTCATTTGTAACATAAGTTGGAAATTCACACAATCACCCCATCCCAAAGCAATAAACTCTCCCAAGCTTCTAAAGCTTTAGCTTCTCCAAGAAGCTATATCTTGTGTTCTTGTGTGTTCTTCATCAAGTTCATCACAAATCATCTCTTTAATCCACATAAACACGTAATAACCCCCGTTTAATTATATATGTTTGTATCGTGCTAAGCACAGTCCACATCTAAGTCAACCCGAATTTAGTGCATACAACACTAACTATAATCAACACCGTACCACCTCCTGGCGCCGCCACAACACCTTCGTTTTCTGCCGCGACAACCAACCAATCATCGACAGAAGATGAGAACAAGTGGTTGATGAATCCTACCCCAAGGAGGATTTAGAAGAAGATGCTTGGGAGTGGGAGAGTTCCGGCCCCACTAATGATGAGCACATTGAAACTGGAGGAGCAGAGACAAGTATGACTCTGCTCTATGAATATGAAGCTGCCAAATTGATCTCCCCCGAACAGAGACGACGATGCTCATAAAGCTGAAATTGAAGAGCTGCCCATTGACTCAGTTCTCGCCAACGCCAACGAAACGTGGACTACGGTAAAAATAAAAAATGAAAAATCACGTTTCTTTTTAATGTTATCTTTAATGTTGTTTTTTTTAATGTTGTTTTTAATGTTGTTTTTTTTAATGTTATTTTTATTGTTGTTTTTATTAGTCGAATTTCAAACATGTTTAGTTAATTAATATTGTAATTTAATTTCTTGTTAGAATTGTTCGCTACGTGAGTATTGGTCTCAATTACAATTTGCTGCAGAAATTGACTTAAAAAAAAAAGGAATTTTGTGCTTCATTCATGGATTATATTTATCGTCAACAAATGTTCTCCATAAGTGAAGTGGGATCCAATATAATCCTCAACCTCACATTTATTTATTGTAATGCTTAGAATTTACTGTGTACACCTAAATTTGTAAAGCCCAATAAATTAAGTGAAGTTTAATTTGTGTCTTCAAAATTCAATAAATTTTAATTTGGGTCTTCAAAACTCAATAAATTAAATTAAGTTCAATTTGGGGCCTTTTAAGTTCAGTAAATTAAGACGGGCCTCTAAATTCCAGTAATTCAAGACGGATCTCTCTAAAGTCCAATAAATTAAGACGGAACTCTAAAGTTCAGCAAATCAAATCGGCTCAAGTATTCTGAACTCATCAAGTAATTCAGTCCACCATCAAATAAGTTTTGACTAAGTCCTAACTACTCATCGTAAATATCTTCAGTCCATCAAATTTCATCGTAAATATCTTCGGTCCATCAAATTTGGCCCATAAAAAACACTAGCTTCTACACCTATAGGAGCCTCCGCTCATTTGAGCATCAAGAATCAGAAGCATTCAATAAAGACTCTAAAATTCTCTGTAGAGATTTTAGAGTGTTCTTCTCAAAGTAGGTTCAAAGGTGTTCCGAAAAATGTCGCTAATCCAAAATACGACGCCTAGCCCTCAGATTAACGCTACAAAATCTCAAGTTCGCTACAAAGTGTCAAGTTCAAGAACGATCTTCAACGACGTTCATCCCAAAAAGTCTTTAAATTCAACGGTTAATTCAAAATACGGGGTCAAGCCCTTGGATTAACATTACAAAGTCCCGAAGTTAAGAACGATCTTCAACGACGTTCGTCCCAAAAGTCCCTAAATCAACGTTTAATCCAAAATACGGCATTTTGCCCTTTGATTAACGTTACAAAGTTCCAAATTCAAGATCGGATAGGATTCAACTGCGGATCCAGCTCTAAAAGTTCAAGAAGATCAAATTAAAGTTAAAGTAGAGAGAATCCCTAAAAGTTCAAGAAGATCAAATTAAAGTTAAAGTAGAGAGAATCCGAAGATAAATTATAGATTGTAACCCACGGTTTAATCCAATATCTCATTTTCACGTTTTTATATTTAATTCACGAAATTTGTGTTAAAAATACTAATATTTTAATAGGATATATATTAATTTATGTAAGTTTGCCAACAGTCCTATTAAAGTAATAATTTTTTTGGGTGCTATTAAAGTAATAATTATTTACACTCAATTGCACCATACAATTAATGCAATCTTATTCGTTTGAATATATGGTAGCTAGTAGCTACAAACATAGCTATGTTGGTAAGGGCTCATCTTCCTTATGAGTAAATTTTAAGTTCAAGATCTTGCTCAGCTGGAAATATCATCGTAGACAAGACCATTTTTTTGTCAGTTACATTAATCGCTTAGTACACGATCTAGACATTTCTCTAGATATCACACCCATCTCTTAGTTGTCTCGTTCACTCTTAAACCTTAATTCGTTCAATTTTATAAACTAATTTAGCATAGATTTCCGCCAATTCATTTTGATTATTGCCTTTCCAATTTTACTTCTTCTTTGCATCACATACCTTTTGTAAATAAAGAAAGACCTCAACCACCATGACACAATAACTAGAGAGAATGTTCTAAATAATAAAATGCGACTCTTTTCTAGGAATGAAGGAAATATTATTTCTATAATAATATTATTTATTTAGAATGGGTCGGCTTGCCCCGTGACCTTTAGCGGGTCGGCCTGCCTGCCTCGTTCATAAGGCGGTGTTTGTTTTGGGATTGGGCAATGCGGATTTCAATTGACCCAATCCCAATCCATCCTTCTCAATGCATCTCAATCCAAATACAAATTCAAATATCAATTCACCCATATAATACACATATACACATATTTTTATACAATCAAATCACTATTTTTCTTTTCAATCAATTATTTCCTCTACTTTCTTTTCTTTCTTAATTTTCTTTCACTACTAACAACAATAAAATATTATAACATCACTCTTGGAGGTGACATAAAGTTACATCTATCATACTTTTCAATCCTTAATCAAACACAACTTACACACAATTATTATACATGAATTAGTCAAATCTCAATTCAATCTACCACAACACCAAAATGAATTGGGTATGACCGTATAAGTAATTCTCAAGTTCCACTACTACAAAGTTACGGAGTAGTTTTTTTTTTTGTTGGCGTGCATTTAAGTTGTTTAAATTGGTAATGGTAGGGTTATTATGTGACGAGTACATTAAGTATGTTAAAAATATCTAGTATATATATATTGTGAGAATTAAGATTTTGAAATTTATTTTCATTTTAAAGTGTGCAATTTTTTGTCGAAAATTAAAATTAAAAAAAAAAATTAAGTTTCGACCGTTGCAAGTCTTGCAGACGAACCATTAGTCTCTCTCTTTCTTCTTCGCCGTGAAACTTCATTCCGACTGTTTCTGCCGCTTTCTATTTCTTCAGCGATCGCATTATTCTTTAAATCACTGTAAAGGGGAAACGCAAATCCCCGTCAAAGATATGAACCGCGAGAAGAAATGGGATAAGATATTCAACGCATTAGTGAAGTTGTCTGAGAATTTGCATAAAGAGAGGCAAATTCTGGAAGGGAAAATTAAATCTATGCACGATGATATTTATGTGGTAAATTTTTCCTCTTCTTTCCCTCGATTGTGTGAACTCTAAGATTTTGTAAGGGATTTTAAATTAGGGTTTCTTTTTCAAGAATTGGGAATTTTTCGATGCAGATGAAAATGCAGCAGAAATTTAATTCCCTGAAAGCGGAACTCCTTTTGGGTTTGAAGGAGAAAGAAGCAGTCGTTTACAAGCATAGATATGGTTAGTTGCACTTTCGCTTCACAGATTAGTATTTCTCTCTTTTTTCAATCTGAAAAGGTGTAGATTATATTTGGTTTTTGGACTTTTTAAAAGGGAATTTTTTTTATGAAGAACACAAGTATTTCCATAATTTGGAAAAAAAATTATAAATCCTGGAAGGCCTTTAATTGATGTTAATCTTAACTTGGTGAAGAATTCGGATTCAATTTATTGTGAGCTTTTGTAACCTTAGAAGAATGTTAGTACAAGTAGATTAAGCTTAATGTTCACCAACTTTAATATTGATATGGACTCTAAACTGCTTTGTCTAGAAGTTGGTTGGTGTGTATTTCCTGTTCACTAAATGCTAATCAGCATAAAAGAAACTTGACATATATTCAGCAATGTCATTTACCCTCTTAGTTTAAACTGTTTTTCCTGTAACATAAGTATTGGTTTTTTTCTTTATCTTATCTTCATATCTTGTTTCTATCAAATGTAGAGAACACAAAGGATGATTTGGCTGACTTTAGAGAATGGTTTGACTATCTCTTACAGAAATGTTCAGGGTCAAGTGTATGCTCTGTACTCTTTACACGCTTGATGGATTTTCCTTTAATATTAGTATTATATGTGTGTAAATGGCCTTTTTCTTTCTTATATAATTTGCAGGGTGTTTCGAATGATGTTAGTAGTAAAGAGGAAGGCTCGCGAAATAAGGCACTTCAAGCAGAGGTGCGGAAGCTGAAAAGTGAATTTGAGAATTATAAATCGGAGAAAAACTCTGAGATCTCTACACTCTTAGCTGAGAAGAGTTTTGTTTGGAAACAGTTAGATAATATGGAAAACAACTTGACTGGACAATTGAAAAAGAAATCTGAGGAACTTGAATGTGCAAATCAAAAGGTGCAGAAACTTGTAATGTCGAACGAAATGTTAATGGCTGACTTATCTAAAAAGGAATCTGAATCAGTACAAAAGAGTGAGGAAATTTCCAAGCTTTTGAAGGAAATTGAACTCTTGAAATCCAGATCAGGGTTGGAATCTTCCTCGTTGGGCCGCTGTAGGACGGAGACAGCAGCATCTTCTGGGAAGGGCAAGAATAGTGCTGCTGAAGCTGATGGAAGCAATACAACAGTGAAGAAAGAATCAGATCCTTCACAAGTCATTGAAAAGGTCTGATAGTTTCCTGTAATTGATGATCTGAACTTTCTTTCATGGTTCGTCTTATTAATTGTTAATTTCATGTACAAACTATTGTCTTAATATTTAACTGTTGAAGGTTGCTCGAACTATTGACTATGGTGGATCAATAATATGTTCTCTCAGCATTGAAGACGAAAAAGAAAAGATAGTATTGATACCAAAAGTCTCTTCATGAGGAGAAACATCTTTTGATGCTTGTCAATATAGTTTTGTCTTTCTTGGTCTTGGTTTAATGAAATGTGAAATTTCTTGTAAATTTGCAGACTAGTCGTATAAAGCCAGGTGCTCATAAATCAACTGGAGGAAAGGCTCCTAGGAGGCGATTGGTTTCAGAGGTACTCTTTTGTTCTCATATATGCGTTGTTGTGATATGAGTTGTGTCAATCATAAGAGGTTTTAGAGAAAATAAAGATTGCAACGTATCTATCTTGTTACATGGTTTTGTTTCGATGTAAACTGACTCTTACGATTCTTGAAGGGGGGAGGAGGAAGCAGAAGTTTGAAAAGAAAAAAAGTTGATGCTATCACCATTCCAGATTAACATGCCTAAAACTGAGGAGTTCATCGTCTCCACGAGTAGTTCGAGCTCGGTTGGTTGCTTTTCTTTTGGAAGGTTTTTGCTGTGCATTGAAGAAAATTGTAAAAGATTAACCTAGAATAGTTTTTTGTGGCTAATATAATGAATGTAGGGAGTGAGGAAATTCATTGTACTTTCAATTTGATGTGTAAATACTAGTTTTCCACTAGTGGTGAATAATAAAATTCATCACCTCTCTTGAAGTCTTTCTTTCCTAGTTTCTTGTTTGATTAGATTGATTACAAATTTGTAAATTAAATTTCGAGGATTGCAATTTTTTTTTAATTAAAATTTCATTTGAAATGGATTCCGTGATAAAATTTACTTATTTTGGTTTAATTTGGTGATCTTAGAAGATTTGAATATTGGAATAAAAATATGTATACGTGTTTGACATACGTTTATTAATGTTGATGAATTAATATCGTAGAGATATTTTAAGGTGTCGTTTAAAGTTAAAAAAAAAAAAAAAAAAAACATTTTTATTATCAAACTAGATGAGTCCCACGGAATTTTAATAAAAATGAATTATTATAATAAATTGTATATTCAAATAATTTAAAAAAATAAAATTCAAATAAATTTTTTTGAGAAACATAACATAATGAAATTATATGTCACTTTATTTCAACCAATACATAATACTTATGTCACATTTATTCTTTAGTCAATAAAATTATTATATGTTACTTTGTTTTAAATATTAGTACTAAAACTATTCAAAATCATGACATGTCATATTCTATTAATTATGTAATTAACACATGGTCTAAACGTATAGGTGATGCTAAACTCATTATTTTTTAATTTGAAAGGTAAAAATACGGCCGTAGATTAAATGTGATTTAGATAAAATAAAATATATTGTTATACTTTATATTAATAATTGACAAATTCTCATATGCAATGAATGTATTGATACACAATCAATTGCACCACATATCACTCTTAATAATTTATGATATATACACACTTTATATTTCATAATCTTTTAAAATTTTATTGCATATATACTTAAATAATTAAGTATTCCTTAATTAAGTCATTTTTCTTTTAAAACTATTAATATTAAAGTTTTTGGCATATCATAAAAGTATTTAAAATCAATTCAACATTATAATGACACCTCGATAATATCAGTAATTGTATGGACCATGAAAATAATGACATTAAATGTAATATTATAGATATTGTACGGGAGTGGAGTTTCTAAAGGACCGAAAAAATAGATATGAAAGGTATTATGGACGGAGAGAGTAACATTTAACTACACTTTATAAAAATATAATACATTATACAAAATTAAGAAGAAGACGACACATCATTAAAATTAAAACTTTTTATTACTATGTACTAGTATATAGGAGAATTGGAAAATGATATATCTAATTTGGGACGGACTTACCATTTAAACAAATGATGCATAAACAATGAGATGAAGGGAGTAACAATTTTTTAAAGAGTTGATATCTGGTGCGTAGGGTGCACCGTGCACACTATGCTGGTCAGTCAACCCTTATGAACTATAAAATGCGTATTCTTGAAACAAAGTAACTGCTAGTGCAGTGGTTACTCTAACTCATTTCCTTAAAGGAGGTCAGGCTTGAATCCTGCTACCAACAAAAAAAAAAAAACTTTCATAAAACATTGTTTTTTTAAATATAAAAATTACCAATTTTAATAATAATTGTTACCACTTTTCAATAATAATGATTACCACTTTTCAAATAAGAAAGAACTATAAATAAAACATTGTTTTTTTAAATATAAAAATTACCAATTTTTAATAATAATGGTTATCAATTTTCATAATAGTTACCAACTATACTTTTCAATAATAATGTTACCACTTTTCAATAACAAAATTTCTACTTTTCACCGCTTTTCAATAATACTCCCTCCGTCCACGAAAAGTAGTCTCATTTACCCTATATTCTTTGTCCACAAAATGTAGTCACATACCCTTTTTTAAAACTATCACCCTTCAACCATCACTTAATTACTCAAATTGCCATCAACTTTATTCACAAACAATCACTTTATTCAAAATGGACCCCACAATACCCTACAATACCCTTACTTTATCTACTTTATCTACCTTCTTCTTAAAACATGTGCCCCATCCCCATGTCCCTACTTTTCATGGATGGAGGGAGTAATAATTATCACTTTTCAATAAGAGAGAACTACACTTTTCAATAACAAAATTTCTACTTTTCAATAATAATGATTACCACTTTTCAATAAGAAAGAAATAGACTTTTCAATAATAAAATTATTACTTTTCAATAATAATGATTACCGCTTTTCAATAATAATAATAATTATCACTTTTCAATAAGAGAGAACTACACTTTTCGGTAACAAAATTACCACTTTTCAATAATAATAGTAACCACTTTTCAATAATAAAATTATCACTTTTCAATAACAATAGTTACCACTTTTCAATAAGAAAGAACTACATTTTTCAATAATAATAGTAACCACTTTTAGGTAACAAAATTACCACTTTTCAATAACAAAATTACCATTTTTCAATAATATTAGTTACCACTTTTCAGAAATAAAATTACTACACTTTTTAATTTTCAACAAAAAAAAACTTTTCACTAAATTAAGGACCAGTCTTTTTATTCAGCCGAAGGTTTTGTTGATCCAAATATCAACACCTTTATACACTTACATACATAATAATTCAATAATATGTAAAAATAAAATTAAACCAAAAATTAAAAAGGATATAGAAGAATTTAAAGGTGAAAAGATGCAGGTAGAAAGAGAGTCTGCTCCCGACAAAAAAAAAAGAGTTGGCATTTTCCGGTGCCCGTAGACCAAATATTACAATTACTTTGGGTCTCTCTTTTCTAATTTTCGGCGGCACGGCACGGCAGAGCATGAGGCGGCGTAAAATTAATCTAGAAGTGCAGCAAAAGCAACAGGGTTGAAGTCCCAAATTTAATGTCGCCTTCACTTTCGATATGATTCGCAACGTCATTAAAATCGTGGACGAATGATCGAGAATAATTAATTCACTAAAGAAACTGGACTGCGGGGGTTACAGATGTGGGCGGCTAGGATTACAAATATGGGAGAGGGAAAAAAGGGGGAGAAGAAAGGAGAGGGAGTTGAAAGCCAATTAAAAAAAAAAAAAGTGTGTGCAACAAACCAGAATTGGTGTGTATGGTGTTTATGAGAATTTTCCTTTTTTAAATTTACATTGACAAAATTTGTTTTCTCGTATTTAACTAAAACTTCATTCTAATTTATCTTGAATTAGATTAGAATTACTATTTTTATATAAATTATGAAGAAATAAGTCTCCCGGGGCCTTCAAGAAGGAGGAACGAAGATATGGTGCAGGTGGTATCCTTAGTACTAAGGACGGACATAAAATTAGCACATTTGCGGAGAAAATTAGGCCCCAGAGAGGCCCCTTAGGAGCGGAATTAACGGCAATTCTTATTGGGCTTCAAATGGCTAAAGAATGTGGTGCAGATCAACTGGATGTTAGAACTGACTCACAATTAGCAGTGGCACTTTGTACTAAGCAGAAAAGATCAGCGGGACCAGAGGATAGTGTGGTGAAAGAGATCGTATCTTTTACCAATGAATTTGTAGAGTGCAAATTCACATACGTCCCAAGAGCTGATCTTAAGCAAGCCCACGTTTTGGCTCAAGTAGGTGCAGGCTCTACCAGCTCATAAGCATGAGATGGAGCAGTCGTTGGTGATACAGGGAAGAGCTTCATTTGATCTTGTAATATTTTCCTGGTCATACTACCAACAACACCCCCCAAAAAAAAAAAAAAAAAAATAAGTCTCCCTTTACTCAACTACTAGTATTATTTTTTAAATGTTTCTTCAACTAAATATTTATCATTAATCACTAGTTTTTTTTTTTTTTTTTTTTAAGAAACCTAATATTTGGAGAAAATTGAAAGGTGAAATAGAATCATAGTACAAGTAATGCAAGCGTATTTTGGTACAACCCTTTAATGCAGGCCTTCACCTCGCGCAGAGCCTGCGGATAAAACAAAACCCAGGCTCATAAATCTTACCTCTACACTCTACAATCCCTACCTTATCTTCAAAGCTCAACAATGTCGAACCCTAAAGAAGATGAAGAGTTCGAATTAGAGCCCCAAAACACTGATGAAGAAGATTCTGAATCCGAACTCGCCCCCACAGAAACCTCATCTTCCTCCTCCGACTCCGACTCGGACTCCGACTCGGATTCTGACTCCGATTACGAACCCTTGGCATACACTCGACCCGATGGAACCGTCAAGCAAATCGATCCCTACGACTCCGACCAAGAAAACATACCCGAAGTCAACATCCCGCGCTTCAACAAGGTCCTCGATTCCAAGCGCAGGCTCAGGGAGGAAGAGGAAGAGGAGCTAGACACGGAGGACCATGACGAGCTCTACGATTTTCCACCCGACCCGGAAAATTGGCGGGAGGAGGATTTGAAGGAGCTCTGGGCCGATGCTCCTGTGGGGATGACCAAACCGGGTTGGGACCCGCATGATGTGGATGAAGAGGAGGTGGATGTTATCAGCGAGGAGATTCAGGAGGGCTACGACCCGCCCATTGCCCCCTTTTATGTTCCCTATAGGAAGTATTATCCGGTGATTCCTTCTGATAATTATGATGTTTCGAATCCTAAGTCTGCGATTGAGGAGTTGGATAGGATTGAAGAATTCTTGATGTGGGTTAGCTACATTTTCCAGGACGGCAGCTCGTGAGTGTTCCACTAAAATTTTGAATGTTTTGTAGTTTCTTATGTATGTGTTTGTATTGAACATATCTATTTGGGTTTGAACTTGACTTTGGTTTAGTTGATTTAGTGCCTAGGAGTAGAAATTACCCTGTCATATGGTACTTTTGGACGATGTATTAAGGTTAGGTGTGGGATTTTAGACTTAAGAAATATGATATAGGAGTAGCATTTAGAAGAGAATGCCTTTCCAGTTTTCTGAATACACACTCATGGAAATTACTAATAATACGTAGGGATGTAAGGCAGAACACTTCAACTCAGCTCCTTTAAGCCTAGCGTGGTTGCTTCGTTTTGTTCAATTATCTTTAAGGCTGGCGGTTCTTTGCAGTTTTCCTTTGCAATGAAGCTTCTGTTGCCCCTTGAGGTGTATAATGGCTTTATATAATCTGTTCTTTTATCCTTTTCCCCTTAATAGTGGTATACTTTAGTTTTATGTATGTGTTTGAACATTTTACCAAGTTTGGCAAATCCAGTCCCAAAAATCATGATGCTCTGTTCAATAGAACTTTTATTTTTTGTGAATTACATATTTGTTGTTAAGCACGAATTCCATGTATGGTACTATCATTTTCCCCACAATGTTGCATTACCAGTATATCTATGCCTACTGCCTAGATAGCTTATTACTGAAAAATGCACATTACAGTTACTTTGACTTGCAACTAATTGTCATGCTTTGTAGCTCACAATCGTTATTGCAACTGCATTTACTTGTTTGTATGTCATTTGCTATGGCAAACTTGTTCTAGTCACTTTCATTGTGCGAAAGGTTGAGCATAGATTTGTTTAATCAGTGTCAATTTTTATTTCATTTATTTAGCTTCTTTCTGTTTATGATTGATTAATTTGTTTTCAAAGGTATGAAGGAACTGTTTGGGATGATATGGCTCATGGAAAAGGTGTTTACGTTGCCGAGCAAGGGCTGGTCAGGTTTGTGTGCAAATTTCACGTTTGTACTGAATTTTCAATTCTATATTTCGTGTTTCAATGAATTAATATGTCCTCTGTTTATGTTATGTGGGCTTCTAGCTTAGTTAGAGATATCAACTTATGCCATTATAATCAGTTGAATCATAAATTCTCAAGTGCTAATTGCTACTTGTAGGTATGAAGGAGAATGGCTCCAAAACCAAATGGAAGGTCATGGAGTTGTTGAAGTGGATATTCCACAGATAGAGCCTATTCCGGGTTCCAAGTACTTCTTTTACTGCTTCAAACTATTTACACCATAATCAGTGGGGTAGAAATAAAGCATCTCAATAATATCGAGAGGTTTCTCATGTTTTTTCTAGGCTTGAAGCACAGATGCGAGCTGAAGGGAAAATAATATCGAGAGATTATATGTCACCTGAAGATAGAGAATGGCTTGAAATGGATATTGAAGACAGTTTGAAATTAGCTAATATTAATGATGGATTTGAAATCCCTTTTTATGAGAACGATATGTGGGTCAGGGTATTTGGAAGCAAGCCGTAAGTTCTATATTCAAACTTTAATACCCCTTTCTTTTCTTCTTTGAACCTGTATTCTTTATTATAAAAAGCTAGATGCTTGCAAGTGTTGACTTGCAGTATCACGAATTGATCATACAATGTAATTTAGTTTCTTCACCTTTGTTATTCTGAAAATGCTGTTTATGTGACTTTTAAATTGTATTTTGGTTCCAGGGAGAAAGGTCGATACCGATATGCTGGTCAATGGAAACATGGGAGAATGCATGGTTGTGGTGTTTATGAAGTCAATGAACGAACAATATTTGTGAGGACACTATTTTTCTTAAATTTCATCTTATTCTTCACTGAGGGTATGTTTACTTTTGGTTTTAAAAACCAGGTTTTGGATTTCAAGATCCAAAACCCGTTTTACTTCGGGATTTAAAAACCGGTTTTCAAAATCCACTCAAAACCACCCCTATCAAACATATTGATTTGACATAAAGTTATATTTATATAATATTATTCCAATCATTATATTCTTTCTCAACAATAATATAATAATACAATAATATAATACATTTAATAATTACACACTTAACTAATCATTATAATCTCATCAAACAATAATATAATAATACAAACTCATTCAATCTTACAACTTGATTTGACATAAAGTTAAATCCTTCACTATTCCAAAACCCAAAAGAAACACACATATTATTATTCATCGGGATTTCAAAAACCAGGATTTCAAAAATCCGGTTTTTAAAACCACTCAAAGCCCAAAGTAAACACCCCCGAGAGAAAGTTGAACACAATTCACATAAGAATCACCCTGATTTTACCTAAGCACTGCAATATTACTATCAAACATATGTAATTTGTTCCTTATTTATGAGGCAGGGGCGATTCTATTTTGGCGAACATCTGGAGGATTCATTCGGCTGTGATGCAGAAATATCGGGGGTAATTAAAAAATATATTTCCTCTAACATCTCTCTGAAACTTTTTATTCTGTGGAGAGGATAACTTAGAGTATGTTACCTCAGATGCATTCAGCTATAGCAGAGGTTGCAGCTGCAAAGGCGCGCATGTTTGTCAATAAGCCTGATGGAAGTAAGTTTCACAGTTTATATCCCTCTTCAATTAATATGTTTAGTCAACAACATTGACAGCAGGTATTAAGAGGCTTGCATTTAGGAGAACTCGAAAAGCTAAAAAATGAATTAGTGTTGCAGACTTTGAAGTTTACAATGAGTGCATATATGTCTTTTAAGAAAAGCATTGCCATGAGGAACTGAATGAAAATTTCAATCAGTTTGAGCTGTGTAGTATTGTAATGTATGCCTTTTCGATTCTCGAATCTATCCTTCTTTTGTGCCTTGGAGAGCTCTCGTTGCATGGCAGACTTGAAAAAAACTAAAATATAGCATTCTTGGTGAACCTGCTTTGTAGTTGGGCACTATTAATCTGGTCTTCTAATTAATTTTACAAATTTGTAATCTCCTCTCTTCGTAATTGATGCAGTGGTGAGAGAAGATAGAGGCCCGTATTCGGATCCTCAACACCCCTACTTATACGAGGAAGAGGATGTGTGGATGGCACCAGGCTTCATCAATCAATTCTACGAAGTAATCCACACATATTAAGAATTTTGAAGAAGTAAGCCATAAACAGTATCAAGAATGTTAAAAAAACTAATCCTTTGTTGTTGCAGGTTCCAGATTATTGGAAAGTGTATGTGCATGAGGTGGATAAAGAGAGGGAGATGTGGTTGAACTCTTTCTATAAAGCTCCACTCAGGCTACCTATGCCTGCTGAACTTGAATACTGGTGGTCCAAAGGTACCTACTAACTTCATATCCTCAGTTTGATGCTTTGCTTTCGTCGCAATCTATACATATAAAAACACGACTTGATAAACCTCTACTTGAGCAAGTGGAGCTACACTTTGTCTTGCGGAAAACTGGTGAGACTTACATGCTACTAATGCTAGGATTGAGAGTATTGCAAAGTCAGCCAATACGATTTTTTTTTCTTCTATTTTTACTTTTCACCTACAATTCAAAGTTCGATAAATTTTTCTTTATCTTTAACGTTTTTAAAGTTTGTTTTTATTGATTTTGATACATGAATTGTTTTTTTTTTTTATCATATAAGTATTTTTTAATTTTTAAATAATTGTGAGACACCCACATACATATAATGTCACAAAATTCATATTTTTAAGTTATTTAAATAAAATATTGTAAAGGTTAATAAAGATCATTTGTTGATGAACAAAATAAATTTAATTTAGATATATCACAATCTATCTCACAGTACATAGAGAATTACTAGTTTCTTCTGTAAACAGTTGCATGAATGGCCTTATTATATATACATGTGAAGGTTGGTTTGTTGATTGGCCGGCCCTGTGTTGTATTTTGATCACACAGATGAAACACCAGAGTTTATGCTGATCAATAAAGAACCTGAGCCTGATCCCGAAAATCCATCGAAACTGATCTACACTGAGGACCCCCTCATTCTTCACACTCCAACTGGACGAATAATAAATTATGTGGATGATGAGGAATATGGAATTAGGTTATTTTGGCAACCTAAATTGGAAGAGGGGGAAGAAATTAATTGGGACGATGTTGAGTTTCTTCCCATCGGGGATGAGTTTGATGAAGAAGGTAGCGGTAAGAAAGATAGCTTTTGGAGCAGGCTTGCCGATCCTGTGGAAAATGCATGCAAAGCATGGTTGGATAAATTGGACAAGTGGGCCGAAGAGAAGAAGAAAGCTGCTGAGATAAGGAAGGAGTTGTATGAGAAAGAGATTGAATTGATCGAAGCTGAGTTGACTCTGAAAGAGGCCGTGGAAGAGTTAGATGAGCAACTCAAGATATTGCAGAAAGTGGAGGAAAATAAATTGGAACAAGAAGAAGATGCTTCGGTTTCTGAACCTGCAAAACAGACTACTGACCAAGCTCCAATGCCTGAAGCTGAGGAAGATGGCGAGGAGGAGGAAGATGACGAAGAAGATACTACGGCTTCCAGTTTTGGGTCCATTGAAGCTGACAACTCCAAAAATAACGATCGCAATGGAAAGACTAAATTTGCATCCGCATCCCTATCATTTGGCACTTTTAACCTCATTTCGTTGGTAAGTCTCTCACTCTCTTTGTGCGCGCACTCTCATGTTTATAACAGAAGTATTGCATATTACTAAAACAAGCAAGAGTATTACGTCTCATCTCGTACATTTTTTTTGTGCTTTATAATATAATGGTCGATAGGTTCCACAAAAACTGCACAATCCATTTTCGAGATGGAAAGAGAGCAAGGTTAAGAAGCAGGCGTCGTCGTCTCTTCCCAGTCCAGCATATAATGAGTTTGAAACTCAATGTTGGACTAGTGTTCGTTTTCCAGTCGTTGAGAAAAGCTTGAAGATGAAATGTGGTGGGAGGCAAACACAACAGCAGCAGCATGTTCAGCGCATGCCCAAGTTGAGAAATCGGTCGAAAACGAAATCTTCTACAGAATGGAGACAGCAAGGTTGGGAGGACTTGGGTATACTGTCATTACACACTCCAATCACAATGTAGCGGTTGTATTGTTGTATGAATTTTGCTGTGGGCAGAGCTGAATTTACTTTCTAGGCAATTTTTTGTTAAATTAAAATACAAAAAGGTGGCATGTTTTGATAATTGATACATTCGGATGAGCAAGGAAAAATGATGTTGTACTGTTGTGTTGTAACAGGAGATAACATTATGTTCTTTCAGTTATTAATAAATACTGGAGTATCTTTTTTTGTTATTATTAAAAATGTATATTGCATCAAAATCCTCTCTATATACATTCGACTACTACTGGTGTTGTTTCGTCCATAAGACCTCCCTGAGACCCTGACTGCAGAAAAATGTAAATCTACGGATAGTTGAATATGTTAGCTTTGATCGTTTTCATTTATTTTTTCGATGGAAAAGGTAGAGAGAGAGAGAGAGAGGTGATAATTGTTACTGTAAAATAGGAGTAAAATATAGTAATATGAATAACTTTCAATAGGAAAGTTCAAAAAAAAAAAGATATGATCACAGTGGGAGTTGAACCCACGACCTTTAGATTCGGAGTCTAACGCGGTATCCACTCCGCTATGTGACCATCAACTAGCATATATTTGGAAACAGTATAGCTTATCTGATTTTAGCTGTGTAACAATATGAACAAGAGAAAATCAAACTCAAAAATAGGAAAGAACAACCCAAAAACTGAACAACACAGTCAATAATTTATCAGTTATTTATTAAATAAACAAAACATAACAGACGAGACAAAGTGGGATAGCTCAAGTGGTTAGAGCACACTACCTAGGCCTTAGGTCCTGGGTTCGAGTCATGGAGATCTGATTCATCTGTGAATGCTCTTGAAATTGGAATTATGCTTTTGCTTTTGAATTGTTTTCAGATTTAGAGTTAAATCCATAAAACGAGATTTTGCATTTTCTCCAACTTCCACTTTAGCCCCTGTTAAACATTTACACATGTAAGCCTTAGTAACAATATTGTCGTAAACTTGTTTCAAAAATAAAAAAATGTAGTAACAATGCCACGTCATCTGCAATTTGTATATTATTGTTTTTATTTTTAACCAACTAAACTCAGCTTTCATTATTTGCACATTCAAATAGTATTAGGAAGTCCTATCCTACTACAAAGTTTGGTGGACTTTGACTGAATAAAAAGAATTCTAATAAAATCAAGAATTTCTAACAAACTCGTGTGTTGTAACATTTTTTAAAGTAGATAAGAGTGATATGCGAGTCAAAACATAATCACAAAAAAAAAAAAAAAAGGAATTAAAAGAAGAGGAATTCATAGCGTCAACTACAATTTTAGTGTCCCCTTCCACTATGTTGTTGTCCATGTCCATGCTTGAAAAACTTCATACCCTCATAGCCTTGCTTATGTCAACCTTCATGCAACCCGGTGCAACCACCCACAACATAATTACCAAGTTCATCACGTAAAAGTGTAAAACTATGTCAACGTCCGTTGGTAAGGAATCCCCAAAAAAGTTGTGTCAACGTTGAGTTTTCATTTGCCTTGTAGAAGATTGTGTCAAACATTTCACTACTGCAAGCAAGAATTGATCATCCTTTTTTAAAAAAATTCGATCCCAATTTTTTATTATTCATGTTTTGTAACTGAAGGCATGCCATTAATCGAAGCAGTTGCCTAAGCAAATTCCAGAAAGCTAATATCATATCATATCCCAAATGCGCGCGCATCAAGGACAACTGTAAAACCCTAAAACTTCCCAATGTGTGCGATTTACACACATTGGGGTGTTATCCGCCGCCTCCATCCCCTCTCCTTTCTCTTCCACCGGCCACCTCCCATACCTCCAGCCCCGCCGCCCACCACCCCCCTCTCCCCTCCTCCTCCACCGGCCATCCCACAGCCGCGTCCCGCTGCCCACCACCCCCCTCTCTCCTCCCCCACCTCCGACCACCCTCGAAATCCCCCAGCCTCGTCCCGCCGCCATCCACCCCTCTCTCTCCTCCTCTGCCAACTACCAGGCCGCCGCATGCCTCGCCACCCTGCTCTCATTCGCTTATGGCGTCCATCTAGGACCTCCATCTACTTACATGGCCGACGCCCCTGAGCTCGACGGTGCTTCGCCGGTAAGCTCTCCACCACCGCGTCCTCGGTCGCCTCTCCCTGCGACGATCGATGTCGATCGTCTCGGCCCGAATGGTCGTCCCTCCCCCACGGCAGAGTGCCGCCGTTTCGTGCCACGACTCCCCGCCCTCCTCGGCCGCCCCTGTCTGCCCTACGCCCTTGGCCGTCCCTGCCGCCGCCCTTGCTGGACCAGGAGGCTCACCCAGTGCCGCTTGACAACACACAACCCTTATACGAGCAGGCTCCATCTCCGACGACCCATCTATCCTTAGCCAATTTCTCCCCTGGTGAAATTGCTCTGGCTAAGCTTCTTATTCCTCGGTTCCCGGGACTAGGCGCCTTTTTGAAATCTCTTGATCAGTTCGTTCCCATTGGTCTCCACCTCCCATCATTGGAGGAGCACTTTCCTGGGTTTACTGAATTTCTACCTGCACTGCCATCTCCCACCTCGTTCGTGTCTGCTTTTGTCGGACAGAAAACCTCGGCCCCTCCCTCTTCTGAGATGCCCACCTTGCCCGTTGGCATCTCCTCCACGAGCCCAGTTGTTTTTCCTAATCACATGCGCCCATGTAAGAAGGAGGATTACTTCACGATCTCGATTGATAATGTCACGTTACAGGCTGGAGTGAACGAGTTCAAGGATGCCTTGACTGGTCGCCCCTCGTGGAAAAGCCCCGATACCGTATGCTAAGTTGTCGAAGAGGCTCGTTGATTCTTGGTCCCTCCATAGGAGCCTCTCTGTTGTGCCAATCATAAAATGATTTGTTATTCTCAAGTTTCACCTTTTGGAAGAGCGCGACCGTATTTTTAGAAGACGTGATTGGCAACTGGGCCCAGGCTCCATCCGCCTTAAAAAATGGTCTCCCGGTTTCAATCTGAATCAAGCGCCGACCTCGACGGCCCAAGTTTGGGTACGCCTCCTCGGCCTCCCGATTGAACTTTCGCAGTTAGGGGTGTGCACCGGTCCAGAACCGGATCGGACCGGACCGGGACCGGTTTGGACCGGAATCTTAAAATTTTACGGACCGAGGACCGGACCGGAATGTAACCGGTCCAGACCGGACCGGACCGGTAAATTCCGGTCCGGTCCGGGTTTGGACCGTTTCAGACCGGTTTTTTTTTTTTTTTTTTTAAATTTATTGTAATTCCTTAGTGTATGAGAAGAAGTGGAGAGTGGATCATATTTTTTTGAAGATCTAGAAATTTCTTCATATTTACCTTTATAATAAATTCCTTTTTAATATCCTAAAGAATAAGTTATGCCCTTAGATCAAGTTGATCACAATTGTCCAAGAATATATATATATACTTGAAAACTTAATTTATAGCAAATGTTCATAGAAATTAAAGTCCAAAATGAAAACGGAAAAGGCAGTAGTCTAAAATGAAAAAAATAGTAGTCCAAAATATTAAAATTCAAGTCTAAAATGAAAAAACAGTAGTCCAATATGAAATGATGCACAAATTTAAGGGTCTACAATATATATAACATTGTCTTCATCGTCTTCATCAAATCTGTAATAACATATATAAAAGATGTTAAATTTTTTAAATGGGTACAACTAATAAATAAACATGCTGAAAAATATTTGATAAGTATAAACCATTACCATTCTCAATTTCTTCTAAATCACGCAAATCACGAACTCTTCAAGTTCTTCATTGATCAGAAAACACTGGTATTCTTTTTTATTGAGATTGTGACTGAGTACTATCCATCTAAAATTTTGAAATAAGAAATTAAAAATAATTATTACGATTATAAGTTGTAAAATAGATTAAACCTTCTCAATAACTCAAGAAAACTTACATTGCAAGAAGATTGGGTGGAGTATTCTGTTGCGTCGGCTCTATTACCTTCTCAAAATGGGTGAGTCAAGGAGTGGAGATGGGAGAATTAGAAAACACCGGTATTCTTTTTGATTGAGATTGTGACTGTATCCATCTAAAATTTTGAAACAAGAAATTAAAAATAATTATTACTATTATAATAAGCTGTAAAATAGATTAAACCTTCTCAATAACTCAAGAAAATTTACATTGCAAGAAGATTGGGTGGAGTATTCCGTTGCGTCGGCTCTATTACCTCCTCAAAATGGGTGAGTCAAGGAGTGGAGATTGGAGAAGGGTTGTCGCCTTGTGTGAGGCTGGTGAGTGGTGAGCGCGGTTGAAGAATTTTGAGAATGGTAAAATAGGGAATTGGGTTTAAGAAAGTCGAAGAGCCAGAGGAAGTCGAAGAGCCAGAGGAATGGGATTTGTAATTTTTAAAATTCAAATAATAAAAAAAAAAAAGAATTGTAAATCCGGTTTCCGGTCCTGGACCGGACCGGAATCTAACCGGTTGGTCCGGTTCCGGACCGGACCGGTCCGGTTCCGGTCTTTTTTCCGGTCCAATTTTATTTTGCACACTCCTATTCGCAGTCCACGGTTCTCTCGGCTGCAGCTTCGGCGGTTGGCAAGCTCATTAAAATGGACGGTCACACAGCAACCAAGACCATGGCTCAGTATGCTAGAATCTTGGTTGAGGTGGATATGAAACAACCTTTTTTTTAGCGTCTGGTCCTTGAATGTGAGGACGGTTCGGTGACCGTGGAGGTTCTTTATGAGAAGCTTCCGGAGTTCTACAGCCACTGTAAGGTAGTTGGACACATGTCTACTTATTGCGCTATGGGACAGGCCCCGCCGCCTCCTCGCGACGACTCCCCTGGTAGGACCCGACACACAAGACGGTCGAGGCCTTCTCCCTCAGACCTCCATTCCAGAGCGCCCCCGTAGAACCCCTCCTCGGATACTGAAGTCGATCCGGTCACAGTAAGCAACTCCTTCTCCAGTCTTAACACGTATGAACCTTTAGAGGATCTCGTGGCTGCAGCGGCCAACAACAGTCCGAACTTGGAGGCTTCTGTCAACGACGTTTAATCCCCTACTCGAGCAGCCTCGACCCGTTCCACGAAGAAATGCAGTAGCCCCAAGATGCCTGGGGTGAGCCTATTTAATGAATTCGAGGCCAGAACCTGCACGAACTACACTATCAACCAACCAACATGGCTTGATAATGATTTCACCTGCGTCTCCAAGTTCAAGGGCAGTAGGGGCGATGCGTTTGACCCTCCATAGTCCTTCACCTGATTCTGGATTCCTAGATTGAGTAGTTTTTTTCAGAATTTATTATCGCTTTTATTGCTAGGTTGTATTTAGGGGTGTACCATTTTTCGATGGTAACTCGGCCTCTGGTTTCGGTTTGTGAACTTATGGCTTTTATCTTTTTTTTTTTTTTATAACCTTTTTATTCCCTAAGCAAATTCCACGAGAGGTGGTGACAGGTCCTCTTGGGAAAGCCATAGTAACTAGTAATTCTCTCATTTCCTTCAACATCAGTAGCTAACATATTGATATGATTGTTCGAATAATTCAAAATGTTGTAGTCAACGTTATTATTCCACAAAACAACATTGTTGCCATTGCGGCGGTCAACACAATCTACAAAAAAGTACTCCCTCCGTCCCGCAATTATTTTCACACTTTCATTTTCTGGACGTCCCACAATAACTTTCACACCCTTAAAATGGAAAATCATTTATAAACTCCACCCTCACAATATCCTCAAATTTACACAAATGTCATTACTTTTTCTCACACATACTCAAAAGTCAACTCATTCATTTACTATATACATACAATTTTACAGAATTACCCCTCAAAACTCCACTCATTATTACAGTTTCTTAATATGCGTGCATATCAACATACAGTTTCTGGACGGAGGGAGTAGTTATTAAAGCCGAGTTTCACAAAGAAAGTTTCTAACCTAATACCAAACGAAAGAGTTTCAAACAAAATAGTTACATCAGGTCAATTAACTCGGACGAGTTCACAAAGGGCAGGGACAGGAGTAGGCTAACCCAGACCTCTACATTTCCAACTTAGGATAATCATTACTCTCAGTGGGCCCCCGAGCCAGGACCCATAGATAAATGTTGAACTCTTACCACTTGTACATCTTGCTCATCTCCATGTTCACTAGATGTACTTGCATGGCTAGAACCAGTCCCATGCAAATAGCCCGATATTTTTCTTTTTTTATTCGATAAAAATTAACGAAATTTCATGTATTACTTCTGAAATTCACACCTCCTTCCAAATCAGGTTCAACGTTGATCATCCCTTCCTCTCCGACAACTAATCTGGCGTATTCTCTTTCACTCCGCAACCATTTCTCCCTTCCATGAATCTAATTCCTTCTATAAGGGGTCTTCAAGACGGTACCCACTCTCTTTTTGCATCGACAATCGTTGAGTTAAAGTGATCCTCACATATTGCATTTGTGTGTCTCAATCGCCCACAAAATAAGCAGAAGATATTTGGTCATTCCTCTCCCTCGTGGTTTGATTTACTTGAAACACTTTACGAATTGGGTCGCATCTATCTCAACCCTTATCCACACAAAATTCTTCCAAGCCGACCCTTTGTTGGTAGAATCGTATTCCGAAAATCTATCAATAAAGTTCTCAAAGATTATTGTACCCCTTTCGAAAAGATTTGATGGGAAGATCATAAACTGACCCACAAAGCCAGATAGTTTAGTGGTACTTGGTGGGGTAACTATTTGATCTTCAAATAATGCAATATTAAAGAGTGATTGCTCGTGGACCAGGGGCCCCCTTCAGTCACACATTTATGAATTATGATCCAGCTTATAGTAGAACTTGATCAACGTTTGACTATCACCGATGTGCTTAATCGTAATCCTCTACGCGACTTCCCAATAATTGCTAGCCCAACTTCTAGTGATATTAATTAAAGTTAAGTTTCATATCAGTAAGGATTCTCCCCTCGAGACAAAGATAAATATCTCCATCCCATCTTTCCCAATCACCAACTCATCGTCCTCCTCAACAAACGATTTCAAATTGTTTCATCACATTCTCCATGATAAGCACTATTTAAAACAACGATCGAAAATAGATCAAGAGTTAGAACAACTATAAAAAAAAATAGATTAAAGATTCTCACACAAAGAAATATGAATAAAAATCACTTTCTTACGTGATAATACACAGTACAATATTTTATTGATATTTACAAAATTGTTAAATGACCTCACATGTTAACTATATTAATTTGTATGAATTATTTAAATTTTGTATGTGTGGACGTATTCAGAGGTCATGGCAATGAAATCGGTTCGGACATATTCAACTTCTCTGACTTGGTTAGGCTGGGACTTTGAATTTGTTAATTTCCTACATTTATAGACTTTCTGGTTTTAGTTCCCAGTACTCTTTTTTTTTTTTTTTTTTTCATTATTTTGTTCATTAATACGTTTTCTCTCATGTTTATGATTCATTTAGTTCGATAAAATTTTGATATATTGAAATTTCAGTAAATTATTTGTAAATATCATTTAAAATTGTTTGTTTAGTTATTCCCTTCTTCCTTATTTTCAAGTGACTCAAAATCATGACCACATTAAATACCAATTTTTTTTATTGAATAGCAATATACCTTTCCTGTATCGAAAAATTTCGAAGTAAATTGGCCACACATTTAACCTAAATTGACAGGTTCTTCATTAAGAAAATAAAATAAAAATAGACTAATAACAAAAATATGTCGGCCTCTCGTAAAAAATAAATAAATAGTGAGATGCATAATGGTAATGATATTTTAAAGCATGATAGGTACGTTTGTTTTACATGGATTCTCTATTCTAGATATTATTATAATTTTCACACGTATATAATATTAAAATTACATTACCAATTTTTGTGTAGCTTATGGTACGTAAAGCAATTAAATGTTTTTTTAGATTTGCAATCTAATCGGTCGTATAACTTCAATTCCACAAAACTTATTTTAATATGAAATCACACTAATCACATTATGTTCGCCGAAACTCAATTACTCAATTAAAAAACAAAACACACATCGCTTTTAAATAATAAATGGTTTGATCATTGATCATTTTACATAAGTGGATTCCATATAGAGATAATATCATTTATGATACGTTAAGTTTAAAACTTTTCTATGTTTTCAAATGTAATCGGTGCATAGTACACTATTCATATTTTTCAAAAATATTAACTTCAATATTATATTTTTAAATTAAAATTCATTTCACGCTTTAATTATATTAATCTGCATGTTTCTGTTATATTAATTCACATGTAATAAACTCTATATTGACAAATAAAACAAAAGATAGTAGTAATTTGTGTAAACATATATACCAACAATTGCCGCGAAAATTAAATATAAATTCTTTCGACTATGTTTGTTTTGAGATTATGTAAAATATGGAAAATTTGAATGAAGAAATTTTAAATGGGGAAATCCTATAATGAATAATGACTGTGTGTTTATTTTGAAATTTTGATTAGAGTATGATGTAACTTTATATCATATCATATGTATAAAAATGGATGATGTTGCATTATATAGTGTAACTTTATATCAAATCACCCCTATATACTAATAGGGAGTTTAGTTTTGCCACGTGTCATCATATGGTTAAATGTGATGATATGTCGCATGGAGATTAAATTGATTTTTTTAAATTTAATGTGTAATTAAACTATTGGTTAATACATATGTTATTGATATTAAAATGGAAAGTCTTACCTAAATTAAAATCAAAATCAATTAATATCTTATTTTGATTAAGTTCTCTTGTATGTTCTTTTATTTAAAAATATATATATACATTTTATAGAATATATCAATTTAATTAATTAATAAGATAAATTCATTTGTATATAATTTTATCAGTACTAATTATAACTAAAAAAATTATTCAAAATAAAAAATTATATAATAAAATTTTAAATTATGAAAATTAAATTTACCTATGAAATTTTATAAGTGTATTTTTTAAAATATGAGTTATACTATTTTAAATATTAACTTTTTTCAATATACCGCGTAATACGTGGGGAGTCATCTAGTCAATTGTATAAGAATGAGTGATGTTGTATTATTGTAATAATAAGATGAATGTAATTAAATGATAGAATCTGAATGTTAAATTCCCAACAAGAATAAACATGCCCTTCAAGTTTCTTTACAAACTGACAAAAAAGTAAAAAAAAAAAACAATCCGATTAAGCACAAAATATTCACGATATTTAATTCGGAAATCGAAATGATGCTAATCGTGATTATTTCATAGTAAATTTGTAATGGGTCAATTATTTTATTGATATTACTGCTGATATATAGTAGGAGTATGATATTTCCTAAATAACTCGAATAAAAAAAAAAGGCAATTGACCCACTGATTGATGACTAGTATTCCACAAAAGCAAGTGGAAAACTGAATATTCATTAGTCCCATCATCACTTAAATTCCTTATTTATATCATATATAATTTAGATTATATGTTAAATTGTTAATATTAATGTAATTATTGTAATTTATATTACCTCCATTACTTATTAAATGCCTATTTAAGTTCCAGATTTGGTCCATAACGAGATTAAAGACGTAATTTCTTTATTTTTTTTAGCAGATATAAATTAAAAATGAAAGTAAAAGGCAAAGGCGAAGAAGAAATCTCTCTTCATTATTCCAAAATTGCAAATTCATAGGGTTGTAGGCTATGTTTTTAAAATTTAAAATTATAATTTTCGAATTATTAAAATATGAAGTGCAGTGTCACGATGTACCGACTTGTGATTCAGTTGTAAGATAATATATTTAAACAAAAGATCATACTAATGAATTCGAGTGCTCCAAAAATAGTTTATGAATTTTAAATAAACGGTCACAAAATTGAGGACACGTCTTGAAATATGTAATCATATCATAAAATAGACTTTATTTCTATTTATAATAAAAGAAATCGTTCAAGTGTGAAATCTAGCACGTAGTAAATATACGTGACAACTATTTTGGAAGTGTATATACCCAATGTTTTTATGTTACTATAACGGTATCTTCTTGGAATGAAGATTTTATCCCAAATTTTCATAACTTGATTCTAAATTAATTACTTGGGAGACTTAAATTTTAATATATTAGTTATCTGTAAAAACTTTCAATAGAGGAGGCTATGGAATCTTTGAGCATGTTCTTTTTATTTTTTGTTTTGGTAGAGGAAATAAAATTCTTCTATAAAGATATAAAAAATAAAAAATTACATACGACAATTTTATACATAAAACGAGTTTTCATATTGCATATATATTGTATGATCCGTGAATTTATAATCTTTCTTTAATCGTGTTTTAAAACAAAATTATGTCTATGTACTAAAGTAGAGCTCTATCTCACACAAGACTCTTTCTTTTACAAATATAAAATTTTACTAGAATCAAAACTTGTTTGTACACCGTGCACGAATTTTAGATGACAAAAGTCACATATGCAATCGAGTGCATATATGCGCCCGACCTGCTGCTTGGTTATGCAGTTTTGAGAAGGGTAATGAAAGTAACGAGATTTAATATATTGACAACACTGAGGCCATGTTTTATAGTTTAGATTAAATCTAGATTAACTATATATATCATTTTTATTGATTGTTTGATAACTTAGATTAAGGGTAGATTATGCTTTAAAATTTATAAAGTTTAGTTATCATTCTAATCTTAGATAATCAGTCGTTGCTATCAAACATGCCCTGACATGAGTTTGTGAACGCTTATTTTTGAACTTGAAACTTAACAATGGCAGAGATAAACACAAACCAGAGCCATTTTTCATTGTCATATGAAAGCAGTGTAAATTTCGCATCATTGGAAAGATGATGAATTGATGGTGAAAAAAATGTGCAGAATTAAAAATCGAAAACTAAAAACAATTAGGTTCGTGAACCTAACAAGGCTATTATTATTGAGCTCGATTATGATTTAATTAAATTGAATCGATTTCAAATTTTATTCGAGTCGAGTACGAGTAGCTCGTGAACTGGTTCGAATCCGTCACATGCAAGAATTCGTCTTTTAATTAGATATACTTGGTAGACATAATGATTACTCTCATACGATCAATTTACCAAACTTTCAGTTAAACACCTAGCTGATTAAAACAATTTCCAGTCACAAGAAATGGAATGTTGTTACCAATTCCATGAATGTTTTGTGATTTTGACTGAGCAACCTTTCTCACCACACCTGCACCAACTTCACAGTTTTTTGTTTTTTATTTATTTCTAAGCACCAACTTCACAGTTTCTTCATATAAATTATATCAGTTTCTCTATTGGAGTACATTTTTTTGTGTTCTACTTGTTATTTTATTATACTGAATTTTTAATACGTATTGCATTTATTATTTTTTAACATTACACATATTAATAGACTAGATATTGAAACAGAGAGTGAAATACTAAAATTAATTAAATATATTTTTTTAGTTAAAAAAAAGTACGACTTCACGATTAAAATTAATAATTTATCAACTAACAGGGTTGGATTTGATATTGATATATTTTATTACTAAAGTCGGTGATTAATAATATGGCTTATACTCAGTTTTGAACATGAATATTTAAATCCGTTTGTTTATATTTTACTACTCCATTACTTAATAATTAAGTTCTTATTCTCAATTTGTATTATATGGTGTACATATATATTGTGCATTTGTGCAACATTCTTTTTTTATTCTACACAATATATATCGTGCTACGTTCTTTAATACCCCTCCGTCCTGATGAAAGTTATTCGGGACCTTTAAGTACGGAGGCTTATAAGAAATACGGAGTATAATACTCCCTTCGTCCCGTGATTACTTGCACACTTTTCTTATTTGGACGTTCCAAAATTGCTTTCACACTCTTAATATGAAAATACCCCACAAAATGAATACCCTCCCAACATCATTTTATTTTTAAAATTGTCACTCTTTTTTTACATACATTTTACTTTACACCTCATCATATTCACTTTACACATCACCAAATCACCTAAAATTCCCCTCTTTTATCTTATATTACCAACCACTAACTTCACTTTTCTTAAAAATTGTGCCGATCAAACCATGCAAGTAATTCCGGACGGAGGGAGTAGAATAAGTAAATATATTAGAGGTGAAGTGATGACGTGATGCGATTGAGAGAGAATAATATAATTAAATATGAGGGGAGTAGTTTGCTAAAAATGAATGAGTAACTTTCATTGTTTCGTCGGTACCTTTCATTGGATGTCATTGAGACGAGGGAGTATCTAATTTCACACTTTGGATATTGATATGATATTGATATATAACCAATTTTACACCCGGCTAATTATTTTTCTTTTGTGATCATATTCATATATGTAGATATAATATGAGAAAATGTTATCTTTGTGACTCTACTATTCTTGTCTTTGCAGGCATGCCTTAATATTCTTTCTATACCTAAAAAAAAATGTTATCTTTGTGACTAAGAAAAGTCATGTTGCAAAAATAAAAGATAATAATTATTTGAAATTTGTGTAATACTGGCATGACCAAATTGTATAAGAGTTAATTTTATACTTTCAATGCGATTCTTTTTTATTGAAAAATGATAGTAGTTTTATGGGAAAAGTCATTGCAAAAATAAAAATTAACTATTAACTGAAATTTCAATGATATTGACATGCATGACCAAATTGTTTAAGGCCTCATTTTGATTTGAGGTGATTGGCATGCATTGGATTTTTTTATTTGAGTAAATTTGTTGTTTGCTTTGAGGGAAGATTAATGATCCCGTGATTGTTTTACGTTTTGTCCCTAAATACGCGGATAATTTGTCAAACCAACATTGGTCACATTTTACTCCTTCAAAATATTGAATAATAGAAAATGTCTTCTTTATCCTCATTTTTTCAAATATGTCATAAAAATAAAAAGACAAAGGGTAATTTTTGAGATTTCAGTGTGAATACTCTTTCAATTACTCAATCCAAACAAGTTAAGGCTAACGCACCCTTTAAAATTTAATCCACTTATTTAAACATGCAACTTAATTTAAAATAAGTGATTATTTTAATTAAAAATAAAATAACATTGTTAGTGTATTTATTTATACAATTGTATTTTTGTATTTGGGTATATAAATAATTTTGAAACGAAAAAAAAAAAAAGTAAGTAAATAATGGGAAAAGGTATGATGAATTAGTATTGTCAAAATGATTTGATAGGAGACCGATAATATTCTATTATGATTATTGTCTGGTTGCTTTAATAATTCAACCATCCATGGCTAAGTTTCTTTCATACACTGAAGAGAAATTCCAGTGTCACAAATGAAATCTTTTTACTGATCAAAAAAAAAAAAACTACTCCCTCCGTTCCATTATAAACTTCTCATTTCTTTTGAATGTTTTGATTAAAAATATGATAAAATAATATATAAAGTATAAGTGATTTGATGGTGAGAGAGAAAATAATAGATGGTTATTAGATGAAGTATGATAAAATAATAGATAAAGTAGGAGTGATGTGATTGGGAGAGAGAAAATAATATGCCAAAAATGAAATGGGAAACTTACAGTGGGACATCCCTAAAAGGAAAGTTGGAAACTTATAGTGGAACGGAGGGGAAGGAGTATATGATGAGTTAAAAAAATTAAAAGGAAAAAAAAAAGAAAAATCAGATGCACTGGGGCAATTGCTTAATCGTAGCTGTATAGACATGAAGATAGGACACGTGTCCAGAGGAGGATGAGGTGGCCCTTGCCCATACCAAACAGCCGCCAACTTGAAATGGAGTCAATAATAAAGTCCGCATCAGCATGACCAACCAAACTTACACTTATTTCTAGCTATTGCAACCTGTGTATCTCCAATCCAAACCCCTTTTTTAATTTTAAATATATACGCATACTTCATTTTCATTTAGGTACAAATCCTAATTTTTAACCTACTCTACCATCCTCATCTCATTCTATAATCTCACCAATACATTTTTTGTATTTGTCTTAAATTGTGATTGTAGTAGACATTAGGGTGTATGACGAGTTTTTCGCCTTTTAAATGTGAAAGTTATTTTTAAAGGGTTGGTCTGCTATGGATTCGAGTGCATGTTGTGCACCCTAGTCCATGTTGCACTTTTTGGTAAATGGTGTTGTACTTTTCAATTATTAAACTGTATAATAATATTTTTAGTAATAATTAAAAAGTGCAACACCAATTACCAAAAAGTGTATGTCAGTAATCTGAAAAGTGCACATGGACTAGGGTGCACAACATGCACTCGAGTGCATACTAGACTTTACCATTTTTAAATAATTAGAAGAAAAAAAAGTATAAAAGTTATTAAGCAACAAAATGAGTAATAACATTTAAATTTAAATATTTTTAGCTTATATTTTCTATGTTTTTCAATAAGTGTTGTTTTTATGTAATTTGTTGAAATTAAAAAAGAGGATGTATTGACAAGTATATATATTTTAAAATGTAATTTATTTGTGTATAAGAGAAAAAAAAAGATAAAGTAACATTTATTTAAAAAAAAAAAAGGATGAAGTAACAATTTGATTCGTGAAGTTGAGCCACTGTTGCAGTACCACCCACCGCGGATGCCTCACCACCAGCTGCTGCTAGATGACTTGATTTGGGTGGGACTGAATTTATTTGAAGATTGTGTGGGTTTAATCCCACAAAATTAAGGTTCAATTCATTAATAATTGAGGATGATTAGATTATGATGAATATAATTAGGATTCGCATAAAAACTACCCCTCCATTATGAAATGATCGGCACGGTTTGATCGACACACTTTTTTTAAAAAAAATGAAATTTAGTAATGGGTGATGTAAAATAAATTAAAGGTATTTAGGTGATTTAGTGAAATGTTCGGTGACAATTTTTAAAATAAAATAATGTTGAAAAGATATTAATTTTGTAGATACTTTCATATTAAGAGTGTGAAAGACGTTCCAATAAAAATAGTGTCATTACATGTATATACTAAAAAAGACAAAGTATCAATATTTTAAAAATACATTTAATTTTTAAATAAACATTTGTTTTATTTTATTGGTTAAATAATGAAGTTCAAAGTCAATTGGTCGATTGAGATTCAAAAATATGTCAAGATCCAATTATATGGTATGTATCTAATTGCATCAGACTTTACCTAAATTAAAAATACCAGCCGTAATAATTTAAAAAATATAAATTAGTTTATTTAAATTTTAAAGTAATGAAAAATTAGAGAAATGACAAGTAATGACCCTAAGTCCTAAGTCCTAACCTTGCCGCCCCATCACCGTGTATTTGTAACCATCCAAACCAGATCCCATTTACCCTCTATAAATTATCCATTCACATTTCATTATTTTTTATACTACTACTTCTTATTCTTATCTTATTATCTTAATAGCCGCTCCCTCTCATTCAGCAATTAGGTATCTGGTTATGACCCTTCACGGCCACCGGAAACCCTCCCCCCGCCTCCGCCGCCTTCAATAACCGATCGTATATATATTTGACATGCCGTCGCCGAAGAATCACAGGAAAACAGGGCAGGAGAAGAGCAGGAAGGGGAAGTTATCGGATAAATCGTTTTCGTTTCACGTGAGAGGCGGCGATGCGGCGGAGGACTTTCTCTCGAGGCCGAGGACTTTGCCGGACTTGTTATCCGGTAGAGGAACCTCGGCGGACGATGTGGTGGCGCTCGTAACCGCTCCCAAACTGACGAAGTTGCTGCTGAACGTGACTATACAGAGGAGCCTCGGCGCCGTGAGAGTGGTGCTGCCGCTGGAGGCCACGGCGGAGGATTTAATCGCGGCGGCTCTCCGCCAGTACAAGAAGGAAGCGCGCTTGCCGATTCTCAATTCGATTGACTCTTCCGCCTTCGATCTCCATTATTCCCAATTTAGCTTAGAAAGTAAGCCTTGTTGATTTTTTTTTTTTATGAATATTTATTTATTTTTAAACTTCAAATTCAGTAAGGGTAATTGAGTAATTTAATGTGAACAGGTTTGGATAGGGATGAGAAACTGATTGCGTTTGGTTCAAGAAACTTCTTTCTGTGCCCGAAGAAGGCGGCCGGAGAAAGTGGTGGCGCGGTGGCGGCGTCGGCGTCGACGAGATGTTCGAAAGTTGTTGATGACGAGGCCAAGAGGGGATTGGCGTGGCTCAAATTTATGGAATTTTCATTGTGAAATTGTGGCAGTAATTCTTTCCAAATTACTATAAATGTGGTAAATATTTATTTATAGACAATATTATTTTAAAGAGAATATAGAGATTAGAGGGGTGTTTGAAGACAAGTACATATTTAACCTTGTCTCAATGTATGTCCAAAGAATATAAATATTCATGTAGGCCCTGCTTTTGTTTATGAATTATTTTCAATACTGTACTTCTAGTTTTTCTCTCGGAGTTTCTACTCAATTCTTTGGTGCATTCTTGAAATATAATCTTATCAAATAAAAAAAAAAATTGCAAAATTAACATCAAGACTAATTCCAGAAAAGGGCAACCGTGATTCTGTTTTAATTGATCCAGTACAAGGATTCCGATTAGAATGCCACCACGATTTCCGATAAATTTTCGTAGATGGTGGAATTTCTGGAGTTTTTACTTTATATATTTACAAATTTTGAGTTTCTTTTATTTTTATTTGAATTTTCTATATGTTTAAAAGTTGAATGCAAATATAAATATTTACATTGTTATAGTGTTTGATCTTTGTGTATATAAGAGCAAATGTTTAATGAATTATGAATATGTTATAAACTTATAATTTTTACAGTAAATAATTTAATAAAATCGAAAGTATAATATTGTTGTTGTGCATCTGATACGTCATCATTGTGCATATAATTATGGTCGGAAAAGTAGCACAAGGATCCGGGGGAGGCACTGATTTTGTGCATTAATATAATTTTTTGATATATTAAAGTCAACAATAATTGGTGAGTTTTAACATATCCCCTAAGTACAATAATGACATATTTACCCTCTTTTCAGCCCTAAGTACAATAATGTCATTTTATAATTCATTCTTTTAAATAATAACATGTCATTAATAAATGAATCAAATGATTCGTAAATAAAGACTTCAAGTATGCAAATAAAGTAATATGAATAGTAAATTATTTAAATAAGGAATGATAGTAATAAAATTAAACAACCAACACATTGAAAATTATAAAATTGGAAGGAGAGAGTATAATTATATTACAATACTTTATATCTAAAAAAAATATTATACTCCCTCTGTCTCTGAATTATATGCACATGCAAATAATTTTAGGACGTTACAATAAAAAAAAGTGTGCAAATAATCACGAAACGGATGGGGTATAGGATGAATTAGTCACTAAACATGTCAGTAAAAAAAATGGATCTGTGAACACAATTAGGGTCGGAAAAGTGACGCCAGAATCCTTGTTAGATGTTGCTAGATGTATGGCAATTGGACAAATTAGAGTTGAGTGGTGTATACGACAATATTACAAGGAAACTTCCTCGTTAGCACGTGAAAATTGGATCTTCTCGAATTCATGGCCCCTTCCTTCAGTTGGACACATTAATTATATACTGCCAATCCTCAATAATAACAAATAGTTAATGTCGCTACCAAAACGTGGACTATATGTTACTTTTACAATCAATTAAAATTTCAATTCCACTTAATTTCTTGGTTGTAGTTATCTTTTAGTTTATGTTAATCTATCTTCCTGCATCATGTGAGTTTTATTTCTTGAGGCTTTTTTTTTTTTTTGTGTGTTAGGAATTTTTTTTTTGATGGGTTGTTCTTGAGTTTTGATATTTGGTGGAACTTTATTTTTTTTTGTGTCTTATTTTTTTGACACAAGAATACTGAATACCTTAGCATGAAGTTGTCACGATTTGAGAATGAAGACCTGCACGTCATTGTGGACAAATGGTACACTCGATTTTCCTTTTTTCACGATTGGAGGGGACAATGATCTGCATGTTGGAAACATTACACCTGATATAGGTAACTGCAATATCAAATATTGAAACCAGAAAGTCGAGTCAAGGGAAAACCCTTTTTCCGTAGAACAAAACACGCCCAGGTAGTGCTCGACTGGTTCGACGTTCCGTTCCCAAAGGTAAAACGACTTCTACTTCGTAAACAGTAGCACCACTGTAGACGAAGCCTCAACGAACGTACGACGTGTACGAACTGAACACACACAGAAAAATTTCGGCAACAACAAGAACAGTGTATTCTTATGGGAGATATACACTGCAGCAGAGGGGAGAGAATTATGAGAGATTTTTAATGAGGGAAGAGTTTGTATTTATAGACTGAGAATACCCATGATGGAGGTTGGAGAGAATTGCATTGCATTCACGCACAACGTGGTAAGGTGGTTCTTGGCCACCACGTCTTGAGAATCCAAATTAATTTCTCACTCATTAATTCCAATAATCCCCCACATGAGTGAAAATCGTGTCTATACAACATCAGACTCAGTGTTCAGCTCGATTGAGATCTCCGTGCATCCGGAAAAGTAGTTTTTGGCTTTGAACTTTCCGTAGCCAAACACTATCGGGTACACCGGCGGCTTAGTGGACGTTGTGCCTTGAACTAATCCTCCATAGTGTATACTTAATCAACAATGTCAGCACACTTCAATCTCGTCTTCGTAACGTTCTCACGTTTTTATCCGTTTTGGCCATGGACGTCCTTTGTGTTCATAAATGTTTGGTCGAAGCGGCCCTCACTTCTCATTTATATAGGTAATCTCCTTTCGAGTATCCCGTTATACTCTAGGAATAATTAAGAGTTGAAGACTCAACTTTTACCACATCTTACGGGTCGTTAACACTTGAGATAGTGTTGTCAGGAATAATCATGTCTTTCAAGTGTTGTATCACTAACTTCCACATTTTCGTTTTCCCATTGAACCAAGTTCTTGGGATCTCCAGTCATCATGTTTGGGTTTCCACTGCTTTGATTTTTCTTGTGGGTTTTAGACCCATTCCTTCTACCAGCTTGTTCAATTGATCTCGGTTTATACTCTTCGTGAGCGGATCCGCTATATTATCCTTTGATTTCACATAATCAATGGACATTACTCCAGTTGAGATCAATTCGATCTCTAACAGAGTTGTGTCGACCATGTATGTGTCTCGACTTTCCGTTGTACATGACATTCATAGCTCTGTCAATGGCAGCTTGACTATCACAGTGTACCGTCACAGAAGGTACTGGTTTGTTCCAACATGAAATGTCTTCCAGAAAGTTACGCAGCCATTCAGCCTCTGCAGCGGCTAGGTCTAAAGCGATAAATTCTGATTACATTGTGGAACGGGCAATACACGTTTGTTTCTTGGACCTCCATGACACTGCTGCTCCTCCAATAGTGAATACATATCCACTAGTGGATAACGAATCTTTAGTGTCTGATATCCAATTTGCATCATTGTATCCTACGACTACAACTGGATGTCTCGTGTAGTGAAGCCCATAATCAAGGGTGTACTTCAAGTATCTTAAGACCATTTTCAGTGCTTTCTAGTGCTCTTGACTTGGATTGTTCGTGTATTGACTCAGCTTGTTTACCGAACATGCAAGATCAGGGCGTGTACAATTCGTAATGTACATCACACTCCCAATGATCCTTGCGTATTTCAGTTGAGCTACTGGTGCTCCTCTGTTCTTTTTCAAGTGAACAATCAGTTCTAAAGGTGTCTTAGCAGGTGGATCGTCAAAGACATTAAATTGCTTTAGTACCTTCTCCACATAGTGAGACTGTGTCAAGGAAATTCCATCATACATTCTCTTTATCTTGATTCCAAGAATCACATTTGCTAATCCCATGTCTTTCATGTCAAAGTTTCTACTTAACATGTTCTTCGTATTAACTATGATATTGTGATTGTTACTCATGATTAACATGTCATCGACATATAAGCATACGATAACAAACTCATTTGGTGTATCTTTCACATATACACACTTATCACATTCGTTAATTCGAAACCCATTTGACAACATCGTATTGTAAAATTTCAAGTGTCACTATTTAGGAGCTTGCTTAAGTCCATACAGTGATCGAACGAGTTTGCACACATTTTTCTCGTTTCCAGGAGCAACATATCCTTCAGGTTGATCCATGTATATTTTAGCATCCATCTCACCATTAAGAAACACAGTATTAACGTCCATTTGGTGTATTTCGAGATTGTGCAATGCAGCAATAGCGACTAATACACGAATGGAGGCAATTCTTGTCACTAGTTAATATGTATCGAAGAAGTCATACCCTTCCTTTTGTTTAAAACCCTTTGCAACTAGACGAGCTTTGTACTTGTCAACAAATCCATCTGCTTTGTACTTTCTTCTAAGGATCCACTTGCATCCTAAGGGCTTACAACCTTTAGGGAGATCAACCAGCTCCCATGTATGATTTAGCAGAATTGAATCATACTCACTTTTTATGGCTTATTTCCAGAGAGGTGCATCTGGTCTTGCCATAGCTTCTTTGATAGTTTTAGGTTCATCTTCCTCCAAAACATAAGTAATGAAGTCTGAACCAAAATCCTTATCAATTCTAGCTCTCTTACTGCGTCTTGGTTCTTCACTCTCTTGAGTGGAAGGACCTGCAGTGTCATTTGTTGCATCGTGAGTTCTCTTATTTGAACTCACTTCCTTTTTTTCCTTAAATGAAAAAATGATTTCAAAGAACACAACGTTCCTTGAATCTATAGTAGTACCTTTTGTCATATCAAGTATTTTTTATTTGTGAACCAGAAACCGATAGGCACTACTGTTTGAAGCATATCCTACAAAAATACAATCGACTGTTTTAGGGCCGATTTTAACTTGTTTAGGAAGTGGTACTTCAAACTTAGTCAAACACCCCCACACTTTGAGGTATTTGTATGAAGGTTTTCGTTTCCTCTATACTTCATAAGGAGTTTGATCCTTAGTTTTATGTGGAATCTTATTCAGAATGTGGTTAGCCGACAGAATGGCTTCCCCCCACAAGTTCTGAGGTAAACCAGAGCTGATTAATATTGCGTTCATCATCTCTTTTAGTGTTCGATTTTTCCTTTTCGCAACACCATTAGAATGAGGTGAGTAAGGGGCTGTCGTTTGATGAATTATTCATTTTTCAGTACATAATTGTTCAAACGGAGCTACATGCTCTCCACCTCTATCACTGCAAATTGATTTAATTCGAGTATCCAATTGATTCTCTACTTCAATTTTATAAAGTTTAAAATCTTCTAAAACTTCGTCCTTACTTCTTAAAAGATAGACGCAGCAGAATTTTGTAGAGTCATCAATAAAAGTAATAAAGTACTTTTTCACTCCTCGTGTGGAGCTTTCACTCGAATGTGATTTTTCAAAATGAACAAATCTACATAACCTGTGGAAAACATTCCACTGAATTCAACCATTTTAGGGTTTTTCCATATTTAGCTTTAAGGTCACACCTTAGCTACCCATTTTCATTCAAACGTGTCGATGGAGACCTCTCTCCCTCACATTCGAATGTATCTATGTGAGGAGATGCATTTCTCCACATTCGAGTTGCTTGCCACTTTATTTGTGAATTTATCTTATTCACCAAATTTGGACACAACCTCGATATATTTAAAAAATCGAGCTTTGATTTTTCTTTTATTGGAATTATTTCCAACTTCAAAATTAATTTAATCTTTGGCCAACATACCAAAATTAAATTCAATTTCAAATGTGACTTTTATTGTCACCCGTGACTCGAGCATAATTTTCGATCAAATTATACTAGTCAAAATCTTTTGAACTAAATTCAAAACAAATTTATGCTCTCGAGCACAAATGTTGTTGGTTCCAAGTTAAGTTAAGATTGAGTAAGCTAAGAAAGTCTAGAGGGGAGGGGTGAATAGACTTTCTAAAATCTTTCAAAATATCAGAGTTTAATGCGGAATAGTGTTCTGAATAGTACTGTTCTTACTGAGTCAGATCAGTACTTCCAGTTTCAGTTTTATACTCAACTTTTATTCAGATCTTTACTTAGTAAATTCTACTGTTCTTGGTTAAACAAATATTAATCAAATATCAAACAGAAAAGTAAAGAACACAGAATTTATAGTGGTTCGACCAAAAAGTCTACATCCACTCTCACAAACCCAGTTGTTATGTTTTATTAACTCTTCCTTGAGTTTCTTGTGGCTTAAAGTCCCAAGATTAAGACTGTGATCTTATCGATTACACTCCCAAGTGTATCTTCGATCGACTAGTAATTCTACAAGTAACTAGCACACTTGTTTACAATAATACAAACTTTCAAATGAAAAGTAAAACTTCTCTTGAATAGCCTCTGGTTTCTTCTCTTCAAATCTGTGGCTCTTCTCAGATTTCTTGATCTCTTCAACTCTGTGAGTTCTTCAAATGCTTTGTAGACTTGCTCTTGAATGCTTTAGGATCAGTAAATGTTCAGTAGTCTTCAGCAGTATGAGATCACACAGTATTTATAGAACTTAGTATGACAGTTAGCAGTTTGTGAACTAACTCTCAACTAACTCTAAATCTGTTTTTGTAACTTCCTTTTTGTAACCGACTTTGTAACTTCCTTAAACTAATTCTAAGTCAGCATATCTTCAATATATCTTCAGTTACGCCTTAAATAAGTTATCCAAACTTATTCTTCAAACAAACTAACTCAGCACAGTAAACTACTCTTCTTAGTTTTACTGTTCTTAGTCAGTCAACACAGTTCTCCAAAACTGTTCTACACTTCTCCAGAATTCTTCTAAGCTTCTCTTCAACTCTTCTTCAAGTCTTCTTATTCTGAAGTAGTCTTCTGAGGCTTCATAAGTCTTCTGATCTTCTTCTAATCTATTCCTAATCTACTGTTCTAAACTTTTACAATGCTGATTACAATAGAATACAACTTTACATATATAAAACCTATTTATACATCAACTGAACTACATAAAAATGAGTATATCTAAGTCCTATACTATAAGCTGTCTATACAATACAAAACATCAGCTTAGTTCCTAAACAGTTCTTATATCAAATTAGTAAACACATATATAAGATCAGTAACTCAGATTCAAATATCTCATTAAGATCAGTAAACTCAGATTTCATATAACACAATTATATCAACATATAATCACATATTATTAACTTTAAGTTGCTTTTGGCCATCAAAACATACAATCATCAACTAGAACATTGTTTATAGAATTCATATCCCAACAAATGTTTAATTACATATCTAATATAATTTGAGTTTATTAACAATATAAGATAATCCATAAGTCATTTAAACAAAGTAAAACAAAAATTTTGAATAAAACAATTAAGACCAAAAGAGGTCATAAAATCTCAATTATACCCTTTCTTTATTAAATCATCAATTAAATCTAATAAATTAATAATATACTCTATCATAATCAATTTCTCGTCATTTTTCATTTCTCACAAAACCCTAATGGCCCGCCTCCCTTATTTTGAATTTGGGTGAGTCTCGGAGGAGAAGAGAACCGAGACGACGGACTGCTGAGCGAGCTCATCAATGGCGAATTTCACCTTCTTAATTAACCAATTGACGGCCTTACTGGGGCGGTAGTAGCCGAAGCGATCTTGAACATCGTAAAATTGAATGGTTGTTTGAGCGTCGAGGCAGACACGGCGGTCGCGGGGGCCTTTGGCGGTGTAAACTTTACTGTGGCGGTCTTTTCACCGATTGATTGACGTTTTTTTACTCCATTGATTTTATTTTGCAGATTGATTGACGCTTCCGCTGCCTGCAGGTACTTGTTTCTCCTCTCAATTTTTAGGGTTTTTCATTTTCCCCCTTTCTTGATTTTTCTGTTTCTTGATTATTGGTTTTTTTTGGGTGGGGGGTTTTGGGATGCTTGTTTGTTTCTAGATATGCTGTTTGACTCATTGTGTAATTGATTAGGGTTTTGGTGAGTTTGTGACTTTTTCATGTGTAGATGCATCCATCTTCACATAGAATTTGTTTCATTTTTGACTTTCTTCTATATGGAAATTCTTGATGGACAAAATAAAAGATTATGTGACAAATGGAAACTCTGTACACTTCAGTCGCCTTTTAACCATGCTTATTTCTATTGTGGAAAATGATTACCTTCGGAAAATCACTGGTGGGATTCAAGATGTTTTTCTCTGTTTAGTTTTTCACTTCAAATTTTCTTACTCTGATCTAACAGATGTTTTACTTTGCACATATTTGAACCCTTCGTCGAGTTAGTTGGCTTGCACGTGAAGACTTTTATTACTCCTAATTTTACAATGGAAACATTTGACACACACTCTGAGGTTATTGAAAAAGTGTTGCAACTAATTCTATGTACCATTGATGGTCTCTTTAGTGATAAGAACATGCCTGTCTTGCTGCGGGTTACTTCAGAATGGGGGCCAGTGTTTGTTTGCGATAAGGAGTAGAATGTATTGCCTTAACTTTTTAACAAGAATGCTTTGTTCTGCTCTCTCCTATTTTAGTGCCTTACATATCTGCTTTTATTATAGCTTATTGGCCTTCATTGGAGATCTTCTACTGAAGCATCGTAGTATTATTCATACATTTGGAACCGATATAATACGGTAATTTAAATAAGCTATCTGTTATTTTATTACTTATGACAGATATCTGATTTTTTTTAAATGTTGGTGTCTTGATCCTAATGTTCTTATTTGATTGCAGTGCGCTGAATAATTTGATTGAAACATCTTATGAAGAAGTTGTTTATTTAATGATGAAGTTTTGTGAGAAATTGGAAGAGGAAAGCTGTAGCTTTTTAAATGGAAAACCCAAGGAAATGTTCCCAAAGGATTTTCAATTTCTTTGAAGAAACTCTTTAGTATTGGATTGGGAAGATCAGTGAGGCTGTACAAGGGAATATATTTCCCATTGAACAAAATAGATTGGCAGTGTTATGGGCTGTTATGCAGTGCTATTCTCATTTTGCTGATGCCCATGGAAATCCCTCGTTACTGATGGAGGGGCCATGCTCATTTCGTGTGTATAATGCATATATTTATATGTATAATGCATATTTCGTGTATTTTTGTATAATGTAATTTTTAGTTCAATAGGTTATTTACTTAAAGTGTTATATTATTATTATGCAATGCACATATTAGATATATGAATGTCGTTGAAATATATGCAACAATTTTTTATACGCAAAATATTACCCAATATATTTATGACTATATTTGACAATTTCCATAGCTAAAATAACACATGCACATATTAAAGTATATGCAATTATCGATTGCATATATAAAAAAACGTACGCATATTTGAAAGTATATGCACTTGTCGGTTGCATATAAATAAAAATATGCGTATATGCATCTTGCAAAAATATTATAGACTTATTCAACAAGTATTTGTTAATACAAGTTGTTCATCAAATTATTTAAACACTTTTAAAGGTGTATCGAGTAAAATAATTTTAGGAAAATAATTTGAATTGGAAATTGCGCTATAATCGAGGGATAATCTCGAATTTTTGGAAAGTAATTAATTTGAAATGGAAATGCCCTATAATCGAGGGATAATCTCTTAGCTTTTTAAAACTTAATTCGTTTGTCTTTGCATATTAGACATTAATTAAATTAAATTAAACGATTTAATGCATGAATAGCAATGAATATGCATCGTAAAATGATATATGCAGTGACATTTCGTATATGCATGACATATATGGGTCGCATACAAAGCAGAATGAGTGAATACCTGAGTTTATTTAAAGTTCTGGTTGTTATGGACCATTAGATTCGAAACGTTGATTTTATCATTTAAAGTTATTTACAAACTTTGGACCCATCTTTCACATTTACTGTGCAAAATTTTTGCAAGATGCAGATTTCGATGGTTCTTTTGCCCCAAACGATTTTCAGAACTTAACATATATCAAACGAACAAAAAATCGGAATACCATATGCAGAGTAAAATTCGAAACTGATGAATTTTGTTTTACGAAAATTATGACTGCAGACTCTCAAAATGCAGTTACTAACACAGTTCCAAGAAAATTCTCAAAATCAATTGAAACAAAAAATGCAGTAACTCAAAGAAATTCGTGAAATTTCATTCGCAAAAAGTTTTTGGTTGTAATTTTGGAATTTTAGAAATTCATCCATGGAAATTGATCAAATTTTTGAAAAATCTTTGACTGTATGAGAGAAGAGACAATTCGATTTGAATTCAATTGAATTCAAAATAGACTGAATTCAAATATGGAAACTTAAGCGAAATCTTGGGATATTCTTGAACAAGCATGACTTTTCGAATTATATGAAATTAAGGGCAGAATGGGGAATTTGTTATTGAGAAACAATGAATAGGAAAATTATTATTTCATTGAATGAATGTAAAGAATACATGAAGGAAGTATTTATAGATACAAAACGTATCTATCCTAAATCTCTAATTAAGGAAAATAAAGATATATAAAATATATTATACAAGATATATATAATATCTCCTAATATATTTGTATATGCCTAATACGCCCCCTCAAGATGGAGCGTCGTAGGAGAGTCCAATCTTGGACATAAGAAGTTGGAGACAGAGGTGAGAAAGGGGCTTTGTAAGTGCATCAGCAAGTTGATCCGCAGAGGAGACATGTGAGACCCGAAGTTGAGATGTCTTGATCAAGTCTCTAACAAAATGAAAATCGATTGCAATGTGCTTCATTCGGGAGTGAAAGACAGGATTTGAGCAGAGATAAGTGGCTCCAATGTTGTCACAATAGATAACAGGCAAGTCTGAGATTGTGAAGCATAGCTCATGAAACAGAGATTTTAACCATTGAACTTCAGAGGCAGCAGAGGCAATAGCACGATACTCAGCTTCTGTTGAGGAACGAGCAATCGATTTTTGTTTCTTGGAGGACCAAGAGATAGGATTTGCACCAAGGAACACAACATATGCACTTGTGGAGGAACGATCATCACTGTTGCCAGCCCAATCAGCATCTGTGAAACAATGTAGAGAGGAGGAGGTGGTAGGCCGTAGTGTGGTTCCAACATCTCTTGTTCCATTTAAGTACCAAAGTAGGCGTTTGGCAGCTCCCCAATGAGTGATAGTTGGAGCATGCATAAATTGACACAACTTGTGAACAGCAAAAGCAATGTCGGGTCTCGTGAGTTGAAGATATTGAAGACTGCCAAGTACTTGTCGATATTGAGTGGCATCCGCAGGAGGAGTCCCATCAAGAAGTGTAAGGCGAGCAGAGGTGGATAGTGGCGTCTGAACAGGTTTGGAGGCCACCATATTGTATCGAGTGAGTAGGTCAACGACATACTTTCGCTGAGAGAGAAAGCAGGAGTTGTTGGTACGAAGTACCTCAACACCTAAGAAGTAGGAAAGAGGGCCCAAGTCTTTTACTGAAAATTTCGAACCAAGATCTGTTGCCACACGGGTAAGGAAGGGAATGGAATTTCCTGTGAGAATCAAATCATCAACATACACAAGAAAATATGCAATAATGCCAGATTTATTGTACACAAAAAGGGATTCATCGGATTTTGTGTGAATGAACCAAATTCCTTCCAAAAACGTCCTAAGTGCATAATACCAAGTACGAGGAGCCTGTTTCAAACCGTAAATGGATTTGTGTAATTTGCAAACATAGGATTGATTGGGTGTGAGATTGCTCGTTTTTGTGCTCATTATTGCTATGTTATCGTAGCATTTTGATGTGATTTTGGTCTTAATTGATAGAAATGGTGCTACTAACCTTGTTGTCAAGGAATGTGTTCAAAGTGTAGGAAACAAGGTGAAATAGTCCGTTTTAGAAGGAAAACGAGCATCGGCGCGTGGGAATTGAAGTTCGGTTGGAGGACAAGAAGGAAAGCCAAGGAAAAGTGTTAGAAAAATCAAAGTAGCAGAAGTCACTCGGCCGGCCGAGTGGGATCACACTGGCGGCCGAGTGAGAAAAACTTCCAGAAACTTTCTGGAACTGCCGTGTCACTCGGCCGGCCGAGTGACTTAACACTGGCGGCCGTTTGATTTCTGGAACCAATTTTGGTTCTGGAAGCCCCCCTCACTCGGTTGACCGAGTGATCCACTCGGTTGACCGAGTCAACTCACGATTTTCGGGGTTTTTTGAGAATTTTGAAGAACTTCACGGACCAAAGTGCTAATTTCGTCTCACACACTTTTGGAAGCTTTAAATAGCTTCAAAACTCAGTTTGTAAAAAACTTTTGGCCTCATTTATTACCACTCAAAAACCCTAGTTCATCTTCATTCCATCTTCCACATTTATTGCACTTTAATTCATAGTTTAGCTTCAAAGTAGGATACTTAGCATAGGGTTTTGAAGAAGAAGGCTCCACACTTTTGTAATAGCTAGGTATTTTGAAGAAACAACAAGGTGACTTCAAACCATTCTCTCAATTTCTATATAATTTCATATTTAATGTTATTCTTGAGTTCTTTTTATGTTTTAGCCATGGGTGTGTCTCAAAACACCATGGACTAAGTTTATTTATGCTTTGGGTGTTCTAAAACCATGTGAATATTGAGTTTGGAATTGTTTGAGCTTTGATATTGTTAAGATTAGATTTTTTGCTTCTTTTAATGGGTATTATTGGTACTTTGTATGTTAACTTCTATTAATCCATATTTAGATGCATGTTTAGCGTAGACGAGAGTTACATGGACATGTCTATATTTATGGTGTGAGTTGTTGGTATGCAAATGTGTTAGTTATACTTTTAATTCGTCGAGAGAGAGTTGATCGTATTAGAACCCCATTAAAGGACATTAATTACTTGAATGGTTGTTGGAGTAGTTGGTGAGGATTAGGAAGAAAACCTTATTACCGGGTTTGGGAACACCTTAGAATTAAGGCTATATTACCCGAAGGGAAATGGTTGTCATCCTAGCATTTAGGTGCTCTTAGCAAATATTGATTAAAGCAATTGACAAAGTAAAAGCAATTCCTCTCTATTTCACTAGGTGGAGAACACCCGAAGCATTCTCTCACTCTTGCACTTCTTCGAATTAAATTCGTAGTTGTTCTTTGTTTTAATTGTTAATCTCTTGCCTTAGTAGTAATTTTCTTTGCTAAGTTGTGTTGATTTCTTTTAATAGTCATTTTGCTTACATTTAGTAGTTTAAATTATTTGTTAGTGTCTAGGTTGGTATTTGATTTGATTTCTTGCATCGTGGTAGTAAGTTAGCTTTAATTTTAGAAATCCATAAACCCGAAACCGTAGTTACATTAGCTATTACAACATAAAACTCTAGGGATCCATTGCACAAACCCACCTCCTAGGTCGATACTACTTGGTCGAATACTTCCGTTACTACTACGAACCCTTATGCTTGAGGGGAAGTAGTGAGTCAAAATATAGTGACCAAAAATTCGTTCAAGTCAAGGATGGAAACGCCTTATCAATGAAACCAGGAGGTTGAGCCATGTACACTGTATCAGAAAGGGAACCATGAAGAAAGGCATTGTTCACATCAAACTATCGAAGTGGCCAATTTTGAGTGACTGCAATACTCAGTACTGCTCGAACGGTTGCTGGTTTGACCACAGGACTAAATGTTTCTGAAAAATCAACTCCGGGGCGTTGGTGAAAGCCTTTGGCCACAAGTCGAGCTTTGAATTTGTCTAAGGACCCGTCCGGTTTCCGTTTGATTCGGAAGACCCACTTGGAGCCAACAACGTTGGTAGAATCATCAAGTGGTACCAAATCCCAAGTACCGTTTTTTAGAAGGGCATTAAATTCAGATGACATGGCCTCCCTCCATCGTTCATCTTTTAATGCTTCAGAGACGCAACTAGGTTCAGTATCAGAAGATAAAGTACTTGTAAGACCATACCTCGGATTGGGTTTGAAGATTCTATTTTGAGCTCGAGTAACCATTCGAGTGCCTTGGGAGGCCGGTGGGGATGGCGATAGGGGAGCATCTGGCGACTCGAGGCGAAGAGGTGAGGGGGGTGGACTTAGTGAGGTGGGGGGTGCAGCAAGGTTGGATGGTGGGCAGGGGGTGTATTAATCTGAATAGGGGGTGCAGCGGGGCTTGGTAAGGGGCTGGTGGGTGTATTGAGTGAAACAGGAGGTGCATGGTGCGGCTGTGGTTGGGGTGACGAGTTGACGTCGGGAGGGGGTATATTTTGGGGATGGGGTGTATTTGTAAATGTTAGGGGTGGGGCAGGATCAGTAGGTAAGGGAGGGGTGTACTAATCAGAGTGTGTGGTGGAAAGAGCATACCAGTAGGGTTTTCTGGTGGGCAGTGGGGTGTATTTACTAAAACGGTGGGTGTATTTACTAAATTGGGGGTGTATTTACTAAATCAGTGGGTGTATCAGGAACATTTTTAGGAGTGGCTAGAGGAAAGATATTTTCAATAAATTGAACATTACGAGAGGTATATATTTTGTTGGTTTTTAAGTCAAGACAAAGATAAGCAGCTTGTGTAGGAGAGTATCCAATGAAGACACATGGAGTAGATCTAGGGTCTAATTTATGGGAAGTGTAGGGGCGGAGCCAAGGATAACATAAGCAACCAAAAACTTTAAGTTTGGCTAGGTTGGGAGTTTGTTTTAGGAGGTATTGATATGAGGACAACATGTTAAGATTGGGTTTTGGTAGACGGTTTATAATATAGGTAGCAGCACAAACTGCATGAGGCCAATATGTAAGGGGCATGGAGGCATGATGTAAAAGGGCTAAGGCAGTATCAACAACATGTCTGTGACGACGTTCAGACATGCCATTGTGTTCAGGGGTGTGGGGAGGAGTTGTGAGATGAGATATGCCATGAGTTTGAAGGAGAGAACGAAGAGCAATGAACTCTCCTCCATTGTCAGAATAAAGGGTTTTGATTTTGGTGTTATAAAAGTTTTCCACTATATTTTTAAAGGAGATAAATGTGGGAAATACATCGGACTTACGTTTTAGGGGGTAGAGCCATATGTATTTGCTAAAATGATCAACAAAAATGACATAGTATTTGAAGCCTTCAGTTGACAGGACAGGGGACGACCACACATCAGAATAAAGAACCTCAAGAGGGGAACTAGATATAATGCTTGAATCGTAAAAAGGAAGTTTATGACTTTTAATACAATTGCAAGAATCACAATAATGCAGTTTTGAGTTTGTGATAGGTAAGCTATATTTGGATAAGGTATGGAAAAGAATTTTGGAGGACGGATGACCTAGACGAGCATGCCATATGGGTGATGGTTGTTTTTCCGAGATGGAGGCTGAGGGGTTAAGAGACGCTCGAGTCGGCCATACGTAGAGATTATCCACGCGACTCCCTGTGAGGAGAATGATCCCCGTTTTGCGCACCTAAAAATAAGTAGAACCAAAAATAATGTTAACATCATTATCTCGACACAAGGTTGAAACGGAGATAAGATTTTTGGCCATTTGTGGGACAACAAGGACGTTTGAGAATTTTAGCATATTAACATGAGAAAATGACATGGAACTAATATGCGAGATATGCAAACTGTTACCATCACCGATGACTACATCATCCGAGCCGGAATATGGAGAGGAAACGAGTAAATTTTGGGGGTGAGTTGTGATATGATGAGAGGCCCCGGAGTCTAGGATCCAAGGGATGGGGTGTGTATGTGAAATAGTCGAGTGGGCGGAGGTGGTGTATGTACTAGGTGGGGTGTATGTAGGAGTGTAAGGGGTGCGTAGATGCGTAGGGGTGTATTTACCAGAGTTCGGGGTGTAAGTAGCAGGGGAGTGTGTAGATTTGGGGGGTGTATTTATTAGAGTTGGGGGTGTGGGTATCTACTGAGTAAGGACTGAGTCGACTCGGTGAGTGGGGATCGAGTCGACCCAGTGAGTTGTGGATCTGACTAGGGAGCAGTTGCTGGAGTTCTGGGCACGTTCGTCCGGTGTGCCCCCGAACAAGACACCATTGACAAGTGGAAGACGATCGTGATGGGCGGGCAGAGGTGCCGGCGACCATGGCCGACGCCGGGCACGACGCGGCGGAGCGACGCGATGCCGACTGGGCTGCGAGGGACTGAGCTCCTTGTGCCGGAGAAGATGGCGTCAGTTGTGCGAGCCGAGGAGGATGTGCGGTCGAGGTCGCTGGAAGGTGGAGTTGCAGGTCTCCGCGTTCTGCCATGGAAAAGCTTCGAAGAAGAAGAAGCACGGCTGTGATGAGTTTTTTTATAATTTCTGGAATTTAAAGCCAGATATTAGCGTGAGGCAATAAAGAATGAAGCAGAGGTTATGGGCTATTATTATGGAGTTTGATTAAAGAATCAAGATATTAGCGTGGGCGGTGGGCGTTTATGGAGGCTACAGTAGTTGCAGCAACTAGGAGTGTTCAAAAATAAACCGGACCGGAACCGGACCGACCGGTTAGATTCCGGTCCGGTCTCCGGTCCGGGAAATTTTGGAATCCGGTCTTCCGGTCCGGTCCGGACCGGTTTGGACCGGAATTTTTTTTTTTTTTTAATTTTTTTTATATTTTTTTACTAATGCACCCTCAATTATTTTACAAAATCAAGTAATGTGTTGAGATCTTATTACATTTTTTACAAATATATAATTTAACAAACATATTTAATTTATTTTTAGGGTCAAAAGATCATTAATAACAATGTAAATAAAATTCTCATTGACGTAATGAAGAGCAAACACTTTAATTTTCATACACAAATTCATCAATCTTGTTCTTGCTTCCATAAATTAAAAAAAAAATTAAAAAAAAAACAATTCCGGTCCAACCGGTCCAAACCCGGACCGGACCGGACCGGAATTTTCCGGTCCGGTCTCCGGTCCGACCTTTTGGTAAGATTCTGGTCCCGGTCCGGTCCGGTCCGGTTTTGGACCGGTGCACACCCCTAGCAGCAACACAGTCAAGAAGTTTGATTAAAGTTGGATTAAACAATAATGAAAACAATAATCAAGATTATGGAGAAGGGTGGTAGTTGGGAGGTTTGAACGACGGTGAGGGTCGATCAACAACTACGAGGGAGGGTGTCGGATCAAGGCGTTAGCCGTACGACTCGTTGATACCATATTGAGAAACAATGAATAGGAAAATTATTATTTCATTGAATGAATGTAAAGAGTACATAAAGGAAGTATTTATAGATACAAAACTTATCTATCCTAAATCTCTAATTAAGGAAAATAAAGACATATAAAATATATTACACAAGATATATATAATATCTCCTAATATATTTGTATATGCCTAATATTTGTAGGGTATTTTGTCCTTAATTGTGAATCTTAAACTCTTAGGGTGAATTGTCCTATTCTGTTTTTTCCCCATATAATTTGATACTCCTTCTTTGAGCCCAAAATTAATCCATTAATTTTTGTTAACGATCTAAGATCCAATCAATTTGAATCAAACATGAATTGATGGCTTAGGATAAATGACATCCTGTTTTAATTCTCCCTTTTGATTTGTCAACACATGTGCAATTTAATCATCTTGATTAATTGATGTAATTAATCAATTTAATTCTCTTGATTAATTGATGTGATTAAATCCAATTCAATCCACTTGATTAATTGATGTAATTAATCAATTTATCAGCACATCCTCTTGATTAATTGATGTAATTAATCAATTTTTCAGCACATGTGCAATTCCAATTTAATTGGATCTCAAAATCCTTTTAATTGGATCTTAGAATCCTCCAACTCCGAATCCTTTTAATTGGATCTTAGAATCCTCCAACTCCCCGAACTTTAATCTGCCCAGAACTTAATCTGGAGTCTTAGACCATGAAGTCTTAGACCAACTCCCAAAACTTCATTTTAATTGGATCTTAGAATCCTCCAACTCCCCGAACTTTAACCTGCCCAGAACTTAATCTGGAGTCTTTGACCATGAAGTCTTAGACCAACTCCCAAAACTTTAATATGCCCAGGAGTCTTAGACCACTGGATAATGATAGTAATATATACTCCCTCTGTCCACCAAAAGTGTGCTCACTTTTTTTTATATGTGCTTTTAAAAAAATCATACTTTAATTATAAAGAATATATTTAATATAATGAGTAGAAAATATATTTGGTAGATACTCAATCTTGTTAGTAAAGTAGAAAAAATATTCAAAAGTTAACTATTTAAATAGAATAAGCACGTTTTTGTGGACCTCAAAAAAAGAAATGAGCACACTTTTGGTGGACGGAGGGAGTATTAATTTCAAGAGATAATCCCAGAACTTTAATCTGCCCAGGAGTCTTAGACCACTGGATAATATAATGGTGGTAATATATATTAATTCCAAGATATAATTAATAATTAAATTTTGATATTGCACAGTAATTACCCAAAAGTTAGTTAATTAATATATCTCTATTCTATTCTGTAATTAATTGACAAAAGTCAATTCTGTTCTCAATACTCGGTCCAGGAAGATGCAGAAATTAATCCACGATTAAACTTTCTAGATATCCAGAAGAGCGCCGCTTTTGGTATTTATAGATTAAACTTTCTAGATATCCAGAAGAGCGCCGCTTTGGTATTTATATATCGACCCAATAATTAATTAATCAATATACTGTCCAGTAATTAATTAAATTCAATAATTAATGATCAAATATTCATATTGCAGATAATTCAAAAGCTAATTAATTAATGCAGTAATTATCCAAAGCTTTTAATTTAATTAATTAATTATCGTAAAATAGATAAATTAATTAATATCTCTATTCTGCGATTGTTGGAAACATTACGCCTGATATGGGTAACTGCAATATCCAATATTGAAACCAGAAAGTCGAGTTAAGGGAAAACTCTTTTTCCCGCAGAACAGAACACGCCCACGTAGTGCTCGACTGGTTCGGCGTTCCGTTCCCAAAGGTAAAACGACTTGTACTTCGTAAACAATACGTTCCCAAAGGTAAAACGACTTCTACTTCGTAAACAATAGCACCACTATAGACGAAGCCTCAACTCGACTGGTTTGGCGTTCCGTTCCCAAAGGTAAAACGACTTCTACTTCGTAAACAATAGCACCACTGTAGACGAAGCCTCAACGAACGTACAACGTGTACGAACTGAACACACACGGAAAAATTCCGGCAACAACAAGAACAATGTATTCTTATGGGAGATATACACTACAACAGAGATGAGAGAATTATGAGCAAGAAGAGTTGTATTTATAGAGTGAGGATACCCATGATGGAGGTTGGAGAGAATTGCGCTGCATTCACGCACAACGTGGTAAGGTGGTTCTTGGCCACCACGTATTGAGAATCCAAATTAATTTCTCACTCATTAATTCCAATAATTGATTTGAAGGTCTTAATTACATACAAAAAAATTTATCATACATTTATGGCATACTAAAATATAATAAAAGAATAAATATCGGCCATAATCAATACTCCATAAGAGGAGACACAAACCCTTGTATCTACGATGTGCAGCCAAAAATCGAGCTCCTTTTTCAATTTTCTGCAAAGAGAAAAAAGAAAAAGATGCAAGCTGCGGAGTCCGAAAGAAAATGAGAAATTTAGAGGAGCTAAATATCGATCAAGAATGTGGTACGGCCATTGTATTAATATGATGGAAAAATGATTTTTTTTTCATAAATAGCCTAGTTAAATCATCAATTATAAAAAAATGGTCGGTCTTCTTATACTACAAAATATTAAAAAAAAAAAAATACCTTCTTTATTTAAATAATTTTTTTAAAAAAGAAAAATATTTTGAATACCTTCTCAAACCTCACAAGGGCCAAGGCATATCAGTTACCTCTGACTGCTTATTCTCGTAGGACATGTTTGATTTATTAGATTAGATAGGATATATTGTTTTATCCCTATAATTCTCATGTTTGGTTTACTTGAATTTAACTCGTGATTATAATTGACCCGAGATTGTTATCTTGATAATCATGCATTTGGGTGTTAATTAGTCCCAAAGAGAAGGTGAGATAATTTAATCCATCAATTCAAACACAAATCTCAATTCCAAAAATAATGCAATTCTATTTAATCCTATCATACCTTATCTATCCCAACCTGTAAAGCAAACGAGCCCGTAGTGTTATTTTTTTTTTTTTTTTGAGGATTATTCTCGTAGTGTTGAACTTGAAACACCTTTTATATATGATGTGATTCCTACTGATTGTATGCACTCTATTTCTGCTTATTTAATGGCTCAATAATTATGTTTGGTTCTCCAAAAAAATAAAAAATAAATTGACCTTAAACAATTCTAAATAATCAGAACCCTAAAATCCCTTAATGACCAACAATAAAAATTTAAATAATCATAAAAAACACTAAAAAAACCCAGACGAAAATTTGGATGTAAACTTTAAGAAAATTCCATATTAAAATCATATATCAACAAAATCAAAAAAGAAAGGTATAGTTGGGTAACCTGAGATATATCCCACCTCCAGTTCTTTTGAGAACACTTCAATAATTTTTTGTAATTTTCAATTACAAATCAAATAAGCTCTAAAATTCCACACCCGTGGACAAACCATCATTTTGGTTTTTTTTGTTTTTTTTTACTCTGTACCAATAATATTTTTTGTTATATAATATTTTGGTAGGTCTCCTATACACTCAACTCAATTCCTTAGAAAATGGATAGAATCTACAGTAAATATAAAATACGCGAAAATTATGTATGTTAATTGATGTAGTTTAAACGGTTGGACTTAGTCTATTTTACGTTGAAGTCTAGTGTTCAACTCTCACACTTTTTAGATTTTAAATTAATCATCTGTGTTTATAAAATTTAGTGTTTTTGTCCCATCAACAAACATGAGTTATTCTTTAACTGAATTAAAAACTGAATATATATAATCGAACATTATCACCATTTGAGTCTATACATGAGTTATTCTTTAACTGAATTAAAAACTGAATATATATAATCGGACATTATCACCATTTGAGTCTATTCAGTTATAATGACATACATTTTTACACTTTTTAGTAAGACCAATCCTAATTTTTTATTTTAAATTAATCATCTGTGTTTATAAAATTTAGTGTTTTTGTCCCATCAACAAACATGAGTTATTCTTTAACTGAATTAAAAAATAGTAAATGAATAAATTATCATCACTATAGATAAATTACCTATGTTTAATAGTAAATGAATAAAACACCAAGTTTTGTGAACACATAAAACTAATTTCAAAATCGAAAAAGGTAGATAACAAAATTATAACTGGAACTCAGTTTAAAGTAAAAAAATAAAAATTAAAGGGTTACAAGATCGGATTATAAAAAGACCACAAGATCAATAAACTACGACGCTCAAACTCTTCAACTCAAGTCGGATCAAATTAAAGAAACTGCCCCATTCTCTGGTCACCAGAAAAGTGGGGAGACAAGTGCACCTTTGCACACACATGCAAATCAAGTCTTCATTCTCAAAACGAAACAACATCCCACATCTAAGTTATTTTCGTGCCAAGAAAATCATAGATAAAATGAAAGACAGAGTTCCTGAGTTCCACCAAGAACCCGAAAACCAACAAGCACGAGTAAGAAACGACAAAACAAGTCTTAAGAAGAGAGAAAAATCACTCCAAGGGTAAAAACCTCGTCAAAAAGAGGAAGCATGGAGGCAAAATAAAACAAAACTCAAGAAGGGAGGAAACTGCACAAAAACATGAAAAAATTTACCAATAAAAGACATAAAATAAACAGGACAACAAATGAGTGGAAAAAAAAAACTCATTGTACAAATCAAAGAAGCTAAATAGACAAAAAAAAAAAAAAAAATCGACCAGTCAACCTCCCCAACAGCCACGTTGCAACGACGATGCTGATGTGGGTCGATCCGTTGGAACCTAATGAATTACCACAAAAAGGTTCCAAAGGCAAAGAAGCGAAAACAATGATATAACGACGACGCTAAACAGGGAAGTGACGGAGCAAGATGACTTTCAACGAAAGAGAGGGATAAATGTAACGAGTGAAGGCCGCCGCTGGTGACCACGCGGTAGCACAACGGAAAAAACCAGAAGTAAAAGTTAAAGGTAGAAAGGGAGAGGTTTAGTGAAGGAAAGTTTGGGTACTGACATGCAAACTATCAATGTATAAATTGTCTACACCAAATATCAAAATTAGGGGGTGTATTCAATTGAGATTCTATTGGATTTTTTTTGGACTTTAAAAAATCTGTGGTTTTAGAAAATTCATAGAGTCCATGTAGAGTTTGACTTGACCTTTTTTATTGATTTATATGAATTTTCATAAACTTGGCGGGATTGTGGAATATACTTTTTTTTATTAATTTATATAGATTTTCATAAACTACGATATTGATATCAATATAATGTGAAATATTTTTTTAAAATTAATATTATATAATATATATATATATATATATAATATTTTATAAATTAAAAAAAAAAAAAATATATATATATATATATATACTATATAAAGTTTATATATTAATTCGGGATCGGGTCAATATTGTCATCCTACTTCTGATCTTTCGTCTTCAGAGTTCTTTGAGAGAATCCGTTGAAATCTCTTGTTTTTAGAAGAGATTTTGGATAATGAAATTTATTTATATTTTTTAAAGAGAATCCAACAAAATTCATAGAGTATTAAAATCCATAGATTGTTGAATACCTAAAGACTTTTTAAAATCCGTATTGAATACCTCAAAATTTTGAAAGACTTTTGAAAATTCGAATTGAATACCCCCGAATATAGAATCTACAACCAATGCGCCCCCTCTAAGCATATAATTCTCCAATACAATTCATTGTATAGATGCACTTGAATTTTAATAATATTCCATTTATTCAATTTAATATTTAATTTAACATTTGATTCAATTTATTGAAACTCAATTTTAATTGTATAGGTGCAACCAATTGCACCTAAATATCATTCGAATATATTAATATAATTGATATATATTGTTCTATACGAGTCGAATACTGAAATCTTCTATGGAGTTTGAATGGCCCAACCTACAAGTCCCAAAAGTTATCCTCTAATTTTTTAAGTCTTGGTATCCTGTTCCGAGTGTCCCAATTAAAATCAAAACAAAATTTTATATAAACTGAATTCAAAAAAATTATTTGCACTTTAAATTTTTTAAACTTAAGACCTAAATATGAGCAAACTCCAAAAGTAATACTCAAATCACTTGCAAGTTGCAACCTTACCCAGAGGTTGGGCTAGTAGATAAAATCAAGGACGAAAATACCCGAAAAATTGTACGATGGTCATCAATAATGATATTAAAAAAAAGATATGTTCACAATATTTGTGAAAATTTTGAAAATATCAAATAAATATGATTATGCAGTAGTAATATTGAACATAATATCGATAAAGTACATGATAAAACTACACCTATTTTGAATTTTAAAATTCTACATCGATTTTACTTCAAAATTTAAAAACTAATTTTAAAAACCCATCTTTATTAAACCTAAAAGTAATACGCATATGGAGTACTATTTATCAAGATTTCAAAATTTTATAATTTTAAAAATCGATTTTCAATTCTATCTCCATGGGTTAGTTTAACCTGTGTGGATAATAAAATTATCACTTTTACAACTTCTTCCCCCCCCCCCCAACTATTTGATTTTCTTAGAATTTATGCTTTGATAAAACTAAAAAGCAAAATCGACTGATTATCCACAGACAGAAATAATGGTGTTGAAAAGAAAGGAAGAAATTAAATGAAAAGAAGAATGACATATGATGTGAAGCGTATATAATCCCAACCACGTGAAAAACATACATGTTTATTAATGGGGCATCTCATGACACATAACTACTAAATAACACTAAAATGTTCATCAAAAGTGAAACAAATTAACTTACCACTTCTTTTTTAAGTAATGTGAGTTGCAATTTGGGTGTTTCTTTATCCACATATATTGAGAGAGATATTAATCCCATTTCAAATAAAAGAGTCACGTTAGGCTTTATCGGTTGAAATATTGTCGACGGTTGGTATTGCAGTATTATTAACAATAATTTCAAAATCATTTACCAATCTCATTCAAACTTATATATTGATTTAATAAAAAAAATTAATCATCAACTACTAAAAAAGCTCAAAAGAAAAATACATTATTACTTTTAAAATTTTATAAATTGATTTTCTAAACCACTCAAAATTCAAAATAAACGTAGGGTTAAAAAGTAGAGATGTAACAACACGAAGCAATGATGGACAAAAACGTGCAAAAGCCCACCCTTTTGGTGGGTCGGCCCACTAATCTTCGAACTATAAAATCTCTAATGCAACCCATTTATGGACGGGCACTAGTATATATATATATTTTATAAACTAGAAATATATTGTAATTTTTAAAGTCAAAATAATTCAATTCATCAAAATTAAATGAAAATAAACAATTTATCTTGATAACTATGACTAAAATATTAAAACAATTGAAAAAGATACTCTCCCACAAATCAAATTCATCATTCACACAACATAAAGTTTACAAAATGTTAAAAAATAATAATTTTATACTCCCTCCGTCCCATACTTGAAGCTACAAATCAAATTGACACGGGTTTTAATAAATGAGTTGTTTATTAGTATTGTGTAAGATAAAGTGGGGGTAATAAAGACTTTTCAACTTTATAAATAGTAATAAAGTTACTTTTTAGTGTAATAAAGTAGTGGCATTTGTTGTAATATTGTGATGTTTTAAGGGGTGTGTTTAAAAGTGCTTTTACTATTTTAGGTAATGTTGCTTCAAGTATGGAACGCCCAAAATGGTAAAATGTAGGTTCAAGTATGAGACGGAGGGAGTAGTAAATATTTATAAAAATTAAGAAGTGGGTCGGCCGCCAAAGTCTGCCTACAAGTGGGCTGATTTTTCCATGGGCCACCCACCTTTTATGACCCAACACGTTTTGAGAACTTGGTATTAATCTGGACCTCCCTGCAGTAACATTATATCTGCATAAATAAATAAAGTCGCGAGTTATATGCCCCTCCAATTATGTTAGATAAACTCCACCATCATTTTTATTAATTAAATTTTCATGCAAAATAACACTTTTACCTTTTTATTAAAAAGGGTTAAAAACACTTTCCCTACAATTTAAACACAACCTTAACTTTAATTCTAGAATTAGGTAGCCGTCGCCGCCAGCAAAACTCCGTCTTCGCCGCCAACCTCCGACAGCCACCCCAAATAAATTAAAAAATTCAAAAACAAAACTTGCAAATTAAAAAAATAAAAACAAAATCGACAAATCAGAGTCGACCAAAACACTCCGGTCGACACTGGTTTGTCGGCCAAAAGTAAAAAAAAAAAAAAAAGAATTGAAAATTTCGACAATAATACATCGACAAAAAACACTCTCATCGACGAGAGTGTTTTTACTGGGGCACGGCGGAGAAGGCAGAAACGCGCGACACGGCGGGTGGGCGACTTGGGCTCAGAGCGGTGGTGAGTGTTTGGGTGGGAGGGGGGATGGGGGTGGTTGCAGAGAAGAAAAAAAATGAAGAAAAAGTGGTGAAAGAGAGGAGAGAAAAGGGACGGCGGCGGGGCAAGGCGGAAGGGGTAGGACGGTCGTGCTCTACCATGGCCGACAGGATCTGCCCCATGGTCGACGTATTTGCAGCGGCCGTGAGCAGAAACTAAAAAAAAAAAAAAGATCGGGCCAGTGGCAAGGGGCAACGTGGGACGACGGTCGGTGGCGGTGGAGGAATTGAGACGGAAGGAAGGTTGAAGAAGATAGAGGAAAATGAAATTAGGGTTTTAGGGGGGGTTGCATTTATTTAAATGGTTTTTTGAGAAAAATTGTACTCCCTCCGTCCCACAACTATTTGCACACTTACCTTATTTGTCCATCCCACAATTATTTGCACACCCATAAAAGGAAACTCTCTCATAAACTCCACCCTCACAATATTCACATATTTGCACAAAATGTCATACTTTTACTCTCTTTACAATCATCTTTTTACTTTATCCATATAACTTTACAAAATTACCCTTCAAAGTTTCACGAAAGAAAAAGGGAATTTCCGAACAAAGTTCGTTAGCCGCTCGTGTCAAGGAAGAACGAGAGCAGCTGACAGAAAACACGTTGAATTTTCACCTCAACCATTAACAAATGAGCTGGTATTGATGCATGAGATTGACGATTATGGTGAAGACGATGAAGAGGTGGAACAGCTGAATGCCAAGGCCAAGGGTCCGGTAAGGAACCCTTTCAACAATCGACTTGTTACTGTAAAAATGCGTCAAAGGAGGTGAAAGAGCAGATCTTCGATGCTTTAAAGAAGCATGATGCACAGTGACTATACGATACATTACACTATGATTTTTTTTCAAATCATTTTTGTATCATTAGATATAATATATACTCCGATTTACATGATTAATATTAATGTGCAGTCACATTGTTTGGAACCGTGGTGCACCACTCTCTGACGTAACAGTTGATATGCTTATTGACATTCTAAATGACAGATGGCTTGCAGATGAGGTATTTTATAATGGTACCTTTGTATATAATATTTATTAATTGTAGAATATTTGTTACATTAACTTATAAATATTTTGTAAACCATGCAGGTAATTGATGCATGGGTTGAGATGGTGTCTACGATTCTGGTTACGCCACAGAGCGCTGGTCGACACGTGACAATATTCACTGCTTCTTGCTGGGTAATTTTAATGTCAACATTGTCATATGCATAAGTTGATGTTTGTTATATCACTACTTATTGTGAGATTACATTCGTAGAAAATGATAAAGGGTCGGAACATAGCAAATCAGAAGGCATTCCCCCTGATGATTGAAAAGAGGCTAGAAGAGTCGATTGACAAACACATGTTACTCTTCCCAATAAATATAATTGAGCCTGGACTGAGAACAAGAGGGAAGGTTGCAGACCACTGGACTCTGTAAAAATTGGATGTGAAACGTAATGAATGGACGTACTTCAATTCGCTGCGTCCGCGAACTAAGGAAAATGTAGATCAGAGCCTCACAGAAGTCTTACGCGTGGTACTACTATATACAGTTCTTTTTCGTATGAATATTTAGTTATTTAAATGAATCATTAGTGAACTTGAGATTATGCGTATAAAATCGATAATTTTATTGCATGGTACTGTTTATCAGGTCAACTATGTTGAAGATAAGTTGAAGCTGAAATTAAGGAAAGCCAATCTGAAGCACAAGTTTTTAAAACGACAGTCTAAACATCCCATACAATCCGATGTTATACAGCAGACACACGGCACGCTGGATTGTGGTGTAGTTGTTTGCAGACTAATTGAACTTTTTTTGAGAGGGCAAGAGCCAACGAATGTAGAGTTTGGCGGAGATGAAGCAAGCAACATGCGTGTTAGAATGGCAAAGGCATTTGTTGATCCGATTGACACTACGTGGGATTGAATATGCAGAGATTGGCTATCATTTTAATGTGTCGCGTGTCGTTTGGTGCTTTATATTCAAACTATTGACGTATGCTTTTGCTTGATGATGGATTTATTATTTTTAATATGGTTCATTCATTCCTTATAAATGAAATTGATACTGTTATAGTTTGGGTCTTTTGGATTAATTTGGGTTGCTTAATACCCTGTTTGTTTTGAATACTTGTTTTGGAAACAATGGTTGACTGACGTTATGCAATTTCAGTGTTTTGATATCTAAAATTTGTTATTTCTACCTGACTTATCTACATTTGAGTAATATATCGTTATTATACTATACTTTAACAAATTTTGTCCATGTTGAGACAATGATATATCCTAATATTAAGGAAGTGAAAATTGGTAGGGAAATCGCAAGATGTAGGAAGTGAATAAGTATAATGTGTTGTACACATTATAATACACATTATCTAATTATATTTAGTATGCTAGCATTGTGTAAACTATCATATTAGAAACAATATGCAACTAAGATTGGAGAACAAATATAAAAGATGCACTTGAGATTGCAGCATGCAGTATGAATGTAGCAAAACAACAATGCAAAATTGTGATTAAAAATGCAGTGGATCCATATAAAATTCAAGCACATTTAATGAAATTGAGACTGCATAGTAAGCTTGAAAATGATATGTAGTTTGTAGACATGCCTTCTGATGCGGCCTAAAAATGTCACCTAATAAGGAGTCGACAAGTGTATAGGGGATAAGATAAAAGGGGAAGGATCAGATTATGTAATACTCTCTGATGGGAAATCCTCTCGGGAGATCCCTTTGGAGGGAGCTTCGGCTGAAGAGAAGCTTCTAGAAGAATTACTTTTGATGAAAGTTCGTGAGCCTTGAATATAGGGAGGTTCCGCCATTTTCGGCTTAGACTTGATAAAAGGTAGACCTTATCGTCTATTATCGTGGGAACCAAGTCAAAGGAGAAGGGATACGGTCGAGTCTTCGGGAAGTGGAGGAAAGAGAAGGCCTCGTCTCCTCCGCAGGACCGAGTCTTGTGGGTAGTTTCGAAAAAGGAGGAAGGCTTGACTTCCTCTCCAGAAAGCATCTCTATAAATAGGTAAAATCGAGGAGATTTCCAGGTTAGACACTCTTATACAAAATACTTGATACACTAAATACGAAATACCTTTTGTAAAATTCTTTGAGAACTGTTTCGATACATCAAGGATCTTGAGATCCTTGGGAGAGATTGATAAGCCATATACTGACTTAGGCATCGGAGTGTCCACGCCGGACTCCCCTCCGGCGTTTTCTTTGCAGATTCTTGGAGATTTTGAGCGAAGACAGTACACTTGAAGCAATTATACGTGTTCGAAGAATAGGACATTTAATCCCGAAGATACACAATCCTCTCGTGCAAATTTTGGCACATCAACTGGCGCCGTCTGTGGGAAAGAAGTGAAAGATTTTCCTACGAGTTTCTACCTATCTGAGCAAATGGGTGGCGGAGACAAAACGTCTACTTCTGGGAAGAAGGACCTTCTCGGGGAAAATTCCCCTTTGCCAACTGATCCCTCACCAAGGGGAGGTCGAGGGAAAAACCCAGTACATATTCTTTCTGGATCAAATCAACCATTGGCACCCACCCCAGGTTTGGGTGACGAAAATCATCCCCTACCGGTCGAGGAGGGGATAACAGGGAACCTTGAAACCCCAGAGTTCCAGACCGCAGATCCTCAGCGAGAGGATATTCCAGACTCAGGGCCACTCCTGATCTCTCCCGATCAATTGGACGCCCTCATCAAGCAAGCTGTAGAGAAAGCCTTTGCGGATCAAAGGGACCGGATTCCCAAGGCTACACCGGGGAATCCGGAGGTACCAGCCCCTAGACCCCAGGATGAAGCACCGGGAGCCTCCCAAGTGTTGTCCAAGGAGATGGGGATACGGGGAGGGGAAGACGATAAGGTGCCCTCGCGTGCGAAAAGAAGTATTCCCCTTCGGAGTACTAGAAGAAATGCAGATCCAGCACCCTAAGGGACAGAACCCCTTGAGACAGAAGAGAGCACAGATGATACCTACGGAGGGCCAGTCAGCGACTAATTACTGGCTCTACAGAAAGAGATGAGAGACATGAGGAAGCAGATGAGCAACCGAACCAGTAGATTCACTCATGCCTCTGGATGCCAGTTCTCCCCTAGCATATTACAGGATGAACTACCGTTCAATTTCAAACCTCTCAACTTCGAGTATGACGGTACAGCTGACCCTTACGAACACTTAGTAAGATTTGAGAACGTTGCGCTATTACATCGCTACGGAGAAGGAATTAAGTGCAGGGTGTTCCTGACCACCCTGGCGAAAGCAGCGCAGCAATGGTTCACTCAACTAGAACCTAATACTATCCGATCCTGGGAGGAATTCAGTGAGTTATTTCTCCATCAATTTGCAAGTGCCCGGAGACAGCCACAGGCCACCTTAACCCTCTTCAATTTGAGGCAGGGGGAGAGCGAAAGCTTAAGAGCTTTTCTCCGGAGGTTCAATCAGGCAGCTCTGGAGGTCCCTACAGCCTCTCCGGAGGTGAAGATCAACGCCCTCACCAACGGATTACGAGATGGAGATTTCTTTTCCTCCTTAGCTAAGAAGCCAGTTAAGAATTTCGATGAGCTGCTGCACAGAGCAGAGAAGTACCTCACTCTGGAGGAGGTTCGTAAGGCCAAAAGGCTGGAGGTTAGGCCACAGGATCGAGAGAGAAGAAGGGAAGGTCCCTCTAGACGATCCAGCCCAGAGGTCCCTCGGACCTCTGGATCAACAAGAGATAGCAATCCCTTTGGAGGTCCCCGGTCTGGCCCTCGTGGGAGGTTTGAGAAATACACGCCCTTGAGGATTGAGCCTGCTGAAGTACTGGAGGTAGCCGGAGACCATCCAGACTTGAAATTCCCATATTCCAGAAGTCGAGGACCTCAGAAACTAAAGTCTGATCGATTTTGCCGATTCCACAATGAATATGGGCATGATACAAATCAATGTTACCACTTGAAGGACGAGATTGAGAGGATGATCCAAGCGGGCCATCTAAAAGAATTTATATTCAGGGATAGGCAGGGCCCTCGAGGGCAGAAGCGGAAAGATCATGAAAGAAAACCAGAAGAGAAGGAAACCAGAGAGGCAGTTAAGGATATGCCCCCTCCCCCACCAAAGAGAGGAGTAATCCACATGATAGTGGGAGGGCCAGCAGATGGAGACTCCTTCCGGAAGAGAAAACAGAATGTCCGGGCTCTAAAAGCAGAGCAAGGAAGCCAGTTAAGAGAAGTGGGGCGTATGACGGAGATGCCCAATATCCGATTTGGCCCGGAGGATGTGAAGGGAGTTAAAGAAGATCACAACGATGGTCTGGTGATCACTACTGACATAGCGGGATTCGATGTTGCTCGAATCTTCGTGGATACGGGGAGTTCGGCTGACATCATGTTTTTTGAATGTTTTAAGAGAATGGAGTTGAGTGTGAAGTTGCGCCCTGTAGATACCTCTCTGTACGGTTTCTCTGGAGGTGCCATCCAACCTTTAGGATCAGTAATGTTGCAGGTAGGATTGGGGGACGCTCCAGCTCGGAAGGTCCACGTGGTGGAGTTCCTTATTGTAGACATCCCCTCGTCATACAATGTTGTGATGGGACGACCCAGCCTAAATCTCTTTCAGGCAATCATTTCTACATTTCATATGAAAATGAAATTCCCTACAGCCACAGGGGTGGGAGAAGTGAGAGAAGACCAGTACCAAGCACGGAAGTGCTATACAGAGTCCGTAAAGATGGCAGATAGGGCCCTAACTAGGGGCCTAGAGCGGACGAGAGGAGATGACCCTGAGGTCAAGAGGAAGAAAGTAGAGGGAGCAGCACCTGAACAAGTGAGTGTTAAAACAGACGAGGAGCTGATGAGCGTGGAGCTCTTTCCAGGCAAACCCGGCTTTGTCACCAAAATAGGTACCCAACTGGGGCCTGAACTCACAGAGAAGGTAATATTTACATTACGTCGAAATTCCGATATATTTGCATTTTCTCCAGCTGACATGACAGGAGTCCCTCCGGAGATAGCAATACATTGCCTTAATGTTGATCCAAAGGCAAGGCCCGTAAAATAGAAACTACGAAATTTTGGGATTGAGAAGAATAACATTGTGAAAGAAGAAGTCGAGAAGCTATTGAAAGCAGGGCATATAGTAGAAGTCCAATTCCCAGAATGGCTCTCCAATGCCGTGCTAGTGCCTAAAGGGGGAGGAAAGTGGAGAATGTGCATCGACTTCAGGGACCTCAACAAGGCATGCCCTAAGGACCACTACCCGCTACCAAGGATAGATCAGCTAGTGGATGCAACTTCAAGCTTTGAGTTGCTGAGCATGATGGATGCATATCAAGGGTACCACCAAATCCAACTGAACCCTGCAGATGCCCCCAAAGTGTGCTTCATAGCAGCCTGTGGAACGTTCGAATATGTTCGGATGCCATTTGGATTAATCAATGCCGGAGCAACATACCAGAGGATGGTCGATGCTGTCTTTCGAAGGCAGCTAGGAAGGAACATGGAGATATATGTAGATGATATGTTGGCCAAGAGTGTGAAAGCAGATCAACATATAGAGGATCTGGAAGAAATTTTCCAAGTAATTCGAGAAAACGACATCAAGTTGAACCCAGCCAAATGCTCTTTTGGAGTAAAATCAAGGAAGTTCCTCGGATATATGGTCACTCAAAGAGGTATAGAAGTGAATCCAGCCAAGGTGAAGGTTGTACTAGACATGCAGCCACCGAGAAATATAAAGGAGCTCCAGACACTCAATGGGAGGATTACAGCATTGAGCAGATTCATAGCCAGGTCTGCTGAAAAGAGCCATCCCTTCTTTAAAATTCTTAAGAAAGGGACTAAGTTTGAATGGAGTGAAACATGCCAAAAGGCCTTTGAAGACCTGAAGCATCATCTGTCTCAGTTGCCGAAGCTGACGAAGCCTTCTCCAGGAGATACCCTCATTTTGTACCTCTCTGTAGGGGAATTCTCACTAAGCACCGCCTTAGTCAAAGAAGAGGGATCTCTACAGCACCCTATTTATTATGTCAGTAAGGTCATTCAGGGGGCCGAAAATCGATATTCAGAAATTGAGAAGGCTGCTCTGGCTGTGGTAGTTACAGCGCGGAGGCTACGCCCATATTTCCTTTCTTACAAAATACTGGTCCGCACTAATTACTTGTTGAAACAGGTTATAGGGCGAGCAGACCTCTCTGGAAGGATGGTGAAGTGGGCGATCGAGCTCCAAGAATTTGACATGGATTTCGAGCCACGGAAGGCTATAAAAGCCCAAGCTTTGTCAGATTTCATCCAAGAGTCGACCAAACCAGAAGAAGTCGAGGGATGGAAGGTGTATGTAGATGGCTCAGTGACCTTGAGCGGATGCGGAGCAGGGATTGTGCTGACAGGCCCTCGAGGGGAGGACCTACAATTCGCAGTGAGGTTCCAATTCATGACCTCAAATAATGGAGCAGAGTACGAAGCTTTGATCAGAGGGATGGAGATGGCATTGGAATTGGGAGCTCCAAAGGTAACTCTGTACTCAGACTCCCAATTAGTTGTTCAGCAGGTGAATGGTAAGTACGTGGCCAAAGACAGCAGGATGGCTGCTTATTTGGAACGAGCCAAAGCAGTGATGGGCAAATTCCAAGGGTGCGAGGTGGTCCAAATACCCCGAGAGAAGAACATGCAGGCGGACAGCCTCTCCAAACTCGCTAGCTCCACAGAGTTTGATGGGCAAGGAACAGTAACTCTAGTAGTTGCAGAAAGAGAGACTCTGGAGAACCCCATTGGCTCCATTGAGGAGGAAGATGATTGGAGAAGAGCAATATGGATAGAACTCACCAAGGGAGTAGATGCCCCTACCACCAGAGAGACCCGAGCCCTTCGGATCAAATATTGTATTATCGGAGGGCACTTATACAAGAAATCGTTCACGCACCCATATTTGAGGTGTATATCAACCAGAGAAGCTCTGTACACACTCAGAGAGATCCACGAAGGTGATGCAGCTAGTCATGAAGGATACAAGGCGGTGGTGAAGAAAGTCTTAAGGGCTGGATTATATTGGCCCTCCATGACAAAAGACGCTAGAGAATTTGTGAGAAAATGTGTCAAGTGTCAGAAAAATGGTCCATTGATAAGGACCCCTGCAGAAGAGATGGGAGCGATGCACTCTCCCTGTCCCTTTGCTAAGTGGGGAATCGACTTGGTAGGACCTTTCCCTCCAGCCTCTGGAGGGAGAAAATTTCTGATAGTAGCAGTGGACTATTTTAGCAAATGGGTGGAAGCTGCTCCTCTGGCTACGATAGATGAAGAAAATGTGATTAAATTCTTGAAAAAACAAATCTGTTGTAGGTTCGGAGTACCCAGAATATTGGTCTCTGATAATGGAACACAGTTTAACGGCGAAAACGTGCAAGGATGGTGTGCAAGACTGAACATAATACAGAGATTCACTTCTGTAGCGCATCCCCAAGCTAACGGACAAGTGGAGGTTACTAATCGAACAATAGTAGATGGGATTCGAACAAGATTGACAAAGATAGGAGGAGGATGGGTAAACGAGCTGGATAATGTATTATGGTCATATAGAACTAGTCCGAAGACAGCAACTGGAGAGTCCCCATTTCAGCTGGTCTACGGAGCTACGGCGGTGATACCGCCAGAGGCCGTTTTACGATCGCACCGAGTGGCCCAATTTGAAGAACATCAGAATGAAAGATTGATGAGAGAGGCTCTAGATTTGATGGAGGAAGAAAGAGAGATGGTTAGGGTACGTGCTGAAAGATATAAAAGCAGAATTAAAGCTGCATATGACCGAAGGGTGATCCCGAGGTCCTTCAGAGCGGGAGACCTGGTGCTAAGAAGAGCAGACGCCCTGAAAAATACAGGAAAGTTGGAGCCCAACTGGGAGGGACCTTATAAAATCACACAGGTGCTGAAAGGAGGAGCATATAGACTGCAGAGCATGGAAGGGGTCGACATAGCTAGACCCTGGAACGTTTGCCATTTGAAGAGATTCTTTATTTGAAGACAGTGTAAGGTCTTGAGACCATCTATAACTTTTGTTTGGTGATTTTTTGCATTGATTCATATTTTGCTTGATGTATTTTGTGGCTTCACCGGAGCTCTTTTTCCCTCTCTACGGGTTTCCCCTTTGGGGTTTTTCCGTAAAGAGGTTTTTAATGATACCGGCGTAGGTTATCTATGGCCTATGTTGAAAATTGACAATAAAGCAATGAAGCCTTATCCCTTTTTGAAGAAAGAATTATTCAGAATTATTGTGTCTTGATGATCTTTTTCATATTTGAACATGCGATGTATGAATATAACAATAACGAGAGTGAGAGACACTCAAAGGCCTAGAGGCCGAGGTGCTCCGGAAAGCCCTCACTTCACTTGAGACCCAAGTGGATTACTGAAATGAGAAGATTTTATGAATTAAAATCTTTTAAATGAGAGTGAGAGATACTCAAAGGCCTAGAGGCCGAGGTGCTCCGGAGAGCCCTCACTTCACTTGAGACCCAAGTGGGTTACTGAAATGAGAAGATTTTATGAATTAAAATCTTTTAGATAAGAGTGAGAGACACTCAAAGGCCTAGAGGCCGAGGTGCTCCGGAGAGCCCTCACTTCACTTGAGACCCAAGTGGGTTACTGAAATGAGAAGATTTTATGAATTAAAATCTTTTAGATAAGAGTGAGAAACACTCAAAGGCCTAGAGGCCGAGGTGCTCCGGAGAGCCCTCACTTCACTTGAGACCCAAGTGGGTTACTGAAATGAGAAGATTTTATGAATTAAAATCTTTTAGATAAGAGTGAGAGACACTCAAAGGCCTAGAGGCCGAGGTGCTCCGGAGAGCCCTCACTTCACTTGAGACCCAAGTGGGTTACTGAAATGAGAAGATTTTATGAATTAAAATCTTTTAGATAAGAGTGAGAAACACTCAAAGGCCTAGAGGCCGAGGTGCACCGAAGAGCCCTCACTTCACTTGAGACCCAAGTGGGTTACTGAAATGAGAAGATTTTATGAATTAAGATTTTTTAAGAATAAGAGTAAGAAATACGTAGAGGCTCAGAAAACCGAAGCCCTCCAGAAAGCCCTAACCATGCTTGAGAATTACAAAGACTATATGATGAAGAAAACAGGTTTTATGATTCGGGAGTTAAGAGAAGAGGGAGGATGACCTCCCACAACCAAGGCACCCGAAATCAAAAACAAAAACTGTACAGCCAAGGAGTGATTTCAACGTAGCCTACAAGACCAACAAAAAGGGGGGAAGAAAAGAGCCACACCTCCAACACATTCTTTGCTGGTCTTGTAAGTTACTCATGCACGAAAGAGAAAGACAACAAAAACATCCAACATCAAGCTAATATGATTACTACAAAAAGCCCCCACATACCCAGGAGTGTGGGGTCCCCTACAAAGTATGGAGAGCAAGTATTATGAGCAGAAAGTAAAGAGTGTAGCAAAACAACAGAAAAATAAATTGTTTGATGTGATCATAGAAATGTGAAACTTAAACTGCTTTCTCAACAGCAGCCCCCTCAGCAATAGCCCCCTCGACCTCAACTCCTCCAACAATGCCATCATCCTCAGCAGCATGGTTGCTAGATCCTCCGCCCTCCTCTGGACCCGTAGTACCTCCCATGGTGTCTGCAACGCCAGTTCCTCCATCTACTGCGGTTGCCACGACTAGAGCGGAGTCATAAGGATAAACCAGACGCTCCAGAGGCTTTAGCTCAGCCATACCTATCTTGACAGCCTGCAGCTTGGTGATAGCCTGACTCATTCCGGGTAGCCACCAAGGACTATCAGGGCTCTCCTTAGGATCCCCCAAGAATTTTGGAGGAGTAGCGAGCCGATCCAAGTGGAATTCACGAGAGTAAGTTCCATTAAACCCCGGGGCTGAGTGCCCGGCTACGGCATTGCTGAAGCCGTGGTCGATGAAGTGAGGGATGTGCGGCCCCATGGCACAGAGGAAGCTCGAGCTCTTTAAGAAGCTGGACAACCACTGAGTATGAAGAGTTTCCAAGAACTCTTGACCCAAAGAAGAAGTGAATAAGGACTTAATGCAAGCCTGCACTCCGACATCTGGCAGCTCGCGCTCCATCCGCTCCACCTCTAGCACCAGGCGCTTAATCCTGGCTACATCCTGCTTGCTTTGAGTCTGTAAGAGAGACAACTCCTCAGATAGAGCTTGAGCTCGCTTATGGGCCTTATCTTTCTCCGTGGTGATACCCTTGAGGGTTGACTAGAAAGAGGATGCTTCAGCCCGGAGAAGTTCAAGCTCAGCTACCATCTCAACGCCTTGGTCGAGTATCTTAGTATAGGTAGAGATGTTTATCCGGGCCGGGCTAACCGGGCTGGCCCGTTTAACCCTAAAAAATACAGGGTTAGGGTTCATGAATTATAGGCCCGTTTAAAACCGGGCTTTTTTGACCCGGACCGGTTAGCCCGTGGGCTAAACCGGGCCAGCCCGCAGGGCTACAGGGCCAGCCCGCTAGCCCGACTTGTTACTTTTTTTTCCTTTTTTAATAAATAACCTAAGAATAAATTTTGGGTCATTTGACCAATAATCATAACTATAAGCATTAAAGAAGTCAATTACCATCCATTTGTCATTATTAGTATTTTTTATTAGATTATGATATTTGTTTAGTTTTATTTGGTCATATTAAAGACCAACGAGTTCTAGAATTGTGTTTAAATTATACTTTTTTTTTCTCATTTACTAATTATTAACTAATTATGTATTTTTCTATTTTATTTACTTGTTGGACGTGCCAATTGAGACATTTAATTTTAAATGAAAAAAAATCATTGTAGCCCGTTAGTGGCCCGTTTAGCCCGTGGCCCGCTAGGGTTAGGGTTAGGTCCCAACAATTGTAGGCCCGTTAAATATGAACCGGTTAAGGTCCTAACCCGTTTAGCCCGTAGCCCTGTAGGGCTGGCCCTATAGGGCTAGGGCCAGCCCGATAGACATCTCTAAGTATAGGTAAGACCAAACTACAAAGGAAAAGGAATTAACGCTTGAAGATATGAAGAAGGCAAAGATTATAAAAAGGGAAAATGCCAGAAAATACCTCAGAAAGAAGATGAGCGCCATGGATCAGTCGATCCTCGGGAAGGGGCGGGTCGGATAACTCAGCATCCGGAGGAGCAGGACATCGGTCAATGAGGCGATGGAGAGGCTCGTAGACAGTAGAAGGAGGAGTTCCCTTATCAGCACGGGTAATTTTCCCCTTCTTCTTCTTAGATGTACCACAGTCAGAAAAGAAAGCATTGGCAGAGGAACGGGTTCTTTTGGCAACTAAACCTGGGACCTGAGTAGAAGAACTAGGGAGAGGAGGAATTTTCGAAGAACCCTCTGGAGCCGGAGTCTTTGCAGAGCTCTCGAGAGCGGGAGACGGAGGAGCCTTTGGAGGATCTTCTGGAGCGGATAGCACAGGGGTCTTCACTATGCTGAGAGCAGGGGCATCTCGGGAGATATGAGTTAACCAACTCATTGCTACAAGTAATCAAGAAAATTTTCAGAACTCAGAAAATAGCCACGCGCAAGAAATAAAATATAGCAATAGAAGATTTTTTACCATCTCGAGAATCTAAGGGAAAATCTTGAGGACAAAAGCCGAAGTGGGAGAGGATGCGAGGATTGTTGCAAATGGCAATAACATCGAAATAGTCGTGCAAACGGATATGAGTATTGAGATTGCTCATAATAGTGTGATTGGAAACAGAGTAAGCTTTTAGAAGAGGAGGAATTACTCCGGGATTGTGGAATAACCAATCCCCATGAGGAAATGGCCAATCAGTGGGGCTGGTAGCAAAGAAATAATAATCTCGCCAAGATGAGTCTTCTTCATGGAGTTTTTTCATAAATTTACAAACACGGGACCTTCGCCCACTAACATAGAAAAAACCATCATTCACCTTACAAGAATGTTGGCTCAGAAATAGTTCGGCAGACGGGTCACCCCCATTCCCCTTCACCAAGATGAAAAAACCTATCATGGTACGGATAGCATTCGGAGTAAACTGGTTAAGAGGGATCTGCATGCGGGTGGATATGGCAGCCAAATAGGGATGAATCGGAAATCGTAGTCCTGCCCTAAGATGTGCTTCGAAAAAAGCAAGAGTTCGAGGCTGGGAGATATCTGGGCGTTCATCGGAGCGAGGAGCGCGAAAGGCGTACTCCGATGGGAAACCATAGGCATGAGCGAGGTTAACTAGGTGAGTATGGTCGATTTGGGAAGCGGGGGAAATCCTATTCTCTAGACTCCCCATTAGAGAGGGAGTCACTTTAGAGGAATTTTAGCTAGCAGCTTCCGGTGGAGATAGAGGATTTGACATCGATTTACAGTGTTAATAAAAGAAGAACAAAAGGATAGCTGGGTTACCTTGAGTGGAAGGGCTATGGAATCAGACGGGGCGGCTGACGACGGCAGAAACTCGAGGTGAAGAACACCGGAGAAGAAGGATGAAGACGATGAGAAATTTTTGGGAAGAATGAGATTTGAAAAGTGAAGAGAGGAAAAGGGGGTGGTTGCGTGGAGTAAATGAGGAGAGATAGGGGGAAGAATCGAGGGTTTTCCTCGGGAGAATAACAAAGGAGAGAGAAAAGTGATCGCGTGGAGCCCACGCGCGGAAGCCGAAAAGTCTCCCAGAATTGGAGGCGGGAAAGCCCTTGGAGAAGGACATTTTTAAAACTTCCTCTCCGAAGCGGGAACAATGCATGTTTCTCCAGAACGACCTTTGTAATAAGTTCTAGGAAAATTTCTCTACTCTCACAAAAGATGTCCCCCTTTTACGAGAGTAGGGGGAGTAGATGATGCGGCCTAAAAATGTCACCTAACAAGGAGTCGACACGTGTATATGGGATAAGATAAAAGGGGAAGGATCAGATTATGTAATACTCTCTGATGGGAAATCCTCTCGGGAGATCCCTTTGGAGGGAGCTTCGGCTGAAGAGAAGCTTCTAGAAGAATTACTTTTGATGAAAGTTCGTGAGCCTTGAATATAGGGAGGTTCCGCCATTTTCGGCTTAGACTTGATAAAAGGTAGACCTTATCGTCTATTATCGTGGGAACCAAGTCAAAGGAGAAGGGATACGGCCGAGTCTTCGGGAAGTGGAGGAAAGAGAAGGCCTCGTCTCCTCCGCAGGACCGAGTCTTGTGGGTAGTTCCGAAAAAGGAGGAAGGCTTGACTTCCTCTCCAGAAAGCATCTCTATAAATAGGTAAAATCGAGGAGATTTCCAGGTTAGACACTCTTATACAAAATACTTGATACACTAAATACGAAATACCTTTTGTAAAATTCTTTGAGAACTGTTTCGATACATCAAGGATCTTGAGATCCTTGGGAGAGATTGATAAGCCATATACTGACTTAGGCATCGGAGTGTCCACGCCGGACTCCCCTCCGGCGTTTTCTTTGCAGATTCTTGGAGATTTTGAGCGAAGACAGTACACTTGAAGCAATTATACGTGTTCGAAGAATAGGAGATTTAATCCCGAGGATACACAATCCTCTCGTGCAAATTTTGGCACATCCCCTTCCAAAATGTAATTGAAACTGATTGCAGAAATTATTGAAAAATAAAACATACTATAACCAATGTATTTGGTAGGTTCAATGCAAAAACTAAAAGGAAACATTAAATAAACTACAACGAAACCTTATAAATAGGGCTGTCAAATGGGCCGGGCCAGCCCGGTACCGGCCCACTGGGCTGCACGTTTTTATCGGGCCGGGTTGACCCAGCCCGGTTGGTACCGGGCCTAGTAATGTGAGGCCCAGCCTGGCCCGCCTCGGGCTGCCGGGCCGTCGGGCCAAAATAGCCCGTTTGTTTTACAAATTAAAAAAATCTTAAAACAATATATTAAGCCCATATATATTTGGGCCCATTAGGTTTTACTTGCTGGATTACGTATAAAACCCAATTATCCAAACAATCTCCCTCAGTCTCTCCTCCTCATCTTCTCTCTTATTCCCGTAAAAAAAAATTCTCTCACTTGTTTGCTGGACATATTTTAGCTTGCTTCATATAAGCCCTCTCTCTCCTTCTTGTAACAGATCTAAAAAAATCTCCTCTCTCTATCTTTCTTATTTGCTGGACGACGGCGTGGAGGTGTGGCCTTGTGCGCGAGCCTGCTGCTGCCATGCTGTCTATGCGACGCTCGTTTGTCGGAGACTCAGAAGTGTTGTTCTTGGCTGGAGGGGCACGATTTGATTTGTAGGGTTGTTTAATTTGATGTTTTCAATTTCAGAAAGGACGCATATGTTAATTTATTAGGTATAAAAGATCCCAAAGTTAATTTATACAGAGTATTGATTTATTAGGTTTTAGAAAATGAGAATAAATAAAATAAAAATATTAAAAAAAAATCAAATCGGGCTTAGCCCGGTCGGCCCGGTTGTTTTCGGGCCATTGGAATTAGAGCCCAGCCTGGCCCATCAGGCCGGGCCAGTTTTGACAGCCCTACTTATAAACATAGAAATTCAAAAGATAGTTCTAGCAAATTACAAAAAACACATCATACTAAATACGGAATGGGGATACAAGACTTGAAATATGTTTGTATGAATATTCTTCTCCAGGATCGGCACTAAACTCTAGCATTGCCTCGAAAACCCTCAATACTGTATCATACTTGCAGAATCGTCCAAAAGGGTTTTCCCTAAACATTATTGATGTCCTGGATGAATTATTAAAGCATATGGGCACTAGATCATAGTGAGGTGTCAGTGTTTGTTCCTTGAAAATAACAACCTTTGACCAATTTCTAGACCCCGATGAATAAGTGAGGATATTCATCTCAAAGAAGAATAAGATTACACCAAAGTCATCTTCACGAAGTGAACTAGCATAAAAGACAATACTCTCATCATCCATTGCATCCATTGATATAAACCATGTAGATAGTATGAATGTTGGGGCATCCATTACACCATAGCTTAGATCGTTGAGGTTAAAAGTAACAATTAAATGTTGACCATGACCAAGATAAACTTTCCAGTGAAAAAGGCCTTCAACAAAGCATGCATTATCAACAGGGGGATGGGCAAGTGAGAAGGGGGAGGGAAGGAAATCCATGAGTTTGAGTTCCTTGAGAAGAGTTTAATTTCTGAATGAAAACCTTCGGGATAAAAAAAACGAGCAACGCGCATAATCAAATAATCATCTTCCACAGCATTGCAACCAAATCCAAAATAACACCAGGCTTCTGCATATTGGGGTGGGATTTTTGGGTGATCATTTGGAATTAAAAGGGAAAGATTTTTCGTGGGGGTTTTTATGAAATAATGATCATGTATATCAACAGTCAAGATTAAACCATTTCAACTACCAAGTATCTCATACTCATCGTACTGCTCTGAAACAGACCTCATTAAGGGGAGATTGTTTCCGACAACAGTTATGTAACAAATTGGAGGGTTAGCAACCATTACCTTGTTGATGATGGAGATTTGATGAACCTCTTTCATTGTTTAAAGGTGTGCATCAATAAATGGCCGTGAAGAAATGAGTCTTCTCCATTCCGGAGATACACTCTTGAAACGGCACAATGGTCTTGGATGGAGTGTAACAAGGATTTCATCTCTAATCTTGGTGGGAATGATGTTCTCTAGAAGAAAGTTTTTTTATTTCTCAGTGTGATGAAAACAGAGTGGAGTAAAAAAGTTGTCTAAAAAAAACTATTTTGTGCGAAAATGGTGAAGGATGTATTCTGAAGCTTGGGGGGAGGGTTATTGTTTTTATCTTAAATTGATCGGATAAGTTTTGCATGTCCAAATATAAGAAGACTTCTCAGCTTCCCCCACTAACCATCGTGTAGCGCTATTTCTGGTGTTGGAGATCGTGTAAATGTAGTTGATGGACATTTATTAATTAATCAACCAATTATGTTATTTTTGTGGTACTGAAAGAAATAATGAAATAGTAAATAAAATATAATTAAATTCGTTTAAAATTTTAAAATGAATTAAATATGTACTTAGTACGAGATAAAAAAATGTATTATTTAATTAACTAGATAAATAATAAATTTATCATTTAATCAATTAAAACAATATTGCTATGTAATTATTGATTGTGTTATGAAAATGTAGGATTAATGGGGTAATTTCATTGCCGTGACATGCAATAAAAAAAATATACGAAAAATGTGCAAACAACAAATATATTATAAATATGCTAAGAATTTTGCATTTTATTGTGTAAATTTATTATTAATCTGCAATTAATATTAACTGTAGTTGCATATGTTTACATATATATACATATTTGTTAGATAAAAGATATATGAAAATGAATCATAGTTTGTCTTGTCTGTTCCAAAAACCATAGCACAGGTTAGAGGATCATGACGCCCTGTCTTTCCACATCGCCTGCAGGTTGTAGGCTTAACTCGATGAAATTCACCTTACGACGTAATCCTTTTTTGTTTTGGTCTACCAGGGGGTTTGTTTAGAATAGGCGGTAGAACTTTATCACCGTTAGATGTTACCTTAAATTCATATCTCTCAATTTCTGGGACGGGCATTAGATCGATCTTGTAGCATTGTTTGTAGTTCGACGCCATAAAACATTCCTCAACCATGTTGGCAATTGAACTGCAGTTTTTCTTAATAACGGCCACTGCATGTGCACATGAAAATCCTTTGATTTGCCACTCAAAACATGTGCATATGTTATATTCTAAATCAACTATGACAGGTGTTTCAGAACCAACGAGAAATTGCCCTTTTGGATATAGGGAAACATTCCAGGTTGCACTAATGTTTGCAAGTTCATGCCAAAGATCTTCCTTGGTAGGGACCAGCAAACCAGTCCATGCACTGCTAATTTTGCGCCTCTCTACGAACATTCTAAATATCTTAGACCTAATAGAATCAATCATATGAGTAATTGGAAGAACCCTCGCTTTACGAATCCAAGAGTTGAACGATTCGGCTGCTTTCGAAGTCATTTCTTCATATCTCTTAATGTTGGGGGAATGAGACACAGCCCAATGGGGATAAGGTAGGTCTTCCAGCCACTTTTCTGCAATTGGACCACCCACTTCCTTGAAGATCTGAATCTTCACATTGAATATTCTTGTGTTTGCTGCATATGCACACTGCTTTAAGAGGTCAGACATATTATCACGATGATGTGTATTCCATCCACCACCGTACTTGCCCTTCAGGTTCATAATCAGATGATATAAACAATAAAAATGAGGAGGGCGATCCCATACGTCGTAAAATGATGACATTAAACACGTGTTCCTATTTGAGATAAATATAGTATGTTTTGGGTGAAAGATATTATCTTTAATCTTAGTTAAGAACCAGGCTCAATTATCTCTATTCTCAGCGGATACAGCCGAAAAGGCAACAAAGAACATACCTACATCAAGTCAAATTGATGGACAATTATTATGTATCAACAGAAACATGAAATAAATGAATTTATATATGTATACATTAAAGATGCAAAACATAAATGACAACATAAACATTAAACAAATAGAGTTAATGTATAGTTATTATGTATAAACAGAACATGAAATAAATGAATTTATATATGTATACATTAAAGATGCAAAACAGAAATGACAACATAAACATTAAACAAATAAAGTTATATGTCTATACATTAAAGTTACAGAAATGGAATCATACCATTATTTTGATCCTTCGCGGTTGCTGCAAGTAAAACACCTTTGAACCTTCCCTTCATAAAGGTTCCATCAATAAACAACATAACCTACAATGTTTGAATCCCTCATTTCATGCGTAAAATGATATAAACATCCTTTTAAAATGGTAAGTGTTGTTGTTTATCTCTAAATCAACAATGCTACAAGGATTGATATGTTTTACTTCTTCACCGTACCACCGTAGTTGGTCGTAGGATTGATCGTAGCTTCCAAATATATCATCCCTAGCTGCTTCTACACCTCGCCATGCTTTATAATAAGGAAGATCTAAGCCATAATATTTCTTAATATCCCTAATTATAGTGGATCCAGATATTTTGGGACCAGCCTTAACACTCGGCAGCACAAGTTCTTTTATAATCTTAGTTCCAAACCTCTTCTTATCTTCCTTAAAGGGGTTTCCTACGGATGTGTGCACTAGGTTAGTTTTAGATACTATAAACCCAGAATTCATAGGAGTTTGTTTAGCTTTAATGAACCAACCACAATTGACAGCATCCTTCTGGCTACAGACTGCATAAACATATTTTGGGCAATTTTTCTTGAACGTATACTTAAAATTCAGTTTAATGGAATACTTTATAAGCTCAATCCTAAACTCAGGAGCACCGCCGACGAACAGCACACCGACACCCATTATTTCACTCCAATGATGAGATAAGTATGACTTCCTTTTCTTAATTGGGCAGATATCAAAATGGGGTATACTACCCAATCCCACAAATTCTGTAAAGACAGATTCTTGAGAATGGACCACAATCTCTCTATTTGTAGAAGATTTGGAATTGTTCACTAAAGAAGATGATTCGACATTCATAATACTCAAGTTAGAACTAACATGCACACTTATATATTGACTATTATCATGATTAACAGATTTCTGAAAATGAGGCAGAACGATAGTAATGTTTACTAGCTTCTCGGATGATTATTTGCATAATTCAATCAACCCCATTAAATCTAAATCAGACCCAAAACAACAGTTCTTTGTGCTACCAACAGAGTATAATGCTGAGAAATTGCCTAGAGATAGATTGGACCATGTTCCAGTAATTTCTGCAATAATATCCTTGAATGATGAACCTTGATCGACTCGCATCATTTTACTTTGGCCATCGAAATCAATCATGAGAATCACAGCGTAATCCATGATTTATTAAATACAACACAAATGCGAAGATTGCTTGCTGAATATAATCGACAATACACTGATCCGAAGAAGATGTAAATGAATTCAATTTTGCAGTTCAATCAAATGCACAACAGAAATAACTGCGCAAAAAAGGAATAAAAATAAAAAAGAAAATTCAAAACCACAATTGCATGTTTGAATCATATAGCAGATGAATGATATATTGAACTAACAAGTTTTCCCAATACTATCAAAAGTTATTACAACATCATTGCTTATGTCTCTATCTATTACTAACACATCTCATCAAAACATAAACCCACAACAATTAATTACCTACTTCAGCATCTATCCCAACATCAATATATTTGACCTCATTACTCAAACTATTATTAGGTACACGACTCAAGCTTTTGATACCAACTTTCTCTTTCTCATCATTAAAAGTAGACTCTACAGTTATGCGAACAGACTCGTGCCATCTTCGGAAAGTCCCTCCTCAAACAATAAAATTTGAATAGTTAAATTAACACTTCCATACAATTATATATATAAACACCAAATAAAATACATGAATATTAAGAATCCTACCTATTTAAATATATGTTTTAACAAGTTATTCCAACTGAGGTTTTGGTAGAATGCAATCAATCAATTGTTGATTAAATGTTGACATTAACATATAGTCGATGTCCTCCTCTTTAAAAGGCACACATGTGCTCAGTAGCGGACCACTAAGATGTGTGGCTATATTTCGAACACATCTTAGTAATTCAATATTCTCAATGTTCGAGGCAGTATCAGTGTATCTTGGCGCCGTAATACCTTGTTTACCATAAAAGCAGGTTCAGACTGCTGTGAAAATTGTTTTTTACGAATTTTGCATAAATATTTTTACCCAACCAATATTATTTCCAATATTGGAAACTGACGCATCATACTCATATTTGAGCCTCCTTGAATACAGTGAACTTTTACTGTCATGACCTATTTTCATGAATCTAATTCATTCACGGAGGGTTGTAAACGAATCTAATAATTTTAGTCGATTTGGTATTCGTATTCGAAATTTTATGATTCGAATTCAAATACAAATATTTTTTTGATTCGATTAATAAAAGAATACAAATACAAAATCATGATATTCGATTCGATATTCGTAAGTATTCGATTAAATAAATAAATATATATATACATAAATATACATTCTTAAATTATATATTAAATTAAGAATATATTGTATTTATTAATTTAATTAATATTATATAAAAAACAGGCCCAACAAGTACAGGCCCACAAAAAGTAAAAAACCTAATTCTTAGTTCAATTCAACATTTCCCCCATTTTCATGTCTCCCTCTACGCCCTTTCATACAGCCGCCCCTCTCATTTCTCTGTTTTTTCGCCGCCCGCCCGCAGCTAGTCTTCCACGGCCAGTCGGCCACCAACTACACGCACAGGCAGCGCGCATAGGCGGCAGTTGGGTGGACTGTCCACGCATCGGCAGCGCACTCGGCACAAGCAGCGCACATGTGCTGTTTTTTCTTTGTAGATTAGTTGTAGGTGTTGTTTTTTTTTTTTTTTTTTAAGATCAATTCTTGTTTTCATGTAATATGTTAATTATTTTGATACAAATTGTAGTAAATTTTACAGATTAGATGCATCTTCTTTGTATGGTATTGATTGTGATTTAGTGTTTATGCTGTTAATGCAAATTTTTTAATTTAATTTGTGATTTTGTAATGCGAATTGGAACAATATAATAGTCAATTTAGTATTTATTGGTTACATATATTGGTTATTTTATAGATTTTCTCTACAAAATTTCAAATCGAATCGAATATTGCGAATCGAATCAAATTGTATCGAATACGAATAAATTTCGAATCGAATACGCGAAAAATATTTTTTAGAATATGCTTTTAAAAAATCGAATCGAATACCGAAACAAATTTATTATTCGAAAAATAAACGAATACGAATACGAATATTCGAATATTTTCACGAATCGAATACAATGGTATTCGCTTCGATTCGATTCGTTTACACCCACGGCTACTCATCAACGCCAAATGCATCGTCATGTAATTTTCATCTGCATTTCTAAAAATTACAAATAAATTAAAAATTATAACTAATTCAATAATAAATAAATTAAACTACAATGATATTTTCGGTATTTTGCAAAAATATTTCTTATCAAACTAGAAGAAATAAATTCAAACTAGAAGTAAAAAGTACATGTAGTGTGACATTTGAGAAAGAAGATCCATCAAGTCCGTTGGAGCATCGGATAAGAAACTAGCAAACATTTCTTAAATCAGATTGCCAAAGCAACGCCATTCAGCCCCAAATCGTGCAACCTTGTTCAAGTGTGAAACCGGCTAAAAAAACGAGTTCACATATCATCTATTCTTCCTTAGCCACGTATAAATTATCCACTGATAATGTAATGGCAGCTCTGAAGACTTTTCGGTGAGGATTATGACATGCATATATGCATGTACCTTCGCAAGTAAGTCGACGAGGCCTCTAACAAATTTACGGAACATACTTATACTTAACGGTATCCACCGCAAAAGAATACTCCATAACATGCTTAACAACTGAATTCTTCAGATAGTCTTGGTACGTCTGGGCAGGGCACCCATGTACCTTTATATCGTGTCTGGAGCTTACACAGTCTTGACCACTTTTTTTTTAGGACCTATTCCCATTCTTGTGAACCATGTAGAGAGGAACATAGCTGAGATGATTGAGTTGAAGTGCATACTGGTGTAAAGAAACAACTTTGTATGCATATTCAATATGAATTGGAGTATTTCTAATTTCCAAACTTCCTCTACGGTGTGCATCGACAGTATCATACTTGTATTTGATATGCACAGTTCTATCTTTCACAATTTTTTCTTTCACATTGGGATTTGTTGCCATTTAAAAAAAAATTACGGAAGAAGGAAGAAGAAATGTCTTAGTCGCCAGAAAAAGAAGAGTTGTCGGAGGTGCAGGCGAATGTGACAAAGATGGTATTTTGGAAAATATGAGTGGTAGGTGAAAAGTTAAATCATAAAGGACAATTTCATTGCTTGTTGTAAGATGTTGGATTAATGAAGATGGACATATAGGTTTTGGCATGGTGTGTATTTTAGAATAAGGAGATAGTGTTAGTGTACTAGAGGATGATAATGGAGCTACAATGCATATTGGATTTCAAATAGTTTCGATTATGTCAAAGAGGCATTTCTCACACACCTTTCTTGACCATTTGTACGTACTGTTCTTTTTCTAACTAATGGAATTAACCTCTTTTCTGATAAAAAAAAAAGTCTTATTATTAAGTGTATGTTTTAGGCTCTATTAAAATCCTCTATACTTGGAGCCTGTTTTCAAACAAAACGAGAAAGTAAGAATCACTTTTTTTTTCAGGTTTGATTCATTTATCTCACTTTTCGTATTTTACTGTTATGAATTTTTAATATGACGTTTCAATGTAATTAGACGTAAAAAAAGAGGGATTGTATGTATATTTTGTTTGTACAGTTTTTTTCTTCAAGTTTGGACAGCCTGTTTGGAGAGGTGTTTTGCATGTGTTTTACTTGTCTATAAATTGTGAAAAAAATATGGTAATATTTTATTTGGAGTCTAAAATAACATATTAAAAAAATAGTAACACTTCGTTTAGCCATTTGAGAGAAAGAATTTCTTGAAATTTATGTATTTGATGTTGAGTGAAAACTGAAGTGGTCACGTAATATAGACAAGCAACCTAGTAGTCTATATTGAGAGTTCTAGTCTATATTGAGAGTTATCATTCTTGTGAACCATGTAAAGAGGAACATAGTTGGGATGGTTGAGTTCAAGTGCATAGATGATTCATCTTCTTCTTGTGGATATTAGATATGAATGGGAGCATCTTCCATTTGCAAACTTCCTCTGCGGGTTTTTTCAGTAGGATTGTATGTATATTTTAGTTGAACAGTTTTTCCCTTCAAAGTTGAATTTGTTGACGTTTTGAGAAAAACTTAGGAGGATAAATAAAACTTTTACGGAAGAAGGAGGGAAAAATGCTTTCAAGAAAACTGGAAGAATACTGCATGATCTGCTTAATGGTTGTATTTTTTTAGGTACGTCTGGCCAGGTCAGCCATGTACTCTTATGTTGTGTTTGTAGTTTGTACAGTTTTGACCACCCTTTCTGGAGGTACCATTCCATTCTTGTGAACCATGTATAGAGGAACATAATTTGGATGGTTGAGTTCAAGTGCATACCGGTATAAAGAATTTTCTTCGTATGCATATTCTATACGAATGAGAGTATCTTCCATTTTCAAATTTTCTCTCCGAATGGGATGGTTGAATTCAAATGCATACTCTATCCGAATGGGAGTATCTTACATTTCCAATTTTCCTCTCCTATTTTTATCTGTGGGATCATATGTGTAACTTGTTTGGACAGTTTTTTTCAAGTTTTAAGTTTGATTTGTTGCCATTTTGAGAAAAATTTTAAGAAGGATGGAAGAATGCTTCTAGGGAAGACGGAGGTTCAAGAAACTGGACTTCCGTCGCGAAACTGGTAACAATAGTGCTGAAGCTATTTTTCACGCGTTTCAGAATAAATGAAAGGGAGAGAGATTTACATGTATGACTTTTTGGGACTTCCCTTTTTGTTTTTTACTTTATTTTTAGAGGAAATAAATTATGAGAAGATTTTTTTTTTTACTTTTTTATTTTATTTTTTGTATTTCTTTAATTATAATTTTAATTATGTAACCTGGTTTTCATATTAATTTAATTTCATTATTTTTATACCCAGGGATCTGGACTCAATTTTTTGATATTTTATTATAACTTCAGCCCCAATATTTAAAAAAAAATTAAATTACACTTTTATCAATTAAATTAAATTACAATTCATTAAAATTATAATTGTACACCTACCACCGAGTCACCAATGAATCACAACTGAGTTGCATGTGTTTTACTTGTCTATAAATTAGCCATTTGAGAGAAACAATTCCTTAAAATTTATGTGTTTGATGTTGAATGAAAACTGAAATGGTCACTTAATATAGACCAACAACCTATACAGTAGTCTATATGGAGAGTTCTCATTCTTGTGAACCATGTAAAGAGAAACATAGGTGGGATGGTTGAGTTCAAATGCATAGCGGATTCGTCTTCGTGTGGATATTAGATATGAATGGGAGTACTTTCCATTGCGGGTTTTTTCAGTAGGATTGTGAACAAAGTACATAGGAGCATAACTGGGGTGGTGGGTTTGAATTGCATTCCGATGTAAATAATCATCGGCTTTTGCATATCTTACGAGAATGGGAGTATTTCCTATTTCCAGACTTCTTATACCATCAAAGGTATTATATTTGTATTTAAACTGAACAACTTTTTCTTTGAGAGTGGAATTCGGATGTGTTGACATTTTGAAAAAAAAAACTTAAAAGTGTTATGAATAAATTTATTTGTATGAATGTCCATTACTTCCTCCTTAATATCAACTATGTGTCATTTGGTTGTTCATGTACCTACATTTATAGTGCACTCTCATTTCATCTTCTGAAGCTTATATTGAGACATATAAATAGGGGTACAAATGTTATAGTAATCATTTTGAAGTTGAATCAAATATTTATATACTTCATTTACATATTGTTCTCTTTTACATACAAAGTTATATATATGTTTAAGTTGTTTCACAACACGTTATCAGCACGAAGCTCGTAAAACATTCCTACCGACGAAATTCAGATAGTGATAAATTTTAGGTATTGTACGGAGGTATGTATTGAAATGTTTAGAATATATTATCTTACAATATTTATTTGTCATCTCTTATTTCATTACTATTTTGATGATTATGTTATTTTACAATTAATCAATCTCTTGTTTATTTGATAGTTTCCAACATGTCGAACTTGACAAAAATTTAAATTTGCGGCTCTTGATATTACTGATAAAAAATTGCCATGAATGATCTTGATGCTGAAATTCATTTGGATGTCATGGGTCTTGGAGATTTTATAAAAGTGGCAAATCAAGCATCTAATCAAAACAAGGCTAAAGCCATAATTTTTCCTTCGCTACCTTGATGAAGGATTAAAAATTGAGTACCTCACTATGAAATATCCACTTAAATTGTGGACAAATCTGAAAGAAATATATGATCACCAAAAAATGGTGATTTTGGCAAAAGCTTGTTATAATTGGTTGCATTTAAGATTGCAAGATTATAAATAAGTAAGAGTACAACTCAGTTATGTTCAGAACCACCTCTCAATTAAAATTATGTGGAGAAAATATTATTGATAATGATATGCTTGAAAAGACATTTTATGCTTCTAATGTGCTTTTGCAACAATAATATCGTGAGAAGAGTTTTACTGAATATTTTGAACTAATTTCATGTCTCTTGGTGGCTGAGCAAAATCATGAGTTGTTTTCATGAAAAATTAGGTTTCGGACGCAGTCGAGAACGAGGATGTGATTTTGACCGGGACAAATTTCAAAATGATTATAATACACATCCGAATTTTAAAGGCCCTAAAAAGGAAAAACAGATTTCTGAACATTAAATGAAAAGAGAAAAAGAGTTGAAATTATGTGAATAATGAATTCGATAATGAGATGTTTGACATAACACAATTTGATGTTGATGATTACCTTGCCCACTTGAAGGTAATATTCAATCATAATTACCTTACATAATCTATTATGTAATGTTTATTTTCTTATGTTATGCAATGTTTTAGTATTTTTATCTTTTATAATATGAATGCTTATTACATTTTCATATACCTTAAAATAAAATAATTAGATTGTAAATTTCTTGCTTTTGCATTTTTTTGAAATGGAAAATGGTATGGCAACATCAACATTCAAGAAAGAATGTGGAGATCTATGTCTCGTGGATAGTGCTACTATGCACACTATATTCAACAATGAAGAATTATTCTCACATTTAAAATGAGGAGAAGCCAATGTAAATACCAAACTTGGTTGTACAAAAATAATTGAAGGCTTTGGAAGAGCCATTATTTTATTACACGGAGGGACAAAATTCATTATCAATTGTTGCGAGAAAGAAATGTATGAGAAATTACCTGCTCTGTCCTCGGGTTTATATTGCACGAGCATAAGAACAATTGAAATTTATGTCGTAGTAAACCAAAAGGTTAGTATCGAATTTAATGTTTGGCACAACCGGTTAGGCCATCTCGGTTGCATAATGATGCAAAAAATTGTTGAAAATTCATGTGGGCAATCATTGAAAAATAGAAAAATGCTATACCCCAATGAATTTTCATGTGCTGCTTGTTCACAAGGAAAATTAATTATAAGACCATCACCAGCTAAAGTTGAGCATGAAATCTTCTGTTCTTGGAACGAATTCAAGGGGATATATGCGGACATTTACATCTGTCAAGTGGGCCATTTAAATATTTTATGGTTTTTGATTGATGCATCGACTAAGTGGTCACATGTATGCTTATTGTCATCTAGAAATTTGATTTTTGTAAAGTTAATGGGATAAATAATACGATTGCGAGTACAATTTTCTGATAATGCAATTAAGAGTCTAAGACGATTCGTCTTGAAAATGCTGGTGAATTTTCATCTCAGGCTTTCAACGTTTATTGTATATCAATTGAAATACATATTGAGCATCTGATTGCTCATGTTCATACATAGAAGAGTCTTGTTGAATCACTTATAAAGTGTATTCAATTGATTGTCCGACCAATATTGATGAAATATAAACTCCCTATTTTAGCTTGGGATCATGTTATATTGCATGCGACGGCACTTGTGCGCATCATGCCAATAAGTTATCATAGCATTTCACCCGTACAAATGGTTCAAGGTTAGGAGCCAAATATATCTCATCTAAGAACTTTTGGATGTGTTGTATATGTATCGATTGCTCCACCACAACGCACAAAGATGGGTCCCCAAAGAAGAATGGGGTATTTGTTGGGTATGAATCTCCGTGTATTATTAAATACTTAGAACCATTGACCGGAGATCTATTCACGGAAATGTTTGTTAATTGTCATTTTGATGAAGACAATTTCCCAACATTAGGGGAAAAAGTAAGCAGCTAGAAATGAATATTTCTTGGAATGAATTATCATTGAATTGCATGGATCCTCGTACAAAGTAGTGTGAAACTTGAAGTTGAAAAGATAATTCATTTGCAAAAGATTGTGAATCAACTGTCAGATGCATTTACTGGCCTTAAAAAAGTTACAAAATATTATATTACATCTGCTAATGCTCCTAACATAATTGATGTCCCTGAAGGACCATCTTCCATGGCAAATGAGTCTACGGCACGCCTGAAGCGTGGTAGACCTCTCGGTTCCAAAGATAAAAATTCGCGAACAATAAAAGGAGCACATATTGAGGATGATCATAATGTGAACATTTCTGTTGAAAAATGTGACATACTCCGTACTACTTAGTCCCAGAAAATGATATTTCAGGCGCCCGAAAATGATGAAATATCGATAAATTATGTTAGAACAGGAGAAAGATGGAAGCGAAATGAAATCGACGTTGACAATATCTTTGTATATAATGTAGTGCTTAATATAATGGAAGATGATGAGGATCCTGAACCTACATGAATGTAGAAAACGAGATGATTGGCCAATGTGGAAAGACGCAGTAAATGCAGAATTGCAATCTCTTATTAAATGAAAAGTTTTCGGACTTTTTGTCCGTACACCTAATGGTATAAAAACCATGGGGGGCATAAATGAGTAATTGTGCGAAAAAGAAATGAGAAAAATGAAATCGTGAGGTATAAAGCCCGACTTGTCGCACAAGATTTGACCCAAAAGGCCACGTGTTGATTATAAGGAGACTTATTCTCCTGTGGTGGATGCAATAACTTTTTGTTATTCAGTAAGTCTGGCAGTGCAAGAAAAACTTGAAATGCGTCTATTAGATGTCGTTACAGCCTATTTGTACGACTCATTAGAGAAATATATTTATATGACAATCCCTGAGGGATTATAGGTACCGATAATGAAAAATGAGAATTCTCAAAACATGTATTCAGTCAAGTTGGACAAATCTTTATTTGAAATAAAGTAATCTAATCGCATGTGGTTCGATTGTTTGATTCATTCTTAATTAAGGAGGGGTATAACAATGATCCTGTATGCCCTTATGTTTTTATTAAAGACCTGGATGTGAATATGTGATCATTTCTGTATATGTTAATGATTTGAATATCATTGAGACTCCTGCAAAGTTATCAAAGGTCGTGGCTTCTCTCAAAAGGGGAATTTGAAATAAAAGACCTTGGTAAAACGAAATTTTGTTTGGGTCTTCAAATTGAACACTTTGATAATTAGATTTTTTTGTGCATCAATACACTTATGTAATGAAAGTGTTGAAACGATTTTATATGGATAAAGCACACCCTTTAAGCACAACTATGGTTGTGCGGTCACTAAATGTAGCGAAAGATTTATTTCGATCTCGCGAATAAAATGAAAAACTACAATTGGTCAAGAAGTACCATTTTTATTGCAATATGTGCACTACTATATCTTTCTAGCAACACAAGACCTAATTTATCATTTGTTTTTAATCTATTAGCAAGATATAGTTCTTCGCCAACTTGTAGGCACTGAAATGGTGTTAAACATATTTTCCGATACTTTAGAGGAACAATGGATATGGATTTATATTTTTCAAACTCATCAAAATCTCGTTTAGTTGGTTATGCAGATGCAGGTCCGATATCAAACAGGTTATTTGTTCACATATGGAGTACAACTATTTCATGGCGTTCTGTTAAACGAAATTTAATTGCTACTTCATCTAACCATGCATAGATCCTAGAAATTCACGAGGCAAGTCATGAATGTGTTTGGTTGTGTTCCGTCACATAACATATTTGTGGACAACGAGGATTAAACTCAGTGAAAGATAATCCAACTGTGATATATGAAGACAATGTTGCATGTGTTGCCCAACTAACGGGAGGATTTATCAAAGGTGATAGGACAAAACATATTGATCCTAAATTCTTCTTTACTCACGATCTTCAGCAAAAGGGCGACGTCAGTGTGCAACAAATTCGTTTAAGTGATAATTTGGCAGATTTATTTACCAAGTCTTTACCTACTTCAACGTTTGAGAAATTGAGGTACAAAAAGTTGGAGTGCAGCGTCTTAAAGATGCGAAGTGATGTAATGATCAAGGGGAGTTAATACACGTTTCTTCTCATAGAATTTTAATGAGGTATAATTTTATATAATGGACATTCAAGGGGAAGTGTTATGAATAAATTTATTTGTATGAATGTCCATTACTTCCTCCTTAATATCCACTATGTGTCCTTTGATTGTTCATGTACCTACATTTATAGTGCACTCTCATTTCATCTTCTCAAGCTTATATTGAGACATATATTTTTATTTTTTAATATCTAACCTCCCTCTTAATCCGTTAGTAAAAACCAGAAAACATCTCCACCAAAGCAAAGCAAATCAAATCTTCTATCTACCCAATAACGATTTATTTTTTCCGATTTACGATTTATTTTTCCTGAAAAAAGTTGCCCCAGGTGAATGCTTTTAGAGGACTAGTTAAACACTATGCCAGTGCATGGTTTTAGAGATTTTAGAGGACTAGCTAAACACTATGGCAGTCCATGGTTTTAGAGATGGTCTCATATGATTTGTGCAAATCAATTTTCAATATTATCAATTTTTTTAATTATTTTATTATGTCATCCACCTCATCCCATTTTTGTTCAAATTAAATTATGTCATCCACTCCACATGAATAGCATGAAGTGTCTCTGAATATAGCTTTCGACATTTAAATTATGTCATCCACTCCACATGAATAGCATGTCATCCACTCCACATGAATAGCATGAAGTGTCTCTGAATATAGCTTTCGACATTGCGCGTAAATGATGATGATCATACATGTGGTCTTGTATGAATGACCCTGTTTTGTTTTGATTCAATATTATCATTTTATTGCTAAATTATAAATTAGGTCAATCTTTCACCACGAAGAACTTGTCCATTATATACTAGTGAATTTCCTACTTTCTAAAATATTTTTTAAAATAACTGCTAGAAAATTATACATATACAAGGAGATAATCTAAGATACAATTAAGATGTGACATGACACATGACATTCAAGATTGGAGTTATGGGGGTGGAGTTCAAATTGGAGCAATAAGACCGATAAAATTAAGGTGAAATTAATTTATTTTTTGTTGAAAAAATAAGTAATAATTGCATTATTGTTGGGTATATATAGAAGATTTAATTTGGTTTGATTTATTTTGGTGGAGATGTTTTCTGGTTTTACTACCGAATGTGGGAGATTAGATATTAAAAAATGAAAATATTTGTTTTAAATTAGATTTAAAATATATTAAAAAGAATGAGGTGGATAATGATGTGGCGTAACACGTCAGTAATCTGGTTCCATAAAAAACCCGAAGGTTGGTTCTATATCACTACTCTAATGTATATAATATTATAATATATATATATATATATATATATATATATATTATATATATATATATAAAAGATAAATATAATAATTAATATAAGTACATAAACCGTAAAAAAAATTAATAAGCTAACATTAATTGTATTCTTGAAAATGATAGTGGCAATTATTTATTCCTAATTATTAATATTTAATTAATAAGTGTAGACAAGCAAAATTCAATTAATTTGAGCCTCCAAAACCCAACAAATCAAGATGGACCTCTAAAGCCCAATAAATCCAGTAGGACCTCTAAAGTCCGATAAATGAAGACGGGCCTCTAAAGTCCTATAAATGAAGACGGGCATCTAAAGTCATATAAATGAAGATGGGCCTCTAAAGTCCAACAAACCAAATCAAGCCCAGATATGATATTCTTAGCCCATCAAGTAATTCAAAATTTGAATTAAGCCCTAACCACTTACACAAATATCTCCTTGGCCCATAAAAAACCTTAGGTTCTACACCTATAAAGAGACCTTGTTTCATTCATTTCAGAATCAAGAAATCAGAAACATTCAAGGCTCTAAAATTCTCTGTAGAGATTTTAGAGTGTTCTTCAGCAGTCGGAGGAGCTTCGTGCAAGGCGGCGAGAAGCAGCGTTCGGGTGGAGATTACGGTGCTAAGCCCCTCAATCCGGTATTTCTTCAAGGAGGATATTCAACGGTGGTTGTCCCGATAAAGTCCCGGATAAGTCCCGAAGGTCCCGATAAGTCCCGAAAAGTCCCGTAAATCGACGTTTGATCCAAAATATGGCGTCAAGCCCTTGGATTAACGTTACAAAATCTCAAGTTCAAGAACGATCTTCAACGACGTTCGTCCCAAAAGTCCCTAAATTCAACGTTTAATCCAAAATACGGTGCCAAGCCCTTAGATTAACGTTAACAAAGTCCCGAAGTTAAGAACGATCTTCAACGACGTTCATCTCAAAAGTCCATAAATTCAACGTTTAATCCAAAAATACAGCGCCAAGCCCTTAGATTAACGTTATAAAGTCTCAAATTCAAGATCGAAGAGGATTCGGCTGCGCCATAAACTTGATTCACGTATTATGCAACACTAAAATACACGACCGCAAGTATACGACGTCTATTGTAGCGTGATAAGTATGAGGTCGATCCCACGAGGAGGTGTAGTATAAAAGTGAAGTTTGTCGATGTAATTCTAAATAGACGTGATCGATTAAAGTGGAATGGTGAATTACCCTAAAATTGCCTACCAAATGTCACGAATAAACAATAAAAGAGTAATGTAAAATCGATCAATGAATGCTCATGCAAATCACAAAACGAGAGAAAATACGGGTGAACTCAAAGATGAGAAGGTAGGTTCCAAAGCACATGCAATACTAATGAATCCATCTATGATTAACTATCTACTTAAGTGGTGTTCATGCTTTGTCTATAAGATTGATCATATAATAATGAATTAAAAGTTTCTTCAATCCAAATAATCCAAAGGAAATATCACACAACTTAGTATCTCTACCTAAATTGCACAATAGAACCCAATCAAGCTCCTAGGATCATCACACATCTTCCTAATCATTGATCATCTTTCAATCTCACAATAAAATTAGGTCAAATGCTTGCAATCAATCAATCAAAATAGATTTCTCAACCTAATTCAATTAACTAAGATTAACATATCACCATTGTACACCAATGACATGTTTTGCAATGAAAATCAAGCATCCATATAGAATTAAGCCACACAAACACCAAATAAGCAAAACATTAATTCATAAACTTCATCAAAAGTATTTACAAGACTCTAGAACCAAAAGTGTTTTAGCCAATCAACAACATAATCAAATTAACAAAATCAAAAGAAATAACTAAATAAAAAGAGAGAGGAATAGAAAGCTTAGTCTAAAGTATGGTGGGGAATGAAAATTCCAAGCTATTGACGCCTTCCTTGCATGAATTAATGAAGAATTGGAGAAGTTATGGTCAAATCACCTTCAATTGTGTGTTTCTATGTGTGGAATTTGAAGAATTTGGGAAGAGTACAAATGATTTCAAGAATGGGGGCTTATATAGTGTTCTGATCTCTCCTCCAAATTTTTAGCCCAAATGAAAGGGGCTTATATAGTGTTGGGGCAGGGTTTGGATGCAAAAATTGCAAGTTGGTCCCTAAAAAATGGCAAAAATAGGAGAATGGCATCGAAAATAGAGGTAACACGGTCGTGCACGGAGCACGACCGTGCAAAACATGATTTGAACTTGGACGGAGCTCGGCCGAGCAGGCAGCTCGGCCGTGCCATGCGAGACAGGGGATTGGGGGGTGCTCGGCCGTGGCCTTGTCTCGGCCGAGGCGTGCGGTCGCTGGGATTCCTCGAGCTCGGCCGTGCTGCATCGAGGTCCAAATGTTTCTGGATCGAGGGTTGCCTGCTCGAGCAAGATGCTCGGCCGTGGCCTTGTCTCGACCGAGGTATGTGATGGCCTCATAATTTCTGTCTTGACCATGCCTATTTCGTGCACTCGTCTCGGCCGTGCTTGCTCGGTCGACTTCGACCCTTTCTCGTTTCGTGCATATCTTTCGTCTCGAGTGTCCGATTGACTTGATTCTTTTAGCTATTCCACTCCGTTTTTCAAGACAAATCCAATGGTGCACTCCTCTTCTTGATCCAGTGAAGTATGGTTGGTGTTTTGCTCCGAATTCCATCGCATTTCCTACAAAATCGACAAAACACAACCTTTCCCTCATTTTGGCTCAAATCATCATATTTAATCCATAATTCAATGAAAAACTCATCAAAATACGCTTCACATGTCCATCTAAAATGTGTAAATTCCACCCGAATCATCAAGTGAAGTTCAAAGAAGAGAGAATCAGAGGAGCAAATTAGAGATTGTAACCCACAATATTTATAGGTTTAATCCGAAATAAAATACATTGTTTCGCATTTTCGCGTTTTAATATTTAATTCACGAATTTGTGTTTACAATAAGCTAGCATACTACCGTTACTGTTGTTCCTCATTTGGACATCTGATCGGCATCGGTGATTACGTTTGGTATTCGACATTTGACTTTCTCTTTCTTTCTGTATTTCACGATTCACAATCATGTTATATTATTCATTTATTTCTAGTAGTGAGAAAAGGAAAAAAAGATCTAAACAACTAATTGTATCACAAAAAAAAAAAAAAAAAAGAGCATCACATAAATTTTTTCCAAAAATTTAGAACAATCAAGTCGTTTAAAAGACTTGAATGATAATGTTGATAGTGGACCAGAACTAAACAACTTGTTACTTTATTATTGAGATCTTAACACAATTATTTCATTTTATCCCTAGACTTTTTTTACCTTACTTTACACGTGTGAGGACGTGAAAAATTAAGAAAATGAATGTTTATTTACATTTTTTTATTCTCTTAATTAATTGTGCAGATTTCATTTTATCGAATGGTTGTTAAAAAAAAAATCATAAACCTTCAACAATTTTCTATATATCATTAAACTATTTGAAATTTATTGTAGAATATTCTATATTTACGTAACTCAGAGAGTTCTATATGATTTTTTTTTTGGAGAACGTCAAATCACATCTTCACATATATTATAAAAGAAAAAATAAAATAATTTAATTGTAATCATTAAATTTATATATGCATTTTTAAATTTATTTTTATAACATTCATTATTTTTAATATATGCATACGTATTTCACTTATTTTATTTGATTTTTTTTAGAAAAGGGCCCATTTTTTTGTTCGCATGTGTGTAGAAATTTGAAAAGAAAGGTGAGGTACGCATAGAGGGTTTCCCACCTAATCCCATGCAATTATTTATAAATTGTCAAAAAATGTGGTAATATTTTATTTGGAGTCTAAAATAACGTATTAAAAAATCATAACGCTAAGCCACGGAGGGAGGCGGAAGAAAAAAAACGAGGAAGGTGGACGGTAGAGCGGCGGGCGGCCGAACCGACTAAAATTTCATCTGAGTTCAGATGTAGGTGTACACCTGAGTTTAGTTCTTCCCTTCAAGCATTGAAAAAAAATTGTAAAGCTACACATATGAATCTACAGGTAAAAATGGGAGAGGAAAATTGAAAATGGAAGATACTGTACTCCAATTCAGATAAAATATGCAAACTAAAATAATTTTTTACACCACTATGCACTTGAATTCAACCGTTATGCAACTCGCTACCTGGTTCACAATATGGCTGCCTGGCCAGACGTACGAAGAGTACGTCAATAATTCAGCAGCTGGTCATGAAGCTGGTCAAGTAGTATTCTTTTGCTTTGGATATGGATCTTAAATATAACTCTATTCCGCAAATTTTTGTAAGTTTGTTAGAGGCCAACTTAGTCGCAAAGTTACATGTAGATAAGCATGTCATAATCCTCAAAGAGAAGTTTACAGGGCTGTCCATTACGTTATATGTGGTTAAGGAAGAACTGATGATATGTGGACTAGATTTTGAATCGGTTTCAACCTCGGACAAAGTCACACCTAGGTTGAGTGGTCTTGTATTGAGTGGCGAGAGATAGAGTGACAGAGGAAGGTGGGAGGAGAAGTGGAATGAGTCTCAATTAATTGGTGATTCTTGAAGATGAAGTGGAAGGGACAATTTTTTGGGGTAAGGTTTCAAACTTTTGAACCAACTAAAATTTGTGTTTTAAAATTTATTGTTTTACGTTTTCAAAAAAAAAAATATATTGTTTTATATGGATGTTTAAAGAATTTATTTCAGGAGTAGGTGTACATTTGAGTTTAGGGTGTAGGTGTACACCTTAGTTCTTCCCTTCAAACATTGAAAAAAAATTGTAAAGCTACACATATGAATCTACAGGTAAAAATAGGAGAGGAAAATTGAAAATGGAATATACTCCAATTCAGATAAAATATGCAAACTAAAATGATTTTTTACACCACTATGTGCTACTCACTACTTGGTTCACAATATGGCTGCCCTGACCAGACGTATGAAGAAGAGTACGTCAAGAATTCAGTTATTAAAAGTTGGCCATTTAGTATTCTTTTGCTTTGGATATGGATCTTAAATATAACTCTATTCCGCAAATTTTTGTAAGTTTGTTAGAGGCCTCTTCAACTTAGTTGCAAAGTTACATGTAGATAAGCATGGCATAATCCTCCAAGAGAAGTTTACAGGGCTGTCCATTACGTTATCATCAGTGGATAATTTATATGTGGTTAAGGAAGAACTGATGATACGTGGACTAGATTTTGAACCGGTTTCAACCTCGGACAAGGTCACACCATTTTAGGTTGAGTGGTCTTGTTTTGACAAACACATTCTGGAGATGTTTTTCTATTTCATGTCTACTGCTCCAGCCGACCTGATGACCTCCTTTCTCAAATGACGCACTACAACATGTATTTTTGTAGTATACTTTTTACTTCTAATTTGAGTGTATTTTAAGTTAGAAGGTGAAAATAAGATGAGAGGGAAGAAACGAATGGTGTCAACTACGGCATAGAAAACATGAGAGGATAAATGTTTAATCAAATTGTTAGGATTAATGCAATATTGGATGTCATCTAATATCTATCAGAAGAGTTAGCTAATGATCTGATCTTGGAGTTCAGCAAAGTTGGGTTAAGGTGTAATTCGACTGATAATGTTTAGTGGTCTTATTAGGAGTCAACTAATCTGAAATTATTGAGTTTGGACAACTCTGCTGAAGCAAGTCGTCTGAAGTCATTTCAGGAGAGTTGGGCCAAGTCTGCTGAGACGAGTCTGCTTATCCCAAGTCTGCTGAGACAACTCCGCTAGGTCAAGTTTGCTGAAATCTAGTTTTCAGAGTTAGTTAATTCTGTTATTTCTGTTAGTTAGTTAGTTGGTTAGTGGCGGTTATCCAATGCATTGTACATCTATAAATACACCATCTAGTGCATAGGTTGTAGGTTACTGAATTTGAGAGTTTTGAGAGATCAAGCTTAGTGAATACTTGTAATCTGTAACTTTCATTTGAGATTAGTGAAGAGAGTCTTCTATCCTCCGTGGACGTAGATCATTTGATCGAACCACGTAAATCCCGTGTTCTTTCTTTGAGTTTTTTATTCGTTTTCAATTCTTTGTGTTTCTAGTTGTCTTGATTTATCATTTGTGAGGAGTTGCTTTGTGGATACAATTCAGTAACAATTGGCGCCGTCTGTGGGAACCGAAGATAAAGTCAAGAATCAGAAATGGGCTCTGTGAAGTTGGAGATAGAGAAATTCAATGGTAAGACAGATTTTGGCTTATGGAAAGCCAAGATGAAGGCTCTGCTGTCACACCATGGGCTGAAAGAGGCCCTTACTCCTCTTGACCCTGCTGCATCCGATGCAGACCAGGCCAAGAAAGAAGAGCTTATGGAAAAAGCTTACAACATTGTTGTTCTGAGTTTGGGAGACAATGTGTTCAGGAAAGTTATGAAGGAGAAGGATGTTGCTGATGTATTTGAGACCCTTGATGATCTGTATTTGACACAATCTTTGTCAAACCAGATGTTTATGGAGAGGAAGCTCAACAATTTCAAGATGACAGATGATAAGACCCTTGATGAGCAGTTATTAGAGTCCATGCAAGCTGTTGATGATCTTGAAAATGTTGGAGTTACCTTAGATGATCACAAGAAGTCTTTTCTACTTTTGGAGTCCTTACCACCTTCATATGATAGCTTCAAGGATGCTTTGCTGATTACCAAGGAGGGTAAGGCAAAATTCAAAGAAGTCTTGTCTATTCTGAAAACTAAGAGTTTACATGTAGCAAACTCAACCAAGAAGACCAATAACTAACATGAGGGTCTTAATATCAAACTCAAGAATGACAAGAAAGGAGGGCAAGGCAAGAAGTTTCATGCCAAGCCAAATCAAAAGAAGAATGGGTTTGTAGCCAAGAGCAGAGCTTGCTACAAATGGCATAAAGAAGGACATTTCTTTAAAGATTGTCCTGAGCATAAGAAGTCTACTGATCCTGCCAAAGCTGATGTAGCAGAGGCAAAAGGATATGATAGTGCAGAAGTCATGAGCATAACAGATAGCAAACTTGTTAATGAATGGGTGTTGGATTCTGGATGTTCATTTCACATGTGTCCCACCAAATCTTGGTTTCAAAACCTGGAAATGATGGATGGAGGATCAGTTCTGTTGGGTAATGATGAAAGCTGCAATGTGAGGGGTATTGGCACTGTGAGGGTGAAGATGTTTAATGATAAACATGTGATCCTGACCAATGTCAGATTTGTTCCAGATTTGAAGAGAAACCTTATATCTCTTGGCACACTAAATGCTTTGGGTTATGAATTCAAGACTGAAAAAATGATGTTTGTTTGTCACCAAAGCTGATAGAATAGTGATGCAAGGGAAGAAGTCTAATGGGTTATATTCTTTAATTGGTGAGACAATCACAGGTGCTGCTGATGTTACCATGAGTGCTGATGATGCTATGCTTTGGCATAAGAGGCTAGCACGTGTGGGTGAGAAAGGCCTGACGGAGTTATCCAAGAAGGGAGCATTCCACCAGAAGACATTCAAAAACCTGGAGTTTTGTGAGCAGTGCATTCTTGGCAAGGCCAAGAAGAAGTCTTTCCAGAAGAGCCAACACACCACCAAGGAGATGCTAGACTATGTTCACTCCGATGTATGGGGGCCATCAAGAACTGAAACCATTGGTGGAGGTAAGTATTTCATGTCAATTATAGATGACTATTCTAGAAAAGTTTGGGTGTTCATTCTCAAACAGAAAAGTGAGGCCTTTACAAAATTCAAAGAATGGCTACTTGAGATAGAGAACTAGAAAGGAAAGTCCTTAAAACATTTGAGGACGGATAATGGCCTTGAGTATCTATCAGCTGAATTCAATGAATTTTGTAAAGAGAAGGGCATTACTAGACATAGAACTGTCCCTCTTAATCCACAGCAAAACGGATTAGCAGAGAGAATGAATAGAACTATTCTAGAACGGGTCAGATGCATGTTAGCTGATGCTAAATTACCTAAAAGGTTTTGGGGAGAAGCTGTATGTACTGCATGTTACTTGATAAACAAAACTCCCTCATATGCTTTAGAAGGTAAAACCCCAGATGAGATCTGGTATGACAAGTTGTCTGATTATTCAAAATTTAAAGTGTTTGGATGTCAGGCATATGCACATATTAGACAGGATAAGCTTGAGCCAAGGGCTCTGAAATGTATATTCATTGGCTATCCAATAGGTGTCAAGGGCTATAGACTGTGGTGCCTTGAACCAGGTCATAAGAAAGTGATAATCAGCAGAGATGTTGATTTTAATGAAAAGGTAATGGGATATCCTCATAATGGAAACTCCCATGACCTAGATAGAAGAATTGTAAATGAGTCAGAAGAGAGTTTCTCAGCTGAGGTGGAGCTTCTTGGATCAGATGAGTTGATCCCATAGGAGGTGGACAACTCTGCTGATACAGAAGACAACACCCCTGATGAGGTTGTTCCAGAACAGGTTCCAGAAGATGATCCAGAAGATCATTTAGAAGAAGAGGCCATGGAGGACAACCCTGCTGATCTGAGAAATTACAGCCTTGCAAGAGATAGGCTCAGGAGGCAGATTCACCCCCCATCTAGGTTTGGTCAGGCTGATCTTGTGTCATATGCTCTGATCACAGCAGAAGAGGTGGAGCATTATGAGCCAAGAAACTATAGGGAAGCTATCACCAGTCCTGAAAGAGAGCAGTGGATAGCAGCCATGTCAGAAGAGTTGCAATCCTTAGAGAAGAATGAGACCTGGATCCTTGTGGAGAAGCCAGATAACCATAAGTTGGTCAGCTGTAGATGGCTGTTCAAGAAGAAGCTTGAAGTTGGATTTGGTGGTGCTAGAGAGCAGATCAGATTCAAGGCCAGGTTGGTGGCAAGAGGATTCACACAAAGAGAAGGCATAGACTTCAATGAGGTATTCTCTCCTGTTGTTAAACACTGTTCAATAAGATTACTTTTGTCTAAGGTTGCTCAAGATGATCTTGAGTTACATCAGCTAGATGTTAAAACTGCATTCCTACATGGAGAACTAGCTGAAACAATATATATGCATCAACCAGAAGGGTTTATCATGCCTCAAACTGAAAGTAAGGTATGCTTGCTTAAGAAATCATTGTATGGGCTCAAGCAGAGTCCTAGACAATGGTATAGAAAGTTTGATACATTCATGCTTTCTATTGGTTTCTTAAGAAGCAAATATGATGGATGTGTATATATTGGTAAACAAGATTATCTAGAGAGCGCCTATCTACTGATCTATGTAGATGATATGTTAATAGCTAGCAAGAGTATGAGAAAGATTACCCAGCTGAAGCAGCAGCTGAGTAGCAAGTTCGAGATGAAGGATTTGGGTGAAGCCAAGAGAATATTAGGCATGGATATTCTCAGAAACAGGAAAGCAGGGAAGCTGTTCTTGTCCCAGAAAGGTTACATCCAGAAGGTGTTGAGAAGATTCCTTATGCACCAGTCCAGACCTGTTAGTACTTCATTTGGCCAGCAATTCAAGTTGTCAGCCAAGCAATCTCCTCAAAGAGCTGAAGAGAAGAAGCAGATGCTTACTGTTCCATATGCAAATGGAGTAGGAAGTCTCATGTATCTATGGTTTGTAGCAGACCAGATCTTGCCTATGTTGTTAGTATGGTGAGTAGGTTCATGGGAAATCCAGGAAAGTTTCATTGGGAAGCTTTGAAGTGGATCCTAAGATATCTGAATGGATCAGAAGACTTAGGATTATTGTTTGAGAAATCAGCTGATACCAAGAGACCTTTGATTGGATTTGTTGATTCTGATTTTGCTGGAAACATAGATACAAGGAAATCTTTATCTGGTTATGTGTTTACATTGTATGGCACTGCTATAACATGGAGAGCAGCCTTACAATCTATGGTGACCTTATCCACAACTGAAGCTGAATACATAGCATTGACAAAAGCTGTAAAGGAAGCAATGTGGTTGAAGGGCATTCTGAGAGATTTTGGCATATATCAGAAAAGTGTTCCTGTGCTGTGTGATAATCAGAGTATAATTCATCTAGCAAAACATCAAGTGTTCCATGAGAGGTCAAAGCACATTGATGTGAAGTTACACTTTGTTAGAGACATTTTGGAGAAGAGCATTGTTGAAGTTCAGAAGGTAGCTTCAGAAGAGAATGCAGCTGATATGTTAACTAAGGCATTACCAAGAAATAAGTTCAACCATTGCATGGAGTTGGTAAACCTTAGTACCTGGGATGTTCATTAAGAAGAGAATGAACAAACAGCCTTGAGGAGGGCTGGGAAGAAGGCAATCTTGCATTAAGGTGGAGAATTGTTAGGATTAATGCAATATTGGATGTCATCTAATATCTATCAGAAGAGTTAGCTAGTGATCTGATCTTGGAGTTCAGCAAAGTTGGGTTAAGGTGTAATTCGACTGATAATGTTTAGTGGTCTTATTAGGAGTCAACTAATCTGAAATTATTGAGTTTGGACAACTCTGCTGAAGCAAGTCGTCTGAAGTCATTTCAGGAGAGTTGGGACAAGTCTGCTGAAGACAAGTCTGCTTATCCCAAGTCTGCTGAGACAACTCCGCTGGGTCAAGTCTGCTGAAATCTAGTTTTCAGAGTTAGTTAATTCTGTTATTTCTGTTAGTTAGTTAGTTAGTTGGTTAGTGGCGGTTATCCAATGCATTGTACATCTATAAATACACCATCTAGTGCATAGGTTGTAGGTTACTGAATTTGAGAGTTTTGAGAGATCAAGCTTAGTGAATACTTGTAATCTGTAACTTTCATTTGAGATTAGTGAAGAGAGTCTTCTATCCTCCGTGGACGTAGATCATTTGATCGAACCACGTAAATCCCGTGTTCTTTCTTTGAGTTCTTTATTCGTTTTCAATTCTTTGCGTTTCTAGTTGTCTTGATTTATCATTTGTGAGGAGTTGCTTTGTGGATACAATTCCGTAACACAAATAATATCAATTAACTCACAGACTTTGATTTTGTGATCACTCTGTTCTAGGTAATGATTGTTGGACTTATGTTAAAATAAAATGAGCTTTTTTAAAGGACCTTTTGTCCCACATCCGATGTGAGCAGAGAAGGGAGGACTTCCTAACTATATATAAGGAGTCCTTAGGTCTTTGTTACAAGATTATCAATCAATACACTTTAGTCTTTTATTTACAATAAGCTAGCATTCCTCGCGGCATTGTTGAACATTTCACGATTCACAATCATGTTATATTATTCATTTATTTCTAGTAGTGAGAAAAGGAAAAAAAAAAAAAAAAAAAGATCTGAACAACTAATTGTATCACAAAAAAAAAAAAAAAGATCATCACATAAATTTTTTCCAAAAAATTTAGAACAATCAAGTCGTTTAAAAGACTTGAATGATAATGTTAATAGTGGACCAGAACTAAACAACTTGTTACTATATTATTGAGATCTTAACACAATTATTTCATTTTATCCCTAGACTTTTTTACCTTACTCACGTGTAGACATGTCCAACCGCCAGAAACCGCCGGTTACGGTTAAAAATCGGCGGTTTCGGTTTTAGGTTTTTCCCAACCGAAACCGAACCGGCAAACCGCCGGTTACGGTTACGTTTTGTAACCGCTGGTTCGGTTACAAAACCGCCGGTTCGGCGGTTTTTTTTTTATTTTTTTTTTTTAATTTTTTTGTTTTGTTTTTTGGCTCGTTTTTTGGATTTTTTGCGCGTTTTTGACTCTTGTTTTTTGTTCGTTTTAACTTATAGTACTTTATAGTTTATAGTTTATACTTTATACTTTATAGTTTATTAGTTTATATAACTTATTAATTATTATTGATGAAATTAATATTATAAAAATTTGAAAGAATAAATAAATTACTTTTAAGTTTTAAGTTAAAATTACAAAAGTATAAATTACAACTTACAAATTACAACTTAAAATTACAACTTACAAATTACAACTTAAAATTACAACTTACAAATTACAACTTACAACTTAAAATTACAACTTACAAATTACAACTTAAAATTACAACTTACAAGTTACAAATTTAAAAACTTAGTAACTTACAAAATAAATTTATTACAACAAATTGGGGGGGGAGGGGAAAAATTGGACTTGAGCTTAATTTTAAGAATTAAACTTAGAAATTCTAAGTTCAAAATTTTAAAACTAAGTTGCCTACGTATCCAACATGTTGGAATCAAAGTCCACGTAGTTCTCTTACCTCAACTTACCCGTTGACGTTGTTGTTGAATGATCATGGCTCGATTCTTCATTCTTCACTTCCGCCCGTAGAGGTCCATTCCTCGTCTTCTTCATTATCCTCTTCTAACGATTGGGCTCTTTTTTCGGCTCTTACCCAATCATCAAGCAAGCATTGGTTCTCTACGTTTTCAACGGTCATATTTGATCTCGTTGCATCCAAGGTATAACCTCCTACACTAAAAGCTTGCTCAACGGCAACGGTTGAGGCGGGAGCCGATAAAATTTCTCTTGCGAGCATTGACATTGTCGGAAATACAAGTTTCACCGTCGACCAACACTTTAGTATGTCAAAATCTCCTTCCATATTTTCCATTGTCGAATTCATGATATAATTTTCATATTCTTGAGTATATGATGATCGTGATCTTTTATGATTACGTTGATAAATAAGTCTATTTATAGCATCCATATTGGCCAAGTTTGGAACGTTAGCAGCACTATGTGAAGAAGAAGAAGAAGAAGAAGAAGAAGAAGAAGAAGAAGAAGAAGAAAAAGAAGAAGAAGAAGTGGAAGAACCATTTGCATCCATATGCTCCCTAATTAATGCTAATATAAGTTGTTTAATGCTACTTACGATTTCTTCGGTATCCGGTCGATCAGAAGAACTAATTTCGTCACTAGGATATAAATTTTCATAATACAACTCTAACATGTCATATACACCATCTAACTTATATCTAGGATCAAACACTTTAGCAACTAAAAATATAGGAGAAATTTGATTAAAATATTTCTTCCATTTTTGCAACATAGGTTCAATAGCATCATGTAATAATGGATCATATTTATAACGTGTTAATACTCCAACAATTTTAAGACAATGTTCTATTGCCAAATGAGAAGTAGGTTCGTAAACTTTAGACATAGCAAAAGTAGCATCATTAAAAGTTTCCAAAATCTCAATAATTTTTATGCAGTGATCCCAATCTTGAGGATGTAAACGAAAACCACAATTTTCTTTTGCGAAAAAACCACATAAAGTTTCTTTATACTCAACCGACTCTCTTAACAATTTATAAGTAGAATTCCACCGTGTTGACACATCAAGAGAAAATTTTTTTGGATGCACATTCTTAGTTCTACAAAAAATTTTCCATTTTTTCATCAAACTACTACGCCTCGTCAAGTAAGTAATAGCATCTTTAATAGGAGCGACATATACTTTCAAAGCATTTAAACCATCTTGAACACATAAATTTAAAATATGACACATGCATCTAATATGAAAAAATTTTCCACCAACATACGGTTGACACTCATTTTGAAGTTCTTCGATACTAGCGTTATTAGCACTAGCATTATCAAAACCAATAGAAAAAATTTTATAATTCAAACCGTAATCATTTAAAATATCAACAATTTTTGTTTTAATATTAGCGGCATTATGAATATCATCAAAATCCTTATAAGCAATTAATCTTTTGTTTAAAGTCCAAGAATCATCAATCCAATGACAAGTAATTCCTATATAAGAATGTTTTTGAAAATTATCACTCCAAATATCGGCGCAAATAGAAACTTTACTTGTTAGTGATCTAAATGTGTTGATCAAAGCATATTTATATTCACCAACAACATTAGCAATATCACGAGTAATCGTAGAACGAGAAACTTTTTTCATGCATGGTTGTAGGGAAAGTTGAACCAAATCATTGAAAGCAAAATTTTCCACAAAACTATAAGGAAGATGTTGAACACTTATCATTTTAGCTAACATTTTTCTAAAATATGCTTGATCATATTTAAAAATAGAAGTCGAATTACTTACCTCACCTTGAACTCCACCTCCGGAGGACCCGGTAAACCCTCGTAGTTGTGTTTGACTCGTTTCAATTCCCACTCTATCCGGATGTGTGGAACTCAAATGGAGTCTAAATGTTCCATATCCTCCTCCCTTTTTAAACTTATATTGCTTTGTACAATAATTACAAAAAACAATAAACTTATCTGTTTCGGCGGTTGGCACTTTTCGAAAGTGACGTGCAAAAATTTCGGACTTCAAAATGGGGTTTTGTTGTGAAGGAACTCCAACTCCTTCCTCCATTGGATTTGGATTTGGATTTTCGGTTGCACTTTCTTGAGTTGGGCGGCCACCTTCTTCTTCATCGACATCATCATCCGAGCCAAGTACCTCATCAACGATGTTGTCACCAAGAATTCTACGCATATTTTGATCATCCTCTTCGTTGAATAATGGAATGCGTCTTCGAGAAGATGAAGAAGTTCCAATAGCCTTTTCTCTTGAAGAAGACATATTAGTATAATTACTTAATTAATAATTAGTAAGAAATTAAGAATTAAGAAAGTAAGAAGAAGTGAAATAGAATTTAGTAAAGTAATTAAGTAAATAAAATTATAATTTTTAAGAGATTGAAATTTTTAGTATAGTAAGAAAGTAATTTGAGAATTTAGTAAAGTAAAGTAAGTAAAACTAGAAGTAATTTGAGGATTTAGTAAATTAAAGTAAGTAAAAGTTAAAACTAGAAGTAATTTGAGAATGAATGTTGAGAAATTTGAGAATGAGAGAGAATAGATTGAGTTTGGTGTGAAAAATGGGTTGGAAAAGGGGGTATTTATAGAGCAAAATTCGAAAATTAATAAAAAAAAAAAAAATCCGGCAAACCGGCGGTTTAACCGGACCGCCGGTTAACCGCCACGCGTTTCAATCTGGGCCGTCGAAATCCAACGGTCAACAGATCTGAACCGTTGGATTTCTAACGGTCAGAATTTGAATTAAAGCGAACTGGTTCAACCCGGCGGTTAACCGGACCGGCGGTTAAACCGCCGGTTTTGACCGTTGAAATTTTTTTTTTTTTTTTTTATTCCGCATTAATCTCGGCCGTTGGATTTCAAACGGTCAACAGATCTGGACCGTTGAATTTCCAACGGTCATCAAATTTGAAATTGCAACCGCCGGTTAACCGCCGGTTTCCGGTTAACCGCCGGTTGCCGGAAAATTTTTTATTTTTTTTTTTTCGAATTTTGTCAATTTGTCCTATAAATACCCCCTTTTCCAACTCATTTTTCACACTAAACTCAATCTCTTATTCTCTTATAGTCTTACAAACTTGCTTCTCATTTCCTCAACTTCAAATTTCAATTCAAATGGCAAATGAAGGATCATCAAATCATTCAATTGTAACAAATTTGAATGTCAATCCTACAAACGAAGAGGAAGTCGATCAACCCATTCAACCGCCTCATTTCCCCCCCAATTTCCCCCCCAATTTTCGTTTTCGAAGATCCCTTGAAAATCACTTTCGTGTACTCAGTCAAAATCCAATTGATGGATCATATCAACTTTCTTGCAACTATTGTCGTAAGCAATATAAATATAAGCGCGGGGGAGGATGCGGAATATACGTGAATCACATGCAAACTAAGCATCCGGACAAAATATAATGCCTACATTGAAGTATTGAACTATTGAAGATTTGAAGTCAAATGTTTAGTAATTTTATTTTTTAGTTTATGTATTTTTATTGTTTAGTAATTTTAATTTTTAGTTTGTGTGTTTATGTTTTTATTAAAATGTTTAGTAATTTTAGTTTATTTAAAAAATTCAAATGCTTATGTTTACTTCTATTTCTAAATTCTAAATTTCTAATACTTATGTAGTTATGTTTAGTAATTTTTATTCAAATGTTTAAGTTAAATGCTTATATAATTACAAGTTACAACTTACAACAATTTAAGTGAGTAAGTGGTTAGTGACTTAGTGTAGTTCATATATAATTACAACTTACAACAATTTAAAACGAAAAATGATGAGTAAAAAGACAAAATAATCTAACTATAAATTAAAATTACGAAAAATAAAAAAAAATTAAAAAAAAAATAAACCGAAAACCGGCGGTTTGTACGGTTAACCGGAAAACCGCCGGTTTTCAATTCCGACAACCGAAACCGAACCGTGAAAACACGGTTGCGGTTCGGTTTTATAACCGAAACCGCCGGTTCGGAAAACCGCCGATTAAAAACCGCCGGTTTTCACGGTTCGGCGGTTTTCCGGTTATAAACCGCCCGTGTCTACTCACGTGTGTGAGGACGTGAAAAATTAAGAAAATGAATGTTTATTTACATTTTTTTATTTTTCAGCAAAACTCCTCCTATTTATGGTGACTTATTCTCTTAATTAATTGTGTAGATTTCATTTTATCGAATGATTGTTAAAAAAAAATCCTAAACCTTCAACAATTTTCTAATATATCATTAAATTATTTAAAATTTATTGTACAATATTCTATATTTACGTAACTCAGAGAGTTCTATATGATTTTTTTTTTTTGGAGAACGTCAAATCACATCTTCACATATATTATAAAAGAAAAAATAAAATAATTTAATTGTAATCATTAAATTTATATATACATTTTTAAATTTATTTTTATAACATTCATTATTTTTAATATGTGTATACGTATTTCACTTATTTTATTTGATGTTTTTTTAGAAAATGGCTAATTGTGAAAAATTTTGGTAATATTTTATTTGAAGTCTAAAATAACATATTAAAAAATCATAACGCTAAGCACGGAGACGGAAGAAAAAAAAATGAGAAAGGTGGACGGTAGAGCGGCGGGCGCCGCGAGAGATAGAGTGACAGAGGAAGGTGAGAGGAGAAGTGGACTGAGTCCCAATTAATTGGTGATTCTTGAAGATGAAGTGGAAGGGACAATTTTTTGGGGTAAGGTTTTAAACTTTTGAACCGACTAAAATTTGTGTTTTAAAATTTATTGTTTTACGTTTTCAAAAAAAATATATATTGTTTTATATGGATGTTTAAAGAATTTATTTCAGGTGTAGGTGTACATCTGAGTTCAGGTGTAGGTGTAGGTGTACACCTGAGTTTAGTTCTACACATGTCAATCTACAGGTAAAAATAGGAGAGGAAAATTAAAAATGGAAGATACTCCAATTAAAGATAAAATATGCAAACTAGAATGATTTTTTACAATATGGCTGTCTGGCCTGACGTACGAAGAAGAGTACGTCAAGAATTCAGCTACTGGTCATGTAGTATTCTTTTGCTTTGGATATGGATCTTAAATATAACTCTATTCCCCAAAATTTTGTAAGTTTGTTAGAGGCTCTTCAACTAAGTCGCAAAGTTACATGTAGATAAGCATGTGATAATCCTCAAAGAGAAGTTTACAGGGCTGTCCATTACGTTATCATCAGTGGATAATTTATATGTGGTTAAAGAAGAACTGATGATATGTGGACTAGATTTTGAACCGGTTTCAACCTCGGACAAGGTCACACCATTTTAGGTTGAGTGGTCTTGTTTTGACAAACACATTCTCGAAATGTTTTTCTATTTCATGTCTACTGCTCACTCTGTTCTACGTAATGACTATTCGACTTGTGTTAAAATAAAATGAGCTTTTTTAAAGGACCTTTTGTCCCACATCCCATGTGAGCAGAGAAGGGAGGACTTACTAACTATATATATAAGGAGTCCTTAGGTCTTTGTTACAAGAGTATCAATCAATACACTTTAGTCTTTTATTTACAATAAGCTAGCATACTACCGTTACTGTTGTTCCTCAATTTCACGATTCACAATCATGTTATATTATTCATTTATTTCTAGTAGTGAGAAAAGGAAAAAAAAAAAATCTAAACAACTAATTTTATCACAAAAAAAAAAAAAAAAAATCATCACATAATTTTTTTCCAAAAAATTTAGAACAATCAAGTCGTTTAAAAGACTTGAATGATAATGTTAATAGTGGACTAGAACTAAACAACTTGTTACTATATTATTGAGGTCTTGACACAATTATTTCATTTTATCCCTAGACTTTTTTACCTTACTTACACGTGTGAGGACGTGAAAAATTAAGAAAATGAATGTTTATTTACATTTTTTTATTTTTCAGCAAAACTCCTCCTTATGGTGACTTATTCTCTTAATTAATTGTGCAAATTTCATTTTATCGAATGGTTGTTAAAACTCAGAGAGTTCTATATGATTTTTTTTTTTAGAACGTCAAATCACATCTTCACATATATTATAAAAGAAAAAATAAAATAATTTAATTGTAATCATTAAATTTATATATGCATTTTTAAATTTATTTTTATAAAATTCATTATTTTTAGGGTTGGTCTGCTATGGACTCGAGTGCATGCTGTGCACCCTAGTCCATGTGCACTTTTCAGTTTACTGACTTACACTTTTTAGTAAATGAGTAATAATTGAAAAGTGCAACACCATTACCAAAAAGTGTAAGTCAGTAAACTGAAAAGTGCACATTGACTAGGGTGCACAGCATGCACTCGAGTGCATACTAGACTTTACCTTATTTTTAATATGTGAATACGTATTTCACTTATTTTATTTGATGTTTTTTTAGAAAAGGGGCCCATTTTTTTGTTCGCCTGTGTGTATAAATTTGAAAAGTAAGGTGAGGTATGCATAGAGGGTTTCCCACTTAATCCCATGCAATTATTTATAAATTGTGAATGTTGGGTTTCGGTGCCGCCGACCGCCACACGTACTCGGGGTTATACGAACGGGCTCAGACTCGTGTGGGATTGTGTGGGATTCTATCGGGATGTAAGGGATAACCAAACAAAAAGATGGGTAGCACTTCACCCTTACTGTTCTCCACTCTCCAATCTCACGTCTACATTACGCGTGTCGTCTCATTCATACTAGAGAGGGTAACTCAGTATAAGTAGGAAGGCTGCCAAGAATAGAATTAGGGCAACAACAAGTTGGGCCCTTGTGTGTAGGCCCAATGGCCAAAACCACACTTGGGCTAAATCCCAACAATTCTCCACCTTTTTGGCCATCCCCAACTACAATCCATAATCCACAACACAATTTTGTCATCATCGCCCAACCCACTTCCACGTACCTGCAAAAGACAACACACAAAGAAAACACAAAGATTGTCTACGTACGTAGAAGTTAGTCCACAAAGAAAAACACATAGTGCTCCACCTCACTTGGAGCAATCACAAAAAAAAGCACAAAGACAAGCTCCACCTCATTTGGAGCATTCACAAAGATTCACACAAAGGCTCAAAGACATGATATCATAACGTATACATAAACCACAAAGACGAAATCACTCCACCTTACTGGGAATGATCTCCAAACACCAAGAAACAATCAATCATTCATGATCACACAAGAGAAGAATGCATTGAAAAAGCACACAAAGATCAAGACACAAAGCTCAATAAACATGCTCAAGACACTAACATGCAACTAGATGAAAATGGGGTAGGGGGAAAACATGAAACTACAATGTATGAAGTAATGCATAACACACATACATATAAACATATACTCATAATTCCCACGAAACCAACAAGTATAATCATGCAATCATTCCCCCACCTTCCCACTGGCCCATCATCTACTCATGCATCACAAAGAAATCACAGAGCAACACAAAGATATAAGCACAAAGAAAATCCACAAAGACACCAAGATAGCAAACAACATGCATCAAGAAATAGACCACAAAGATAACCTAAAATCTATAGAAGACATGACATACATTTCCATCAACAAATTTATGGAATTAAATACCACAAGAGATGAAGAACATTTTCTCCAATCATGCCGTCCACAACCAAGCACAAAGCATAACAAGAAAATCAAAGCAATAATCAAAGGCCTAATAACCAAAGGCCTGCAACACTCATTCAAGCAATTTGAATAAAATATCACAAAGAGAAAATAACATTGACTTACTGTTGCAGTAGTGGACACAGGTCACAAGAACTCAAGCTCTAATTAAATATAATTTTTAAATCAAATATTGCTTCAGAACATTAGTAAATTCATATGCCCAAATTATAAATTTCAACCTGATGAGCACTAATCAGAAAAAAAAAAAATGCAAACAGCGCCCACCTTCAAATTAAATATATCATCTACCCTACTGCAACAATTGCAAAAATAAATGACAGCGGGAAAAAAAAAAGTAAAAACTTACTTGGCGTAAGATCTGCAAACGGGCAGTGGTAGACAACCAACCTGAACGCGCACCAAGCGGCGGCGCCAAACACAGAGAGGGTGGCGGTGCTACAGGCTGCGGGCGGCGACGGTGGAGGCTGCACGGCGGCGGCATCTGGTAGCGTGCAAGGGCGGCGCCGATCACAGAGGCGGCGGCGCGACGGGTTCCGTTCGCAAGCAGGGCCAGCGTCATAGAGACTGTACGGGAACCACGGTGGCGGCTGCTAGGGTTCCACCCACAAAGATGGCAACGGACGACGATCCGGTGAACAACTCCGGCAAGAGTTACGGTGGCAAGGCGGCCGACGACGAAACCAGGCTCTGATACCACTGTTGGGTTTCGATGCCGCCGGCCGCCACACGTACTCGGGGTTATACGAACGGGCTCAGACTCGTGTGGGATTGTGTGGGATTCTATCGGGATGTAAGGGATAACCAAACACAAAGATGGGTAGCACTTCACCCTTACTGTTCTCCACTCTCCAATCTCACGTCTACATTACGCGTGTCGTCTCATTCATACTAGAGAGGGTAACTCAGTATAAGTAGGAAGGCTGCCAAGAATAGAATTAGGGCAACAACAAGTTGGGCCCTTGTGTGTAGGCCCAATGGCCAAAACCACACTTGAGCTAAATCCCAACAGTGAAAAATATGGTAATATTTTATTTGGAGTCTAAAATAACGTATTCAAAAATCATAACCTAAGCCACGGAGGCGGAAGAAAAAAAAACAAGGAAGGTGAGGAAGGTGGACGGTAGAGCGGCGGGCGGCGTGAGAGGGCCACGATGGTAGAGCGGCGCGTGACAGAGGAAGGTGGGAGGAGAAGTGGACTGAGTGCCAATTAATTGGTGATTCTTGAAGATGAAGTGGAAGGGACAATTTTTTGGGGTAAGGTTTCAAACTTTTGAACCGACTAAAATTTGTATTTTAAAATTTATTGTTTTACGTTTTCAAAAAAATATATATATTGTTTTATATGGATGTTTAAAGAATTTATTTTAGGTGTAGGTGTACATTTGAGTTCAGGTGTAGGTGTACACCTGAGTTTATTTCTTCCCTTCAAGCATTGAAAAAAAATTGTAAAGCTACACATATGAATCTACGGGTAAAAATAGGAGAGGAAAATTGAAAATGGAAGATACTTCAATTCAGATAAAATATGCAAACTAAAATGATTTTTTACACTACTATGCACTTGAATTCAAGTGTCTTAGTTATGCTACTCGCTACTTGGTTAACAATATGGCTGCCCTGACCAGACAGACCAGCCATACGAAGAAGAGTACGTCAAGAATTCAGCTATTAAACTGGTCATGTAGTATTCTTTTGCTTTGGATATGGATCTTAAATATAACTTTATTCCACAAATTTTTGTAAGTTTGTTAGAGGCCTCTTCAACTTAGTCGCAAAGTTACATGTAGATAAGCATGGCATAATCCTCAAAGAGAAGTTTACAGGGCTGTCCATTACGTTATCATCAGTGGATAATTTATATGTGGTTAAGGAAGAACTGATGATATGTGGACTAGATTTTGAACCGGTTTCAACCTCGGACAAGGTCACACCATTTTAGGTTGAGTGGTCTTGTTTTGACAAACACATTCTGGAAATATTTTTCTATTTCATGTCTACTGCTTCAGCCGGCCTGATGACCTCCTTTCTCAAATGACGCACTACAACATGTATTTTTGTAGTATACTTTTTACTTTTAATTTGAGTGTATTTTAAGTTAGAAGGTGAAAATAAGATGAGAGGGAAGTAATGAATGGTGTCAACTACGGCATAGAAAACATGAGAGGATAAATGTTTAATCAAATAATATCAATTAACTCACAGACTTTGATTTTGTGATCACTTTGTTCTATTCTAGGTAATGACTATTGGACTTTTGTTAAAATAAAATGAGCTTTTTTAAAGGACATTTTGTCCCACATCGATGTGAGGAGAAGGGAGGACTTCCTAACTATATATAAGGAGTCCTTAGGTCTTTGTTACAAGAGTATCAATCAATACACTTTAGTCTTGTATTTGATTCTAGTTTAAATTTCTTTCTTATATTCTCTTGTAATAGAGTCTCGTGAGAGAGGTGAGAGTCATTGTAGACTTGAAAGAGTGTAGGAGGGTTGAGTGTCAAAAGAGAGGTGAGAGTCATTGTAGACTTGAAAGAGTGTAGGAGGGTTGAGTGTCAAAAGAGAGGTGAGAGTCATTGTAGACTTGAAAGAGTGTAGGAGGGTTGAGTGTCAAAAGAGAGGTGAGAGTCATTGTAGACTTGAAATAGTGTAGGAGGGTTGAGTGTCAAAAGAGAGGAGTTATGTGTGATTGTAAAAATTTATCATATAGTGATCTCTTTGGTGGGTCGTGGTTTTTCTCCGGTTTTGGAGTTTCCACATTAAATTCTTGTGTTGGTGATTGTGTTATTTCTTCATTTTATTTCTTGTTTGTTTTTCGTCTGCCCTTGGGGGGAATTAATTTCCCAACAAGTGGTATCAGAGCCAGGGTTTAGTCTCTATTTATACTTAGTATGCTATGTGGTTGCAGCGTAGTCTGATCTTCCACATTAAAAAGATTTTTTAGAGAAAGATTCGGGGGTCTCTTTTGGGAGACGGTTGTTCATTAAGGGCGGAGAAACGGTATGTCAAAGACTTCGAGTGCAATGAGGTTTGACGTGGAGAAATTTGATGGAAGAATCAATTTTAGCTTGTGGCAAGTGCAAGTTAAGGATGTGCTGATACAATTTGGTGTACACAAGGCTCTGAGAGGAAGGCCAAGTGCCGCTGAATGTAACACCAACAAAGATTCTAGTATGAGTGATGAAGATTGGGAGGATCTGGATCTGAGGGCTGCAATCAGAGTGCGTTTGTGTTTGGCCAAGAGTGTTCTTGCAAATGTACATGGAATTTCGAGTGCTAAGGAGCTATGGGAAAAGCTGGAGTCTCTGTACTAGGCAAATGGCATTTCAAATCGGTTGTACATGAAGAAACAATTTCACACCTTGAGGATGGAAGAAGGTATGAAAATTTCAGATCATTAGAGTACTCTTAATGGTATTATCTCTGAACTAGAGGCAATTGAAGTAAAAATTGAAGATGAGGATAAGGCGTTAAGGCTCATCTTGTCTCTTCCACATTCCTATGAGCATATGAAACCAATTCTGATGTATGGGAAGGAAACTTTAAGTTTTGTTGAAGTTACAGGAAAGCTTATTTCTAAAGAAAGAAGGCTGATAAGTGAAGGACGAACTTCAACGAAAAATTCAGAAATGGTGGCTTTTAGCAAAGGGAAGAAGAAGGACTTCAAGGGCACTGTGTGTTGGAAGTGCGGGAAATTTGGGCATGTAAAGCGAAACTGTCAAGGTGGAGCGGTGGCGGCAAATGATTCTGAAACTGTTGCTAACATTATGATAGAAGATGATGTCCTCTGATTGAGGAAATGAACATCCTTATGGCATGTCCAACTGTCATGAAAAAGGATGTGATGACGTTAGTTGGACCACATGTGCATTGTGCATTGGTTTGGCAAGGATGCAAAGTGTGTGGTGAAAGATGTCAATGGTTGAAGGACTTCTAGGAATGTCAAAAGTTAGAAGTTGCACCATAAATTTCAGCACGTGTTTTTCGACATGTGCCGAAGGAAATTCTTAGAATGGGTGATTCTAAGTGTTCTACTCATATGGTGGAGTAGGTATTCTCTATGTTGGGAATGTTGGTTCTTTGGTTTAAGAATCATGTTTGTCGGTGAAGACAATGGAGTTTTCTTTTATTTTACCAAGGTGGAGTTTGTTGGACTTGTGTTAAAATAAAAAGAGTTTTTTTAAAGGACCTTTTGTCCCATATTGGATGTGAGCAAAGAAGTGAGGATTTCCTAACTATATATATAAGGAGTCCTTAGGTCTTTGTTACAAGAGCACCAATCAATACACTTTAGTCTTGTATTTGATTCTAGTTTAAATTTCTTTCTTATATTCTTTTGTAATAGAGTCTCGTGAGAAAGGTGAGATTCATTGTAGACTTGAAAGAGTGTAGGAGGGTTGATTGTCAAAAGAGATGAGTTATGTGTGATTGTAAAAATTTATCATATAGTGATCTCTTTGGTGGGTCGTGGTTTTTCTCCAATTTTAGAGTTTCCACGTTAAATTCTTGTGTTGGTGATTGTGATATTTCTTCATTTTATTTCTTGTTTATTTTTCGTCTGCCCTTGGGGGAATTAATTTCCCAACAATGACTTCTCTAATAAACTTTAAGGACATGGAGCTCCACCAAATCCACCTGTCGTTTGAGTACAAATTAGTTTGATGGATCTTATTTATTCGTTACTTCCCTCTCATCTTATTCTCTCATGTTTTCTATGTAATCGACTTTTTTGAATTAATTTTAAGTTTTAATTTATTTATTATTGAATTAGTAGTTCTAATTTTTAATTTATTTGTAATTTTTAGAAATGCAAATGAAAATTACATATCGATGCATCCGACGCTGATGGATTGCATGTGTCATTTAGACAAATCACACCAGAATTATGTGGAAAACGAATTAAGGTAAATCGATCGAGAGATTGATCGATATAATCAATTTGATAGAAATTTTTATGAAAAGGCAATTCCTAATTTGGATCGGGCAGATTGATGGAAATGGGAAGATTGAGTGAATATTGCATTTAATTCGGTAGAAACATCTTTAATTTTGGGAAATTATGAGTCAATTAAAATTTCTGTTATTTATGTGGGAGGTTAAAGAGATTAATATGTAATTATTGGTTTAATTTAATTATTGAGGGCATATTAGGTATCTTAAGTATTGTTTGACCTTAATTGAATTACTTAAATTTTTTTGTTTTAATTGTAGTAGGGGTGTGGGTTTTAGCTCTTTAATGTCAATGATTTATTTTTTTAAAGTGTGTCCATTTTGTGGTGTAAACGCTTATGGAATAGAGGGGGTATTTTAGATAATTTGGAGGGAGAGTATCTATTTAAGAGAATTTTCCCTATTAGAGTCATTCCTATAGTACATCCTACAAATAGGAACAACAAGTTTAATAATTTTCTATTAGATTCAAACTAGAGTTAAAAAGCCTAAAGCACCCTCAATATACATTTCATCCAAATTTTTGAATTAATTAAATATTAATTCAAATTTAAAATGCTTTAATTCTTGCAGCTCATCAATTCCCTAATTTTATGAATAATTTTTGAACTTTGTTGACTTTCCCAAATCTACAAATCCATTTCTTTCTCCAAATCCCATTTGTCTCTCAAATCCCGTTTCTCCAAATATATGATTACAAATCCTCGAATTTTATCATTAATCGGCATAGAAAACGTTCTTGAGTGCTAAGCCCCGAAATTTCGACCAAACCGGCTTCTTCTAACGTCAAGAAACTCCGCCTGTCGGTTTGCTTCTCTCCGGCGGCGTTGCCGCTGAATTTTATGGCGAGCGGAGATTTGTTTTAACATTTGTGTACGATAAGTGTTTGTGAAAATGCTGAATTTAAAGGGAAGAGTTAGGTTGTAGTTTACATGATATTTTTTGAACCAACATATTTTTTTTTAAGGAATTTTGAAAGAAGAAGAGCACTAGTTTTTTTTTTTTTGAAACCTTCAATCCTTCTTGCTGATCTAATGCAACAACTTGTGAGGGCATGCCTTTCGACATGCTCTCTACCTAATGAGCGAAAGGTCGTGATTTAATTTGCAATTACCTCTTTTTAAAATTAACAACTTCATTAAATTATGACACATAAGTCAAATCAACTACAAAATGACACATAAGTCAAATCAACCACAAAATGACACATCATCAATTTAAACTCCCTATTAGTATATAAGGGGATTATATACTATAGAAGTAGTGTATTATGTATATATAACAAATTTGGTAATCTTGTAAAATAATATAATTATTTATATAATAAATATTATGTATAAAATTATATAATAAGTTTTACATATATATTTTCGAGCTCTATTTTTTAAATGCATTAAACTTATAATAAATTTAAAATAATTGCAGAAAAAATTACTTGAAATATAAGATAAAAGTAATTATAAAATACAATTGAATAACTAATTAAATAAAGAATTGTACACCTCAATAAAAATAAATTTTAGATTAATGTATTTTACTCAGAAAAACATTAAATAGTTCTAAAATAAATTAAACTAAAGAATAAAATGAATACTAAAATAAAGTTAAGTAAATAAAATAAAATTTAATTTAATTAGTCAATGTTAAAATAATAAGAATATAATATTTGGAAAGAGTTTATTAATCATATCTTACTCAACCAATAACTTAATTACACATCATACTTTTTAAAATTAACAACTTCATTAAATTATGACACATAAGTCAAATCAACTACAAAATGACACATAAGTCAAATCAACCACAAAATGACACATCATCAATTTAAACTCCCTATTAGTATATAAGGGGATTATATACTATAGAAGTAGTGTATTATGTATATATAACAAATTTGGTAATCTTGTAAAATAATATAATTATTTATATAATAAATATTATGTATAAAATTATATAATAAGTTTTACATATATATTTTCGAGCTCTATTTTTTAAATGCATTAAACTTATAATAAATTTAAAATAATTGCAGAAAAAATTACTTGAAATATAAGATAAAAGTAATTATAAAATACAATTGAATAACTAATTAAATAAAGAATTGTACACCTCAATAAAAATAAATTTTAGATTAATGTATTTTACTCAGAAAAACATTAAATAGTTCTAAAATAAATTAAACTAAAGAATAAAATGAATACTAAAATAAAGTTAAGTAAATAAAATAAAATTTAATTTAATTAGTCAATGTTAAAATAATAAGAATATAATATTTGGAAAGAGTTTATTAATCATATCTTACTCAACCAATAACTTAATTACACATCATACTTTTTAAAATTAACAACTTCATTAAATTATGACACATAAGTCAAATCAACTACAAAATGACACATAAGTCAAATTAACCACAAAATGACACATCATCAATTTAAACTCCCTATTAGTATATAAGGGGATTATATACTATAGAAGTAGTGTATTATGTATATATAACAAATTTGGTAATCTTGTAAAATAATATAATTATTTATATAATAAATATTATGTATAAAATTATATAATAAGTTTTACATATATATTTTCGAGCTCTATTTTTTAAACGCATTAAACTTATAATAAATTTAAAATAATTGCAGAAAAAATTACTTGAAATATAAGATAAAAGTAATTATAAAATACAATTGAATAACTAATTAAATAAAGAATTGTACACCCCAATAAAAATAAATTTTAGATTAATGTATTTTACTCAAAAAAACATTAAATAGTTCTAAAATAAATTAAACTAAAGAATAAAATGAATACTAAAATAAAGTTAAGTAAATAAAATAAAATTTAATTTAATTAGTCAATGTTAAAATAATAAGAATATAATATTTGGAAAGAGCTTATTAATCATATCTTACTCAACCAATAACTTAATTACACATCATACTTTTTAAATTAACAACTTCATTAAATTATGACACATAAGTCAAATCAACTACAAAATGACACATAAGTCAAATTAACCACAAAATGACACATCATCGATTTAAACTCCCTATTAGTATATAAGGGGATTATATACTATAGAAGTAGTGTATTGTGTATATATAACAAATTTGGTAATCTTGTAAAATAATATAATTATTTATATAATAAATATTATATATACAATTATATAATAAGTTTTACATATATATTTTCGAGCTCTATTTTTTAAATGCATTAAACTTATAATAAATTTAAAATAATTGCAGAAAAAATTATTTGAAATATAAGATAAAAGTAATTATAAAATACAATTGAATAACTAATTAAATAAAAAATTGTACACCCCAATAAAAATAAATTTTAGATTAATGTATTTTACTCAGAAAAACATTAAATAGTTCTAAAATAAATTAAACTAAAAAATAAAATGAATACTAAAATAAAGTTAAATAAATAAAATAAAATTTAATTAGTTAATGTTAAAATAATAAGAATATAATATTTGGAAATAGTTTATTAATCATATCTTACTCAACCAATAACTTAATTACACATCATACTTTTTAAAATTAACAACATCATTAAATTATGACACATAAGTCAAATCAACTACAAAATGACACATAAGCCAAATTAACCACAAAATGACACATCATCAATTTAAACTCCCTATTAGTATACAAGGGGGGATGTTTGGTATGTTTTTTCCATATGTCTAATAACTTAAAAGGGGTTTACTATTTGATAACCAAATGACAATAGTGTCTTAGTCTAATTCTTTTTTGTCCTCTTCATTTTCTCTCCCAAAGAATGGACCTGTGTCAGAAAACTAAATTCCAAATTTTAAAACAAACAATTGAAACTGGGACCTCATGATACATTGAAAATTGAATTCCATATACAATACAAAGTTATTATGCCCAAATACAACAACACATAACACATTGTTTAGTAAAAATAATAATTATATAGTGGTATGAAAAAATACATAACTAATCCAAAAAAAACACATTGTTGCATAGAATATCAGTATGAAATATGAATACAAAAGTTTCAAACACAGTTCACAAGTACAAAAGGGTAAAAAATAACCTAAAAAAATTATGTATGAATACACAGAGTTATGTTCCCCTTTAAATCACCCAAAAATAACCTCAAAACATTTACTGGAAATATTTCAACAACACCAACACATCTTCATCATATGTAGGATTTACGTTGTCATCACATCTTCAGTAAATAAATCATATCTTCCCGTCAGCCGTGATGAATTTAGTAGTAGGATCCACCGGGTCCCAAATGATACGTTTGGGACGGTAAATCTCTCATTGATCTTTGATGGCAACACAGAACAACAACAATTAGACACGGCAACACACATCATAAATTAGATTAAGGGTCCGAACTAATATATATAAATGCATCTAATTAAAGAGTGAACAAAACAATATGCATACATAAGCAATATTTTAGAAACAATCACCAACAAGCACAAAGAACTAGAGAGAGAGCAAGTGAGAATTGACCAAACTACAATCATCACATACTCACATTTATCTAACAAAGAAACACACAACACAACTTATGGAGATTAGGAGAATTGACCAAACAAAAAATGAAGAACTTTATATACATACTCAAAAAATGTCCGGAGAAATTTTCTAATTGTGATGCCCATCAATTTCAGGATTTTAGCCATTTAATCAGTAACGGAAAATGCAAATAACCCGAAAAAATTCAAGCCCAGAAAAAGCCCTACACCATCGTAATTGAAACATAAGTAGAAATAATTCTTATAAAAAAAGGTAGGTTATTCACACAACTTAGGGCTTGTTCATATATATGCGCGTCAAACATTACAAATCTGAGTATGAGAAATACAACAGACATCGTTGGAACACGTATATACACTACGAAATCGAAAATGGATACAAATCGGTACCGCCGTCGATTGTTCTAAACCCTAGACACCTTTTCCATTTGAAAAAAAATCTTCGGTTATATTCGTATCACAAACAAATTTAAAAAACTTGACGACTATAGTGTTCATATCGACGAGGAAAATGAAGAAACGAAGAGATGAATTGTCACATCCCGATTTTAGGGGCCTAGATGAAAATATCAATTAAATAATATCTTTTAAAAAGACTTTGAAATACTGATGTAAATCAGGTTCATTACTACTTTATAAAAATATTTGCAGCGGAAAGTAAATACTAAAATAATGAAAATTTTGAAAAGTTTAATAAAGGGTAAAGTCTAGTATGCACTCGAGTGCATGCTGTGCACCCTAGTCCATGTTGCACTTTTCAGTTTTACTGACTTACACTTTTTGATAATTGGTGTTGCACTTTTCAATTATTACTAAAAATATTATTATACAGTTTAATAATTGAAAAGTGCAACACCATTTACCAAAAGTGTAAGTCAGTAAACTGAAAAGTGCAACATGCACTCGAGTCCATAGCAGACTAACCCTTAATAAAGAAACGTGACTTTGTTTAAAAATTTAAACCATCTCAAATTTTAATAAATTAAAAAGTACATGAATTAACTTTCAAAATGAAATAAGGGTTTAAAATAAAAATCATATCAATCTCTACTATCTCGTAAGAAAGTTTAATAAATAAATAAGTAAACTAGTCCAAATAAATTTTATAAAGTGATAATTGTTTTTTCATCCACCGCCCCTCCTCGCCACCAGCTCCTTAATCTGAAAATGTTAAATAAGGGGTGAGCAAACCACAGCTCAGTGGGGACAAGTTTGTCAAAACTAAATACAATAAGCAATTAAATCATCAACTCACGTTAACACGTATAATCCAATAACAATTCGATAACATCACCTCATTTATAAATGTCAAATGATATATCCTTGTTTATAAAGGTCGGATGAAGAGAGGATATATCCTTGTTTATAAAGGTCGGATGAAGAGAGGAGAATACGGGCGTCGAATCGCCAATCATATTCGAAGCAATGATCTGGACAGAAATGAGCGCACACTTAACTGGGCTATCAAACAGCCCCTTAGAACATAATAACAATTTTTGGGAGTGCTTTGTATCGGGGAATACATCTATCATTCAGGGCCCGGGGGCATATAACCCACGTCAATAAATAAATATTAAAAAAAAGTGAAATTACATATAAATAAGAAAATAAAAGGAAAAGGAATAAAAGTTCAAATGAGTTTTCTGCATATCGATCAAAAGGGATCTGGCTCATAGTTCCCAAATTGCCAAATCGCAATCGAAGAAGATCACTGCCTCTCTTCCGGCAGCTCATCGTGGCCGTCGCCACCGTACATCCGTCACTGCGGCCGTAGCTGCAGTATTAATTCTTCTGTAATTTTACTCCTCTTCCATTCCAGGTATTCATTGACTTTTTTTTTCTCTCACTAAATTTATCTGATATTGTAGGTCTATTTCATTTTCTAAAGCGGAATGAATCGCAGAGTTCTATATCATGGGAACTCAGTAATATATATTGTTCCTTGCGACGTTTCTCTGATTCCTGTTGCTGATAAACTCATTATCTGTCTTTATGTAACTTCAACACTCCATCATTGAACAATTTCATATTAACCAAATATGTGTGTGATTATGTTTTTTTTTTTCCTCATTGAAGGCAAAAATGTTCAATTTCCGATCATATCATCTTATTGTACTAGAAAATAGAAAGAATACTCACCCACTCGACAACTCAGTTTAATGCGATTACACGCATTTTATCAACTATCAGCTTCGAATATTTTATGAGTGCGTTTTTCTGAATCATTAGGATTCTGAGTTTTACTTCCCTCATATTTAGTTTTTAGGCTGCACTTATTGTGTGTGCTTTTTTATTCATTATAAGTTTCTCGCTTCAAAATAATGTTAGTTTGTCCTGCTTCTTCAGATTGAATCAAGGATAAAAGTTCTGATTACTGAAATAAAATGGTGCTAGTACTAGCATTGGGTGATTTACATATTCCACACAGGGCTCCGGATCTGCCAGCAAAGTTCAAGTCCATGCTTGTTCCTGGAAAGATCCAGCATGTCATTTGCACTGGCAACTTATGTATCAAAGTGAGTATACTTAATCTGATCAATTTTTCTTTTGGAAGGATTATGTGCTGAGACAATCTCCATACACATATATAGGCTGGAAATTGGCTTCTAGTGATTTATGACTTTTTTTGTCCTAAATCTTGAGAGTTTATGGGCATGAAACAATTTAGGTTTGATGTTTTGGGTTCCCTATAAGGATGCATTAATTTTAGAGAGCATGAAGAATGGGAAACTAAAGAAACTGACTTAATAGCTCTTGGTGGAATAACGTTCTAGTTATAGTATAGTGAAAGGGTGTTCCATGGGATAACATCAATTTTTTAATTTGATCGAGTAGTTGTAATCTTGAGAGTTTATGGGCATGAAACAATTTAGGTTGATGTTTTAGGTTCCTATAAGGATGCATTATTTTTAGAGAGCATGAAGAATGGGAAACTTAAAGAAACTGACTTAATAGATCTAGCTTACACCTCTTGGTGGAATAACATTCTAGTTATAGTTATAGTTAGTGAATGGGTGTTCCATGGGATAACGTCAATTTTTGAATTTGATCGAGTTGTTGTAATTTGGTTCTTCTCCTCTGACTTATCATGAAAATCATGTCCTGATTCTCATGCTTTGGACTTCGTTATTAGACAAATGCATTGGTTTTCATGATCTTAGTTGTCTTATTGTATGTTATGCGTAAGATAAACATTAGGTAGTATTTGGAGTAATTGATGCTGAAAATATTTATATCTCAGTCTTAGCAAGCGAATCTTTTTGGTGTACCCAACAAAAACTTTTTGAATGGTACTAAGTGGATAAGCTTAACCGTGTCTCCTGTAGTGGCTATTAATGTGTTTCCAAGTTCTAACATGGTATAATATACCGTCTGTCTAGATGTACATGTATGATTAACTCTGCTGCAGCGGTTAATAGTAATAGCCTTAGTTGATTAGCACTAAATTCTGGTTAAAATAGTTAAATTCTTAGCCCCTTTCACCCCAAAAAGTAAGACAGACATTCAGTTAGTAAAGAGTGAGTTACATCATGTGACCAGAGTTCTGCATTATTAACAACAGAACATCACATGTGCTCTACAACCCCTTGTTTGTGGTATAAAATACAGTGCGAATCAACCCTCCAACACCTGCAGTAATTTTGTATCATCATCTTTATCTTACTATATTTTCAGGAAGTTCATGACTACTTGAAAACTGTTTGTCCTGACTTGCACATTACTCGAGGTGAATATGATGAGGACCCCCGTTATCCCGATACCAAAACACTAACAATCGGTCAGTTTAAGCTCGGCGTGTGCCATGGTCATCAGGTATTTTTTTTTTTTTTTTCTTTTCTTTCTTTCTAGTGAAGAAGGCTAAATTGGTTGATTGTGTTTGCTATGTTGAATAGATAGAGTAGCAACCGTAAAGCAGAAAACAATTATCTGGAGCAATTTAATCATTATTGTAGATCAGTCACAGTCATAGTGATTCTATCTTTTCTGAAGGTAATTCCATGGGGAGATTTGGACTCACTTGCCATGCTCCAGAGGCAACTGGACGTAGACATCCTCGTGACAGGCCATACGCACCAGTTTACAGCTTACAAGCATGAGGCGGGCGTGGTTATAAACCCAGGGTCAGCTACGGGTGCCTTCAGCAGTATCACTTATGACGTCAACCCAAGCTTCGTTCTCATGGACATTGATGGTCTTCGAGTTGTGGTGTATGTTTACGAACTCATAGATGGAGAGGTGAAGGTTGATAAGATTGATTTCAAGAAGACAACAACTTCCACAACTTGACCCACTCAGAGGACTCTCCTGAATGCATGTTTTCACCACAGTTGGATTTGGGATTTTTTGTCAACTTATTTTCGAATGATCTTTTCCTTTTTCTGATTTTGGTTGCAGTTATCCAAAAGTTCAGACAAAGATTGGTATTAGGGGATGTTGGTTTGATGAATTGTTTCTCACTAAGTCTAATTAATATGTGGCACCTACATAATCTCTTGCCAAATTTTCGCTGAAAGTAAATACAAACTAAAATAATACTTATTCAGTCAATATTAAGGTAGACAAGAGAAGAAGTGCCAATTTTGTTTCAATTCTATTGCTTCATTTGCTGCGCTACGAAATATAATCCAAATGCGTCTATTCACACAAATTTTTTCTAGGACATTCCTATGCACAACATATTTTTAGCACAATATATCATCACATGTAAAATGAGTGTACCGGACAAATATTCAAGAGCACCCATAAAATACTTTGGAAAGGCATAGGTCCTTGGATTAATTTTTGTTTTAAAAAATCTTTTAAGTAACAAAATTTTATTTCATGTTCTCTTTTGAGATAAAAATTGCTAGAACTTTTCGATTCCCAACACAGCTTAATAGAGGAATGTCGGGTGTTGGCCGACTTCCCAGCCAGCAGCGGCGACAAACGGTCTTGAGTTGAAGGTCTTGTGAAGACAGGTTCATCATTATTGCTTTTATGTTACATTTTCTCTACATCTGTCCCTTTTGAAATTTTCCTATATTTTTACCAAATCTGACGAGATTTGATGGGTTGGTTGTGTTTTTCCAATCCTTGTTTTTGTGAGCCTTTTTTTGGGTTAAGTGTTGTTGTTCTTGTTTTTTTTTTTTTTTTTTTCATTTTCTCTCCGAAAATTTTGTAGACTTCTTGTTTCGATGGGGGAGGGGGTTGTTGTTTGAATGTTGGGGGCACTGTGGTGTGGTTGTTGTTTGATTCTTTGCTCCGGCCTCCGTGGGATGTGTGTTAATGAACTTTTGGCTACTGTGTGCAACCTAAAGTTTTGTAGTTTCAAAAGTCATGAAAGAAGTTTTGTATGTGTAACTTTGAAATAATTTGGAAGGAACTTGATTATGTCATAATGTGAGACGTCTTCTACGTTTCTATAACTTAAAATAGAGTTGCACGTTACTTGGTGAAATTTGCATTTTCCTCTCCATCTCCTCAAGCTTAGATTGTAGCAGGCTCCCCTTCGGAGCACCTTCAGTGGAATGTAAAAATTTGACTTGTCACTAAATTGAAGCTGGGTACACAAATGAGAGAGCGTGTATAAATGATTAGAGAGAAAATATGGTGACAAATATTGTTGATGCAACAAATTGGTAAAAGATGGGACCTACAAGACCTTTTTTTAATATCTTTTTGTCTCGTTGGGACATTTTTTTTTTCTAAATTTAGCTCAAACTAGCCGTTTGATGAAGAGGAATAGTAAAAATATATAAACTATCCGTTGGACATTTTTTATCGTTTTTTTTTTAAAATTATATCTATATATAAAAGCTAAACTATTTTCAATTTTGCTCATATTCTCTTTACCTTCTCTTTTACTTTAAATCTCAAAATTGAAAATAATTATTGGTGAAATTGTTTGAATCTTCCAATTTATAAGATAATTCATATTCTCAAGATTTCAATATCCGTCTCCAAAATTTTAATATATTAAAATTAATAAAGAAAGAAATATTAAATAAATTAGATGATGTGGATAGTGGGACCTTGAAATCAGAGACGGACCAATGTAGGGTCAGGGGGGTCAATGGGCCCCACTGATTATATATATATATATATATATATATATATATTTCTTCCGTCTCGTGATTATTCGCACATTTTTTTATTGAGACGTCTCAAGGTTTTTTGCACACTTATAATACGTAAATAATCTATAAAACTAATACTCTTACTACATTATTTTATTTCAAAATTGTCACTCATTTTCGGTCTACATTCTTCCCTACACCTCACTAAATTATCTTTTACACCTCACCAAATTACATTTAAACCTCACTAAATCACCCAAAAATATACTCCCCTATATTATTTTATTTTTAAAATTGTCACTCATTTTTTTGGGTCCACATTCTTCCGTACACCTCACTAGATCACATTTAAACCGTACTAAATCAACCAAAATACTTCTCATTTATTTAACCTCACTAAATTCCCTTTAAATATCACTAAATCACTCAAAATACTCATTTATTTGACCTCACATATCACTAAAAATTCAAAAGTGAACTTGTTAAGGTATGCAAATCATCACGAAATATTAAGGTATATTTTAAGTTCTACATTTGTTGACTAATGTCTCAACGAGAATGCATGTTAAATTTTAACACCGGTTCACTTATTATGAGTTGAAACAATTAAATTAATTTTTTTTGTAACATAACAAAAATCGTTAAATTTAAATTAATAAAATGAGATCTATTGAAAATTTTATAATGAATTTTTGTTTGTAGGTATACAATTTTATTATATTATTTTTTATATATAGTAATGCAAATTAAGACCCATAATCTAAAATTTTTGGGTTCGTCGCTGTCTGAAATAGTAACAATTGTACCTAGTGATTGGAAAGTAGAAGAATAAATTATTTTTGATGTGACAAATAAGGTGACACAAAATTATATATTTAAGATTGAGTATATGAAAGGAGATGCTCTCATGGTTGACGGAGTTAGTCCTATCTTGATCACATGTATTTCTTTAGGAGTTGGTCTGATATGGACTCGAGTGCATGTTGTGCATCCTAATCCATGTTGCACTTTTCAATTTACTGACTTACACTTTTTGATAAATGGTGTACACTTTTTGATAAATGGTGTTGCACTTTTCAATTATTAAACTGTATAATAATATTTTTAGTAATAATTGAAAAGTGCAACACCATTTACCAAAAAGTGTAAGTCAGTAAAACTAAAAAGTGCACATGGATTAGAGGTGCACAGCATGCACTCGAGTGCATACTAGACTTTACCTTTCTTTAGAGGTTGTCTTATGTCTAAAATAAAATCTACTACGGAGTATTTAATTTTGATGGGTTATTTTACGTAGTCGAAACCTGAAGTATTGAAGAGTTTAAACGAGTCAAACAAATCACTTTTTTTTTTTGAAGTCCACACAAATCACATTTGGATGTCAATAAAATTTATTATTTAACAAGATCATTACAATAAATCAAAAAATTATATCAAATTTGATCTCAAAGAAACTCATGAAATAAAATTATAATATTTGAATGGTATGAAAAACTAGTTTTAATGACCTATTGAAATAAAGGAATTTTAGACAATAATCATTCAATTGTGGAAATGGAATTTGAGGTGGGGAATACTTTTTTTTTTTTTAGTATAAATTTTTACTGAATAATAATTTTTGAAATAATATTAATTCTAAATTTGGAATATAAGTTCATTTACTCTACCATTCCGTCAGCCCAATACAGCTAGCCTGTAAATTTCACATGGGCCAAAATCTAATAAAGCCCAATGAAAATAAAAAGTACGGAAAATAATAATGAAATACATTCCTTAAATCAAAACCCTAATTTAATCACCCGCGTTGTGTGCTCTCCTATAAAACCCCTTCTAAAACCTTTCACCACTTCAACCCGCTTCCTCTTTCAAAAACCTTTCACCACTTCAACCCGCTTCCTCTTTCTCTCCCTACGCGAAGAACATCAATGGAGTTTTGGGGTACGCTTCGATTACTTTTTTAAATTATTCTTTCTGCGCATGTTCCTATGATTAGTGTTATCAGTCCATGGCTTCTTTTTATTTAAACCACTATTTTACGCCTTGAGATACTCCAGATTTCTATTGGTTGATGGATTATCATTTTCTTGATGTTTTTCTGTGGTTCATTACATATTTCAATGGCTGCTTGAAAGATAATTTGTATTTACGGTGCTTGAAGTTAGTATTTAGAGTTTTCGAGTATGAAATTTCTTGTTGTTTCCCTGTTTGCAGGGTCTAGGGCTATATTTGTAGACTATTTGTTTTGATTGTAGACGCCTCTTTAATATAGTTCCATTCTTGTTACTGGTTTTCTTGAAACCGTCTGCATTAACGGTTTCAAGAAAACAAATAGTTGATTTTTGTATAATTTTGAGTGTTAATATTCTGAATTACATTCAGGAATTGAAGTCAAACCTGGGAAACCTCTCAAGGTTCAACCAGAGATGGGAAAACTCATCCACATCTCTCAGGTAAAAGAAATTCTTTTAAATATGATATCCTTTAAAGGTGTATCTTTGTTCCGTGATCTTGAAGATGCTAATTACGTTGTCTTTTTTCAGGCTTCACTGGGTGAGGTGAAGGATGTGAAAGGAGCCAAGAACATCCCACTACGATTGAAAGTTGATGATAAAAGCTTCATATTTGGTTACCTTTCAGCTGAAGGTTCAACCCAAATTATGGTTGATTTGGTATTTGAGAAGGAATTTGAGCTATCCCATGACTCTAAAAATGCCAGCGTATTCTATCTTGGATATACTGCTGATGAACCACCTTCAGGTAAATAATCTTAAGACTTATGTTAGTTATTAGATGTTACTGCCTTGTAGAAATTGTACTGATAATTTCCAATATTATAGATGATGAGGACTTCTCTGAATTTGATGAGGAATCTGAGGAGGAGCAAATCGAGTTGAAAGAGAATGGTAATGTTGTTGTTGTCTATCTTGGTGTGCCTTCCAGTCCTAGTTGTCACCATTAAGTAGAACATTAGTAATTGATTTTGTTACATGTTTAGGCAATGTTAAGCCCAACTCTGGAGATGTGAAGGCTGCAAAAAGCATTCTTGCTGCTGCGGGTAAGGCAAAGGCTGGTGCAAAGAAAGGAGTGCCGTCTGACTCTGATGACGACGATGATGAGGTTGACAGTGGATCCGATTCTGATGATGAAATGGCACTTGATGGTTTGAAATCAGTTGATTCTGATGATGAAGATGTATGTCATAATTATATTTTAGTACACACCCTTCATAAATAAATGTTTGAACGCATGTATTAATTCATACATTATTTTGTACTTCAGGATTCTTTGGATGATGAAGACGATTCCAGTGATGAAGAGGAGACACCAAAGGTGGTACAACAGAAGTCCAAGAAGAGACCTGTAGAAGCTGAGCAGAAAACTACACCTGCTTCCAAGAAAGCTAAATCTGCTGCCTCTCCTGAGAAGTCAGGTTTGAATCTAATTATTTAGTTTGTGAATTCCAATGTTTTTATCATTAGCTGATTTTTTGTGTATTTGAATAAACATTGCTGTACTTAAGATATGTTGTTAATGTGTTGAATACTGCCTTTTATGCAGGTAAGAAGGCCAAAACTGGAACTCCTGCACCATCAAAATCTGCTGGAAAATCAAAGGAGCAAACCCCGAAGTCCGCTGCTGCCCAGCTCTCATGCAAATCCTGTAGCAAGTATGTTTATAGTTGATCCTTGGTGGCTTTTCACTTTACTAGTATCTGTTTCAAGAAACTTACTTTTGTTTTGGTTGTGTTTCAGAACTTTCACTTCTGGAGGTGCCCTGCAATCTCACAACAAGGCTAAGCATGAAAGCAAATGAAGATCCATGATCTGATGTTGATTCGGTTATATCCCATGGAAACTATTACCTTATCGTAGAAGCTTTCATCTTGATCATGGTGGATTTATAGTAGGGATCAGGAGTTCACTTGCTTGGTTCTGTTTTGCAAAATTCACCTATCGATTTTTTTCATGGGTCTACCGTTTTACTTTCCTTGGTTGTATCTTTGAATCCTCTGTTGTTTTTTGTCCCATGTCAATTGAGAAAATATTATTGGTTTTTGATCAAATCTTTGCTGTGATTATTTGCATATTTTCTGTGATATTTATTGTTGGCTTTTGAAATGTGCTCTCTAATATGGAACCTAATTGAATTTTGCATCAAATTTATGAATATTTTCTACCATTTAAAGATTCAATATACCTTTAATAATTGAATCAGAATACAGTTTTCTTCGTTTCTGAAAGTAATGTTTGGTCGAATAATTAATTTTTGTAAACCAAGTTTGCAAGTTTCGTTGATCAATATTCTTATTGTTTTGCAATAGGATTTTGAAATTTATTCATTACCTTTAAAATTTTGATTTTGAAGAAATCTCAACATATAATTTTGGCATCTATGTATAGTAGACCTGACAATATTCTTATTGTTTTATTTTTAAAAAATGCAGTTTTGATTTATTTTTTAACCCACACACACATTCCTAAAATTTCTTCTAGCAATTGAATATTTTCAACTTAAATATCTCCCTATGATATGGATAAATATGTAAAAAAATTATAAAAACATGAAAAACTACCAACAAAATAAATCGATAAATCAAGATATGCAAAATATGAAGTCATTAAAACAAAACATGAAAGAAATAAGAATACACAAGGATTGTATTAAGTGTTTGATCTACGTTCACTATCACACCACGAATCAACTTAATTATGAACTGAAGTGTTTTACAAGCCACAATCACTCGAAATAAAAATATTCTTACTTCTCTCGTGATCTCACTATAGATGTTCGTAACTTTTTTCAATCTTAAGCTCTAGAGTATTTGCCTTCTCCTCCTTGATGTTATCAGTTTGTACATTTAGTTAGTTTGCCATGTCAGCTACTCGTTGCAATAAATCACTTGTGAAATGATCAAATCGTTTGGAAGTTATGCCCTCTGAATGTTATAATCGCAAGAAAGTTACAAACTCTAACTTAATAGTGTAACTTTTTTTCAAATGACTTGTCCTTCTCTCAGTTGAGACAACTTTATTGAATACGATGCAACTTTGCTGAACCCTTCTCGTTTGAATGAAACGAACCGACAATGACCCAACTAATTTGACTCAGCTGGTTTACCTAAACTAACTTAGGTGATTGTGATTGAGCTTAGTTGTTTCACCACAACTGATTTTGAGATATAAACTCTCAAACCGATGAGCTAACATATTTTGAAAACCTATGCAGTTTATGCCGTTTCCATCACAATGATTTCGTATCAATAAAAAGAATTCATGATATCTAGATCAATCAATTTTTAAAGTAACTTCAATCTTACCAATATTTTTAGGTCAAATTAAAACTTCATTATGAATTGGCCAAATCGGTATTAACAAGATCTTGTAACGATTGGACACTACATGAGGAAAGAAGTCGAAAATAACAGAAGTTGCATTATAATGGACCTACATACATTAATTCATATTTTCGTTCCTTGTCACACTCCTTAATATTACACATATACTTACAATGTTGGTTTGATTTCATTTTCAAATTCTCTCTCAAATTCAAATTCTAAATCTATTAATTGAAACACCTTAGATTATATTAATTGAGCTTAGATATAGTTTACTCATATCTCGTATACCTACACTGAGCAAAATTGAAATAAGGCCACGGATAAATGCCCTCCCAATTATTATGTCTTCACCCCTAGGATGTCTTCACCCATTACACATGAGTTCACCCACCACTTATTTTTCAAAATTACCCTCCTTACTCATAAACCCTATTTTCCCTTTCACTTCACCCTTTTTTTGAAATTCTCTTAACCATGGTTCAATTTCGTACTCACTACACACTACTCATTATTCAATATATGTGTAATATATTTCGTTTTCGAGTTTTTTTTTACAAAAATTGCGTTTTGCAAAAACTCAGCACTGGTTCGCCGAGTTTTATGAGATTTTTCGAAAAAAAGTTCCACGTTATGAATCAAAACTCGGCCAACTTTTCCACGTTTTGATTCGAAACTCGGCGACCGAGTTTTGATTCATAACGTGGAAAAGTTGACCGACTTTTGATTCATAACGTAGAAAAGTTGACCGAGTTTTGAATCAAAAAATGTGAAAAAGTAAATCGAGTTTTGATTCATAACGTGGAACTTTTTTTCGAAAATTCTCACAAAACTTGGCGAACTAGTGCTGAATTTTTGCAAAACGCGATTTTTGTGAAAAAAACTCGAAAACGAAATACACTACACATATATTTGTTACAACTACACAATCAAGCAACAATACGGTCAAATAAAATAATAATAACATGAAATATAATCAATTACAAAAGAATACTATATTTTGGGTGGGGGAAAAATGCAAAAAAGATATATTTTTTTTATGGATGGGGTGAACTCAACACATTGGGGTAATATAGTTTTTTTACCTATTAGTTCAAAATATAAATTGGGGGTGGGGTGAACACATAATATGGGGAGGGGGGGGGTTATTTATCCGTGGCCTTGAAATAAAATCATCTAATATATGTTAGTATATCCCATAGACATATGAGTGCTCATTCTAGAAAAAACTCAAATTCTCAATTGGGCCAGTTAATTGGGCTTTATTAATGTCTCCTTTCCATTTCTCTTTTATATATATAGTACCTGATTACTATTTGTCAGTATTGTAAATATAAAAAATTATAATTATAATTATTTAAAAATTATCTCTTTAATTTCACTATTTTTATTTTTCTTTTAAAAATAATATTATTTACAATATTTATTTATAAACATTCACTATATTTATAAATAGATTTCATAATACTCCATCATACTCTCAACATATTTATTTTATATATAAAATTAATCGATATTTATTAAAATTCATAGCCGAATAATTGAAATAGGAGTAATATATTTTTTTTGTACCCGCAAATTAAAATTTATGGGTCCGCCAATGACGTAAATAATTAAAAAAATAAAAATAAAGAACTTCACTTAGTTGTAAAATATACTTAATAATTCTTGTACTTAGTTTAATGCAAAATGAATATAAAGTGTTAGGCTCTTTTGTCAAGTTGAATAAAGTGTTACTTCATAGAGAAGATAATCACTTTAAGCAATTTTTATGCTCAATCTAATGCTTAAATGGAGGGAGTAGATGATGCCTAGTTATAAGACATCACTTTCTTTAACCAAAAGTATCCCATTCATGAGAAAAAGTAAATAAATTAATAAATAAATAAATTATGCAACAATCTTTAGCATTATGTCTCTTTATTCATTCTTCGGCAAAGGTTATGTTATTGTTAATGTCACACTCCTTAAGATCTTGTGTGAATCTTTTTGTCGAATATGTTGTAAAAAAAAAGTGTGGTTGAATATAAAATTAATAGTGAATGGGTTGAGTTATGAATTTTGTTTGAATGAATGATATTGAATTGCAGTGTCTTTTAATTTTTTTTTTAATTAATAAAAACAGACAAAATGGATCTAAATTGATTCACTATCGCACTTTGAATTAGACGACCTGTAATTTTTAATTATTAACAAATCAATAAGGTATTAGTATTTCATTTTATGACTATTTTAAATGGTTCATCATTAAACTTTATGAGAATGTAGTGTGTTGAGAAGGGTTGTGTCCTTTTCACTTATTAGTAAACAATAACATAATACTAACCACTATACTACAATTGATATTTATTAGTAATTCACCAATTTATTTATTTGTTACAATGACTTACTTTAAAACTTTTAATTTTAAAGGATATTGCATGTAAAACATAAGAAAAAATGTAAATTCTGAAGCGCATTAAATCAAAACTAAAACAATATTACAAATACAACATAATAATATTACATGAAAAAACATGACAATAGTACATTAAACACATAAGAATAAAGATACATTTTACAAGTAAAACATAACATATTACATGTATAAGCATAGCCATATTATATTAAAAAACATAAGAAAAATGAAAAACTATATAGGGTATCAAATGCAAAATTGAAACAATATTACAATTAAAATATAAATAGTATTACAAGTAAAACATAACAATATTACATGATAAAACATAATAATATTACATGCTACAATTATATCCACATTTATCATCGAAGCACCCACTTCATCTTCCCTAACCACATTATTCATCACTTCATCATCCTTACTTCTGCTCTTATTTTTGTTCTCACTGATGTCACATTCTTGTCACAGTATCACACCCGAAGGGATGCATTATTACACTGTACATATAATATCATATTGCTCCTGTTGGGTTTCCGGGAGGATCCTACATATTCCACTTGGTATGATATTGTCCGCTTTGGGTTAAATCCTCACGACTTTACTTTTGAGTTTTTTTAAAAAAGATCACATACCAATGAAGATACTAGTCCCCTCTCCCACCTTATACCATGACCCTTTAATGCTTTTTCGACGTGAGACTTGTTTGACCCAATAATCTAATTGTTAAGTATAACACAAATTGAATGTTAAGTGAGCTAATGCATGAGAGAAGAGAACCGTGTTAGATAGACAACTCCACGAAGAGTGGACAAGTCATCTGGTTTTATCAAATCAACTAAATGGGTTTGGACATTTCAGCTGATAGGCCATGTCATCTGATAGGAAGTTATCTCATCTGTTAAGTTTTTGAAGACAACTCATCTGAGTCTAGCTAGGTCATCCGATCTTATCAGCTAAGTTAAGGACTAAGTCATCTGAAGGCATGTCAGCTGATATCCAAATCAGCTGAGAAGACAAGTTGTCTGATTCTAGTAGTTATCAAGATTAGTTTTTAAACGGTTAATTCAGTTGCAAAGCAGTTAGAAGTCGGTTATGAGCAGTTCAATACGGTGTTATACATCTATAAATACACTTTATTTCATTTGAGAAAAAGCTGCTAGAAAACTTAAACGAGTTGTTAGATTGCTAGAGTTACTTGGGAGAAAAACACTTGTGATCTGTATCATCTCATTCATAATAGTGGAAGTGTGCCTTTGTGCTCCGTGAACATAAATCATTTAATTGAATCACGTAAATTATGTGTCTTTAAGTTGTATTCTTTACTTGTTCATTTCATTTAATTTCTTGTGAGTGTGCTTCGACTCCAGCAGCCATTTGTAAATAGGCTTAATGTTCTAATAAAAATATTACAAGCAGACCAAATCACCAAAATATGAAAAAAAGTTTACCAAGTTACTTACGGAGTCCATTATACCCACAAATAAATAATTCCAACCAATCAATGGCGAATATCACAAATCTAAGAAGTGTCTTCATCAAAATATATCAATTTACACTCGCCGATTGATGTAGAAAAAATGTATCTTTCCGTACAAAAATGATACGTGAAGTACGAGGGAAACATTTTATCCTTTGATATTTAATAAGTGAATATTATTGTTGTTAATTATTCTTTATTTATTTTGACTTAGATTTATTAATATGATGATAATCACTACAAAAAATGCTTTGATTAGAGATCAAAATTTTGAGACCGACATAAATCAGTCTCTATTATCAGTCTCAAATAGAGACTGATTTGAGACCAATTCGAAAAAAAATTGAGTTTTGAGACTGTTTTCAATTCGGTTTTTTAATATTATGTTTTCAGACCGCTTAGCCACCGAATTTCAGTCTCTAACCCGAAATTAAAATTAAAATTTTGAATTTTGTTTAGAGATCGACAATTCAGTCTTTAATTGGTATCAAAAATTCTGAATCCTAAAAATTTTAATTGACTACAAATTTTGACAGCTCGTTTAGAGACTATTTTTAGTTCGGCCTTTAATATTATGTTTTTCAGACCGCTTAGCCACTTTAAACTGAAATTCAAACTCTGATTTTGAATTTTAATTGGAGACCGAAAATTAAGTTTTTAATTGGTATAAAAAAAATTGAATCCTAAAATTTTAATTAACCGTCAATTTTGTCCGCCCATTTTAAGACTATTTTGAGAATTATTTGTCTAAACTCAAAACAAAGTTTTTCAATCGACGTCTCCCCATCTTAATAAACGGTACGATGGGCCGCCGTCCTAATGAATATTAGCCGTCGACGCCGTCGCCCTTAAGATTTTCAACTTGACGAATCGCCGCCAAACATTTTAGTCGTCGCCGCCGTGAAGACCATGCTGGAAATACTCCGCCGCGACCTCTCTTGTACTGAACTCCTCCGCCGCCTCTAGTTGTGTCGCCAATCTTATGTTTTTCATCTTATTGCAAAAATTAAGAAACTCGCTTCTCATCTTATATTTTTTCACAAGAACATTCTCCTTTATATATATGGACTGTCACAAAAAATATATATACATATATATATATATATATATATATATTAGTTGTGACATTATTTTGATGTGATGAAATAATGATATGTTAGAGAATATCTTTCGATTAGGGCTAAAACTCCTTGAATTCAATTCGAGTAGCACTCAACTCAACAGTGTAATTGCGTAATTGTCATGCTCATCACTTTTCTCATATTAATTAATTTATGAAGTGTTCGTTGATAATTTTATTTTCATATAGTTAACTTAATTTGTCACCCACCCAAATTCAACATAACTTTTACATCCTTTTACAATATCCTTTTACAATTAGCAATGATTCTTCTATTTGTAATAACTCATTTTCTAAATAGATGATATAAATTATATTTGGGTTGGTCTGCTATGGACTCGAGTGCATATTGTGCACCCTAGTTTATGTTGCACTTTTCAGTTTGCTGACTTACACTTTTTGGTAAATGGTGTTGCACTTTTCAATTATTAAACTATATAATAATATTTTTAGTAATAATTGAAAAGTGCAACACCATTTACCAAAATGTGTAAGTCAGTAAAAATGAAAGGTGTATATGAACTAGGGTGCACAACATGCACTCGAGTGCATACTAGATTTTACCATTATATTTATACTAACTCATTTATGAATGATATACTTTTTTTTGATCTAAAAACTTTGGGAAACTATTTAAAAAACCTTATGCAAAATTATTTACAAGTATTTTATAAATATATTTAGAAACTTTAACAAATTATTAAATGGCACCATAGCATGTTGGGAATAAGGAGGACATTTGATACGTATTAAAATGTACGACTTTAAATGCCAGTAAATATATATATAGAAGATATATTTGATTTTTACATTAATTAAATATAAGAGTAAATAAATTAATATAACTCAATTCACTCGTACATTTAATACTGCCCATCTTTCCTTGGTTGATATAATAATTATTGATTCCTATATATTTTAATTTACATTTAATACACAGAAAATACTCCTCATGGAATGTGTGTTAGAGCATTAGGCCTAAAACACTTGGAATTCAAATTGATGAACACTTAACATAAAATTGACGCAATGTCTCGTTGGGTAAATTAAGGTTGTATTTGGGTAAATTAAGGTGTGTACTTTTATATATATATATATATATTATTAAATAGTAAATAATATTTATTCTTTGAATATAGTAATATAGCAATATTTATATTATATACATATGTTGTAATTCCTTAAATTCCTTAAATTTTTTACAATTAATTCAATGATTTTTATCAATTAATATATGTGAAAATGATTATTTTATTTGAAAAAATTATTTTGTACTTCTTAAATTAACGCTGATTTTAAAAATTTATTATTTATAAAATATACAATAAAGAAATTAATTACATATGTATATAATTATTTTTAAAATTTACACAAGACAATTACTTGTCAAAGTGGTGGATGTCAATTTTTGGACACCCATCCACCAGGGATCAATTCCTACCAAGGCCAAACTAAAATGACCAATTAAATAAAGAGGGTGGATGTGGGTGCGGGTGTGGGGTAAATAAAGGTGGGGGGTAAGAGGGTGGGATGTGGGTGTGGGTGTAAATAAAGAGGGGGGTTGTGGGTTGGGTTTAAATAAAGGTGTGTGCGGGTGTGGGTCGGGTCGGGGTCGGTCAAAATTTAAATTAAGACCGTTTAGTGACCGAAATGTGTCATAAATTCAGTCTCTGAATATATTAGGTACCGATGAAATAAGGACCTCCATATCGGTCCCAAATCAGTCTCTAACGTGTGTTGAGACTGTTGGTAAATAGACTTGTCTATGCGGACCTCCATATCGGTCCCAAATCAGTCTCTAACGTGTGTTGAGACTGTTGGTAATAGACTTGTCTATGCGGTTCCGAACCGTCGGTTCTCGATTTCAAACTGAAATCGAAACGGTGACAAAATCAGAATCGAAATCGTGTATTACACGATTAAGTTTCGATTCCTATAATTAATATACATACATATATAAACCGTCGATTACGGTTCAAAATTCGAACCGTAATCGAAAAACGGCAGTTTGATTTTGATTTTGAATTTTGAAAACCGCTGATTTCGATTAAACAAATTTTTTCTATTTTTTATGTATAAATTTAAGCTATATAATTTGTATTAAATTCTAGTAATTTATTTTCTAAAAGAAAAGTTAAATGAACAAAAAATAAGCAAAAAAAAAAAAAACCGTCGAATCGTCGGTTTGACGGTTCGATTTCGGTTGCGATTTTCGCCAAAGTTAGAAATCGGCGGTTCGAACTGTTTGAGCATGTCTAGTGTGTATGCATAGAATGTGTAGTTATATATATGTTCTAACCTCCGAGTGTCTTTGTAGTTTATATGTAACTCCCTCCGTTCCATAATTGTTTGCACACTTATTTTATTCATCTATTCCGTAATTGTTTACACACCCCTAAAAAGAAAACTCCTCAATTAATCTCACTCTCACAATATTTAAATATTTACATAAAATAGCAATACTTTTACATTCATTCAAACCAATCTATTTATTTTTATTTATATAAATTTACAAAATCATCGATGAACACTTCACTCATTACATTTTTTTTCTTAAAAAATGTGTTCATTTTATGGTGCAAATACTAAGGCTAGCCCGGGGGAGTATATGTTATAGTAATCAAGGATGAAAATATCGATATCGGTGGAAATATCGAGACATTAAATTTATGAAAATATCGACAGATATATCGATATCCGTGAATTTTAAAATTTGTAAAAATTTAATAACAAGCCTTTAGTACATAAAATCAACAAAATAATTTGAATACATTTTATATCAATGATAAATTTATATAAAATATAATATACAATGTTATTTCGTATGACATTTATCGATATTTTTCGAAATTTATCGACATTTTCTCGATATTTTCCGATATTTTATCGATATTAGGCTCGATATTGTTATTGTATACCGATATTTATCGATATTTTCAATTTTTTTACAAATATCGTGGAAATATCGATTCTTCCCAATATCGATATCGGTGACCCCGAAAAATGGATATATCGAAAATATATCGGGGATATTTCCATATATTTTCTTCATTCGTAGTAATGCGAAATGAAGAAAATGCAATACTACTAAAAGGGGTTAATAGGAGTAGCCTACTAGGATACACTAGTCTACTCTTAGCCAAAAGGCTATATAATAAGTTTGATTGACTAATCACTAATGTATCCTATTAACCCCATTTTCACCATTAAAGTTTGCAGATTTTGTAGCTTCAAGCTATCAAGCAATGCAGAAAAAGAACAAAAAAAAGAACCGGGATACAACATTGATGCGACAGAAAATGGACTTCTCTTTGGAAAAATTTGGACAATTTGGAGGATCAAGACAAACGAAAAAAAAAAAAAAGAATGTATAATATTTGTGGAGATTAGCTATAATCAAGATCAAGGATGAAAATATTGCTATTGCAACAAATAACGCAATCTTAATTTTATGAATATATCGCGGGATATATCGATATCGCATATCGATATCGCAAAAATATTTAAAATATGACGGAAATCTTATTAAAATTTAAAAAATTTACCATGAAATTTTATGGATTATTAAAGCATACTATTATACATGTATTCCATTCAAAAGTCATTAAAATTATATGTTTAAAACAAACATATAGATAATAAATTATATAAATACTAGCTGACGAAAACTAATTGACAACATAATACAATATAAAATGATTAAATATACATAATGAAATGCAATTAATATCAAATTGATGAAAATATAGTAGGTAAAATGACATTTTTGTCCAAACAACATTGATAAAATACAATTAAATACTGACTGACGAAAACTAATTGACAACATAATACAATACAAAATGATTAAATAAATATACATGATAAAATACAATTAATATCAAAATGATAACTTATAGTCTGTTATATATTTCTTAGGCCCGAGTCTGGCCCATGGCCTGTAGGCTTTTTTTTAAAGGCTCAAGCCTGGTTTTTTTAATAAATAGGCCTGACCGAAAGCCTTTTAAAGGCCTCTTAATCTTATTAGCGTATTTTTTTAAAAAAAAATCTACAACAATATTATCATCAAATTATAAAAATTAACTCTTTAAATCTCAAAATGAAGAAAATATTATCATCAAATTATAAAAATTAACTCTTTAAATCTCAAAATGAAGAAATGGAAGTAATAGAATGTTCCAAAAAAAATATTCAACTATTTTTTCAACTATTACAAAAAAAATATAATTAGTGTTACTAAATTTTCTTATTTATTTATTTAAAAATCACATATTATATATATAAGTATATAGTTATAATATATACAATATATATATATATATATGTGTGTGTAAAGTTATATATGCCGATCTGTTGGGCTTAAAAGGCTTACGAAAAAGTTTGAGCCCGATCTATTTAGTTAAATAGGCTTCTAAAAAAACTTGAGTCCGACTTGTTTATTAAACGAGCCGAGCCGAACTTTAATAGGCCGAGCCGTAGGCCCCTGTCGGGTAGCCTGTCCCATTCCCACCCTTAATACTAACTCATCACATTACTAACTCATCACATTATAGTAATTTAAGATATAGTTATTCACGTGTAATTCATATGTTTAAAAAAAACTATATATGAGGTGAATTGAGAATACTCTTGCTCTATTAAAAATAAAATAAAATGTAATTTTGTACATATAAAAATAAAATTTCAAATAAGTTTGCGATTTTTCCAGATTTTGCGATATTGTGCGATATCGTGCGATACATCCGCGATATTTTCTGATTTTCATCCAATTTTACACTATAGTTGAACGATATCGATATCGACATCGATATTTAGCGATATATATTTAGCGATATATTTTCCGCGATATTTCACGATGTTTTCATCCTTGATCAAGACAACACAACAAGCAAATTGAAAAAAAGGGGAAGAAGCAATTTGAAATTTAAAAAAAAAAAAAATGAATTTGAGACAGATGAAACGTATACAGACTACTCACAATGGTGGTGAATAAATTAAAGGTTCAATGTTGGAGGAGAGAAAACTCACCTCAATCTCATGACATCATTCAAAATAAATAAATTCATGTACAAGAAAGTAACTACTAATATATATATATTTTTTAAATTAGTGTTTGTGTTTCTTGATTTTTTTTTTGTAAATTTCAATTATAAAATATTAAATTTGTATTTATTATTTATATTTTATTTCATGATGCAAAAATCATGTTAGGCGAGTAGGCAGCCGAGTTGAATCTAGGAGGTTGTTTTTTAGTGTTTAATTGATTTATTAATAAAAAAATAAATAAAAAACTAAAAAAAAAGGTATAAAGTCTGAATAGAGAACCGCATCACCATGCCTTTTTAGAGATTATTTTATTTTTTCACTTATAATTATGGAGTATTTTTTATGTAAATTTATATTTTGGTGCATATTAACTATGTCTGATTTCCTTTTAATATGTTATATGATTTTTAGAGATTATTATAATTTTTATATATATAAAAAATGGATCGTAAAATTGTTTGACTAGCAATTTTCAACAACACCACCATTGATTTTTGCATGATATTTTGATATAAAAAATTTATTAAAATTTTCTTCATAAGATGAAGGATTTTTTTTTATATTTTTTATCATTATACAATAGTTGAAAAAAGTATACATTTATTTAATATAAGTGCATTTTCTATTTTTGAAAAGAGGTCATATTCGCACCAAAAATACTTTCAAGGTTTATTTATATCTGAAAAATATTCACTTTACTTGTTTAACGACTAATTGTTCTACTCAAACATTAAGTTAAATATATGATAAGTGACCATTTTGAGATTGAAACTCATGCCCAAATGCGCTTATTTCTATGAATACTATAGAACATTCATTACTTGAGTAAATCAAATACACCGGACTCATCCAAAAAAACACAACTAAAATTCATCACTTCCTTAAGGAGAAAAAAAAATAACAACTTACCGAAATAAAATGCAATGTCACACAAGTAGAACTACTATAAGCTATTAAGAAAAATAAAATAAAAAATAACATTATCTCTAACCCTAACATATATGATATTTATTCTCCTTCCAACAATCTTAAACTCTGACTGACTGACATGCTAATACTCATCCATTCTTCTTCCTATTCTTTTCTCCGCCATTTTTGCTGGCTTCGAGCAGGAAATTTCCAGGCGAATCCAACCCCTTTCATTCTCCGTTATACGAAAACAAATCATTCAACTAATAGACCAACCTTGTGTACAATTTTTTGTGTAGGATACAAATACCAGAAACAGAGTGGTAGAGATAGATGATGATGATGATCAAGAAATAATGCACTTCAATTGCTCGGGACTATCGTACCAATGTAGCCGAATCCCACGATTGTGAAGGTAATGACTTGCAGAAAGAGGTATATGAAGTAGTTGTTCTTGCCATACATGAAGTCATAGCATCCGCAGATGAAAAGAAACAATGCAAATCCCAGCTCGTGTAGGTTGAGCCTGAAAAAGAGGTAAGAAATTGTCACATTGTGTACTCAAATTTGGTGATTCATATGAAGAAGGAAGTTTCTTATTTAATTACTTACCTATCTCCAAGAATTTTGGACAGAGATTTTCTAGATTTGTTGTTTGATTTGTTCTTGTTAGTATCTCCAAGTTTCTCAGTCACCACCCATTCGTTGACTCTTTTAGCCTCGAAGAGACCGATGAAGGTCGCCTTTGTCCTATGGAACGACATCACATTCTCGAAAAGAACCCAATAGAACAACAGATGAAATGATCTGCAAAGTGACCAATGGATATTGTAAATTTCTTGATATTAAATTTCAGAAAGATGTATAGAGAAATTGAGTGAATTCTGCAAACCTTGGAGTTCCAACAGAGTTAAGCATGGTGATGATGCATGGGATATAGATGGCACCCCATTTAGGAACATCTACCTCTGGAACAAGAATTGTCAACGGGATGACCACACAATAAAAGAAGAAAGTGAACATGTGGGCTATCAGCTTTCGGACAAAGAAGAAGCTGTAGATCACATAAAATTTCTTGTACAAAGTAACTTTCTGCAAAACACCAATTAAATTACATTAATACTTAATTTAATACTAAGTAATAATAAAAATTAATTCTAAAACACTTAAACTAACCTTGTTCATAGCAATGTCCATCGCCATTTTTCGGAACAAATTGGCCGGACCACAAGACCACCTATGCTGCTGGAATCTGAAGGCTTTGAATGTACTTGGAAGTTCACTTTTCACCTAATATGAGAATGCTAATATTGTTACGGAAAATTAAAGAAAACAAATGGTGAAAGAAAAAAAAACGAAAATAAAAAAAAGTACCTGAAGGTCTCCTAAGTAGAGAAATTTCCAGCCTTTAAGACCTGCTCTAACAGCAAGATCCATGTCTTCCACTGTGGTCCTGTCTTTCCACCCTCCGGCCTCACTTATCGCCCTGATTCTCCATATCCCCCCAGTTCCTGAAACAAGGTTACTTTGTTACGGCTAATTTTGATGCATGATTACTATTACTTAGTTGCCATGAAACAAATGATCATTATAGATTAGACACCACACTCTCACTAGATAAGACTAATGATTCGTATTCAAGCATGTCTCTTCATGGCAAAGCAATAGAATATATACCTTTAATTTCTATTTTATGCACATAAAAGTAAAGTAGATTGATCATAGCCTAAGCCCTAAGGGTTGATGATGAAGTGTTTTAATTTAATACTAACCGTTGAAGCCAAAGAAGGCATGAGTAGCTGATCCAACTTCTTGCTCAACTGTAAAATGGTAGTCCAATGACATTTCTTGCATCCTTGTCAAGAAGCATTCATTTGAATTCACTGCAAAAATTAACCAATAATTTATTGTTACTCATAATATCTTCCAATGTCCTTTGTAGGATAAAAGAAAAATCTTTCATATCTTTTACACAATTAAGTTAAAACGACCCATAATAATAGTAGTATAAATAAACACTAAAGTCAACATATGTGTGTACTTGGATAAAATATACAGTACATAAAATAAAATTCACAAGACGCTATTATTTTCTGACACCACGTGAGATGACAGACAATAGTAGCCACGTCATACATTTGACAAGCTGTACTTGCCACGTAGATTTTTTCATTCAACTAACATTGTCGGTGTTCTAACGTAAATTGACACTGTTGGAATGTGAGTCAAAAAAAAAAAGATTAGCTAGTGTGGCTCCACCACCAATGGCAACCTATGGACACTGAGCACAGCATAACACCACGTGTTCTAGTGAAATTACAACCATGCCCCTCACTCCCTGCTGTAGAATATTTTTTTGAGGGACAGTGCGGTAGAAGTTTGGACTTTTATTGCTGTTTGTCGGCCTAATGTGTAAAGACCAAGTTGCCCTTACATCAAGCATTCGAATTGCTTTATTCAAGCAACAATTCAGGATAATTTAGTCACTTTCGTTAGAAGAAGCCTAGGGAAACACAAAGATAAGAATTATTTAACTAATGATTCTTCAACTATCGGAACTATAATATACTGGTATACTCGTAACGTGTACCGCAAATTTAATACGATTCTGCAGCACTAAATTTTATTCAACAATATTATACCGATTCTGCAGAACTAAATTGACGAAATATAACAAAATGTACAAAATTACTAAACTTTTATATGATGAGAAATTGAGTGTGTGTGAAGTGGAATGTTATTGTTCGCGTCTGAATTCACGAATCTAATTTTTTCACTAAGATAGAATTTACAAGTAAATTTAATACTCATATTTGCTTTTGACTAATTTTAACGCCGTGACAAGTGGTGATTAACAAATAAAGGGAGCAGTAAGGGCCCACTACGTGAGTAAAGACGTAGTAAGTGGGGCCCGTCGGTGGAACAAGCAAAAGAAAACCAATAATTATTTCCAAATATATTATTCTAACACTTATAACAATTATTGGAAACCCACGACTCTACACGACTACACCGACACTTTTGCTAACACATAATTTTGTAGCATATTTGACATTAACCCACAAAGTCCCAAAAATTCGAGTAAAGATGAAATTAAATATTCTCTTGTTATCAATACACATATATTAAAAAAAATAAAAATCAAAACTACACTTATTATAGGAGTTACTCCAAAATAGTGAAAATTGAACAAGTAAAGCTGAAAGTAGTTAAAAGAAAAAGATTTACCAAATCTCCAACGAGCTTGTACAAGGGCAATTTCGGGATTGTGAATAAGGAACGGTACGGAGCGTCGGAGGAAATCGGGTTCTGGGCAGAAATCGGCATCAAAGATTACGACATACTCGCAATCTTTGACATAATCGTGTGTTAATCCTTCCTTAAGAGCTCCAGCTTTGTACCCTCCTCTAGACTCCCTAATTTGGTACGTAATGTTAATTCCTTTGCTTGCCCACCTGAGGCATTCCCTCTCAACCATATCCTAAAACAATCATTGTAGGTTAATTAATGGCGAAAAGAATATAAGTATGCCTAATTAATGTTTTTCGTAAATAGCAGAATGTGAAATTAATGGGTTAATATTCAGTGCCTACAAATTTAATGTAGGAAATCATGAAAAGATTATGTATGAGGAATAGTGTGAAACGAAATAGTGAAATAAAAGGCACATCCAATTTTATCCGATTTCAATTATCAAGTGTAATGATTGTTAAAACGGAATCCAAACTGGAAAATTCATTGTAAAAGAAAAAGAAAAAACCGTGAAATCAAAGGGATGATGTAATTGAGTAATTCCAAAATTGATGCTACAAGAGAATTGAATTTCAGATCAAAACTTTTTCGTTACTTGTTTTACTCATAGGAAACGAAACGACTAGATAGATTTCCATTATTCCAGTATACACACACGTATATACGAACACCTAAATATATGTAAATGTACCTTTACGGTATAGTCGGTGGAATCATCCAAAACCTGAATCACAAGCCTATCAGAAGGCCATGAAAGATTACAAGCTGCACCAATGGAGATCTTGTAGACCTATTTACAAACCAAAACGACAACAATATCAACAAAAAACACCTTCACATCTCTGTTCTATATCTCACACATACCCAGGCGTGTGTCTGTGTGAAAAACAAAATTGAAAAATCAAGTAAATAAACAAACCTCTTTCTCATTGAACATGGGGATCTGAACAAGGACCTTAGGAAAAGCCTCACTCCCCATCTCTAAATCATCATTCATCGGCTCGAATTTGTACCTCTTCTCCGGCTTTTTCCAGAAGAGTTTCACCAGAACAATAACGATTCCCATATAGAGCCTCTCCATGAACACCATTATCGACATGGCCAAACAGAGGTACACACTGAGTCTCAGCACCGGAACTATCAATGGCGCCTTGATTAGCTCCCATAACAGGCCAATTTGTCCGGTAATGTCCGGCGAGTAGCCCTGGAATGATTCGGGTATAAAATCCTTTCCAGAAATATCCGCCATTATTTTTTCTTCTCTGAATCTAGAAACAGGGGAATCGCTCCGGTTTTCACTCTGTATATATAGAATCGGAATAAATCAATAGATCTGCTGCATATTCCAGAACTGTAATATACTATTAAGAGCTGGAAATGTGCCTCAGATTTTGCAGATCCCAACCCCCAATCTCTGCTCCTTCAAACAGCAATGCTTCTTCTATTGCATCAGAATAGAATGTAAACAGAGAAGTATTGCGGCATTGTGGGGAGAAGAGAGAGAGAGAGAGAGGAGATAGAGAGAGTGAGGAGTGAATATTTGTGAGAAATGGAGAGGATTTATAGTCAATCTTCAGTCTAATTAGTTCCATATTTTCCATAATTAACAATTATAATCATACCATTATTTCTTTTTTACTATTTCACTCTTTATTTTAATTGACGTTTTTTTTAATTATTAATTAATTAATAAATGCGCTTGGATTTTTTATTTTAATTTTGAACAAATTGCGCTATGGTATTACTTATGGTCGGAAATATTAAATAGCAATTGGTTCAATTGTATAATTTTAATTTGTGGCTTCAAAATTCATTTGGACAAATGAAATTATATCTTGATAATTTAAAATTCAATTATATACATACATGAATTGAATGCAAGAATTTGTCATTTGTCCAATGATCTTATATAATTTGTGAAATTACTAAGACATATAAAAAATACTCCTAATAACACACTCTTAATACATAAATTTAAGAAATTTTATATTTGTAATAAATTTACCTAAAATATAATAATACAAAATATTATCGCATATATACTTTACAAATATTATGTTCCATATTATTATTACATACCTATATTTATCAATATTTCTGATTATTTTACAAATATTGTAAAAATATCTTTCTTTCTAGTATTAATATTGATGACCGGAAAAATTGAATATTATAACAAGAATATATGGAGAATATTTCTGAATATTTTCGTTTTTTGGAAAATTTCCGATTGATCGGAGATGGATTCCGGCGCCGGAGTTTTGACAGAGGTTATAATTATTGAGGCGGCATGCGGTGGCAAGTGAGAGGGACAATGTATGATTGTAGAGTGATGAAATGTAAAATTGTTTGTGGGCTTTTTGGCATGTTTCATGGTTTCAGTTGATGGTATAGATTAGATCCCATTGATTTGGGACACGTGGAATTACCAGATCATAATCTAATTTAATAAATAAATAAATAAATAATCCACCGAAAATTGTGAAAATAATCAAAATAAACACTTTTGCAAGATTCATGTGACAAATTGCCAACCCAGTTCGTGAAAAAAAGAAAGAAAAAATCCGCCGTTCTTTTCTTTATTTCTAGTATTAATTTCTATTTTATTTTCTTTAATGACGTCGTTATATACATAATATTATTAAAAGATTCATTACAATTAATAATCAAATATTTTAGTCAATGTTTTTGACTACAAGGAAAGTGAAAAAGTGATAATAATTCTTTTAAAAAATACGATATGAAAACAATAAAATATTTAAGAAAATAAATTATCTTGGTCAATAACCGAAGCAGGCATACAAGTAGGAATTAGTTGTATTTTTTCTATATTAATCAAATTAGAATACTTAAAATGTTGTGATTAATTTTATTTTCAGAAATTACGTAACGTGCCTAACAATTAAATATGATAATTTAGAAAAAGATTGTGTGGCGCCACTGATCATGAAGTTGCCTGATTTTCCCCATAAATACATGTATTAAAAAATTATAGTATAGTCTTGGTATTTTTTTTAATTGCATATATCTCTTTATCTAAAAGTGACAAATTGTATTAACTGCACACTGACAAAATTAATAAAATGAAAATTTTGCTTAATTAAAATTAAGATCCTATGAAATCATGTTTATTGACTGAAAACTTTAATTTAATTAAATTCGAAAATGAGATCAGATACTCGTGATATTGAGATCTCTCACCCTGTTTGTAATTCATACTTATTTAAACAAAAAAAAAATCAATTATTATAATAATTTGTAATTACCATTCAAATATGATTTTTTTTTTTGAAGCAATGATTTCATTTTATTTAAATCAGGAAAAAAAAAATAGAGTATGGAAACTAGATTGGCGGCAGCGGCACCTAAGGAGACGGCAAATTTAAAGTAATGACAAAGAATTTATGAGAAATATCAAATACATTAAATATACAACGAATTTATATCAAATACATTAAGTATACAACCAATTTATATATTGTGTTTCTATTTAAATAAATAAAAAAGGTTTGTCTGTGTACTTTGTATACGTGGGTGTGAATGCTCGAGAGATATTTTGGTCATGTACAATGCATACATTGGATTATATATACTCATTTACTAATGAATTAAGGTTACACATGTGAATCATGATTCGATAATGAACTTAAAAATCTACTAATAAATTTAAGAAATTGTTTGGATTCATTTTTTGGGACATTCATCCAAATTTGAATGAATTTGATTGAAACCCTTGAGCATTAATTTATTTGTTTCCGGATATATAAAGGATTTTAGTATTAGTAATTTTCTTTTTTTAACTTCAAAACATTAGAAACTTTCTAAATAAACTAAAATTAGGTGACAGTATATATAATTTTATCTAACCCCCTATACATAGAGTTTGATAAGTGTAATAAGTTTATTATTTTAATATGTGACAATTTAATTGTGCGTTGATCTATATATACATGCTACTGTTAATTACCTTTTTTTATATGTTAGATTCATAAGATATTTGATTAATTAAAAAAAAAAATCACTAAAGTAAGCAGTTGAGTTTGACTGATTAGTGATTACATAGATCTACCCAACTAAATTTCTCTCCTTGAAGATCGATTGTGACTGCAAGAATTTTGGAATAATAAACTTGTTAACTAATCAACAGTGTAACCGTATGAATAAGTGTTAATTAAATTAAATATTTAATTATTTATGAGTATGTATTGATTTATAGCTTGACAATTTTGTCCCTTTATAAATACTACTCTTATCACATTTTAACTTACCATAAAAAAAAAAAAAATTATTTCTCAGATTTCTAAAAGTAAGTTAAAAATTAGTAGTATATATTTTCTAAAGTTAAAATAAATAAAATTGAGAGAGAAAATGTGTAAAATATAGTAAAACGTCATTTAATTATGTATAAAGATATGAGGTTAAAACATCTATTATTTGTAAACGAAAAGAATATATCATTGTCAAATACCAGGACGGAAAATTCTTATATGCAATACACCATACAATTGGATATGTTATTATTATACCTACGTATGTTATAGATAGATATATTTTCCTTTTTTTTGTGTGTGTCTCATAAAAATATACTAGTACTAGTTATTATATTTAATATATATATATATATATATATATTTTGGAACAAGAGTTTTAGTTATAAATATACAAGACTAGAGTAGGAATAGGTTAGGCAACCTAACATAGGCCTATAACTCGACCAATTAAAGCTCAGACTCATTTAGTAAATAAGTTAAACTCAATTTTTTAGAAATCAATTTATTTAAATGAGTCAGACTCAAAAAAAATTGTAGACACTTTAAGCCCCCAACTCAGTGGCTTATTTAACTTCCTTTATATACAAAGTATATAAATATATAATATATAAAAATATAATAAATATAAAATATATGTGATACTTAAATAAATAAAGTAAAAAGGTTTTGTAATACTAACTATACTTATATTTTCCTTTGTAATAATTGAAAAAAAAATTGAATATATATATTTTTTGAAATATTTGATAAATTTATTACTCCCTCCGTTCCATACTTGAAGCTACAAATCAAATTGACACGGGTTTTAATAAATGAGTTGTTTATTAGTAATTTAGTATTGTGTAAGATAGAGTGGGGGTAGTAAAGACTTTTCAACTTTATAAATAGTACTAATAAAGTTACTTTTTAGTGTAATAAAGTAGTGACATTTGTTGTAATATTGTGATGTTTTAAGGAGAGTGTTTAAAAGTGTTTTTACTATTTTAGGTAATGTAGCTTCAAGTATGGGACGCCCAAAATGGTAAAATGTAGCTTCAAGTATGGGACGGAGGGAGTATTACTTTTATTTATTCATTTTGAAATTTAAAGAGTCGGATTGATTTAGTGATACGATGAGTGTTGTAGATTTGTTTTTAACTAAAAAACTTAGGGGTGTATTCAATTGAAATTCTATTGGATTTGTTTGGACTTTAAAAAGTACGTGAATTTATAAAATTCATAAAATTCATGCAGAGTTTAATTGACTTTTTTTATTGATTTATATGGATTTTGATAGACTTGACAGGATTGTGAAATATACTTTTTTTTATTGATTTACATAGATTTTCATAGATTTTCATAAACTTTAGTATTGATGGGAAGAGTTTTTTTTTAATGTAAAGTATTTTTTTAATTCATATTATATATATATATATATATTACCATAATATATATATATATATATATATAAAGTTTATATATTTATTCGAGTCGGGTAGGATACTTGCGGGTCAGACATAAGACCCAGACCCGACTCATACACAATACGGGGCGGATTCGACCTGACCCAAAGCTCGTGGGGTGGGGTGGGTACCCGCGGGTCGGGTCAATATTGTCATCTCTACTTCTGATCTTTCGTCTTGAGAGTTTTCTGAGAGAATCCGTTGAAATCTCTGATTTTTAGAAGAGATTTTGGATAGTGCAAATTATTTATATTTTTTAGAAGAATTCAACAAAATCCATAGAGTATTAAAATCCATACACTTTTGAATACCAAAAGATTTTTAAAGACTTTTTTAAAATCCGTATTGAATACCTCAGAATTTTTAAAGACTTTTGAAAATCCGAATTGAATACCTCCAGACTTTGAAAGTCCAAAAAAATTCTACAGAATCTACAACCAATACACCCCCTTAGTGTTTAACTAAGATAAGGGACAATCCTATACACACAACTAGAAATAAAGACAAAAAATTATAGTATTAGAATTAAGGTCAAATTCATAACCAAATAACCTATTATGCCCTTTATGCTTATAAGACAGTAATAATGGAAATTAAAACTAGATTTTAAATTTTAAATCAATTTAATATAAAATTAGATTTTAAATTTTAAATCATAATATCTCATAACAAAATCATTCCATGGTCAACTATCCAATCTTCGATATATCATACCTAATCAATAATTCAATACCCAAATCTCATATGCTATACGCAATAATTCGATACCCAAATCCCATGTGTTATAATTCCATACCCAAATTCCATATGATATACGCGATCACTGCCCCAAAATACATAAAATCTGGCGATCATGACCGAAATTCCCAAAATACAGAACGTATGATCTGCAATATCTCATCCGATAATCATTCCATTATCAAGGTATGCAATTTTATTCGGTGTTGTCTTAATGCAATAATCAATAATTCGTTTAGTTCATGGTTCTTCCAAATTCATAAAGTTTGATCTTCGATATTTTCTGCATCGTCACTATTTTATATTATGCGATTTAGGGCTTTATTGAAGGAGTTAATTGGAGAAGCTAATTTACAGAATTAGAGATGGAATATGCTGTGATTTTAAAGTTCGAATTCGAGGATAAAATCAAGTTGATCCGTGTTCAACAATCTTCAAAGTTCGAAAACATTGTTAATGAAATAATCGGTATGTGGCCCATATTATCGGATTCTAAGATAGGCATGTGTTATTCTGTTGGTTGCATAAAAAATTGTTCTTTATCATCTGATTCTGATTTGGTTAGTTTAGTTGAATTTTGTCAGATTCCATCGGAAAAATTAGTTGAAGTTTATGTTTGTTCTACACAGTCTAAGAATTTAGTACTTGATATGCATAATTCACAAAGTTTGGGCGTTAGTTTGGCAATCAGTGATGATCGTGTTAATGTTTCTGCATCCCAGACTCAATTGTCAAATATACCTGATAATTGTGTTGACATTGCGTATGTTTTGTTTGTTTGTTTGTTTAGATGATATTTTTTTGCATATGGTTTACAATCTTAGCTTATATGCAACGTATATGTTCACATATGCTCTAAATATTTAGCATATATTTCAATATATGCATTAATTAGATATGTCTTCATTACGAGAATAATGCATACAAATATAAAATTAATATTAAAATATTCTAATTTACCAATCATAATTATGGGCAATTATTACCAGTTACATTTCATGGAAAGTTACCACCCACAAGTTTTAATTCAATCATCATTTAATTTACCAATCATAATTATGGGCAGTTATTTCATTTCATGGAAAGTTAAAATCCACAAGTTTTAAGTCAACCATCATTAATATAATATTATTAATTTTAAATATATTCACTACTCCCCACAATTATCTCACGTAATCCAAACCAACAATATATTTTTGACATTTTCAAACATATTGATATTCAATGGTAATTTTTTTCTATAAATAATATTATAATTACAATTTCTAAAATGAATAGTTTATTTTGATATCCACGTTTGCATAATATGTACACGTCAATATTATAATAATACTTTTTATATATAACATCTATAAACAAATGATTCACGTAATAATACTATGATTATCGTAGTAATCATAAATATAGATAAAAATTGTGTATTTTGCATTCTTACTGCACATATCACAATGTGCATATTTGTTTGGTATATACGTGCGCATATATTCTATTACGGCCTGTTCCACGTTACTGAATTAATTACGTCATATGTATTTCTTTTTTTTTTTTTTTGAAAGAAGCTTCTCCAATACTCCAGCTCCGTTTTAGGAAGGTTTCAAAATTTCGAACGCAATTATGACCGAGATTTTCGAGAATTTAATATTTTATCACTTCCTATTTTGAATTTAATATTTTATCTTATTAGGAAGGTTTGAAATTTCGAACGCAATTATGACCGAGATTTTCGAGAATTTAATATTTTATCAGCTCCTATTTTGAATTTAATATTTTATCAGCTCCTATTTTGAATTTAATATTTTATCTTAATTGAATATGCAAATTTCGATTTTAATTATAAAGGAAGGTTAAAATTGTACTTTTATAAATCAAATTGTCCTCTTTCCTAACTTTTAAAATTTTTGTCTTTATTTTGAGTTTCTATAGGTGAAATGTCCTATATACTATCTACCCCAAAATATTTCAAAACATGAAATACAGATAATCAAGGTCAATTTTAATTAAAACATATTTTTTCGCTTTCAAGTATTGTTTTACTACTGTATATGATCAAAATTATGTTACTGCATGATCAAAAGTGTATTACTACAAGTCTACAAGTCCAAAAATATTCTGGACACTTAATTTTTTGGGCAAATTTTTCATAATATTTTTTGACATTAGTAAACTAGTAGTATATTTTTGGTCTTGTAGTGATAATATTTTGGCTTTATAATAACAATATTGGGAAAAATGCAATTTTGGTCCCAGGAGAATGACTGCTCACGAAAATGGTCCCATTTTAAGCAAAAATGGTCCCACGTAATTTTCCCGTCTAAGATTAACGGAATTGGCAGTGTGCAATACACGCGCCGTTAATATTTGAAACAAAAGCACGCAACTCCTCATTTTCGATCAAATATCCAAAAGCAACCAAAATCTCAAAAAAGAAACCCTTGAAATCTCGCAAAGAACAATCCCAAATCCAATGCTACTCACTGAAATCATCAATCAAAGCACCCTGTAAGAACCATCTCCAAATCGCGATACCCTGAAATCACACCCCAAATGGCGATACGCTGAAATCCCACCCCAAATCCCAAAACCCTAAATCGCGCCCCAAATCACAAAACCTTCAAAACGCACCCCAATCGCACACAAAATCAAAAAATCCTGAAGTCGCCACCCCAAATCGCACGCTAAGTTGCTAAGTTCTGCTGAAATCGAAAAACTTTGAAATGGCACTCATCAAAATTGAAGATACTGAAATCGCACGACGCTGAAATCACACCCACTGAAGATGCTGCGACAAGGCAAGGTTGGAGAACATCCCCCACGAAGTAAGTTCATCTGAAAATCTTAGGTTTTTAATTCCCCAAATTTCTGTAAAATAAGGGGTTTTCTTTATGCCCTGTTTTCTTATTTTTGTTGAGGCTCTGTTTTCTTTATTCCCCAAATTTCTGTAAAATTATGGATTTTCTTGAGGCTCTGTTTTCGTACAAGTTCTGCAAGTTAGACAAATCTATTTTGATCGTTTGGTGATTCCATTTGATGATTTTGTGTTTATTACAATTTTTCTTGTGTATTTTTAAGATTTAGTGGTTCTGAGACAAAAAATGGTCCCATATTACAAATCTATTAGTGGTATATGTTAGTCTTTTATTCGCGTGATTATAGTCCTAGTAGATTCACTTTCAACTACCTCGAATTGGTTGGAAGGAAATTAAAATTCTTTTGAATATGTTTAGGAAATGTTTAAGTAGGAGTAGGATTTTGAAACATCATAATGTGAATTTTGTACTCCTTTATGTTTGGATTAATTGAATTGATTTAAATTTGATATCTACTCGTTTCAAATACCTTGTTTGAATATGGCGTGGATAATTCATTGCTAGACAAATTCTGTTCGTATGAGACAGTGTGTATGAGAACAGCTTCTTTTACTATATACATGAAAGAGAACATATGAAATTCAAATTACTAGGTTTGTAGAATAAATTTCCAATCTGTTTTGAGTTTTTTGATATTCAAGTTGAATGAATTTGATTGTGCATCTTAGATCATCCACAAAATTATGTATGTTGGAATCACACAAAACTGCATAAAGGTTTTTAGAAGCAGGCCTCGTGCATTTTTAGAACCAATACTTCAACTCAATTTTAGCTTGAACATGGGATCTTGTTTATATTGTTTTGGCTATGAATTATTGTACTTTATTTGGTTGAGGATCATGGGTGCAAATATATACATTCTTCTGGTATTTGTTCTATTGATTATTTCTCTGTTTTTAGTCCACATTTCTGATTTTCTTGTTTTTAGAAGTGTGGTGTCATTTCAAAAGTCAATTCTTTGTGTTTCTTGATTTTCTTTCTTTCTTTTCCCTTATAATTTTGTTTGTTATAATTACAATGTGTAATATGCAGAAAAAATGTGGTATTTGTTGGAATTTTTAATCGGAAATTTCCCCCGTTTCACTACTTACTTTTTTTTTTGGCTTGGTTGGAAAACAGAAACATAGTAAACTACTTACTTATTTTGGCTTTGTTTAAAATTGAAATCTCTTTGCATTACAGAGTAAATAATATACTTTTAGAAGTTGATTTTACTATAAAGTTATAATCATTTAATAAAAAATATATGTATGCAGGTGGAAAAGAGGTGTGGTACACGATTCATATTCATCACGGGGGAAAAATTTCTTGGGAAGAGAAAAATGAAAACCTTGCATATGAAGGAGGTGAAGTAAGTTCTTTTGATTATGTGAACATACTTGGAATTTCTGTAGAACAAATTGATGGATTAGTTGCACAATTAGGGTTAAATGGTCCTAATAAGTATTATATGCTTGATTCATGCAACATATTAACACAAATTATGGATGGAAATGATTTATATTTAAGTCTTGATTTTAAGTCATTTGAGGTTCATATATGTGTTGAAAGTGGGGATAGGCAGTCTATGGTGGTTGATAAGGGAAAGGGGAAGGGGAAGGGCATTCTTAAGGCTACTAATAATGATGATAAGGGAAAGGGTAAGGTTATGGGGTTCATAGTTGATGTAGAAGAAAATGATTTTATTGATGGTGGAGGGGGGTTAGATGAGGGTAATAACAGTGAGGGGTATGTAGATTCTGATGATAGTGAGTTTGTAATGAGTGATGGTGGTGGATATAGCGACATGGATGATGTATTGTTTGAGGAAGCAATTGATAAGGAGGCTGAGTGGTGTGGTATAGTTCAGGAAGATGAAGACAACAATGAGCAATCTGATGAGTCTACTAGTGTAGAGGTAGAGGGTAGTGAAGATGAGGATTTCAGTAGTGATTTGGGTTCTGACGATGAAAATTGTGTAAGTGGATTGCATAATTCATTTACAAGCTCTACTGTGTTTAACCCCGAGTTCTGGATTGGACAAAAATTTAGTAGTAAACAGCTGTTTAAAGATGCAATTAGGTCTCATGGGGTTGTTGAGAAAAGAAATGTGAAGATAACAAAAAATGATAAGAGGAGAATTTATGCTCGATGTCTTGATTGTGAGTGGTTTATAAATGCATTAAAAGTACCCGATGAAGACACATACCAGATTAGGAAGATAAATAATTCTCATACATGTGCTGTGTCATTCCATGTTCAAATTTTGAACTCAACTTGGCTTTCAAAGAGATATGTGGAGGATATTAGGGCAGATCCTAAGAAGGATACAGATGGGTTTCGAAATACAATTGCAAGAGAAACCAGGGTGCATGTCTCTAGACACCAGGCTTATAGAGCCAAGGTTAAGGCTAAGAAGCTAATTGAAGGTAGTAGTGAGGAGCAATATAATCTGATTTGGGACTATGCAAATGCTCTTAGGTTGAGGAATCCAGGGTCAACAATTAAAATCAGTGTTGATGAGGGGGCTGGTGGCAGAAATAAATTCAGTAAGTTTTATGTGTGCTTCCAAGCATTGAAAGCTGGTTTTCTTTCCGGGTGTAGACCTTTCATAGGTGTAGATGGGACTTTTCTTAAGGGTCCACATGGTGGGGTGCTATTAACGGCTGTTTCTATAGATCCTAACAATCAAATATATCCCATAGCATATGCTGTAGTGACTACTGAAAACACAGAGACTTGGACTTGGTTTCTTGGTTTGTTGAAGGAAGACCTAAATATTGTGAGGGATGATCTCTACACCTTTATGTCTGATCGACAAAAAGGTCTGTTGGCTGCATTTGAAGCTGTTTTGCCAGGTTGTGAAAACAGGTTTTGTGTAAAACATTTGCATGGAAACATGAAACGAGCTGGGTTTAGAGGTACTGCACTAAAAAATGCATTGTGGACAGCTGCTAGATCTACCACAGTACCCGCGTTTGATCATGCAATGAGGGCAATAGGTGAGCTTGATAAAAAATGTTTAGCTTGGTTACAAGAAAGACCCTCTTCTCAGTGGTCCAAATCACACTTCTCTACATTTCCCAAATGTGACTTGTTGCTAAACAACATTTGTGAGTCATGGAATAGTGTACTTGTAGAAGCTAGGCAAAAACCAATCATCACCATGTTGGAGTGGATACGAATGAGTCTTATGAAGAGCTTGCAAGAGAAAAGAGATAAGTGTGAGAGGTTGTGGGAAGGTAAGTTGATTTGCCCATCAATTAGAGAGAAATTGAATAGGAGGATGGCAAAAGCAAGTGAATGCATCCCATTCAAGTCAACTTATTTGCTGTATGAGATAGAAAGCTTTGACGGTGGAAGATATTCAGTTGATCTAGGGGCTAAGACTTGCTCATGTAGGCTGTGGGATTTGACCGGGGTCCCATGTAGGCATGGAATGAGAGCAATTGGAGCTGAGAAGTTGAATCCAGAAGAGTTTGTTCATCAATGCTACTCGATTCAGACATACAATTCAGTTTATTCCTCAGCTTTACAACCAATGGTTGGTGTTGACATGTGGGAGAAGACAGGATACATACCTCCCCTTCCTCCAAACTTTGGGAAAAAAAGAGGAAGGCCATCAAAAGCAAGAAGAAGGGGGGCAGATGAAGAACCATCTGGTGGAAGAAAGAAGAAAAAAACAAAAGAGTTGTTGCCTATGATGAGGAAGAAAGTGAAATGTGGCTGGTGTAAAAGGCTAGGACACAATGAAAGGACATGTGAGTGGAAAAAGTTTGCTGAACAGTTTCCAAATGTAAGTATTACTCAGATTTTTTTGCTTAATTTTTTTTACTCAAATTTTTACTATTTGTTTCTTTCTAAAATATATAATTAATGACAGGATGATAGCTTCATGGAGGAGATGCCACAAATTGATGGCATTCCACCTCAAACTCAAGAATTACAAGTCAGTTAATTTAAGTTAATTTTTCTTATATTCTGATTTTTATATTATTTTATTGTATTTCTAATAATATTTATATTATTTTTAGGGAATTACACCAATGGAGGAGATGACACAAACTGATAGCATTCAACCTTCGACTCAAGAATCACAAGTCAGTAAATTTAAGTTAATTTTTCTTATATGTTGTATTTATATTAATTATTTTATTGTATTCTGATATTTTAATTAATTTTAGGAAATTCCACCAATGGACGAGATGACACAAACTGATGGCATTCCACCCTTGACTCAAGAATCACAAGTTGATATGAGTGAAATTGCAGTGAGTATTCTCTGATGAATGTATTAATTCTGAAATTTTTGTCAGTGATTTTGCACGCATGGACTTATTCTGAAATTTCTGAAATTGTGAGATTTTTTTAGTTAAATTGCAGTAGTTTTGTATGCATGCACCTATTCTGAAATTTTGAGATTTTTTAGTTAAATTGCAGTAGTTTTGTATGCATGCACCTATTCTGAAATTCTGAAAATTTTGGTTAAATTGCAATGGTTTTATATGCATGCGCTTATTCTGAGATTTTTTGGTTAAACTGTAGTGATTTAGATCTGTTTAGTATGAGATTTATACATAAGTGTGAAGTAAATTGTTTCCAAAATTATGGATTAGGTTGTGAAGTAAATTGTAGTGGTTTTGTATGCATTCACTTATTCTGAATTTCTGATTTTTTTGGTTAAATTGTAGTGATTATGTATGTGCACTTATTCTGAAATTTCTGAGATTTGGATATAGGCTGTGAAGAAAATTATTTGAGATTTTTTGTTTAAATTCCAGGTGCCTATGAGTTCCCATTTTATAGCAACAAATGAGTCAATTCCTTTCAAACCTCCTAGACAAGTAGTTTCAAGGGTTAATATTAGAGCACCGGCTCCCATGACTCTACACCCTAATGAGAACTCAATTATGCAAAGAGGAAGTATAATGGCAACTCCATCATCACCTGTTGTTCCGTTGTTGAAAGTTGGGGGCCAGAAGTATGTGACCATGACAAACTTGCAAGCATCAATGGTTCAATCTTCCAAGAAGAAGAAGGGTTGCAAAAAGAAGTAAAGTATGCAACTTCTTTGTCTTTTGTTTTGGAAACTTGAACTTCGGTTTTATTTTGTGTTAGACAGAAAACAATGGCGCATCTAGTTTGTGGTTAGATGATTGACTCTGTCTTAGATGAAGTTATTTTTGCTAGTTTGTTTGAAACAAATTAAAACAATACTTTTTGATGATGCTATGAACTTGTTAGCCTTTTGAAATTATGTAATGAAAACAGGACATTTGACATTAAACAGAACATTTCGCACCCACGTCTAACGTTCGATCGAATGTTAGATGTCGAAGAAGATGAAGGCATGTGAGTAATTTATTTATTTTTGTTACAAAAGTACAAAACTGATTTATTTTTTTAGTATTGGAGCCATTTTACCTCCAATAAATATGCAGGTCATTTCCCTCCAAAAAAATTCAATGCCAAAGCATTTTCCCTCTTATTTTTCTTTGGGACCATTTTTGCATTTTTATCACTTAACAGAAACTGTTAAGTATTTAACAGTTGGGACCTTTTTTGCAAAAAATGGGACTAAAAAAGAACGTGGGACCAAAATTGCATTCGAAACATTCTCTTGGGACCAAAGTTGCATTTTACCCTAACAATATTGATCATGTAGTAAATCATCTGCTTGTGACCCGCAAATTATTATGGACGACCCAGATCCAAAGTACTTTTGACCCACAATTTTTTAAAAATATTTTACTTAGACATATTTCATGCGTGAAATATTTCACATGAGTGCTGCTTTTCTTTAAATTCTCTAATAGAATTAAAAATGTCTTTAAAAGATTTTTATGTAAAGACTTATTTATTAAAAATATCGATCAAATCTTTAAAAAAAAAAAATTAGAACAGACCATGAACCTAAAATTATAGAGTAAGTCAGACTTTTTTTAAAAGCCTAGCTCATCTTTGCCCATTTTTACCCCTACACAAGACCTATGTTTTGAGGGGGGGAAAATTATGCATAAGTTGCACTCCATACCAATGATGTAATTTCTTACAAATTTAATATCTCATTAATTATCAATTGATATCAATATATTTATAAATTAATACCATAATATTTTTTTTTCATACAACTTATCATGTTTTTATACGTAAAATGTTGTAATATTAATTTACAAATGTAGCAGTATTAAAAATTGCATTAATTGACTATTGAGGGCCGGTCCTAGGAATATTTGGGTCTGAATCGAACTTTAAAAAAAGGCCCCGTCCCTTCATATTTTTTATTTTATACGAATTTATGAAACATAATGTAAAACAATTTTTAAAGGACTAGCAATATTTAAATTTTAAAGGACTGACAATATGAATTTTTTTTACCCATTTTAGAATTTCTAATTTCAGATTTTCAATGTAATTATTATAATTATTTTGAAAATTTAATGAGATTTTTAGAATTTTTTTATTAAGACAATTTTAGATTTTTGGAATTTTAATTATTTTTATTTTTTATTAGAGTAATTTTTCATTTTAATGAGATTCTTAGAAAATTTTAATATTATATTTTTATTTTCAAATTTAAATGATGTAAATTGAATTATTTGTCTGAAATCTCAATTTTTTTACGAAAGTGATGTAAATTGAAAAATGTGTAAATTGAAAAAGTGAAAACTTAAAAATATAAACTGAATTAGGCCTTTGTTGAGACTTTTTTTCTACTAGTTTTTCATTCCCTTTAAAATCAAGTCTGAATTCAATAGTACTTTTTTCTCTTAGTTTTTCATTGCACGTAAAATTGAAAAAGCGAAAAAATTGATAAAAATTAAACTAATTTTTTTTACCTTTTTTTAGCACTTCTCTGTCTTATATAGTTATATTAATATATATATATATATAATATCTTAAAAAAGGGTCCATAATTGTAATATTTCTAAGCCTGAATCGACCGCCTCGTTGGCCTTACATAGGATCGGGCCTGATCTATCTCAAACATTTTTTTTTGACACAATTGACTATCTCAACATTAGTTACAATTGGTGCGTGTAAGTATAACTTTTAATTTGAGTGTTTTGTCCATGACTTGAAGCAACTCCAACTGTAGTGATAAATTGAGTTAAACTTCAAAAAATGGAGTTCCGTTTATTTTAAAGATTTGAAATAAAGTTTTGAATAGTGAACTTCATATATTTCATATATATTATTTTATTAATAAAGACATACATACATTATTTAGTTACATATAACACCGACATATTAAAATAAGTGAACACAAACTGAAAAGAAATACAAATAATAAAAAAACGATTCACTAAAGTAATATTTTAAACATAATGAGTATAATTGTGTTTTATTAGATTATACTCACATGTATTGTTGTACATTATTATGTGTTTCGTAATTTTATATTTAAATAAAAGTAATATTTAAAAACTACAAGTTTATTAACATTTTATGATTTTGATAAAACTAAAAATATTTAATTTATAATTTCTTTACTAATTGAATATTTAATTGTATAAATTAATTTAAATATGAAGATAAATATATTATTTAATGATTATAATATATTGAAAATGAATAAAATAATAAATAGAGTAAGATATAGAGTTTCATGTTTGTAAAAGATTTTTAAAATAAAGTACAAAAAATTGTATTTTAGAGTTTAGAGATCTTCATTTTAGAGTTTGTGACTGAAGATGGGTTAGTATTGAAAGTCAAATATATGTGTAGGATTTTAACTATCACAATATTACTTTCAGTCACACAGGAATGATATAATGCCCACCGGTGAGCATAAATTTTATGCCCAACGCTTACGTGGCAATGCCACATAATATATTTTTTATTCCATATTTTTAGATTATTCTCATTTTACATCATAAATCTTATCTTTCCATGTAAATATGATTAAAAAAAATCATACCAAAAAAAAAATACATGATTTTTAAAATAAATAAATTTATAATAATAATAATAATACATGATTTATAAAATAAACAACTTTAACAATGTATGAATTAAATCATTTTATCATAATAATTTTTTACTGTTATGCGTAAATAATTTGATTTTGTGAAAAAAAATAATTTAATACTCCAATACATAATTTATTTATGGAAGATGTTTCAATATAATTTATATTGCAAACTTATTCATTTAAAAATGATATACTCTAATCTAAAGTTTTTTTAAAATAAATTTGGAAATACTTTTTGAATGGTTATCATTTTTTAAAAATATTTTTTAGTTTTCTAAAACAACTTTTAATTTTTTTTAATAATAATTAGGGAAATTCTCAAATACTTACAGTTATAATTTCAATTTTTTCTCCACTTATTAATTAATTAATTTATAATCTATTACTCTATTAATTAATTAAATTACAATTCATATTTTTATCGATCAATATTTACAATTATTAATTAATTTACAATTCTCATTTTTATAGATCAATCCATTACTTAATTAATTAATTAATTTACAATTATTAATTAATCTATAATTTTCATTTTTATTTTACTTATGCTATCATTGTTAATTTAATTAATTAAAATTTGTATATTTAATTATAAATTGTACCATTAAATTTTTTTAAAAAAAAATATTGTTCTTATTATTGAAAAGTGGTAGATTTTGTTACTGAAAAATGTAATTATTATTATTGAAAAGTGGTAGATATTTTAACTGAAAAAATGTAATTATTATTATTGAAAAGTGGTATATATTTTAAATGAAAAACGTAATTATTATTATTGAAAAGTGGTAGATATTTTAACTGAAAAAATGTAATTATTATTATTGAAAAGTGGTATGAAAGGTGTTTGAAACCACTTGGACAGCCGTAATTAACTTAGTTTAATATTTTCGTCCTTATTCATACATAGAGAGTTAACCTGTGCATTAGTGTGCACGTGCACACTATGCACAGGAGACCAACTCTAATAATTATTGTATTCAATTATTAATAAATATTCAAAATAACTTTAAAATTGATTTAATATAATTTTATTTACTAAACATCGATTAATTTTTTGGAATATAATTTTTGTTTATATTTTTTTTAATCCTATTTACATGAAAATATAAGATTTATGATGTAAAATAAGAATAATCTAAAAATATGGAATAAAATATATATTATGTGGCATTGCCATGTAAGCGGTGGACATAAAATTTGTGTACATCGGTGGACATTATATCATTTCCGTTCAATCACAATACTAATCTCTTAAATAAGGCAAACACTCGTATACATGTATCTCATGGTTGAAAAAATCTTACACTTACTATATATCTAGACTACTATCATATTTAATGAAATATTGACTTTTTTTATAAGGTTTGAACCATTTAACTCGTACTTTTAAATATACATATTTTTCATTTATGTTACTTCCATACTCGTTAAATAAATAATTTTTAATTATATATAATAAAATAATAAATAATTCACAAAAAATATTAAGTTCAAATATTCAATTTTTTAAAAGATTTTTTTTTTTACATTTTTCAGTTATATTCAATTACATTTTTCAATTATAGCGATTAAAACTTTTTAAGCAAAAATGTGTTAAACTTTTAAGTGGAAAATTTTGTTCAGTAAAAAGTGCAACACAGTATTACTAAAAAGTGTAAGTCACTATAACTGAAATATGCAACACAATATTACTAAAACGTGCGAGTCAGTATACCTTAAAAGTGTAACACAATATTTCGGAAAAGTGTAAGTCACTATAACTAAAAAGTGCAATACAAATATACAATATTACTAAAAAGTGTAAGTTACAATAATTGAAAAGTGTAAGTGCATATAACTAAAAAGTGCAACATAATATGTTAGTTCCAGAGAGTGAGTTAAGATTAGACTAAGCGTAAAAGTTTAGAGGGGAGCACTACAAGAAAATTGACTTTTAGTGACATAAATCCTGTCATTTTATAGCTTCTCCAACTAAAAACCTTTAATGACAGGAATTGACTTTTAGTGACAGGTCCTGTCATTAATTCTCAACTTCCTGTCACTATAGACTTTTAGCTAGAGAAGCAATAGTGAGAGGATTTTGTTACTAAAAATCAGTTTTCTTGTAGTGGAGGGGTGAATAGACTTTTTAAAACCTTTTCTAAAATATTAGAGTAGTAACATTTTAGTATTTTGAAATAGTACTGTGCTGAAATTTAGTTAGTTGATTTTACAACCAGTAAACTAATTAACAACTTAGGATGCAGATATTATTATGAGCCCTTAGTAGTTTATACTCACTCCTTGAATATGAAAACACTTCTTGATTAGTATAGTTCTTGATTCAATTCGTCTACTCAGCACGATTAACAATCTAGCTGTTTATACGAATTCTTTATAACTTATAAGAAATATAAAACGATAAAAGTAAATCACACAAGAATTTATAGTGGTTCAGCAACTGCCTGCATCTACTCTCACAATACCAACTGTGAAATTCACTGCTTGTTGTTTTAAGTCCCAAGTTTAAGACTTTAATCTTATCGAATATATCACCAGATATATCTTCGATCAACTAGTAGATTGTCAAGTTACTAGCAAACTTGTTTTACAACAAATACAAACTTAAAATGAAAAACTTCTCTGTCTTTGATCTAAGCCTTCTGAATCTTCTTCTTCAATGCTTGGCTTGATTCTTCTGTCAATGATCTTTTTTCTTTAAACTCTGCGAGTTTCAGCTTTTGCTTGCTTAAGACTTTGAATGCTTAGAATAGCTCTTTCAGTAATAATAGTTCCAGTAGTATTTTCTGTAGAAAATCTTTAGGTATTTATAGACTTTAGTTATCAAGTTAACTGTTTGATTAACTAACTGTCAAAACTAACTATAAAACCGTTTTGTAACTTCCAATTACCAATTCTGGATCAACATTTCGAACCAGAGGTAGGCCAAGATGAAGAGTTTGACCGTCAGTGGCAGGAATCATTGCAGTTCGCTAAAGAGCGAAAGTTGAAAGCGTTGGTCCGGTCCGAGGGCGTACAAACTACTCCTCAATCCAGCGGCGAAGGCATTGATGTAATATATGCAGAAGGGAGATCTATGTTGAATCACCATTTAGCAGGGCTACTAGGACTTTAGTATCTCTCTTGGGCGGGGAATCAAGTACATGTATCTTTACCGATTAACCAATTTATAAACTCTGGAGTAGATCATAAAGAGATACCGTTTTCTCATGATTTTTTCTTAAATCGCGATCTTTTGGCTTAACTTTATCCAAGTTTTGTCGAGGGAGCAACCCCATTTTTTACCTTGAATGGGTCATAAAAAAATATGATGAATAGAAGGAAAGGAGATCAGAAAGATACGCGAACGACGTATAGGTCGGATGTTTCCGTGAGCAGTAAGTAGCAGATCTCCCCTTATTTTGGAAAAGCTGGCGGCCGCGTGTGAATTCTTTCAAGGCAATTTTAATTCCTTCTCTAATTCAGTTATTCAATTATATCCTTCATAACTTCTTTTAGTTATTCAGTTACTTTGATAACGTCTTCCTTCAATAAGTCCTCCAAACTTATTCTTCAGTAATCTTCTTCAGCTTAGTAATGTATTGAGCTTAAGTACTTTACTCTATACACTTTGCTCATGTATTTGCTGATTTTCTCTTGAATATGTCTTCATCATACTTATTCTAGTCTTCTATTCTTCTGAATTCTGAACTCTTCTTTAAACTACTCTTCTGAACTTTCTAGTCTTCAGCGAAGTTTTCTTAGTAGTCTTCCGATCTCTTACTCTGGTGATGTAGTCTTCTTCACTTTATCAACTTACAATTACAAAACCTATTAATACATCAACTGAACTATATACAGTAGAGTATATCTAAGCTTATACTATAAGTTGTCTATACAAACATTAACACTTAAAATAATTCATTCATTATATCAGATCAGTAAAACTTCACATTAGTTCAGATTAGTTTAGATGACTTCTTATTAACTAACTTTCATTCTATTTATCTTATTAACTTCAAGTTGCTTTTGTCCATCAAAACTTATATTTATCACTTAAGACTTTGTTTTTAGGATTCATATCCCAACATAATATTATTAAACAGTGTAATTAAGTCACTATAGTTGAAAAGTACAACACAATATTATTTAAAAGTGCAAGTCACTATAACTGAAAAATACAATACAAAATTACTGAAAAATTGAAGTCACTGTAAATAAAAAGTGCAATACAATATTATTGATTATTATATATACTCCCTCCTTTTTTAATTAAGTGTCACTTTGTCTATTTTTAATATTTTCAAAACAAGTGTCATTCTACACTTTTTTCTTGAATTTTGACAATTTTATCCTTATATATTACACTCCCTCCATTTTCTTTACCTTGATTTAAGCTTTTTCCCTTTTGAATATAGTACTATAACATAAATCATGGATAAACCTTAATTATTGTATACATGAATATCACCTACAATATTGTCCACATTCATTACTAAACATAAATTTAATATTAAAATTAGTTATCAATAATGAAGGATAAAATGGTCCATGATTATGTATCTTAATTTGTTGAAAATTGTTAGAATGACACTTAATTAAAAGTGGAGGGAGTACTAAAGAAGATCATTCATTTATTAAGTATGATAGCCGTTTAAATGGTAAGTGAGCATGTCTCTAAGGTTTATTACATGGTTTGAAATTCATTACTCTCACTAATATTTTTTTTCTTTCTTTTATTTTTACAATTTATTTGATATATACAAATAAATTTATTTATTGAGTATGACAACAACATAGATCATAATTGAGCATTTCTATAAGGTCGAATTTGAACTATTTTTTTCATTTTAATTTTGGGATTTTTTTTTAAAAAATTTATGTTTGAAACTCACCCCTCTCACTAATATATTTTCTTTTTTTCCTTTTATAATTTTATATAAAAGTTTATAAAATTACCCATCAACACTCTAATTATTACATTTTCATTTATCAAAAAATCAACACAAACTTTTCAGTTACGGTTAGAATTCAATATACCAAGTCCTTGATAAAACAGAATGGCCTATAAAGTTGAAGGGATTGCCTGAGAATCCTTCAAAAAGTTGGTATGATCAAATGGCTGAGAAATATGGTTCCTTTCTGCTTTATTTGAAAATAATTTGTAGGCCCTAAATTAAAATGTTAATTAGTTTATGCCGAATTTAGTCAAAAGTAAAAAGGCTGAAAGTAGCGCAAGAAATTGCGAGATTTGTTATAATATAAACTCCTCTACAATTGTCTCTTTCGTCGGTCGCTTCTGTCCCCCTAATTTTGCTTTTATTTATTTATTTATTTAATATCCCCTTAGTTAATGGAATAAATTGCGGTTAATATACAAGTATTATTAGCAAAAGCCAAAAGTCCCTGGTAGTTGAAGAAACAGATAAAAACGAAGAAAAATATCTTACGAATTACGACTACTAAAATGTCCAACAGTTATTCGCATCATATTTCTGACATACAAACTAAAAAAGTGTAACGAGTGAAGTTTTGAACGATAATATTGTAAACTTTTATAAATAAAATAAATATATTGATTTGATTGAGTATAAATGAAATGTTTGTGTAAATATATAAATATTATGTGCATGAAGTTTATGACAGAGTTTATTTCTTTGAGTTGTTCAAATAATTGTCGAACAAATGAATAAAATAAATATGCAAACATTTATAAGATGGATAAAGTATGTATTTTTGAAAAAAAAAAAAAAAAACTCGTGAATCTTTATGTGCAATGGGGTCACGTACGTTAATATTTTTAGATAAAAAGTATTTACTAAAAAAATATAATTTTTTATTAAAAATATTAAAGTCACACCTGAAATAGTCTCACAACCCTTATTTTATTTTGAGATGTTATTAACATTACACTATATTCAACTAATGTTTACTCTGTGCATTACCAACCGGTCCAATCTTATTATATATATATACTGTGCCAATACTAAATAGAGTATTAATTAATAAAATATATAAATCAATCTTCTTTGATTGAAAATATATACAAAATTCCAACTCGAACTTTGTAATGCATAAAATAGAAAATATGCTGTACGACTTTCTACTAGAAGAACTCAATTATTTTATTTTATGTTTGTGGCGAAGACCTCAATTAATTAAATATGTAAGAATTACTATATTTAATAAGGCATGGTGTACCTAAAACAATAATTATTATATAGGTATTGGTGTATAAGATAGTAATATTTTGAAGGTAAAGGGCGATATACCTATATTTTCCTCATCAAAATATTTTTTATACAATTTTAAACAATATTCCCCCAGATATATAGTCTCGAATTCTTTTTTTATTATATTTGTCTCAAAATATAGTCTCATTTCCTTTTAAAAGTGTGTATGATGTTAAAATTATCCGTATTTGAGTAAATATTTAAATTATTGTAATGTGTGAAAACAAAATACAGTTTTTCAACTCCAATATCATACAATATATGGAAGTTGAGTAAAATTCAAAATTTTATGCACAATAAATAATATTTTATTGATATGTGTGAAAAATGAAAATGATATATATAAATCTTAGTAGGTTGTTCTAGTGGTGTAGATTTAAAATTTAGAAATCTATTTTTCTCTAGATCTAGTTTTTTTAAAACGAGTCCACACAAAGGGATAGTGAAATTGGTCCCCCGAATTAATCGTATAATTATCCTTCAAAGCGTTGCTTTTTATTCAAATAATACTATTTTTTTTATTACACTTTTTTTCTAAACTTTATGCCACAAAATGCAAGTTTTTCAGAGACGGAGATAGATAGTATATGATGAAATGATATTTTGTGTCGGCATGCTGATAGTAGTAGCAGTTGTCGTTTATGATTAATCAGGAGATTTGGGATCTTGGTTGCGTATGATTTTTGAAAGAACCAAAATAAGTAAATTAAGGACCCGTCGTTAGTTTCATTGTACTATATAACAACATAGTGTTAATTTGTTTCTCCTAACTACTCATCGATCAACTTATTTTATTTATTTATTTTAGAATATAATATATTTAATACTAAATTTGGTATTTGGTAAATGGGACAGATTATATTATTTGCATGGGACCGTTTGGTGCCGTCGGTGGCTTCCAAATTAAAGCTTAGTATCCTAAACTAATATCAACGTGTCTCTATTATTCTTCTTATTTAATATATATATATATATATATATATATATATATATATAAATATATTAATTCATCGATAAAGGACAACCGTCCATTCGATAATACTATACATTTATATATATTATTTACACGTGATCAAGTTTAAATGCATCTCATAATTTGTGTATCTACGATATAGGATCCCTTATGATTTATTTTATGAATAACTATAGCTAGTTTCTACTCATCCATAAGAGAAAGATTAATATGTAAAAAAATGTTCTTTTTTTTAGAGGGAGTAATTATTTTAAATTTAATTTTTTAAATTTTAACTATGTAGTAGTGAATAGTTTAACTCGTGTCTTGTTTAACCTGCAGCCTTATAAGGTTAGTCATAATGGAAAGATGTCCAATATTTAATATATATACCTATTTTTTGTCATGATTAAATTGGTGTTATAAATAAGATCATTAAATGTATAGATATGATATTGAATTCTTACGACTCTACCTACAAAACAAAATAGATTATTATTTTAGAGCATGATTTATATAATTGAATGAAATGATGGTGAGAATAGATTTTCGACATAAAAATGACATTCTTATAATTAGTCATTTGATTTTGATCAAAAAATAAGGGTTAGTCTTGTGTGCATGCACCAGAGTTGACCATTGATTTTTTTATTTATTACTACTATTTTTTTTATGTTGCACATTTCAGTTACAGTGACTTGCATTTTTTGATGACTTACACTTTTTAATAAAATAGTGTTGCACTTTTTCATTGTTAATCTGTATAATAATATTTTTATTTATAGTGACTTACACTTTTTAGTAATATTGTGTTACACTTTTCAGTTTAATAACTTACACTTTTCATTAAAAATTGTGATACTGACTTGCACTTTTTAATAATATTGTGTTACACTTTTCAATTATAATAACTTACACTTACAGTAAAATTGTGTTGCACTTTTCAGTTATAGACTCTTACACTTTTTAGTTATATTGACTTACACTTTTCATTAAAATTGTGATGTTCTTTTCAGTAATATTGACTTGCACGTTTCAGAAATATCGTATTTCACTTTTTAGTTATAATGACTTATACTTTTAGTAAATATGGTGTTGTACTTTTTTGTTATACCGACTTACATTTTTTTAGTAATTTTGCGTTGCACTTTTTATTGAATAAGAATTTTTCTTAAAAATTTAATTTAAATGGAGAATGTGTATATTTTTTTAGTAAAAAAAATAGAGGTAAAAAAATAAAAATAAATTAAATAAAAAGAAGCGAAAAAAGCAAAAAATGATGTCACAAAAACGAAATAAAAAGAAGAAGTAAAAAACAAAATAAAAAGAAGCTAAAAAAATAGGTTATGTAGTTATTTTTATAATAATAATAAAAAGAATGAATTGGTCAACTCAGGTGTATACCGTACACCTGAGTGTATATAAGTCTAATACAAAAATGAAATATAAGTATGGTGTAAATTTATTTTAAATTAATTCTATTATTGTTTAATAATAATAATGTTATTAAATTTTAGGATTACTGTAAATATTATCAACAAATATATTATTATTAATAATTTTTATTATTTATATTATATATATTTATATTACCGATGGTTATAATTATTTTATTACTATATATTATTGGAATTTTTAATATTATTACTACTAGATAATAATGTTATTATAGATTATAGAAATTATTATTGTAGATGGTAATTCATAGCCAACGAGGTCCGACTAGCCTCTTAAAGGTTGGTCCACCTACAATTGTGAGATGCTCAATTAGAACCACCTTCGCCAGTATACTTAAGGAAGTGAGCGAGCCTGGAGTCTTACCCAAATACAGACCATCGTAGGACGAATGTTTGTCGATCTCTCTATACAGACCATCGTAGGACGAAGGTTTGTCGATCTATCTAGCTCGATAGACTCACTAAGACCTCTCACTAGAAAATAAAAAGGTTTTGGAATAAAAGGAAGAAAAAAAAGATAAAGGTCATAAGTTCACAAGCCGAACTAAAGGCCAAAGTGCCATCGAAAAATGGTACACCCCTAAATACAACCTAGCAATAAAAGCGATTAAAAATTCCGAAGAAAAATCGATCAATCTTGGAATTTGAAATCGGGTGAAGGACTATCGAGGGTCATATGCATCGCCCCCACTGTCCTTGAACTTGGAGACAAGGGTGAAATCACTATCAAGCCCTGGCGGTTGGCTGATAATGTAGTTCGTGCAGGCTCGAGCCTCGAATTCATTGATAGCGTTGCCCGTGATTTGGTGATGGGATAGGCTCCCTCAGGCCTCCTGGGGCTACTATGTTTCTTCGTGGAGCGAGTCGAGGCTGTCCGAGTAGGGGTAGGAACGTCGTTGGCGGTAGCTTCCAAATTTGGACTATTGTTGGCCGCAGTAGCCACAGGATCCTCTAAGGACTCATTTGTGCTGAGACTGGAGACGGAGTTGCTCACTGGGACCAGATCGGCTTCGATATCCGAGGAGGGGTTCCGCGGGGCCTGTCCCATAACAAAACGAGCAGACACGTGTCCAACTACCTTATAGTGGCTGCATAACTCCGGAAGCTACTCATATAGCACCTCCACCGTCTTGGTCCTCACATTCAAGGACTAGCTAGTCGCTCTAAAAGAGGTTGTTTCATATCCACCTCGACCAAGATTCTATCATATTGTGCCATGGTCTTAGCTGCTGTGTGACCGTCCATCTTAATGAGCTTGCCAACCGCCGATGCCGCAGCCGAGAGAACCGTGGACTGTCAAAGTTCAATCGTGAGGCCGAGGAGGCGTACCCAGACTTGAGCCGATGAGGTCAGCGCCTGGTTCAGATTGAAACCAAGAGACCATTTTTGTAGCCGAATGGAATCTGGGCCTAGTTGCCAATCTTGTCTCCTAAAAATACGATCACGCTCTTCCAAAAGGTAAACTTTGAGAATAACAAATCATTTTCCGATTGGTACAGCAGAAAGGCTCCCATGGAGGGACCAAGACTCGACGAGCCTCTTCGACAACTCAGCATACGGGATCAGGGCTTTTCCACGAGGGGTCATTAAGCGATCAATCAAGGGATCCTTGAATTCGTTCACTCCAACCTGTAACGTGGCATTACCGACCGAGATCGTGAAGTAATACCCCTTCTTACATGGGCGCATGTGTTCAGGGAAAACAACTGGGCTCGTGGAGGGGCCAACGGGCAAGGCGGGCATCTCAAAAGAGGGCAGGGCCGAGGTGCTCTGTCCGACCAAGGCAGACACGAACGAGGTGGGAGACAGCAGCGCAGGTAGAGAGCCAACAAATGGTTCGAGAAACTTAGGGAACCTAGGAAAGTGCGCCTCCAAGGATGGGAGGTGGACGCCAATGGGTACGGATTGATCAAGAGATTTCAAAAAGGCACCCAGTCCCGGAAACCGAGGTATAAGCAACTTAGCTAAAGCAATTTCACCAGGAGAGAAATTGGCCAAGGACGGTGGTGTCGTCGGAGATGGAGACAGAGGCGAGGAGCAAGCTGGGAGCCCGGGGGAGTGCACCTGCACGCTATAAATAGAGCACTAAACTTTAATATAAAGGGTTGGTCTCCACATTCATATCGTCATCGGTACACAAAGAACTTGAGAGCATTCAAGTGGAAACTCATGTATTCTCCCAAGGTTTGTCTTGTTATTTGAATTAAGACATTTATTACTTGTTTGTTAGATTGTTGGTTAGTTTGAGAATCACTCTAACCATATGTTATTCACACGACCGGTCCTAACAATTCGATAATCAACAATTGGCATTAGAAGGAGAAACATACCCACTGTACATTTCTAAAAGTTAAAACTTTTTACAAGAAGTTGGAACCATCTCTTTCAAACCTCTAAAAATAAGTTGAAAACCTTCATTTGAAAAAATGGAGAACTTCCCACCTCGATTGCTCTGAAGCGGTACTAGTAAGCCTTCTTCGACACCAGTCCAACCTTTGGACATCCGCATGTAGAAAGACAGATCTGGTGTTATCTTTCGGAATGATCACGACCATGAGTTTCCCCCAACTAGAGATATAGAAGAGCTTCCAAAGGAGAGACATGCAATCGATGGCTGCATTAAGCGTCTCCAAAGTCGGGAAGTGTCGATTACTTCCGACTCCACTAGTAAGCATTGTAGCGCGAGGCAATCCCACTCAACCGCCCATGATGGTGGTTGTGAGAGTTTCGATCCCACCTTCTGCCGCAATGACTCCTCCCACTTGCTAGTCAGCCCATTTGCAGCTAGAAAGAAGAGGACGATTGAAGTTCGTGTCCAACTCGTGACCTGTGTCGTCATTCGTCAATAACCGACCATTCCTTTGGTAGGTTCGCTCTAGTTCTCTAATCACCTCGTGGGCCGCACAACGGCCTGGAGCAAGCCCAAAAATGTCAGGTAACCTCATGGTTCGACCTCAAGGGGTTCAAAGATGCATGGAGTCTCATAATTCTTGTAGATCTGTCCACCATCGACTTGGGGCTCTGGGCGAGCCGACTCAGAATTACCCTGTTTATGACCGATTCTCAATCTATCATTCTCATTTTTCGATCGACTTACATTTTCTTAATTAAATATATAGGAGAGTTATCATTTTCAGAATTTTTTTTGCCCGACTAGACATCACCGACTCCTCTTTTTTATGTAATCATAAAATACATTTGAAAAAGAAAAAAATATGAGAAATCGGAAGCTCCGCACGGATGGAAATGGACCAAATGGTTACAATTTTTTCTCCGTTCACTTTGTGGGTATTCCCCATTCAATTATAATCTCTATACATCCAGGAAGTATATATGCTAAATTTATATAGGGACAATTTTTCTATTATTGTTAAAAATGACGTAGCTAGATTTAGAGGAGTGAAATGTAATTTACTAATTTACATTAGTGAATGAATGGGTTTGCGTTTAATTTGGATAGATTCTGTTTCCATCTTGGAAACCATATCAATACACATACAAGCCTCAACAAATCAATTATCAAACCCAATAGGTCATATTCAACCAACTCAAATGACTACTATACCCTGGATATCTTAGTCACTTCAATTAATTGTTGATAGCCATGGTGCTTGTTCCCATCAGCTTTTCCTAATGTATTTTGGATCACCAATTAGGGGGTGTTTGCAAACTCTATAAACAGCTTAAAAGCACTTTTGAAAAGTAAAAGCGGTGAGAGGCGAGCTTTAAAAAAAATGATTCTGGAAACTGTTTGTAGTGTTTGAAAACACCCCCTTAGTGATTTGGAGACGAGTAACACATAAAATTAAGTATTTTTTAAATAGTAACACTTCATATATCAAACACTGATACTAAAAAAAATGATAGTTCACTTAATTCAAGAATGTATAGTATGGACTTGAAACAAATTGAGGAATAGAAAAAATTCTAGAGTAAAGAGCTGTCGAGAAGTAAAATTGTAGAGAAATCGAACTTTGGAGCTGGATCACCGGTCACCACAAAGGAGAGGTAAAATATAGAAGAGATGATTTCAAAGAATGGAACTAATTGTGAACTTCTTTCCCTTCCCTTATGCTCGCTTTAGTACTACTCTTTATTTTTATATTATTGCTTTTTTAATTACCCATAAAAAAATCACAATTAGTTTAAAAAATTTCCAATTGAGGGAAAAAAAGGCATAATAAATTGTTAATGATTGATCCATAATTAAGTGTCGGTATAGCATATTGAGGTTGATTATAGCACGCTATATCAATATATGATCACAACCGACAAGTCGACAACCCATTTCTTTTAACTATCCAAAGTTACATACTCAAACCATTTTAGTATTATTACCCCATACATAATTATTAATTACATTTATTTTAATCTCATCATCATATGATCATTGTAACTTGTAGTATTGTTTGTTGTTTTGGCTCATGTAACTAATTTAATACTGACAATTGTTTATATAAAGGGGAGCAAGTTTCGAGGAGGATATATAACAAAAACACAATTAGCTAACTTCTTAAAAATAAAAATAAATACTGATTCATCTATAAATAAACTGATGGTATATGAATAAAGTTGAATGGTTTTTTTGTTTATCATTGAAAATATTTGAACCTTATTGTTGTCATACTCGATAGTTTAATGAATTTTTTGGTATATAAAGGAATTGTGGCCTTTAAAAAAAAAAAAAAAACACAAACATATTCATATGCACAATGCACTCAACAACACAGAAGATCAATTCAAGTAATTTTGATGGTAAAAGTAAAAGATGGTCAATTCACATTTGTCATATTTTGTACGAGATAATGAGATTCAAACTAGGTTAATCATCAACTTGTTTTGATTAACTACCTTCACTTATATAATCATTTCTTCTCAATTATCTCATTATTCCTTAACCAACAAATATTTTTTTTCTTCCCCACTTATTTTAAAATTAGAACAAAGTAGTAACTATGTGACTATCATTCTTATTTTAATTCACTATTCAATTATTCGAGCTCATAATCATTTTCATGTATATTAACAAGTGTCAACATTGTCCAACATACAAACTAATAATTTCATTTGAAATGAATGAATTAATGGTTTTCTTTATATAAACTAATGTTTTTCATTATATAATTTTCCTTTTATGTGTGGGCGGGTCAAAATAGAGTCAAGTGTGTTAGAATGAACCATACACCCAATACACTCAATTTTTTGCCCTAACATTAAATTACAATAGAGAATAAAAGAAAAATTAGTTGGATATGACAAAGAAATGAGGGGTTATATTCGCATGGAATATTCCTTGTTGCGGATCAAGCATAACTCAGACAAGGCATATATAGTAATTAATTAATTTTAGGCACACATATGTATAAAGAAAAAAAAAAGATAAATTTATTGTGTGAAATGTATTTACAAAAGAAGGTTGCATGGTGCAACTTGTGTATACAAGTATTTGTCTATTATTTGATGAACCGTAATACACTTGTAATTCAGTAAAAATAACTAATATTGTTTATCGGAAAAATTTAACTTATGTGTATTTGGTGCAAAAAGTAACACTTCACCATTAAATGACAGGTTCTTTATAGTACCAACATGAGTCATGAACATAAACAGTTGTACTATGCTATGCTACTATAATGTTTAAAACTTTACGCTGAGGTTGACTTTCAAAATTAACTCATCATTCAATTAATCTAAAAGAAAGAAAGAAAACATTATGTAAAATAAAATAAAAAATTGTAAGATTCTCCAAATATATATAAATATAAAATATATAGTATAACTGAAGTGAAGAAAGCACGCCCCCCATTAAACGGAAAGATCAAGATTTGAGCTACAGAATGCCCCCAATTTTTGCAGGAATTTTATAATTTTGTCAAAGGGGACTTTGGACTGTGTACCAAACATTTTCATTACTATTCCACTTTTACACACATACTAATAAAAAAACAAAATGTAGGAGAGACTTTAATTAATAGTTTCTACCGTGAAAGGCGGAAGACATAACTAACAAATTATAAAGAATTAGATAATATCACTCGTATTAGTTTTAATATATTTCACTATCGTTTTATTTTTGACATATATTTTATTAAAAATAATTAATATTTTATAATAATTGGAGCGACATGTGTTAACGATTTAATAGAGCAAAACTGAAAACACTACAAAAAAAAAAAAGTCTAAATTAGAGACCAAAGTTTTAAGACCATTGTAAAACGGTCTCAAATAAAAAAAGATTTGAGACCGTTTTGAAAAAATTATGAATTTTGAGACCGATTTCACTTCCATCTTAAATTTTATGTATTCAAACCGTTTAGAAACCGTATTGGCGGTCTCTAACCCGAAATTAAATTTTCGATTTTAATTTTTGTTTTGAGACCGCATTAGCAGTCTTTAATTGGTATTAAGAATTCCAATTCCCAAATTTTATTTTGACTGCCATTTTTTCCCACTCATTTAGAGACCGTTATGTGAATACGATCTCTAACCCGTCTATAAACATGTCTGTAACCCGTCTATAAACCCTAGTTCATTTGTACCGCCTGTTTCACTTTCACCCTACGCAATTTTTCACGGCCCTCACTCGCGATTCTCTCCCGTCGCGACTAGAGTTGGAAAATCGGGTCGTCCGGCCCAGTCTAGTCAATCGGGCCAAGCGATGTTCGTGGGCTAGGTCGGGCCGGCCCGTGAATTAGTCAGGCCTATAAAATGTGAGCCCAACCTAGTTCACTGGGCTAGCGGGCCGGCCCAACCAATGAAATAATTTTTAAATTTTTTTTAGTAAAAAGTATATATATATATAAATCTTGTATCGGCCACATACTCACATATAATTGTTATTTATACAAATAATTATAATTAAAAATATGCAATACTAATGTATTAACTATACATAATTTATAAACAGTCATAATCAGTATAACATTACACTATATAACAACTTCAAATAAAATTATAAAGAATTCATAAGTTCAAATTTCAAAGTAAAAAAAAAATAAAAAAAAAACACAATAATATATAAATATAAAATACTTTACTTATTTTAATTATCTATTTGTCTAAAGAAAAAATATTGATCGGGCCAAACAAGCTGTCCATGGGCCGGTGGCCAAATTCAGCCTAGCCCATTAGGCCCACTAGGCCCATGGGGTCAGATCAAATATGCCCAGTTTTATATGGGCCTCTAATTTTAGAGCCCAACCCATACTAGGTTTCGGGTTGGCCGAGCCGGCCCATCGTGTCGGGCCCAAATTGCCGGCTCTAGCCGCGACGACTCTTATTCGTCCCTGTTCTCAAGACGATATCGCCAACGCCGCCTATTCGTCGCCGCCTGTTGATTATCAATCGTGTCCACCGACTTTAAGTCAAGGTAATTTTTTGGATTTTTATGTTTTGAGATTCTGTTTTAAAGAATTGATACTAGAATATTAAAAGATGAGAGAAATAAATTGATGAGAAAAAAAATTAGATGAGTATGAGATTAAATATAATAAAATAATAAATAAAGTATAAGTGACGTGATTGAGAAAGAGATAAGAGAAAAAATAATATGCAAAAAAAAAAAAAAAATTGAATGAGAAACTTATTGTGGGATTTATAGTGGAATGGAGGGAGTAAATAATAAATTAATTAATTAATACATATATAATTAATTTTAAAAATTATACAAGACAATTACTTGTCAAAGTGGTGGGTGCCAATTACTGGGCACCTATCCACATAGGATCAATTCCCACCAAGACCAAATAAATGGTCATTTAAATAAAGTGGATGTGGATCAGGTGGGTCGGAGCGAGTATGGCTACAAGTCGGGTGGGTCAGGGTTCGAGATCGGATGTGGCGGTCTCTAAATTAAAGACCGTTTTGAGATCATCTCAGGGCCCGAAAAAGGTTCGGGCCGACCAATCGTTTGAGACCCAGTAAATTAAAGATCGTTTTGAGACCATCTCAGGGCCCGAAAAAAGTTCGGGCCGACCAATCGTTTGAGACCCATTTGTAGACCAATTTGGAGACCTAATAAAATTGGTATATAATTTGAGACCGATATATGAAAACGGTCTCAAAATATTTGAAATAAAATTGGTCTATAATTTGATAAAATTGGTCTATAATTTGAGACCGATATATGAAAACGGTCTCAAAATATTTGAAATAAAATTGGTCTATAATTTGAGATCGATATATAAAAACGATTTCAAAATATTTGAAACCAACCTAATAGTGATCGATCAAAAATGGTCTCTAAACGGTCTCTAACGCGTTTAGAGACCATTTTTACGGTTTCTAATCGATTGTTAATTGAGGTGTTTTTTTGTAGTGAAAGTGAAACGGGGAACCTAAAGATAATGATGGAGTTATAGTACTTACTCCACGTTGAAATCCGGGGTTTTAATCTTAAGCATTTCTCCTCAAAATTGATCCTATCATGTACGTACGAAGAAGCAGATAAAAAGAAAATGAATAATGATTAGAGGGTGAAATAACAGTTTTAATCTGTAGTCATGTCCCTCAAAATTAATCCATTCATCATGCAGAAGCAGATAAAAAAAATAATAATGATTAGCAATGAAATTAGATTGATTTAAACTGTCTCGAACAATAATTTGTCTTTTTTTTTTTAAATAAAGTTCAGAAAAATTATGGAGGAAATTTAATCCGTTCCAAGGATGAAAATATCCAGAAATATTTCCTATATATTCTCGATATATCCATTTTTCGGGGTCACCGATATCGAAATTGGGAAGAACCGATATTTCCACGATATTTATAAAAAAAATTGAAAATATCGATAAATATCGGTAGACAATAACAATATCGAGCCTAATATCGGTAAAATATCGGAAAATATAAAAAATATATCGATAAATTTAGAAAAATATCGATAAATGACATACGAAATAACATTGTATTTAATATTTTATATAAATTTATCATTGATATAAAATGTATTCAAATTATTTTGTTAATTTTATGTATAAAGCCTTGTTATTAAATTTTTTAAATTTTTAAAATTTACCGATATCGATATTCGATATTCGATATCGATATATTCGTCGATATTTCCATAAATCTAAGGTCTCGATATTTACACTGATACCGACATTTTCATCCTTGATCCGTTCAACCTTGACTGCCATACAAGAAAATTGATATTTAATAATAGAAATCCTAATACTATTAATTTTCTAGTTAAAATTTTTTAATAACAAAAAAATATCACTAAAACTCAATAATTAATTATATGATGATGAGTGTTTTCTCTTTTAGTTTATGATGGTTTGCTTTATGCATTATGATAATAAAGTATAATTCATTCTTAATATTATTAATTCTCCCTTCATTCCTGCCGAAATTTACAATTTTGTTGTTTTTTTAGACATTCCACTTAAAGAGTTGAAACTTCTTGTTTTTTATTTTTTATTCTCATTGTGAATCCAAATCTTTAATTAAATCACATTATATTAATTTTTTAACTATGTCAAAAAAAAAAAAAAAAAGCAAAGAGAATCTTTTAGCATGAGAGAAGAAGTGTGAATTTGCAAATCTATAATTAAATCACAATTTTAATTTATTGGGTTGGTCTGCTATGGACTCTCGAGTGCATGTTGCACTTTTCAGTTTTACTGACTTACACTTTTTGGTAAATGTTGTTACACTTTTCAATTATTAAACTGTATAATAATATTTTTAGTAATAATTGAAAAGTGCAACATCATTTACCAAAAAGTGTAAGTCAGTAAAATTGAAAAGTGCAATATGTACTAGGGTGCACAACATGCACTCGAGTGCATACTAGATTTTATCTAATTTATTACGTGTAATTTTACACTCAACTATGAACTACCCTACAATTTTGGAGTAGTTTTTGGCGACATTTAATGCGACGGCAGATGCATACCTCAACGGCTCAACCAAATAAAGTAAGTATCAACTCCTACACCCAACTACCCATATATATATATATATATATATATATATATATATGTACCCTTTACGTGTGCCTTTATAAATATTTTTCATGGATTATGGAAAATGAGATTCAATTTATGTATAAAATCCGTTTTATGCAAGTTTTTTTCCATTAAAATGGTTAATTGAATCCTAAATAGATACGTCATTGTTTAAAAATTGAACATTTTTAAACAGTAACACTTCATTTGAATATATAATAGTAATACTTTATATGTACAATGGTGATACTTGAAAAAAATAGTTCACGTAAATTCGAATTCACACGTATTTATCCTTTATATATATAAGTGTATGGGTAAAAAATTAATAGTGTAAAAAAAGGTTATGTGCATGATATATATCTCCTGGATTTTTTTTTATATAAAATATATATTATTTTCATGCTATTTTAAAAAGTAGGAGTACCATTTTCTAACTTTAATTTTTTATTTTGTTTACATAAAAGGTACATTTATAGAAAATATTTCACTAGAGACTTCTGCAAACAAAAATATTAAATTTTTTATATCTTAATCCTGCAAACAAAAAATTCATAAAATTGTGTAGTATGAAATAAAGTACGTCCAAAACTTACGTGAACTTGCTAATTTCTTTTAGGTATTTATTAGAACCTCGATATTTTATATACTAAGCATTTTTTTCAAAAAAATTACGTGATTTTAATTTACAAGAAAACATATACTACTAAAAAATCACACACAATAAGAATAAGAATAAAATAAATTGTGTATGGGGTGGAAAATAAAAGGTATAGCTGTAATTGAGAAGACTAATTGAAGTTTTAGATTTGGATTGGATCAAAAGAAAAGAGGGTGTGGGCCACGTCACGTGACGACATCTAGCATGCATGTGCATGTTAATATGCATATGCTCCCACATGCCTTATCATTATTTACTGACACCCCCTCTAATTCTTTTTCATTTTATCATGTATTTAAAATATATTCTCTAATTCCTAACAACACAACCCCACCTAACCTTTTTGCACTCACTTGCGACGTACTCCATCCGTCCGCCTATAAGTTTTTCGTTACTTTTTGACACATAGATTAAGAAAAGTGATTAAATAATATATACACAGTACAAGTGATGTGATTGAGAGGAGAGAGATGTAGAGAAAAAATAAAATATAAAGTGAAGTGTAAGAAAAAGTACTTAACAAAAAGAGTATGAGAAGCTTATAGAAGGACATACCAAAATGCTAAAATGAGAAGCTTATAGACGGATGGAGGGAGTATTTCAAATATTTTCAATATCTTTTTTTTTATTTTTCTACTTATTTATAATAGTATATATTAAGAAAATACTACTCCATTATTTACACTTTTCATCAAAGTGCAATAGTATTAATTCTTATAAAAAATGATAGTATCACTGTATCAGTGATGTACAGTACACAAGACACTCGATGCATAGTTCGTCAAAATTCTAATTTTTTTTAGTGAACTATAAATAATACTCGGAGTATCTAAAATAAATTAAATTGATAGTAGTATAAATATATACATAGAGTATTTAATTTGTTTAGAAAGAAGGTTCAAATGATATTCGTTGCACAACTTGCCAAAATACTGTTTTTTTTTTAATAAATTATAAAGTGTATATATATATATATATAAGAGAGATTATAAAATAAATAGCAACATATAAAAAGGAGACCTTTGACCTCTTAACTTAGAGAAGAAAGAGAGCCAAACCACTTTACCGACTAATAATATGGGTGTAGGTGAATCGAGCTACTCTAGTACTCCCTCCGTTCCGGAGTAAGTTTTCTAATAAAATAGGTAAAGTCTAGTATGCACTCGAGTGCATGCTGTGTACCCTAGTCCTTTCAGTTTACTGACTTACACTTTTTGGTAATGGTGTTGCACTTTTCAATTATTACTCATTTACCAAAAAGTGTAAGTTAGTAAACTAAAAAGTACACATGGACTAGGGTGCACAGCATGCACTCGAGTCCATAACAGACCAACCCAATAAAATAATAGATGTAGTACAAGTGATGTGATGGTGAGAGAGAAAATAATAAATTAATATGAGATTAAGACATGAAGTATAATAAAATAATAGATAAAGTATAAGTGATGTGATTGGAAGAGAGAAAATAATTTGCCAAAAATGGAATAAAAAACTTATTGTGGGACATTCAAAAAAGGAAAGTGGAAAACTTATAGTAGGACGGAGGAAGTAGTACTTAAGTTCAAGCTCAACTATAGTAGGCTCGTTAGTTTAATTGAGTTACATAATTTTATAATTTTATTTCTAATATGCTAATTATATATTGTAATATACTTTAAATATAAATAAAATGAAAAAGTTTAATTAACATTAGATAAGATATCGAGTCGAGCTAAATCGAACTCGAATTTCAAAAGGAAAATAAAACTCCATCAAATTCGAATTTCGAGTTTTTTAAACGAGTCAAGTTCGAACTTGACACTGACCTCAATAGATACTTTACACACCGAAGTATATGTGTACCCAAGGATGAAAATATCCAGAAATATCCCCGATATATCCATTTTTGGAGTCACCGATATCGATATTTGGAAGAACCGATATTTCCACGATATTTGTAAAAAAATTGAAAATATCGATAAATATCGGTAGACAATAACAATATCGAGCCTAATATCGGTAAAATATCGAGAAAATATCGGAAAATATCGAGAAAATGTCGATAAATTTCGAAAAATATCGATAAATGTCATACGAAATAACATTGTATATTATATTTTATATAAATTTATCACTGATATAAAATGTATTCAAATTATTTTGTTGATTTTATGTACTAAAGACTTGTTATTAAATTTTTATAATTTTTAAAATTTATCGATATCGATGTTCGATATCGATATATCCATCGATATTTTCATAAATTTAAGGTCTCGATATTTTCATCCTTGTGTGTACCTAATCGGCCACTATCAAACCTATACAAAGTTCCAAATTCTTGGGGGCAGAGTTCCCCCTTGGCACTAAGGTACGTCGGTCATTGTTTATATATAAATGTTAATAACACATGATTAACAAATAATTCCTTCATTTCTGTTAAAGTTATTCAACTTCTTTTTTACTGTTTTAATAAAAATTACACATTTTCTTTTTAACAAATTATTTCCTTTCACATTACATTATATTCGTTTCTCTCCATCACGTTACATTTAATATATCTATTTATTTTATTATATTTTTTAATCTCCGTATTCAAAACTTATGAATAGCTTTCATCGGATTGAGTACTTTCTTTTATATATATATATATATATTTTTTTTTTTTTTTTGAGGTGGAATATTAGATTCTCTATATCTCTCTTCCTAATTTAAGAGACAAAGAAAAGTACGTTCACATGAACTTGTATGAGATCCTCACGAAATGTATTATTCCGTGGAATAGGGAGAATAAATATTATTTTCCAATAGAAAATTATCATTTTTACCCAAAAGTTAATCATTTTGAACGTAAAAGGTACTGGAGTATTATGTACTCAATAGACCAGTGAAGGAAAACACTAAAAATAATTAATTTTTACTTGTAAAATGAATTATTATTTTTTCATGCGACAGTGAGGGTGTAGGGATGTAATCGAATCGAGTTAAGCCAAATTTTAAACAATTTGACATTGGTTTGTTATTTATTTAGCCGAGATCGAGTTTAATTATCAAATAAATTGGTGGTACAGAGTTTAATCCAACCTAAACGAATTTATTTAGACTATATCTATTCATTTAAAAAATAAAATAATCTATTTCTAAAAATTCGTATATATCTACTAAATTTTATAATTTCATTTAATTATACAAGTTTAATTACATATATTTATCATAAGTATTAAGTGTGAAAAATATAAATCTATGCAAGTTAGTTATGAGCTTACTAACGAGTTTATTTACGAGCTAACAAATTAAATACCATAAAATTTGAGTTTATTTATTTAAGAGGAACTTCATTAACAAATAAATATTTTTCGACTCATATATCAAATAACTTAAGAACAACTTAATTTAATTAAATACCTGTGCAAGAATATTGTATCCACAGACTCCCCACACACATACAACCAACATTAGAGTGAAAACATAACTACACTTTTTTCTGTACAAAAAGTATATAAAGAACTGGTGAAAATTAATTTATTGAAGGTTGAGTTCTTCAAATTTTTTTCCAGTTTCTAATTATATTTAAATATATGTGAACATGTACTCCATGTTCTTATTCTGACACCTTTATAATATGATGTTGACAAAATAAAATACAAGATTAAAAAAATAGAAGAAAATTAATTTGTCTTAATAAATACGTTCAAGAGTCAAGACAAGAGAAAAAATACGATATTATTAGTTGAAAACAAATTCCAGATACATAGCAGCACAAACATGAGATTAATGTCGAAAATATAACATGATTTCTGCATATAAGATAATTTTTTTATTAATTAATTAATCAAGAGTTATTAGTAAAAATCTTGTCTGAATTAATTTCATCAGTTTCCATTCCATAAATTCATTGTGGTATAAATTAAATATTAATTCATGTTCTTCGATCGCCCCATATTGTACTTTTATATTTATTTATTTATTGAATATATGTTTAATAAATTATAAACAGTTGGCATGTAACATTATAATAGAGCGCATTAAACTCAATATTTATCTTTGTTCCTATTTAGTTATACAAAATTGGGTTGCTAGCTGTCTACGTACCATCTCTTATAATTTTATGGCAGAGTTTTAATTGATTGTCCCAAAATATACAAGATATCATGCTATCAATTGTTGCTACTCCATTTGTGGTGAAAGTATGTCACTTTGAATTCAATTAGCAAACAACATGTAAGAGATGTATTCAATGTTCTTTAATTTTTTTTTTTGTAGAATTGTTTTATTTCTTGGTAAAACCCAAGGTTAGTGTATTGTCACCATTATAATAAATGTAGTTTTAAATGATGTGTCCCTAAGGTGTGACGAGCTCATTAGGTTATGTTGTTGACATGTTGGACGAGTTGAACGCGCACCTAGGACTTGCTCGTTGACTGGGACGAACAGGACAATCGACCTGATGTTGGATTCAAAGCTAGATGAGCAGAGTTGTCGGTGTGACATTGACAAACTCACAAACATACCTTGACCCGTTGACATTTGACTAGTCTTTGATGACACTTTTGTTGTTCTCCCCTTATTCGTTGGTCATCCCACATGTTGTGCTTCGATGTTCTGCACGAAGGACGAATTAGAATCCAATACCGAGGTAAATTTGATTTATATCTATTCTAGAAGCATACGTGCTTCAAGACGACACGCCCACACATACACCAAATTTGAATCAGTGCGACACATGTGCTTCCCTTGCACACGACCCTTCAATTTTCGAAAAGTTTCAAAACGACCCCTCCCGGCTTGCTTATAAATAGGGTTCCAAACCCCCATTCTTCACTTCTAAATTTTAGTTAACTTGGCATATTATATACGTTCACTCTTTAAATGACTAAACTATTATCTTTCTATCAATTTTTTTTTTTAAAAGGCTACTCTAACTGGTATGGAATACACCCAGTGATACCAACAAGAATTGCATACTATTACCATGTATAAAAATACATTCAAAATCCCAGTATTAAATATTTCTGCACCACATCAAATCCATTACAAAACAATGTGTTGAACAAAACCCAAGTTACAAAACAATGCTCAACAAACTAACTATGAATGCAGTACAGTAATAATAATCTAACAGTTGCTGTTATTTAGTTGGTCTAGACATAAAAAAAACTAGTACCAGCATGACTCAATGTTAGCAGTTTCAAGTTAGTCCTGGCTATAGCTAATATATGTTAACTTAAGGATATCTAAAAGAGTAGTTGTGGTACCACCTGCTGCTGAGAGGTCGGGACTATCGTCCCAAAATAGCCCAATCCCGCGATTGTAAAGAAGACGGATTGAGGGAAGAGGTACAAGTAATACAAATCATCTCCATAGATGATACCGTAGCATCCACAGGCGAACAGAAACAACGCGATCACCAGTTCTTGTGGTAGTATTCTGATAGTCAATCAGATTAGTATTAATTATATGCAAAATTGAATCTGATAAAGTATTCAAGAATTACCTCTCTCTGAGAAGCTTAAGCCATTGTAGGGGCTTATTCTTTGGTTTACTTGATTCAGCAGTAATCGATTTTCCCTTGAAGGCGTCTCCGTGCTTTTCAGTAACTATCCATTCGTTAGCCCTCTTCGTCCCCATCAGACCAATCAATAAGGCCTTGGTGCGGTGAAACGCCATTATGTTCTCAAATAGAACCCAAGGAACAGCCAGATGGAAGGACCTGGGAGTCGTAATGAGTGTGTTTATGGTGGCGATGGCGAAAGTAGCCGTAATGGCTCCCCATTTAGGAACATCGACTTCGGGCATCAGACTTAACAATGGTAGCAACACACAGTAGAAACAGAAAGTGAACATAGTTCCTGCAAGCTTCCTTATAAAGAAGAAGTTGTATATCATGTAAAACTTTTTCCACACAGATATGTCCTGCAAAACCCGAATTGGTCTTATGTCATCGTACAACTGATTCACAACTAAAACTGTCACGACTATATATAGAGAACAAACCTTGTTCCTGGATATGTCCACAACCATTTTTCGGAATAAATTGGCTGGACCACAAGACCAGCGAAACTGCTGAGACCGATACGCCTTGAAAGCACTAGGAAGTTCACTTTTAACCTGTTGAAAACACCATATATATATAAATAAACGCACAAGTTAACGAAGGTTCATTGAACAAGTGATGAGTACCTGGATGTCCCCGACGAAGAGAAATTTCCAGCCCTTTAGCCCAGCTCGAACAGCAAGATCCATGTCCTCTACTGTGGTTCGATCTTTCCACCCCCCAGCCTGATCAATGGCCTCAATTCTCCATATTCCACCACTTCCTGAAGTATTCTCATTGATTAAGTATCAATCAAGACTTATTAATGATCAAACAAGTAAGAGTTAAGTTACCATTAAAGCTGAAAAAGGAATGAATAGATGATCCTCCTTGTTGCTCAATCACAAACTGGAAGTCGAGCGAAATTTCTTGCATTCGCGTCAACAAGCATTCGTCTGCATTTACTGCAACCACCCCCAAGTTTAAGAATGAAGATGAAGAATGAGCAAGGGGCAGAGGCAAGGGAGCTTACCGAACCTCCAACGAGCCTGTACAAGGGCAATTTGGTTATTGTGTATGAGGAATGGCATAGCCTGTCTGAGGAAGTCGGGTTCTGGTTGAAAATCGGCATCAAATATAGCCACAAACTCACATTGTTTGGCATAATCATGTTTCAATCCTTCTTTAAGAGCTCCAGCTTTGTAGCCTTTTCTACCTTGTCTAATTTGGTATCTAATGTTAATACCACTTTCACCCCATCTTATGCATTCTTTCTCAATCATATCCTACACACAACATATACTATTATGCTATAGCAAACCATGTCACAAATTAACAGCAAACTGAAATACCTGAAGAATGTAAATCAAAACAAGCTATTCCACATCATTAGCTAAAAGCTCATTCAAGCTCAGTTCGACATACATTTATGTTCTGTACAGTCTAATTGTCTAAAATATAGATTTAATCAAATCTAGTCTACAACTTGGCTCGAGCTCGATAAGTAAAAAAGGATAAATCAAGTGTAAAAATGTCAAACTAACTTGATTAAAGCTCGTTCGAGCTCAACTTGGTTAATTAGTAACATGAATTTAAAAATTCAATAACATTTCAAATAAGCTTGAACTACGGGTTGTTCAACTCAACTTATTTACAGCCTACAAGCACTCCCTCAATAATGTTACATTTAGTATGGATGTACATTTAGATGAAAGGAGATCCTGTACTATTGAAGATAAGACCCACTAGAGAAAATGCAGCTTTTTACTAACAATAATTGATAAAGAAAACAACCAATGTAGTGGAAATAGTCAATTCCATCTCCCAACTTATTGATAGCTACTGGAGAGAAACACAAGCTGAAAACTTAATTAAGAGCCTTTTGTAAACCAAACAAAAACACACACAAAGATATTACATGTTGGTAAAGATCAGAAACTAACACAAATTAACTACTCTCATGTGTTTTGATAACACAAAACAAACATTAAACATTAATATCACTTTAACAAATAGAATACCTTAATAACAAGGTCAGTAGAATCATCCAATACTTGAACAACTAGCCTATCAGAAGGCCATGACAGCCTACATGCTGCACCAATGGAGATTTTGTAAACCTGCAAAAGAAAAACATTCATTTTCTCACACAAACCCGTGTGTATATGTGTGTGAAAACAAGAAATTGACCTCTATTTCGTTGTATATAGGCACTTGAACAAGAACCATGGGAAACCCCACATTCACATTCTCCAAATCATCATCATCTTTCATGGGCTCCCATTTGTATCTTTTCACAGTCTTTTTCTGAAAGAGCTTTGCAAGAGCAGCAAGAAACATGATATGAACCCACTCAACAAACAGCAAGAACGACATTACCAAACAAATGCACAGAGCAACCCTTAAAACTGGAACTAAAAATGTGGCCTTTATTAGTTTCCAAATAGGCCCAACTTTCTGATTTATGTCACCTGTAGAACCAAGAAGCCATTCTATTACAAGGCTCTTTGCAGAAACTTGGGCCATATTTTCTTTACACAAAATCAAGAAACAGGGGATGCTCTGGTTCATTTTTTCCTAAATAATTGTCTCAAATATATTTCCTCTTTCCTTTTCTTTTTTTAACCTTTTTTCAGTCTCAAAGCAAAGTATCAAGAAAAGGGATGAGAAAATATAAGCTTTACAGCCTTCACTCTCCAATTTTACTCCCTCACTCCCAAGAGTTTATTTTGTAGTAAACTTTAAATGTATATACTGTAAAAATGAAATGAGTTGCCAAGACATTTTTGTGTAAAGTCATTTTAGCATTGAAGTATTGTGGCTTTTGAGCAACAAGAGTGAGTTAGGTTTTAGTGGAGTCCTGCTTCATTTGGCGATCACCTACCTACCCACCCACCCATTAGCCACGTGCACGCTTTCTATTGGTGTTAATGCAATTTCAAGAATCCAATACAAAATGATGTTATTCGTTTCTTTTTGTTCCTCAACCAACCAAAACGTGAATCCATTAAGTTAGAGTCAAATTTTTGTCAATGTTTTGAGTTTAATTCACTTATTTTTTAATAAAATTCAATTTTATTTATTGGATACATTGTGGGTTCGTGAGTCTTTTAAAGCAATATTAATTCTAATTATTCATCCATTCATTATAAAAAATAAAAGTAAATATTTTTTAAATTATATATATCATCTAAATTTTACTGTATTATTTTATTTAATCAGAGAAATTTAATGACATTTTTTTTTATCATAAATATTTAGTATGAAATGTATTTCCTCTGTCTCAGGATTTTATGCACACTTTACTTAACGGGCGTCCCAACATTTTTTGCACACTTCAAAAAAAGAAAACAACTCACATAATTTTTACCAATAATACCCTTCATTTATTTTACCTTTTCTTCCCTTTACTCAAATCTCCCCACTTTAATTAATGAATTAACAATAATACCCCTCATTTATTTTATTTTACACATCACTTTATTCCATTTTCTTAATCTCTGTGCCGATCAAAGTGTGCATAAAATCTTGGGACGGAGGGAGTATATATTAAACTCAAATCATAATACTAATATAGAGTTAGCTTACAAACTTACTAAACGAGTTTGTTTACAACTTAAGTATTTGAATATCATTGAAATTGAATTTATTTTTTATTTAAAGTAGATTTTGTGTGAATAAATTTTCAATGTGAAATTTGATTCATGCTATTAATATCTTTCACTAGTTTAATGATAATTATTTAGCATTACGACAAAAAATCTTTATTAATTTATATGATACTCTAGTATTATGACTAATATGTGATTTTAGTAGTATATTCTAGTATTACGATTAATATATTTCAATAATTTAAATGATTGTCTTTAGCATTGTGACTAGTATCATTCAATAATTTAAGTAAAATCATATAGCATTACTACTAAAAATGTTATTTTTGGACCTGACCCGAGTTCTAGACTAGACTGGACCTCCCTTTTTCTGGCACGAAAATAACCAGGTCAATTTGAGCTAGTGACTCGATGGACCGATCAGATCTGTTTCAGTTTTACGAACTAGATTATCAATATTTTATAAAAAAAAATCATATTATATTATATTTATCATTTCACCCTTTGATTCTCTCTTCTTTGGTGGTCGCCCCCCTTCTTTCCTTTCGATAGGACAACCGTGCCCCGTTGCCGCCACCCATAACAGTCACCACCCTTGATGCTGACTCCTATCAAGTACCAACCCCAACCCCACACCCAACACACACATGCTTGTACTTGTACAGTCGCTAGGATGCTTTAATGGTTTGCGTCCTTTTTAATTCTTTTTAAATTTTTAATCAACCAATACTTGAAAAAATGTGGACTTTCGTTCATTTTTTGTCGAAAAAAGTAAAAGTTTTTCACTATTTTTTACCGAAGCGTGTACTTCGGAAAGTTTTAATGAATTAAAAAAATCGAAAAATAATATGGAGTATTCAAAATCTGTTTTTTTTTTAATTTGATTTCTCAAAATCTGACATTTTCTTCTATTTAAAAAAAATAAAAATTAATTCTATTGTTTTAGGAAAGTTGAAGGTATAATTCTCCTGACATTTATGGGCATTGATTTTTGGGTAAATTTTACATGTATTATTTTTCTATATAATTTTGTATCTACTAAATTGAGATTATAGTTTTTTCTTATTAAGGACATTTTTTTACATTTCATAATTCCATTAAAATAAAATAAAAATGAATGAAGGTGTATTTAACAAACCTAGGTGCAAATAATAGTACAAGTGCCACGACAGAACCACACATTAACCACGAACCATCTTAAAGATAATACCTACATTAGGCTCATTTAAAGTTTAGGTATCAGACCTGTCAAAAAAAAAAAAAACATTTAGGTATCATAATAAATATCACTTAAATGAGAAAATAAATATCAGCAATTTAAGTGATATTATCTAACTTTACAATTAATATATTTCAGTAGTGAATAAATTGCTTACAGCATAAAACTGGCTCATGCAATATTTTATTTTTTGGTTAATTGCTAAATGTGCTCAAATAAATATTTTTCAACGTGAAATTATATATCCCTGCCGACGTCTTTTTTTTTTCTTTCTTTTTGAGGCCCAATTGTCAATTACTAGTTCTTTTCTGCGGATTTGAATTATTAAAACTAGGTGAAAATTGAAGAGATTGCACGGTTTAGACTCGATTTATTTATTTATCAAAAGCATTAAAATTTTATTATTGAAAGGTTACTTTATTGCAAATTTTAAGAACATAATTTTTATTAAGAATAATATTCTCTCCACTCCAATTTATATGATGTTTTAGTTATGTTATACACATGTTACGAAAATTTTCAAAGTGCCTAAAATAATAATCAATATGTTTATTTATCTACAATAATATCATTAACTTCTCGTAATTTCTAATACGTAGATAATTATGTCATTTCATCTTTTATTTCAATTACGTACTTCCTCCCATGACATATTATAATAAATTGACAAAAAAAAAATACTATTAATCAACTTTGAAATTAATATACAAAACAGCACATAATTTTATTTTATTAGGGAGGATAGTGATGCATAGCTTATTTACACTCAATGTCTTCACACTTTTCTCTTTTGTGTATGTTTTTAATGTAGTTAGGATTGATTTTTTGTTTTTAGTTTTTTATTTATTATTTTAAAATATAATTATAGAGATTTTAATGATGTATGTTTGTATTTTTTTTTTTTTTATAGACATGTAGTTTAGATATTGATTTTTGTTTTTGTTCAGGCTTGATGCATAGCTTATTGGTTCGTACGTACATTATCTCAGATTTTCAAAGGAAAATAATACAATTATTTTATTACATAATAATTATTATTTATTATTATAAGTTACTACTCATTAAATCCAATTACTTGCTTGGTTTTTTAGCAGTTGTGAGTTGAGTGATGATTCGCAATCCCCATTATATATAGTCCAATACTACAAAAATATAATATTTGAATTACAAGTGCTTTTTATTTTAATATTTAATTTTATATGAACCATGTCCATATGTGATATACACAAATTGGTTATGTAAAACTGCAAGCATTCATACAACCAGCACAAATTTTATGTGATATCGTACCACATTATATATTTTGTCCGAGTAGGGAAAATACAATTTTTGGAATAAATTGTTTCAGGAGCAATACTACTTTTTATTTTTTGCTTTTCTCCAAGAAAATAAATGTCATTTCTTTACTTTTTTTTATTTTTTTGTTGTTGGTGTTAAATATGTTGCTGAACATTTCTTCAATTGATTTTCTATTTATCGTGTCTAACTAAATAATTCTGTGACCTTAAAAATGAGATTGATCTCATATTAGACATTAACGGGATAGAAATCTAATTTAGTATTTACACTTTACTTTGCTTCAAAACATGATTACGTACGTCATAATTCCACAAATTATATGGGGTACAAGTGATAAGAGAACTCGTCCCATCTATTTCATACAAGTTTTTGTAAATTGATATTTGAGTTGAGTTCAAGTTCCTTTTCTTAATCATATTCATGTATGTACTTGTTTTCTTATTTTTAATAATCATCGATCGAGTATATGGGAAAGTTGAAGAGCTAGGCAATAATTATAATCATGTACTACTTTTTTGTATCTATGTGCCCCTATGCATTGAGAAATTTTAAATAATGAAGAAATTAATTCTTCAAACTAGGCATAATTTTGCAGTAGACTATATATATATATATAGCCCTTACGCAATAATTAAATTTAACATATTCATATTTTGGTATATATTGAGACATTATTTAGGAAGAAGACACAATTCAATGTATAATACTATTATTACAAGAATAATTGGGCATTTTTGCACTTTCATTTTCTATCATTTTTTAGTGGGTAGTACTTCTTCTACCTTTGGAAGAAAAATTTATGGAGTGAATAATTTAATATGGAAGAAGTTATTTTCAATAGAATTTAAATTTAAATTATTGTCTAAAATTTCAAAATTTAGTAATGTTTGAAATCAAATTCATTTATATATCATATTAATTTCCCTAATAAATCTCTCCCATTTGTTTAGGTTACTCGACACATGACCAACTAGTATAGTTAGTAATATTATCACCACTTGAATAATATTGTTAGTTGAATTGAGTCAAGTCAAGTTTTTTTTTTTTACGGGGAAAATTAACTTATATTAAGGCAAAAGCTCAGCTGAAAAATGTCGGGTTTGAAAATAAATTTTGGGAAATGCTCGGTCATTGGCGTAAACGTGGAGGACACTATCCTGAATAATATGGCGGAGGTCCTAGGATGCAGAGTTGATACCATTCCTTTCACATACTTAGGAATGAGAGTCGGATCGAATCATAGGAGAACGGTGGAATGGACCTCGATTGTGGGGAAAATAAAAAACAGGCTAGCACAATGGGATGACAAGAAGATCTCGATGGGCGGCAGGATCACGTTGTTAAATTCGGTTATCTCTTCTCTTCCGACATACTATCTGTCTTTCTACCATATACCAAAAAAAACCATGAGTGAGATTGTGAGGCTACAACGTAATTTTCTTTGGGGGGGGGGGAGGGAGTAATGGGAAAAGAGTAGCATGGATCCATTGGAAAAGAGTTTGTAATACGAAACAACTAGGTGGGCTAGGGGTTAGAGATATTGGAATTTTTAACAAAACTCTACTGGGGAAGTGGGGATGGAGATATCTACATGAAAAAAACAGTTTGTGGGTTAGGGTTTTGAGATCTAGATATGGGAACGTCTGGGGAGATGGCTTCGGCCTATTCCCAACAGGGGGGTTGGGAGGGTATCACTATGGTGGAGGGATATTTTAAAAATGATAGGAGAGGGTAATGGGGGCTGGTTTCATGGAAATCTCTCGAAGGTACTAGGGGATGGGATAAATACTTTCTTTTGGGAGGAGAACTGGACGGGGGAGGGAACTTTTAAAGATAGATTTAGGAGATTGTACCAAATTAGCATAGACAAGGGGAAAACAGTGGGGAAAATGGGGGTTTGGGAGGGAGAGTCATGGAATTGGACATGGAGATGGAGAAGGGCTCTCTTTGATAGGGAACTAACATCTTTTAACGATCTGATATCTGTGATGGACAGGTTCAAACCCAAAGACGGAATAGAGGATTCGTGGAAATGGCTGGCATCAAACACGGGGAAGTTCTCCACAAAAGCAACGTACTCGACCCTTTTCAACCAGAGCCAAGACACTCGACCGGACGACAGGCTGATCCAAGGGTTCAAAAGTATTTGGAAGAGCTTTGCACCCTCAAAAGTCAAAGCTCACGCATGGAGGCTCTTATGGGGAAGACTGCCAACACGATCCAACCTTAGAAGAAGAAACATCCTTAGCCAGAACGATGATCTAAGGTGTGTACTATGTGGGGTAAGTGAAGAAACTGAGAAGCATATCTTCCTGGAATGCCCCCAAGCATACCAAGTTTGGATGGACTGTCTGAATTGGCTCAAGATACCGTCAGCACTACCGTCAAAATTACTAGATAATTTCCTTGGTTTTGGAGGCCTCATCAAACGAAGAAACGGGAAGAAGATCGCCACATCTACATGGTTATGTGTGGTATGGCTCATATGGAAGTGGAGAAACGCAATCCTCTTCAGAAACGAGATATTCTCGACCACCAAGGTTAAGGAGGAGCTAAGGGCAAGACTTTGGAGCTGGTTCACAGTCAAATATCCCACTCGAAACACCTCGCCTTTCAAGGACTGGGTGACAGACCCACTTAAGTGCATGGCCTGAGTCACTATGTATTTTAAATGTTTACTGTTTGTCTCTCTGATGATTAAACTTGTACACTGAATTATTCGGGTATTTCTTGTACCCAGTTTTAATACAATCCCTTTTACCGATCAAAAAAAAAAAGCTCAGCTGAAAAATCATCCATACAGCTTACAGGCAAAACATTGGAAAAGGCAGGAGCATTAATAGAAAAACTATAAGCAGCTAGTTTGTGTGCAGTTCCGTTTCCATCTCGACTGATCCATCGGAAATTCACATCTCGAGTGAAGTTTAGTGTTTGAAGTTTGAACTAAACTCGAGCATTTATCGAGTTGAGTTCAAGCTCGCTCAATTACATTAACGAGTTGAAAATAGAGTTTGATTCAATTTATAAACGAGCCTAAATATTGAGTTAGATTAAAAAAAATTACATATCAAGCCTAACAAGTTTAGCTCGAATCGGCTCGTTAGTAAGTCAAGTATTTTACGAGCTCGTTAGGCTATGTTTACTTTGAATTTAAAATCTTGTTTTAAATTTTAGCATCCCACATCGATTTTCTAAATTTAAAAATTGGTTTTGAAAAACTTCACATACAACAATTATAAACATATTATCACAATTTCAAACACGATCAGTTTTTCCACCTTACATTTTAATATATTTAAATCATATAATTCAACCACAAAACAATAAATACTCCTAGAATGAGAGAGTACTATTTATCATGATTTAAAAAATTAATTTTTAAAAACCACTTAAAATCCAACGTAAAAGATGGTTCAAAATTTCACAAGTCAAGTCGAGCTCTTGAGATAGTTTCACTAAAATATTAAAAATGGACTTATGGTGAATTATCATGTACATGAGTTGTTTCACTAAAATATTAAAAATGGACTTATGGTGAATTATTGCAATAGTCATGGGCCATAAGAAGTCAAAGATGGTTCAAAATTTCACAAGTCAAGTCGAGCTCTTGAGATAGTTTCACTAAAATATTAAAAATGGACTTATGGTGAATTATCATGTACATGAGTTGTTTCACTAAAATATTAAAAATGGACTTATGGTGAATTATTGCAATAGTCATGGGCCATAAGAAGTCAAAGATGGTTCAAAATTTCACAAGTCAAGTCGAGCTCTTGAGATAGTTTCACTAAAATATTAAAAATGGACTTATGGTGAATTATCATGTACATGAGTTGTTTCACTAAAATATTAAAAATGGACTTATGGTGAATTATTGCAATAGTCATGGGCCATAAGAAGTCAGTTGTTTGCTTTGTTTTAGGGTTGGGGTATATACCCCTCCAGCTTTATTAGATACACTCCCCCTCCCATTTATTAATTATAAAATATATATAAAATACCAGATTTACCCTTTAACAAATGCAATACCTTTAACAAATGCAATAGATACATACACTCCCCCTTAAAACCCTAACACTTCTCCTTCATTCTTCCCCCTTCTTCTTCCCAAAACTTCTTCTTCATTTACTTTTTCTTCTTCCCTCAACAATCATCTTGCCGCCGCCTCCCTCTCTCCCACCTCCCTCTCTCCCACCGCCGTCGCCCACCGCCGCTAGCCGCCCCCAACCACCTGCCTATCGCCGCCTACCACCGCCTTGCCTTTTGCCTCCATTTTTTTTTCTTCTTCATTTTTTTGCATCCTCCCCCGTCACCTGCCTATCGCCGCCTACCACCGCCACTAGCCGCCCCCAACCACCTGCCTTTCTGCATCATCCCCCGTCGCCGACTCTCTCCCTCCATGTCAAGGCGTCGCTGCACCTCCACCCGCAGCGACGCCGCCGCCCCCCTTTTTTTCCTTCTCTGCAACAGCAACAGGCGGCGCCGCCTCCTTTGTCGAGCGACGCCGCCGGATCTTCCCCCCAAGCCAGCCGCGCTCCCACCGATTCCCTCCCACTTTCAGCCGCCGGCCGCCGTTTCTAGTCCAGGTTTGTTTGTTTTTTTTTTGTTTTTTTTTGGCAAAAAATCGACCATAAATACTTTCATCGACAATAAAGGGTCGATGTGAGTGTTTATGGTCAATCATTTATCGTCGAAATTTAATTTTTTATATTTTAAGTTCTTTCAACGAATCAGTGTCGACGGGGAGATGTTTGATCGGCAAACCAGTGTCGACGGGGAGATGTTTGATCGGCAAACCAGTGTCGACGAGAATGTTTTTGGTCGACACTGGTTTGTCAAAAATATTTTTTTTTTTAAGTTTTGTTTTTTAATTTCTAAATTTATTTCTTTGTCGGGGGTGGTGGCTGCCGGAGGTGGTGGCGGCGGCGGTGACGGCTCTCTAATTCTAGGGTTAGGGTTTGTTTAAATTGAAGGGGGTGTATGTATCTAACCTGATTTAGTAAAGGGTAAAATTGGTATTTTATAAAAATATTGAATTAATAAAAATGAAGGGGGAGTGTATTAAACAAAGCTGGAGGGGTATATACCCCAACCCATAATTATTGCATTACGATGAACTATGTAAATTTTTTAAGGATACAAATTATCATATTTTATTGATTCTCATAAAAATAATTTACAAAATTAAATATTTTCAGACCGTATTAAAAGGTACTCCCTCCGTCCCAGAGAAAACTACCCAACTTTTCTTTTTCGTTCGTCCCAAAGAAAGCTACCCATCTTTTTTTTTTTTTTTTTGTAACTATTCTCCCTCACATTTCCTTATATTTTCTCTCTCTCAATCACATCACCTCTAATACATCTATTTATTATATTGATATTTCTTAATCTCCGTGCCCGGAGTTCATGGGGAGCTTTCCCTTGGACGGACGGAGTATTACATTTTTTTTTTTGACATTCACATGAGAAGTACACTACATTGAAATTAATGCCATACCTTTTTTTTTTTTTGAGCAATTAATGCCATACTTCATTTTCCCGTTTTCGATATTCTAACTTAAAAAGGAAAAATAAATTGAAAATTAGGAAATAATTTTATTTTTTTAAATATATTTGACCATGGTATTTATATCTATTTTGAAGGGGTAATAATTATTTTTAAATATATGAAAATGAATGAAAATATAAATATATACACAATAAGAGATTAACTAATGTTTGTCTTTGATCCAAAATTATTTTGATCAAAGTTTTTTCCTATTCACCCACGAATGTATGGGATCGTCGTAGTTGAAGCAAGTTGACCAAATAATAAAAGAGTTTCTCAAACATAGAAATATACTAAACTTTTTTTGGTACAATTACAACCAAAGATGTATTTTTTTAGGCTAGAGTGATGTTGAAAAACATATTAAACTTTTTTGGTATACTGCAATTATCATATCGATAAATAAAAATTACTGAACAAAATAAAAAATTAAAAAAGAAATCGGCATTAAGGGGGTTAAGTGTGTGTTGGAAATTTAGTAAAAAAGATTTCAAGATTATTTCACACAACTCTAAAATATATATCAACATTGTATATGAATTTTAGTATATCGAAATTTCAATATATATATATGTTTAATTTTTTTTTTTTAACGAAAAGATATATATCAATATTATTCATGAAATTTCAGTTTAATATTAGAATGAAAAACGTACCAAATTTTTGTTGCAATATCATTGTAAAATCTTAATTTATCAAAATTTCAGTATAATATCGTTATTATAAAATCTTAATTTATAAAAAAAATCAGTATAATATACGATATGAGATGAATTTTTAATATACCATATCAAACACAACCTCTTCACTAAAGTTACATAATTATCTATGACAAACAATTGATGTGCACGTGATAGAAGAAAAGTGCTTAGAGATTTTTAGTTATATTATTACTTCAATTATGTGCTCCTATATTATAAATTATAGACGGCAGATAGTGTATGACATCTAATCTTAAAATGAATATTATTGCATTAATATTTGATTTAAAAAAAGTAATCTGCAGTCTCTCTAATAAAATTAAGGAATACTAATGGTTGTGGCACAAAATGTGCACGAAATGTGTATGTACGGATCGTGCACATGACATTTATATAAATTCACTACAAGAAAAAAAAAATTTTTTGTCACACATCTTTCGTCAAACCCATATATATATACCCTCGAAATCTCGTGCCTCAGGGCGGTTGCCCCTACCATCCTGCCTCATGGCCACCCCTGCTCGCGAGTCGCGTCCAATTCCCTCAACAACCTCACAGTCGCCCTCATACTAAACTGAAACGTGTTAACATACACACCTAATTGAAAAATTCTTGTACTATTTCTAAAAATGTTATTATTATTTTTAGTAAAAGTACTAGTAATATGATATATTAACATTAATTTTGCTAGTATTATGACTGAAAAGTCTTAGTATTAGTACCACTGAAAAGTGTTAGTACTATTTTTAGTAAATTTACTAGTAATATGATATACTAACATTAATTTTGCTAGTGCTACTATCCAAAAGTCTTAATACTATTTTTAGTAAAAGTGTTAGTAACATGATATACTAACATTAATTTTGTTAGTACTACTACCAAAAGTCCTAATACTATTTTTAGTAAAAGTGTTAGCAATATGATATACTAATATTAATTTTGTTAGTACTACTGAAAAGTCTTATTACTATTTTTAGTAAAAGTGCTAGTAATATGATATACTAATATTAATTTCGCTAGTAGCACTACCGAAGTTAGTACTATTTCTAGCACTAACATTAATTTCGCTACAAAAAGGAAGGGCGCATTCACTTAATTTAAAATTTGTGGCAACCCTCGTTTTTAATCATTCCTACTTTAAAATATCATTTTTGTTAAGGTGTTTAATTTTATTATTTTTTAGCCCCATAAATATTTTTTTGCAACTATAGATAAAGTTACTATCATCGTGTATTCAACCTATGCTATCACTTAATTCATCTCGTATCAACAATTTTATGGTTGTATTACAGATGACAATGAAGCGGGTATAAGACGAGTATGCCATGTTATAGAACTTGTTCCGCTAAAAAATTCTCATACTCTCGAGTTCTACCCGTCTGCATAATTTTTTAAATTAATTTTAATGTATAAAATATTTTTATTTTGATATTACATAATTCAAATTAAATACTCCATCCGTTTCACAATTACTTTCACACTTTCTTTTTGGGGACGTTCCACAATAACTTTCACACCCTTAAAATGAAAAACATTTTATAAACTATACCCTCACAATATCCTCAATTTTACACAAATGTCATTACTTTTTCTCCACACATACACAAAAATCAACTAATTTCTTTACTTTATACATAATGTTTTACAAAATTACCCCTCAAAACTTCACTCATTATTACACTTTCTTAATAAGAATGGTCATCTACATATGAAAGTAATCATGAAATGGAGGGAGTATATAATTATTTAAAATAACATTTCATATTCATTTTATACTAAAAAAATACATTTAAAATACATTTACAAACATATATACATTAATATGCATATAAATTTATATAGAAACATATATATATTAAATATTACTATATTTAAATATAATGAGTACGAATATGGGTTAGCGGGACGAGTTTTTTAAAAGTCACGATCCGTCCCATACCTGCTTAACCGGGCCCATACTCGGTCCATGCAGGACGGGTTCAATGTGGGTCCGGATTTGGACCCGTCCCATTGTCATCCCTAATTTGTACCACCATATATTAAGTCTTAATCACCATATGTGAAGCTCGTATATCTCCTCTCTAGGGGCACTTTTTGCTGGGGTGTTGTTTCGTAACTCGAGAGGTTTCTTTGTGGCGGCTTTCGCCCGTAATGTTGGTTGGGGCTTTCCCCTTAAGGCTGAGATTGCGACGGGGCTTCATGATATTATGTTTGCACACTCTTAAGGTTGGAGACACTTATGGATTGAGTATGATTTGGAGTTGGCAGTCCGAACCTGGCAGAGTCTCGTTCAGATTATTTCTTGGAGACTTCGGGGCCTGTGAAGCATTACACGCCACCTTTTAGAGGACATGACAGTCCGCTTCACCCATATCTTTAGGGAAGCGAACTAGACAATTGATTATATTACCAAGCTTCGGATCACCTCCACCATTTGGAGAGGGCAATATCCAAATATTATCTCTCATTTTCTGTATAGTTATATGAACACTGATTATTTTCGTTTCAATAAAATTGTTACTTAGAGGAGGTACATTTTCCCTTGAACCGGGTTTTGTCCCTAAGGAGGATTTTCCCAGGCAAGGTTTTAACGGTTCCCCGACCTCTGGTTCGTCATGTGAACTTATGGCTTTATGTGTTTTTTCTTTTCTTTTTTAATAATATCTCTAATTCCCCCCATATGTGAAGCTCATGCCATAATCTAATTTAGTCTTCACCACCATTGTGTTGGGATATTAAGGTCAACTGATATCCCTAATATTTAGTTTTGATAAGTCAAACCACTTGTAATAGGATAAGTTGTTTGTATAGTCAACTTCATTATTCATCTTGTAAAAGTTAGTTTATGGTAGCATCAGTCGAGCAGGAACCCAACTGATGTAGTGGACTTACACGCGTATGCTAAAGAAGAGAAGAGAAGAGGAGTAAGAAGACCAGAAAAGATGAGATTAAGTTTGCTGATAAGATGAGAAGTACTCATATGATAGGTGTCATCTAATCTAATGATCTTCATCTGATATAGATCCGTTAGAGAGCCACCTAACAAGATGATGTGGACCAATGGAAATGCGACAACATACGTACGAATCTGATACACAAACTGAAATAACATAGAGGTACTATTGAAAATTGTAATATTCAAAGTATCAATCAAAGATTACATTCCTAAAATATATGAGTATCAATTACACTAAAAAATACACTAAATATTACATGAAAATAGTACTCCCTCCGTTTTTTTAAAGATGTTTTAGACCTTTTTTCTTGTACATAAATGTAAGATGTTTTAGAATTTTTACTCGAATTATTCCAATTATGCATTCCCTTTAACTTTGAAAACAATCATAATTTCTAAATTACTCTAATTAACTACTAATCCTTTAACTTGCCAGGTATGTAAAATATTTACTTTTTTCTATCCCCTTTTTTTTGGGATGAAATATCAACGCATTTCTTAAGAATTTTAGTTTCACTATGAAAGTTGAAGATCATCTCTTTGATTTGGAATCCAAACATGGTGAAGATAAAAATTTAATGAAGGTTGAAGATAAAGAATTGAAGAGTATCGATCTACATGGATTTAATTTGAATAAAGTTTACATTGATGAGGGAGAACTTGTCGAAGAGAAAGAATGGGAGAGTATGAATCTTGATGGATTTGATTTGAATAAGGTTTACATTGAGGGAGAACTTATCGAAAAGAAAGAATCGAAGAGTATGAATTTTCATGGATTTGATTTGAATAAGGTTTACATTGATGATGGAGAACATGTCGAAAAAAAAGAATTGGAGAGTACGAGTCTACACGAATTTGATTTGAATAAATTCTACATTGATGAGGGACAACTTCACCCGAATCCAGAAATTCAAAAAGCAATTGTTGCAATGCTGAAAATCTACCTACCACAATACCTCTACATTGATGAGACAATTTTTTAGTTTATTGAATAATGTTGAATGGGCAATTCCTAACCTCAATGCAAGTGACCTCAAAGTTGTCTGTTGCTGTAAAGGAATGCCTCTCACCACGTTTGAGTTTAGATGATGTCTCTTCCGTCCACATTTTCCAATCCTTCTATGGGACACATCAACCACTCCTCCATTTGAAGTTTCTTTTGCCCCCTTTCAAATCCGTTGCACTTTTATCAAAGGCACACAAAATATTGTTGAGACCTCATTTGTCGTATTTCGTTTTAATTTTCCATTAACACTTCTCTCCAATAAAGCATTATAAATTTCCCATCTTTCTCTATTGAACAAGAATTTCCTCCTCATTTGAGATGCTTCAAAATTTTCTGTAAAATACATAAAAAAGAAAAAAAGACAATTTTTTAACATATCTCAAGTTACGTACTCCCAATAGCAAAACACATGCTTTAAGGAGTATACACAAAATGGTTATACAGAGGAGTAGGAATAGTATTTAAATTAATTACCTGAGTTTGGATCATTCAATATTTCTTCTTCTTCTTGGTCTTCGTCGTCTTCCTCTTCATTTAGAAGATCAACATCTAATTCTAATAATGGAGACTCAAACTCACGATTTGGATCAACATTCAAATCAAGTAATAAAGTTCCTTCTAATGATTGTGTAATTATAACTGGAATAGCATCCTCGATCTCAACAATGTTTGTACTTTCTAAGTTAACCGGAGCAACATTCAAATCAAATAAAAATGCATCTTGACCATTTTGATCTTCATCCCTAAAAGTCATGGATGCGTTTCATTTTATTAAATGACTTATTTGTGTGTATATATAGCATAGAAAATGTAAATTTCGAATTTAGGCTCCATAAAAAATTTAGAGCTTGAATTATCATTGGCTCCAAAATTGAGCTCCATATTGAAATTTTTGGAGGTAAAACATTAATTAGAACGAAGGTGGAATTTTTGGAGGCAAAGACTCTAAAATTGAATTATTTAAACCTTGAAATAAGGCTCCAATTAGAAAATAATTTGAGGCATAAAATTAGAAAGATTTGAAAAGGATGTAATTGATTAAAAATTTGGAAAGAATTTAAATTTAATGTGGGTTATAGAATGACATTAATGTAATTAGAAATATCCTTTATTATCTGAGGGTATATTTTGTCAAAATATACATTTTCTTAATTCTAGTCAATTATCCTAAAACATCTTACAAAAAAAAAAAAACGGAGAGAGTAATATTCGGAGTATCAATCAAAGATTACATTCTTAAAAGGGTTAATTGCAATTTAATCTAAACTTTTGAATAATTGCAAATAAAATCACCACCTTTAAATATTGTTGCAATTTAAACTTCTTAATAGTTTCATTTGTGCTCAAATCTAACGTGGTTGGCGGATGTGACACCTTCTTAATGAAACAACATTGTTTTTTTATTTCGATCTAATCTCGAAACGTCAAATTCGGGCACAAATGAGATTGTCTAGAAGTCTAAATTGCACCAATATTGAAAGGTGATGATTTTATTTGCAATTATTCAAAAGTTTAGATTAAATTGCAATTCATCGAAAGGTGGTGATTTAATTTGCAATTAACCCTTCTTAAAATAGTGGAGATTTGAAATTACTCTCTAACGGTAACATTTCAAATCTACAATATATATATGAGTTAATTTCTCATATCTCACAAGAGAGGAGGTGATGCAAAGGTCAAGCATGGAGCTTCAATGAACATTAATGAAGGAAATGTTGAAAGAACTTCAATGGAGATTTAACACGCGTCATCTTTCGAGAGTGAGTGAACTCAAATCTAAGCCTACATAGTCTCATACACATCCCAAGTTTAGAGAGATTTTTTCAATCCTAATTTGAGGCTAATCTGATTGTAAGGGAAAATCTCACCTAGTTCATATATCCTAAACCCTTAGAAGCCAAAAATTTGTGTACATCACTGTAACGAGTACTTGTTCTCAACATAACAAGTAGAGTCAATTGCACTCAGGTGGTGTATCGAGCTCAAAGTCTTCTCTTGGGACTAAAAAGTAGCAAGACGTCTTCTCTTCGAATGTTAAAATAGCAAAAACCTTATTTATAAGGAATTAATATGACAACTAGGGTTGTGAGAGTGGATGTAGGACTAGGGTCCAAACAACTATAAACCATTGTGTTATTTATTGTTTTAGCATGCATATTTACATAACATATGTTTAAAGGAAATTGTATTGTATCAACTGATACAAAATCAACTGATACAATATAATCAATCTTGTTGTATTTCGAACTCTCATAACAATCAGCTGAAAGCACACACAAAATAATATTTGCATGAAGTAAAATTTTTGTAGTAAACGAGTATAATTATTAGCACATCATATTTTTGCACTTAACTCTGATAGATAACAATCAGTTGATGAACTAGTCATAGATCCTTAGTGAATCAACATACTAGTTATCTTCCCCATAAAAAAAAAAAAAAAAAAACATATTCCCTCTGTCCCACAATAATTTTTGCACATTTTCCATATATGGATGTCCCATATCAATTTGCACACTCCATAAAAGGAAATATCTTCACAACCCTCACCCTTAAAATATACTCATTCATATTTACCCATATCCCATTACTTTTCCACACTCAATCTACTTTTTACTTTACTTTATTCATAAAAGTTTACAAAACTACCCCTCAAAACATCAATCATTACACCTTTTCTTACACATTTCTTAAAATGTGTGCCGGTCAAAGGGTGCAAATTCCTCCGGAACGGAGGGAGTACTAGTTATCTTGAAAAGTTATTTTTTATTTTTTACATTTAGAGCACACCACCTTATAGCAGGGACCGTCAATATGTTGATACACTACCAAAATTTAATTCAGCCTGAACCACTATATGCTAATTTATACCATAATTCAATTGAGCTAGTACCACCATTTTATATAATGGTCCAAAAAATATTCTCTTGGCTAAAAAATGATTTCAAACTTTGTGACACATTTCTTCTATATTAGGTAGGCTATTTATAAATTCCACTCCTTAAATTTTTATAATTAACGTAATAGAATAAATTAAAATTATTTGATACACTCAAATGACTCAATTCACTTCGGATTATATATATTTGAAGTCCGGTGAATTGTTTTTGTGAAACGTAAGAGACGTTAGTAAATCTGTCGATAATAAATGAATTTCTTGTGAAGAGATTTTTAGAATCCAAAGAAATAATTTGAAATTCAAATTTAGGTATGAATGATTTCAAAAAGAAAAAAAAGGAAAAGAAATATAGATAAAAAAAATAAAAAAACTTATCCGCAATTTGTCATTTTCGAAATTAGATGTCCCAACCAACTAAATAAAGTATTTAGCCAATCAAATACAATTAATTACATGTCTTTCAAGATAAAAACTTATGTGAACAAAGTTCATGAAAATTTGATGGTAAACTCAAACGGTAATAGATTTTAGCATACAAAGTATTACGGAACTATGTTTCAGTGATTTTCAGAAAGAAAAAAAAAAACACCATAAAATTAAATTTTTTTAAAACATTTGTAAGTGGCAAAATGTATTGCTTAAGAAAAAAATAAAATAAAAAGAGTTAGACGTAAACTTGGTTCACATAAAACCTATTTTACAATGATGTACCATAAAATCTCACTTTATCACTTTTCTGACTTATTAGGTATAAATCATAATGTCATTCTTTATTTTCACATTTTACGAGAATTAATTTTCGGAGATTTCCGTTATTTCTCGATATTATCGAAAAAGAAAAAAAAATTAAAATTAGGAAAGATTTTGAAAAAGCTGTATATTTGACCATGGGAGTTATATCTATTTTGAAGGTTAATAAATATTTTTTAAAATATAAGGAAATGAAAATATGATTATACAAAATTAGAGACCATTGCCTAGTTAAATGGCTGTCTCTATTTATATTTAATTGAAATTTGAATAAATTTAAAATTAGTATCCTGATTCATCACTGAATATCCCGTGTTTAAAATGATATTCTAGACTAAAAAAATAATAATAAGAAAGGTATTTTTGGAATTTAGACATAAAAAATTCCCCATAAAGCCCAAAACATATTATATAAACAGCCGTTTTTCTGATTTCTCTGCATCATTTGTGTTGAAAAATCAGTAAATTAAGGTCTCTAATTAATCTCTCAAATCTTCATTCTAGCTTCTTCATCTCCACACACATTTGTAAGTGTGTTTTTTGCATGGATGATTTTTTATTTTCCTTTTTGATTAATTAATTAACAGAGTTAATGTTTGATCTTGTTCAGGCAAGCAATGGAGAACAAAAACGTCCAGGAAATCGTTCCGGTGGAGGGAAACAAGGCTTTTGAGTTGGTCGGCGGCGACAAAGAAATTAAGTTAGAAAACGACGACGTTTTAATTGAAGAGACGACGGCGCTAACCGCCGTCGTAGCCGGTGAAAAACTAGCGACGGCGGTTAGGGCCGACGAAGAAAATAAGTCAATTGACTTTAATGAAGAGAGGATAGCACTGACAACCGTCGTAACTAAAGATGAAAAAGTGACGACGGTCAGTCCTGACGAAGAAATTAAGTTAGCTGATGAGTCGACGGCGCTAACCGCCGTCGTAGCTTGTGAAAAACAAGCAAAGACGGTCAACATCGACCAAGAAATTAAGTCAGCTGACTCTGATGAAGAGACACTGACATTGACTGCCGTTATAGCTAATGCAGAACAAAGTACGACGGTCAGAGCCGACGAAGAAATTAAATTAGCTAAGTTTAATGAAGAGGGTATGACAGTTGTAGATGGTGAAAATAAAGTAACGCCGGTCAACACCGGCGAAGAAATTAAGTCAACTGACTTTAATGAAAAGGTACCGGCACTGACCATCATCACAACTAGTGAACAAAACGTGATGACAGTCAGTGCCAGTGAAGAAATTAAGTCAAGTGACTTTAATGAAGAGGACAAAGAAGGGGCGATGGCACTAACACTTGTGACTTATGAACATCAGTATAAAGAAACGATGGCGCTGACCGTCGTTGCTGATGATGAACAAATGCAAGAAGGGACGATGATGTTGACCCTTGCCAGCGCCGCCGGAGAGGAGACCGTTGGCGACGGCGCTGGTGAGGTGACGATGGCTAGTTGCGGCGAGTCTAGTGCCAAGAGGAAAAGAGGACGGCCGAAAAAGGAAACGTTGGAATATTCAGCTTCGGCGCCTCCGCAAAAGCGGACAAGAGGCCGACCCCAGGGAACCGGAAAAAACCAAAGAATGGCTGCGTTAGGTAAATTTCTACCAATTTAATTATTTGATTTTATTAGATGTTAATTTTACTATTAAGTCTTAATTATTTGGGATTCAATTTTGTGTGTGTTCATTTTTTATTTTATTTTTTTAATATTCCCCTTCCTCATTACTTGAATTCAGGACCTAACGGCCTAGGTAGTAGTACTTTATACGTGTTTTGCTTCAAAATTTAGACTTTTTATGGTTGCAATTTGTGACTATGTATGCAAATTAAGAACAATTAAATCCAAAAAATGGTAGTATATAAATTTAGATTGATTGTTGAGATTGAAGAATTGCGATATTATTGTAATTAAATTGTACATTAATTAATTGTGAATATAGGTGATGCATTAGGAGGGGACACTGGTGGAAGCCACTTCACACCTTGCATAATCACAGTTCATCAAGGAGAGGTAATTAACATTAGCTAATCAATATTAATTCAATTGTAATTAGAAATTAAAAAAAAATCCTCAACTAATTAGTACCGTTAATGTTGGTGCAGGACATTGCTGAAAAAATCAGGTCATTTTGTGCAGCCACTCCTGATTCAGTTTGCATTCTTTCCGCTTCGGGCACCGTCTCCGTTGCTGATCTTAAAACCCCCGGTCCTCACGCGGGTGTTCTAAGACACCAGGTAATATTTACAAAACAATAATATTAGTGGTGTACGAAATACCTTGACTTATTTAATTTATGAATTAATGTCGTTGTGGTGCATAATTCAGGGTGAGTTAAGTATTGTAACTTTGATGGGTTCGTATACGTACCCGAAGAAAGTGGGTGGCAAGCTCGGCCTACTGACGGCTCAATTGGCCTACCCCGATGGGCGCTTATGTGGTGGCGCTGTTGGCGGCCAACTTGTTGCCGCTACCCCCACTCAGGCAATTAACCTCCTTCTCTAGTTTGTTCAATATTAATAATTTCATTCAAAATGTCTATATGTTTAATTTTAATTTTGTTTTGGATTATAGGTCGCATTGGCGACGTTTAAACAAAACATGAGGAAGGTGCAGAAGGGGCGAAAGAGGCCACATCACATGACTAATGATGTGACCGTTGCAGCCGTAGTTGAAGCAGTTAGTCCAATGCAGCGGTCAGGAATGAGGCTGCTTGCAGTAGCGGAACGAGTGGATGAAGGGACATCGGATGGCATGAACCAACCCGTAACTTATGCTCAGCCCATTGGTTGGACACCATTTGCATCGCCTATCTGATCATCTCTTGCAACTCGTTGTTTATTTTAAATTTGAACTTTTAAGCTATCGGGTCATTGTTGTTTGTTGTATGTTTCGTATTTCAATCTTAATTTGTTGAATGAAATGAGTGTTTGGTGTCGTTGTCGAGGAACGGTGTGAATTGTTTTTGTTGGGAAAAGTTGGATAGATGAATATAAGTGAAATTGAATTATATTTTGGCAAAAAAAACTTGTATGATACCGTCTCACATATCTTTTTCTGTGAGACGGTCCTTTTAATCCATATTTTAAAATTTTGGGTAGAATGAAACCGATGATAGCCCTTTTTTTTTCAAATTTATTTATAGAAAAAAGTGACAATTTTTAAGTAAAAAGTGATAGTCTCACCCAAGACTAGCTGCCAAAAATTTCTACTAGTAAATGGAAGCGCATCCTCTTAAAAATTATTGTGTTTTTTTTAATAATAAAAATAAATGAATAGAAAATAATATACTTTTCACTTCATTTAAAATTTCATAATTAACTCAATAGAATAAATTTAATTATTTGATATCACTCGATTCACCTCGGATTGTACTAGTATATATTTAGAAGTTCAATTAATTTTTTTATTTTTTTTAAGTAATAGTCGAAACGTTACATTAGTAAAATCTGTCGATCATAAATGAATTTCTTGTGAAGAAAATTTTAGAATCCAAAGAAATAATTTGAAATTCAAATTTAAGTAGGAACAGTTTAAAAAAGAAAATGAAATATATGAATAGATAAACAAACCTTATCTGCAATTTGTCATTTTCGAAATTAGATTTCCCAACCAACTAAATAAATTTAACCATTCAACTATAAGCAATTACATGTCATGACAAAAAATTATGGTGAACTCTGTAATAGATTTAGCATACAAATCACAAAGTATTATGTTTTAGAGATTTCAGAAAAAACAATCCAAAAATTAAACATTTTAAAGTTTAATTGTTGATATGGTAAAAGCTACTCCCCGTTCCACTTTAACAGTCATTTTAGGGGGAAATTTTTGTTTCAAAATATCGGTTGCATATGGTTTTTTAAGAGACATTAAAAGAGTTTTTTTTTTTTCAACTTTTCTCTTTTCTTGGTTTTGGTGATAGGTGGATAAATGATCATAAATGATTAATTAATAATATCTAAAGGGATATATTAGTCATTTTATACAAATAATCATTAATATTAATATGTGTAGATAAAAAAATGATCGATAAAATGAAACAAATGAAGTAGTATTACTTTGAAAAATAGAACTAACGTGAACTTTTTTCACGTGAGACAAATTTCAAAATAACGTACCGTAAAATCTTTCTTTTTTCTGGTTTATTAGGTACACATCATAATGTCATTCTTTATTTTCACGATTTCCGAGAATCACTTTTAGAGATTTTCATTATTTATTGATATTATCGAAAAAGAAAAAAATTATAAACTAGGAAATATTTAAAAAAAAAAACTATATATTAGATCAATAAGTTTCACAACTATGAATTCTTGCAAGCTTCTGTTACGTACAGTGCAAATGATTCAATTTTGACCATGACTAATTAAATTACCTATTGACCACTACTTATTTTAAAAGTGTAGCTTGATTATCTAACAAGGTCTTACTTTAAAAGTGACACTTGATTATCTAACAAGGCACATCATAAAACTTAGAAATTTAGAAATATTTTTTTTTAGTATAACTTCTTCAATGATTTGGGCATGGGATGGGGTGCCAAGTATATTTTTTTGTTTAGAACAATCAAATCCCTCCCATCAAAATTAATACTTGGCATCCTCAGACACTTGATCCAATCCGAAAAATCTACCTCTATCTGAGCTTGAGGAATAGAGGTGAAAGACACAAACTTTGTTAAGTCAGAGCCATTAGCCTCTATAACATGATGTACAATAATGTGGTACGAGCAATAACGAATAGGTTCAGGAGGATTTTTTCAAAGATTATTTATCCTACTCAGAGTGTCTTTGTATCAGGAAGGCTGATTACGAATTATGTGTTAATTGATTTCGAGTGTGTGCATCGAATGAGAAATAGTAATAACATGTCAGAGTATAACTGGATATAAGCAAAGCGTACAATCGGACAGAGGGAACATATCTAGAGGCTCTAATGAAGAAAATGAGTTTCACATGACTTGCACTTACATTTCTACCACATCTGATGCTCTAATGAAGAGAACCAGTTTCACATGACTCGCACTTACATTTTTTTTAAACACTACACCACTAGGTCCATCATCATCATCACCATCACCATCATCTTTCATGGTATTCTTATTTTTAGTACTAGTAGTATTACATCCAAAAGAGACGGTAGTGACCTTACCGTAAAATCATTTTACACAAGACTTTATCAAATAAATTAGCTTGATAGAAATAGAAGTTAAACAAGCAACTAATTTATTGAACTAAGTAGCTAATTTTATTCTTCCTTCGTCCCTCTTTAATCTTTACATTTGGGGATTATATATATTTTAATGAATATAATATTTTATGTAATTTAAATTATTGGTGAAAAGTGTAAGAAAAGTAAAAAGTAGAGAGAGAGAAAAGAATAGGTGGTAATTGGTATAATTTTATATAAAAGTAAGAATAGTTGTTAATAAATGTGGAGTCACAGTTTAAAAAAAAAATGTAAAGCTTTAAAAAGAGTGCCTAAAATGTACTAAAAAAAAAAAGCACATGCATTTGAACTTTTACTTAATGTATCTATGAGTTAATCTTTATTGTGGGCATTTTATTTTTCAGCACTTCGCAAATTAAATATATACAAAAAGAGTTACTTCAAGATGACCACTAAGAAAAGAAATTAAGAAAATTACAAAATCCAAGCAACACACAGAACCTTGGCTAAAAGGAAAAATGTACTTATGTCTAAATATTTATTTTGCTCAATTTGATATAGTTTTATATATTATTTACACTAAATTGATTAATTACATTTAATTTAAAATAAAATGTTGTATTTTGTTTATCTTATAGGGAAAAAATAATTTTTGGAACAAGCACGCCTTAATTATTTTTATAAAGACAAAGAAGAGAGAGAGACGAGAAAGGAACCCAAACGAGAAAAGATGGAATGTTAAAATTATTTGGGCTTGAAAGTTAATTTGTGCCACCCATTATTTAGTGGCTCATTTAATTAAGGGAGCGGTTATAGACACCCACCATTGTATTGAGGACACCCACGAGATGAGGACACACACCGTTCGGATGAGGACACCCACGGGGAAAAGCCAAAATTGCCCCCCAACTTAATTTCCCTCCTTCCACTGTCTTCTTTCGGTACACCCACCATCTCCCCCACTCCACCTCTTCTCCCCCCTCTGCCCCAAACTTCTCCCCCACTCTCTCCGTTCTCACGGCCACAACGAACAAGATAGAGAGACACCCCCGGCGACATCGAACAAGATAGAGAGAGACACGGGCGGCGCGTCGTTTTTTTAGAAGAAGAGGACGTTCGATCGATTTTTTTTTTCTTTTTTGCAAAAATGGTTAAAGGTTAGTTCTTCTTGCTTATATTTAGAATTAGTGTTGTGATAACACGTGTTTTCTTGTTGAAACATTGATTCTATTGTTATAGGGTTTCATGATTTAAGTTTTGTTTTTTGAATTTTGTGTTAATTCATGAATGTGTTGATTAAGGTAGGTTTTTGTGTTATAATCATGTTTATGGGTACAATGTATCAATATTTGATGTGTTAGGATGGAAATAAACCAATGGGCATCTAATTGGCATGGTTTAGGAAGAAATTAAACGTTTACTTCTGGTTTTTCGAACATTGAGTAGGTGTCCAGAACTTATTTTCGCACATGGCTTGTTTGTTGGGGGATAATTTTCGAACATGTATTATGTGTTGGGAACTTTTTTTCGCACATGGTGTGTTTGTTGGGAACTTTTTTTCGTACATGAAGTGTTTGTTGGGAACTGTTTTTCGTACATGGCGTGTTTGTTGGGAACTTATTTTCGAACATGGCGTGTTTGTTGGGAACTTATTTTCGTACATGGCGTGTTTGTTGGGAACTTTTTTTCGAACATGGCGTGTTTGTTGGGAACTTATTTTCGAACATGGCTTATGTGTTGGGGGATAATTTTCGAACATAGATTGTTTGTTTGGAACACATTTTCGAACATTGATTGATTGTTTGTTGGGGTTTCAGTTTCGAACATTACTTGTTTGCTAATTGTTTCATATTGTTCATGTTTTCTTAGAGGGTGTTAGTAGGGCTCGGCCGACTGCTTCCAACAGGAAAAGGAAGCAACATGTTACCGATGAGGCCGCTCCACAAGAGGATGTTCCACAAGAGGCCGTTCCACAAGAGGCCGTTCCACAAGAGGCCAATCCACAAGAGGTCGTTCCACAAGAATCGGAGGTAGATGATCAAGACAGGGAGGAGGGCAACGATGAGGGAGAGGACGAGGAACAGGATGAGGGAGAGGCGGAGGGAGCCAGTGGTGGAGACGATGAGGGAGAGAAAGAAAGAAGAGTTGAGAAAGTTGATCGGCAAATTGTAACCTCACCTCCCCTTCTCACAAGCTTCCAAGAGCATGTAGCCAAATACATATGGTTAGATGAGGAGCGAGATGTGTTGAAGTGTCACTGTCATGTGACCAAACTATTGAATTGGGAGTTCGATGATGAAAAGAATTGGCGTCATTGGCGGAGGTTTTTGAGAGGATCTAAATTGATTCATATTAGACGTGCAGCTTACAAGTATTCAAACAAGAACCTTATCACAGCCTTCGTTGAGAGATGGCACGAAGAGACCAACTCATTCCACTTTCCCTTCGGGGAAATGACAATCACTCTTGATGATGTCTACTGTATCACGCGTTTGAAAGTTAATGGTCTCCCGGTGCAGTCTACTTCCGAAGAACATATTTTGGCTTCAGATTATTTGATGAAATATTTGGGTTTAACCTTAGTAGAAGCCAAGGAAGCATTAAGTGGGCAACGAGGGGGTTCTGTGAAGCTAGCGTGGCTAAGGGAGACTTTTGTGCCCATGATGTCCTCGGACAACGAGGTCGAGGTGTTGTATTCAGCACGAGCGTTTGTGTTGTACATGTTTGGGACCACTTTATTTCCGGACAAAAGTGGTACTCGTGTTCACGTACAGTGGTTGGAGTATATGGACGACATGGCAGAATTTCCTAACTATGCTTGGGGTACCGCAGCACTTGCCTATTTGTATAGACAATTGGGGATGGCGTCAAAGTTCAAGTGTAGGCAGATTGGTGGTTACCTTACGTTATTGGAGGTATTAAGTCTTTTAAATAAGTTTGTTAATATTTCATGTTTGAGTTTGATATTGACCTAATAATATTGTCCTTGTAGGCTTGGATTTATGAGCACTTCCCTACTTTGATATTGCCGCCTCATAATCCAGACTTTGCCCTTACGGATCCACTGTCGATGCGTTATGCACCCGAAGCTCATACAGGCCCTTGCGTCGACCGAGTAAGAGGCTTTAGAGAGCGATTAGATACCCTCCTAGCAAGCGAGGTACGTTACTAACCAAATTATCTATATTTGTCTGTTGTTTGTTTGTTTTTAAGATAAATACGCATTTTTTATTTAATTTGGTGTTGTAGGTTAACTGGAATCCATATCGCCCCGTACGAGAAAATGTTCCATTGGATGAGGTATCTTACTTTCATGGGTGCATTGTGTGCGGAGATATTGTTGAGCCGTACATGCCGGATAGAGTGCTCAGACAGTTCGGGTACGTGCAAACCGTTCCTGAGAAGCCGCTTGCTGCCCGTGTTAAGAGAACCGGTTCCACATCCAAGAAAACAAAGCTAGTGTGGGGTGCTATGGCGGAGTACTTTTCTACGTGGGACGCACACATGCTTACGGAGGATAGACTTGGTGAGCGTTGTATCCAAGATTCGGATTGCAGTGATGGTTATATTGATTGGTACCTCGCCAACGGTCGTCCTTTCGTTTCAAATCCTTCTAACAGGAGACTTCCTCCTCGTGAGCCTCCACGTAGGGTCGAGTCATGGCACTTGTTAGATTTTGCAAAGGCTGAGTTGAACATGTTGTTGCACAAGTGGAGGAACGACGAGCCATTAACAATGGATGGGGTAATGCAAAAGGTTGAAGAAGTTGTGAGGCAGCTTGGTGGACAAACTTCGGATGACGTAGGAGAAGAGGCACCATCATCATCAAGTGCACGTCGTGGACGTGGAAGGGGTCGGGGACGTGGAAGGGCTAGGCATTCTTGAGGCGTTACTTGTTTTATATCATTTTGAACAAAAACTTGACAATGTTGTTTTTTAACATGTATGGTTACTTTTATGATAATTTAGTGTTTTAACATGTATGGTAACTTGAATGGTTCATATATAATGTTATGTTGAGGCGTTACTTTATGAATGTTATGTTGTATTTATTGAATGGTTCATATATAATGTTGTATGGTTTTTATAATGTTATAGTATGGTTTATATATAATGTTGTATTGTTTTTACAAATTTCGGATGAGGACACCCACGTGGTAAAGTTGTATTGATGAGTACACCCACTATGTTCGAAAATTTGTAGTATTTACGTCGTCTTGTTTCGAAAAAATGAAGACCGTTCGGGACAAATTTGCCGAAGAATAACAATTTTCGAACATGTGTAGTATTTGCGGAAGTAATTTTCGAACATTGACACATTTTTTGGGAACTGTTTTTCGAACATGGCCCCAATGTTCGAAAAATTGTTCGTTACAGCAACTTTTGGTTTAAAATTCGACCAAGTAAAACACGCGGAACAAATTTTCGAACATTGAGCAATTGTTGGGAACAAATTTTCGAACATTAACCAATTGTTGGGAACTTTTTTTCGAACATGGCCCCAATGTTCGAAAAAAAGTTCGTTACAGCAACTTTTGGTTTAAAATTCGACCAAGTAAAACTCGCGAAACAAAATTTCGAACATTGAGCAATTGTTGGGAATAAAATTTCGAACATTAACCAAATGTTGGGAACTTTTTTTCGAACATGGCCCCAATGTTCGAAAAAAATTTCGTTACAGCAACTTTTGGTTTAAAATTCGACCAAGTAAAACTCGCGGAACAAAATTTCGAACATTGAGCAATTGTTGGGAACAAAATTTTGAACATTAACCAATTGTTGGGAACTTTTTTTCGAACATGGCCCCAATGTTCGAAAAAAAGTTCGTTACAGCAACTTTTGGTTTAAAATTCGACCAAGTAAAACTCGCGGAACAAAATTTCGAACATTGAGCAATTGTTGGGAACAAAATTTCGAACATTAACCAATTGTTGGGAACTTTTTTTCGAACATGGCCCCAATGTTCGAAAAAAAGTTCGTTACAGCAACTTTTGGTTTAAAATTCGACCAAGTAAAACTCGCGGAACAAAATTTCGAACATTGAGCAATTGTTGGGAACACATTTTCGAACATGGACCAATTGTTGGGAACTTATTTTCGAACATGGACCAATTTTCGAACATGGACTTTTGTTGGGACCTTTTTTTCGAACATGGCCTTATTGTTGGGACCTTATTTTCGAACAAAAGTCAATTTTTTTAAAAAATGATCCCAACTATAGGTTTTATACACCATATTATACTTTTAACACAATTGTAGTGCCTCATTCAAAAGTCAAGCACGATAAACCATTCAAAAAATAGAGGAATTAAATTACACAAATCATGTTCCAAAAAATAGAGGAATTGTAACGTTGAAACCGTATACATGTTCCAAAAATATTACACATCCAGAATTTGTACACAAATTATCTATGAATGTTGTTTGTTGACAATTTGTACACAAATTACACCAAAAAGACAAAAGTATTCCAAAGTTTCTAACCACAAAAACTAACAAAAAGATGGTAACTACGTCCATACACTATCATCTAATTAATTCCTCCGGACGCATATGCATTTTTCCATCCGTCTGAAATGTGTTGACCCTCATGCTTCCACGAAGTAATGACCGGGGGCAAAGTGCGCCCAGCACCCATTATGACCTACACGCATTCGAGATTTATGTGTTATTTATAAAATATGCAACATATACGTGTAAATAAATTCATTAAATTAATGCAATCAAATACCTGGACGAAATGATTCTCATTAATTAATCCCAACCAAATACTCCTCGGTTCTTGAGGAGGTTCTTTGTTGAACGGCAGATACGTAAGGGATAGACGGGTATCAAGAACCACCACCGCCACATTATAGTGTGACGCCACTAGATATCCCATGTACGGCAACCCGAACCAATGTTTTTTATGTGCAAACTCCGTAAAACAATTCAATTTTTGAAGCACAACATGGACGTAATCATTCAACAAGAACACGTTGTTGTACAACGTTAGATTGCGGGACAGTTCGCTCATCAAGTCCATCTGAACCCTCGCCCACTCATCTTCACCGAATCCCATAAGCCCAGCCACTGCTCGAAAATCGCAGTGTCCGTCACCCTTAACGTTCTTGATGTCGATTGTTGGGATATGAATCCTTGAAACAATGTTCTAATTGATGATTGTATGTTTTGATGGCCAAAAGCAACTTAAAGTTAGTGATATATGTGGTTCTAAGTCATCTTAACTAAGTCATCTGAATATAAGCTTACTAATCTAATGAGAAACTTGAATTAAGATTACTGATCTTAATGCTAACTGAAGTAAGTTTACTGATCTTATTTAGTAATATTAAGAATAAAATTACTGATCTTAACTGAGTCATGTGAAATAAGATTACTGATCTTAGTGAGGAAACTGAGAATGTTTTTAGTGATCTTATATGAGATACTTGAAAATCTGAGTTACTGATCTGATATGCTTACTGATCTGATAGGTAAGTTACTGATCTTATATGTTTACTGATCTTAATATTTACTGATCTTATATGGAAGTTATTGAACTTACATGAGTTACTGATCTTATGAGTTACTGATCTTATTGGTTTACTGATCTGATAGGAACTAAGCTGATGTTTTGTATTGTATAGACAGCTTATAGTATAAGACTTAGATATACTCATCTGTATATAGTTCAGTTGATGTATAGATAGGTTTTATATATGTAAAGTTGTATTTTGTTGTATTCAGCATTGTAAAGCTCAGAACAGTAAAATCAGAACACTAGATTAGAAATAGATTAGAAGAAGATCAGAAGACTAATGAAGACTCAGAGGACTACTTCAGAATAAGAAGACTTCAAAGAAGAGTTGAAGAAGAGCTTAGAAGAAATCTGGAGAAGTTTTGAACAGTTTTTGGTTACTGTGCTGATTGAATCAGAAGAGTAAAAATCAGCAGAGTAAAATCCGAAGAGTAAAAATCAGAACAGTAAGTTACTGTGCTGATTTAGTGAAATTGAAGAATAAGTTTGGAAAGCTTATTTAAAGAGTAACTGAAGATTTATTTGAAGATATGCTGACTTAGAAGTTGAAGGAAGTTACAAAGTCGGTTACAAGAAGAAGTTACAAAAACAGTTTAGAGTTAGTTGAGAGTTAGTTCACAAACTGCTAACTGTCATACTGAATTCTATAAATATTGTATGATCTCCTACTGCTAGAGACTACTGAAGCAATTACTGATCTTAGAGAATTCAAGAGCAAGTCTACAAGCAAGAACTCACAGAGTTGAAGGAGATTAAAGAAGAAGAAGAAGCCACTGAATTGAAGAGAAGAATCAAAGGCTATTCAAAGAGAAGTTTTACTTTTCAAGTTTAAGTTTGTATTTTGTAAAACAAGTGTGCTAGTTACTTGTAGAATTACTAGTAGATCGAAGATATATCTGGAGGTATAATCGACAAGATCAAAGTCTTAATCTTGGGACTTTAAGCCACAAGAAGCTCAAGAAGAGTAATAAAACTTCACAACTGGAGTTGTGAGAGTGGATGTAGACATTTGTCGAACCACTATAAAATTCTGTGTTCTTTACTTTACTGTTTGTTATTTGTTTGAATTGTTTAATCAAGAACATTAAGAATTAACAAAGATAAAGATCTATAGAAAAGTTGAGTATAAAGTTGATTGGGCTCATTAGTAATCTGATTATTCCGCATTGTGTATTCTGATATATTGAAAGATTTTTGAAAAGTCTATTCACCCCTCCCCTCTAGACATTTTCACTAGCTTACTCAATATTATTAACTCAACTTTGGGACCAACATCGATAATGTACGGTTGATGCTGGATCGGTAAATTTCCGATGAAGTCCATTCCTTGGGATTGTCGGGTACGCCGACGGGATACCTACGCACATTACCAAAACTTTTACCCATCTACAACCAAAATACACCCATCTACACATAACCAAAAAAATAAACACATCTACAACCATATTATACTTTAATATTATACATCTACAACAACACCAAAATAAACATGCAAGGGCTGAGAATTATCGGTTATTTTTTTGGAATCCCTTTCTTTTGGAAGGACGGGGATGAGAGCGAGTTATCTACTGTGATCACCACCTGCTTCTTTTGTACCGAGCAACTTGCAACTTGACTCTCTACTACCTCAAATAGGCTCGGCTCACGTTTGGTGGACGCATCAGACTTCTTCATGTTCTTTCCCTTTCCCTTTCCTTTTTTGGGTCGACCACGAGTGTCTTCCTTAGGGGGTGGCTCAATAAGAGTCGTAGTCTCGGGGTTTGCAAGCTCCCTCATACGCTTCAAGAAGATGAGTTGCTCCTCCGCAGAGAAGCACTTATACACCTCAGCCATATCGTCTACGGCATCTTCAAACCGATTTTTGTTATGGATGATAGGAGGGTCATCCACGAGTGTGGTGGTTGGGGTAGACTCCATATCCAGCTTCCTCCAGAAGGGATCAATGGCATTCACGGGTATCGGTTTGTCACAGTAAACATACTCCTCGATCTCATGACCACAGGGCAAACCGTATACCTTCCTCAAGATATGTTGGCACTCTTTAGGATCAAATCCAGGTTGTTTGATAACCTTGATTTCATCAAAGATCTTTTCTAGAGCCACCAATGACACCACCCCTCGTAAATAATCAAAAACATTTGACGAGAACCTATGTTGGGCCACATTCAAACTCTTTTCGAAGGAGGCTTTAATTGCAACATTGCATGCCTCGAATAGAGTGTGGCATTTCTCCCAACATGTCTCAAAATTTCCTAATTAATTGCCAAGCATCCTTTTCAAGGTGGCATGCTGGCTTTCTACCCTGATAAGCGAAAATTTAAAACGTTAACGTTAAACAACTTACAAAATAAAAGAATTACTTTAAATAAATACAAAAGTATAAACATACCTGTTGGTTGTGGTATTGCCAAAGTGCATAAAATCATTCGTCCAAGCCCTTACGAACCTCTCTCTATAAGGGGTAATCCAACTGTTCAACACGTAATTCACTGGCTGCTTTGGAAATTTGGACTTAAACTCTCGAAGAGCTTCTTCAAAGTCAGACGGGGTATCGGACCTCCATAAACGGTTGAAATAAAAGTTGAATACCTCCCATTTTTTTACATCTTTAAATTCACCCTTGCAGTTGGCTAACACATTCCGATCAATGTGGAATGTACAAAGAAAATGACGGGCTTCTGGAAATTTCTTGGCCACCGCATTCATCAATGCAAGTTCACGGTCCGTGATAATAACATCCGGAAGAGAAGATGAGCCCAACACGTCTCGAAGCACCTCCAATGCCCATTGATAATTCTCTTCTTTCTCATCCATTAGGTACACCGACGCAACACAAAATGTCATCCCAGTCGATGTAACTCCCACAATCTCCAAATAAGGTAACCGGTACCTATTCGTCTTGTATGTGCAATCTATCATGAGGACCTTTGGAAAAGCGTGCACTAATTGGAGTGAGACGGGATGTGCAAAAAACAACTCGTTAAGAGTGTTTGTCTTCTCACATCTTCGCGTGGCATGAAAGTACTTGTGCTCGACAAGTTGACTCATCAAATATTGCAACTGACTACGTCCACAATATCGATGGATTTTATGCTTCGACCTTGCATTGTAGATCGTTCGAAGAGTCGAGTGATTGTGCACATTCTTCGTCTTCAACCTAGACAATACAGATTTAGGAGGAGCGTGTAATTTGGACATTTCAATTACGAACTCCTCTTCCTCGGTAGTTAGACGGCCGGCATAAGAATGACCCTCAAGGTAATGGGATATTGGATGGTTATGTGTACCGCATTTCACCTCCAATCTTCACTCACATTGAGCTTCTTCTGTACCCTTCAACAAAAACGGACACCCACATTTCTTGGTGCCCGTAACCCTTCCTCTCTTTCCTTCTTCCCCCTCATTCTTCTTAGCCTTCTTCTTAGGAGTCGCGGGCTTCTTCTTTTCACGATACGCACCGCCACGCTCACAAGTTAAGAAAATACGTGCCTTTTTATTCCCTTTTCCATTATCCGAACGCTTCACAACAATAACTATGTTGTGTTGTTTTCCCGTACGACGCACCCAAGACAATAGTGCGTCACGAGACTCAAACAAAGCCATATTCGTGAAGACGTCTGTGTAATCCATAATTATTTCACGATCCTGGACGTCAGGATCCATAGCATCATCATTCTCAGTTTGTTGAATAGCAGATTCTTCCAACCACTCATCATCATCATTCTCAGTTTGTTGAATAGCAGATTCTTCCAACCACTCATCATCATCATCATATTCCTCTTCGACTCCATATTCATCCACCCAAACATCATCCTTATCATCATTCAAATCCTGAAATTAAAATGTTCGAAAATTATACAAATGTTCGAATATAACTACCATGCAAAATACCAATGTTCGAAAATTACATCAAAACAAGAGACAAATGTTCGAAATTTTATTCCATGCAAATGACCTATGTTCGAAAATAACATCAAAACAAGAGACAAATGTTCGAAAATAACTTCAACACAAATGACCAATGTTCGAAATTTTCTTCAACACAAATGACCAATGTTCGAAATTGTCTTCAAAACAAATGACCAATGTTCGAAAAAAAAACATGAACATCGTCGTCTTCTTCGCGAAACCAGACGCGAATAAGGGCTTTTTTCGTTTCAAGCAAATGTCATTCATATTGTCAAAATGTATGTCCTAAATGCATCCTATTTAAACTAGATACCATTATAAACTCATATTATGCAAAAAAAACAAGATTAAACTACCAAAATACAACAAAACCCTACACATAAAAAAACTTCCATTTTTCAAAACTAAAAAACCTTGAAAACATGCTAAACAACTTACTAATGAATATTTGGCACCCCCACGAGTCGTTTTTGCATCACTATCGGCCATTTTCGAGTTCTTTCACAAGAAAAATCGTCTACGGCGTTTTTGGAAAGTTTTGGAAGTGGAATGTTGATCGACGCCAACTCTTCCCGCGATAGATACAGTGGTGGGTGTACTCATCCGCTGTTTTTTTAAAAAATTTTAAGGAGGGGCAAAATAGACCATTTACATACTCCCTTTTCCAAAAAAAACTTCTCGTGGGTGTCCTCAATACAATGGTGGGTGTCTATAACCGCTCCCTTTAATTAAATGGAAGGCCCAATAATTAGTCAGCCCATTTCATCAATTTTTTGAGGACACCCACCTGATATTTTTTTCAATTGAATAATGTGGAATGTTCAATATATTCTTTGCTATTTTTTTTAAAAAAAAAGATGCCCGAGGAGTAAGGATGGCCAAATGATCTGCCCCGAAGTTGACCCGCCCTGCTCTGAGAGGTTTAGATCTGCCCTGCCCCATCCTTAAAACAGGGCAAATCTGCCCCGTCCCGCATGCAGGGCAGGGCAGACATGAATACATGTATTATAAAAATCTGTCCTGCCCTGAATATAAAAAAATAAAATTATATTAATATATATTAATATAAAAATTATTTTTGATTATTTTGTTTGCTGTTAAGTATTTTGGATATGACTTAGTGAATTTCTAATGTTTAATTTTAATGTTTAATTTAATTGTGGATTTTTAATATTTATTTTATTGTTTAATTTAATTTAATTTGCATATTTTACTTGGACTTTTAGAGTGCATGGGGCAGGGCAGGGCACGAAATGTTGCCCCGCAGCGCAGGGCAGGGCAGGGCAGATACTTATGAACACAGGGCAGATTTGGATATTTAACTATCTCCCCTGCTCTGCCCCATTGCCATCCCTACCGACGAGCACACCCACTTACATATCTATCGCGGAAACTGGAAAAGGCGATAACAAAATGAAAAAAATATAATGTTTTGAAACTATTTTCTTGTGAAAGTTCATTAATTTTTTTGGTTAGGGTTTTTGCTTATTTTTTTTAGTGTTTATGTTTATTTTTTGGCATCTTATGTTTATATAGTAGTAGTTTGTTTAAATAATATCCGTTTAGAACAAATATTTTGACTCCCTACATTTGTTTGCCCCGTTTTTTGATTGATGCAGGTTTCGAGTCTAATTTTTCAAAAATTGTGTTCATTTTCAGAAATTTTTTCCGGACAATGTTTATTTCGAGTATTTCTTCCAAAATATGCGCTTAGGGCATGTTTACTTTTGGTTTTAAAAACCAAGTTTTGGATTTCAAGATCCAAAACCCGTTTTACTTTGGGATTTAAAAACCGGTTTTCAAAATCCACTCAAAACCACCCCTATCAAAACATATTGATTTGACATAAAGTTATATTTATATAATATTACTCCAATCATTATATTCTTTCTCAACAATAATATAATACATTTAATCATTATACAATTAACTAATCATTATAATTTTACCAAACAATAATATAATAATACAAACTCATTCAATCTTATAACTTGATTTGACATAAAGTTAAAGGGTAGGGCTGCTGTGTACTCAAGTACACGGTGTATTTGAGTCCAGCTATATAAGAAATATAAATTATATATAGGATAAATAATAAAAAACTTAACAAAAGTCCTTGTAGCCTAGTGGTCCCACCTCATACAATTTTCGAAAAATTTATTTTAATAGTTTTAGTGCAATTAATAAATAATAATAATGTCCCAGGTTCGAATCCCACCTCACACAATTTTCGAAAAATTTATTTTAATAGTTTTAGTGCAATTAATAAATTTTAAAAAATTTTATTTTAGCAGTTTTAGTGCAATTAATAAAAAAAAAATTAGCAAACAATTTTTTTTATACATTATAAAAGAGTGCAAGTACTAGTAATGTCATTAATTGCACTTACTAATAATATTATTAATAGTAATAAAAGTGCAAGTAAAAAAATAATAAAACGTGTAAAATTAATAACAATTTTTTAAAAAAAAATTTGCACCAGTTTTTCTAAATTATGAAAGTGCAAGTACAAATAAACAAAATGTGTATCATTAGCATACACTTTTCAATTATAATATCATACACTTTTCAATTATAATAACATACATTTTTCATTAATATATAACTTACACTTTTCATTAATAGAACATACATTTTTTAGTTATAATATCATACACTTTTCATTAAATAT